>JABXJD010000247.1:310000-937500 GCA_013375575.1 Percina caprodes
CACTGTGAAAATATTGTCTGGGATCCTGTGACAGTGAGTTGTAATTCTTTTTGCAGTACAATGATAAATAGTTGCTTTATAGTCTGCAAGGAAAGTCGGAGCCACTTTAAAATTCATCCAAACTCTCCCCTGCAGTGTCAAAGTGTGCAGTTAGGTGGCAGACTGGGTCCAGCTACAGAGAAGCATATTCAGTTTGCCGAAAAAAGGTTCATTCCCACACTGGGATCAAGGTCCTCCATTCTTTTTTCATCTTTATTCCAGACGTGGTGTGTGATGTCCAAACTTTTCAGTCTGTTAACTATCGTTCAGTGTCTGTATCAATTTACTGGTATATTATAAGTAACCAGACAACGGTCAAACAACTCCCAGAAGGGAAAGTATGGGAAATAATTATAAACCCAAACTGTGATAGTCACATAATATGTAAAACATTTACACACACACACACACACAAGTTTAGCTCTATCCAAATGGATTTGGCATCGCTGGGTGAAACAAGCATTAGCAATCCACCTCAGACTGTTAGTTATTCATGCATGGCAAGTCACACAGCGAGGAGCTGGATTTCTGGATCACTGGACCTGATCGAGGCTTCACTGACAGTCCAGTTAACTAAACAGCAGAAATGATATCAGACACACACACAAAAAAAAAAAAAGACGTATTTCATTACAATTTAGTAATTAAGATATTTAACTACAAAGCTATTTATTTTAAGAAGTTTCTGGATGGGGAAAAAAATGGAAGCCAATGGTAAGCTGCTCTTTTGTCCAGTCTGTTCATTGTAAATTTTGTGTGTACGGGATGTCCTAGTGGCCAAGTGGTTTAGATGCATACCATATAGCCAGTCTTTATAACCATAGTTCCAGCCTCTCTCTTCTCTAGTTTCCCGTCAGTCTTTATACTACAAGCTGTTAAATAAATAAGTAAAGCAAAACAAAATAACAATAAAAAAAGGTAATGTTATATCTCTTTTGTCATGTTTGTGTTAATCCCCGGCACGTAGGCAATAAATAGCCAAAGGTAAGTGAGTAACTTATTTTATCCGGTTTGGCAGAGAACACCACGTCCGCTCTGTTACCTACTGTGGTCTCTTTTTTAAGTGTGGGATGAACACATCAAAAGGCTCCCAGTAATGCTGACAGTTAAGTGAGTTATGTTTTGATGGGAGAACTGAGCGGATCGCTAGTCCCGTTCCAAAGAGCAGACAGGAACAGAGCCAGGAGTCATCAGACAGACAAACAGAGAGAAAGAGACAGGCAGGCAGACCGCGATACCCCGAGATGCCATTAAGAGATTAGAAGAGAGAAGGATGAAACAGGAGAGGACAGAAGAGTGTGGCCCCCGAATAAACTAACAAGGATGGATTAACAGGAGTTGACCCGAGGATACACATGGATACAGACACACACACACACACAAAACACAGAGGTGCCAGAGAATTACTGAGGAGATGTCAGTGTAAGTGATGAAAAGTGGGAAGTTGACCCATCTGCAGACAGACTTGAGGTCAGCTTAAAGCCACTGCTTCAACTAGTAGCTCAAAAAGAGAACATTTCTCTTGTAAAGGCTTCCTCCCTCTAACAACAGTCCTAATCTGTGTCCATTAAACACACGTTGACTGTTTGAAAGCCACAAAGTCACATTTACAATCATTGTCCCCCTGTAAACAGTGATGTAATGACATTTCCCAAAAGCCTGCAAATCTGCTTTCTAGTTAGTGTTTCAGGAAATGACTGTGGTTTTTTGTTGTGAATGCAGAAATGAGAGAGAAATGAGGAAAAAAAACTTCAGGAAAGTACATTTTTGGGGAGTCAAACTGGGTCACAGGCCTTGCTGCTGCTGCTCAGTCCTACAATGTCAAGAGACCAACTCTTTTTTCTAGAAGTCTGAAATACTGCATAGCTAAATCAAATTACTTGGCTGAGAAAACAGGAAAGGTCTTACTTGTCTTACTTATCATATAAGCTAGCCTGGTGGACACCAGACACTTCTCAGTTGTAACAGAGGGGGTTTGGCCAAGCTTCATTTACAACCCATTTCCAAAGGGGCGTCATCAAATGCATCAACAGGTTGCTGCGCGTTGGTGGCCGTCATGTTGAATGTAAAAAAGCTGATTGCCATCGTGTGAAGCCCACCTCAACGGTTGTGATTGGTGCCTCGATTTGGAAAAATTGGAAATGGGCTTGAATGGGCTCTTGGCCAGACGGACTTGAAGAGCAAATCTCAAAATGCCAGAAATTGGTCTGGGTTTTCCCAGGCTACATATAAGCTTTAAAGGTCCCACGACATGGTGCTTTTTGAATGCTTTTATATAGGCCTTAGTGGTCCCATAATAC
This sequence comes from Percina caprodes, assembly GCA_013375575.1. Lineage (NCBI taxonomy): Eukaryota > Metazoa > Chordata > Actinopteri > Perciformes > Percidae > Percina > Percina caprodes. The sequence continues at coordinate 312,340 of JABXJD010000247.1, forward strand.
TGTATCTGTAGTCTCTTTCTCAAAATTCAGCCTTGGTGCGGAATTACAGCCACTAGAGCCAGTCCTGTCTGTAGATATTGAGGAGGAGGCAAGGTGGAGAGTGGGGTTGTGGCCTTGACCAACTGCCATGCTTTGCTTGGTAACCTTGCCCCTTATGACCTCATAAGGAAAAAGATTCCAGATCGGCCCATCTGAGCTTTCATTTTCTCAAAGGCAGAGCAGGATACCCAGGGTTTGGTTTACACCTATCGCCATGTCTAGCCACTGGGGGACCATAAGCAGGCTGGGGGAACTCATTAATGTTAAACACCTCAAAGTAAAATTTTCATGCCATGGGACCTTGGGAACAGCACAAAAATAGCTGTGACTACCCACAAGTGCTTTGGATGTTACTTGTAGAAAAGAAACAGTGACTTTAAAATAAAGACAAAAATAGATTTTCTGCATAAAAGATTGTTTATAAAAAAAAAATGATTATCAGAATAAAAGGCATTGCTACTATGGCAAAGAACATTATTTGACTTTCCTTTATTCAATATTTGTTAATTTAATTTTTACTTCCTGCCCTACGGATAAGATAAGAATTACTGTAAGTTTTGCAAGCAATACTTCTGAGTTGAGGCAATTTTTTTAGGCCAACCCAAAAGTTAGCATCGCCGTGGTTCCTTTGACAAAAAAACATTTTCTATTTTATTGCAGAAAATAAACTCTGTGGCAAACAGTCAATTTATGATACTTACAAGTTTTGTTTAGCAAAGTAATCTTTACAAATGAATGAAATCCACTTTTATGATTTTTGAAGCGTAAATGCAATCACAAGTAAAAAGAAAAAAAGGTAAAGTTAGGCTGTAAAACTACACCACAGTCGCAATGACTACAGCATCATCACCACTAGCATCCAGCTGATTTCACGCGTTTGACAACGTCTGTAGTCTCATTTAGCCACCTTCTTTTAAGACGCGTAAAAAAAAAAAGCAGTGAAAATCTCTCATGCTTGTGTTAACAACAGCCCTTATTTCCGGCATCTAACCAAAAAGACATTCAAAAAACCCACCGACTCCGAGGCAAGGGAACTTAAAGTCCAGAAATGACAACTTATTTCTGGGTTTTAGGACTCATTCCTTCAGCACTCTGTATCATCTTCCTTTCCATTAAGGAAACTATTAATAAGTCAGAGGACACAAAATGTCCAAGTCACAGGCTTCATAGGCCCATTCTTCCGTTATGTATGCATATAACATCAGTCTTATGGGATTGTATAATGGAATTTGGTCTGTATGCAGCATAAGCACACTGCGCCTGACTGGAAGCAGGAAACAAACATGACCTCGGTGAGCCGACTCATTCTCAGCCCTCAGGCTCAAGGGCAGCGTGACAACTGTGATCTTGACTTCTAGAGCTTCAACTGCCGGTCAGAGCCTTCCTCGGGGTAAAGGGTAACGATCATGTTTATGCGTATAAGTGTGTGTGTGTGTGTGTGTGTGTGTGTGTGTGTGTGTGTGTGTGTGTGTGTGTGTGTGTGTGTGTAAGTTATCTGGATAATCTTATCACAGTTTGTAGATGCACTTTAAGTCATCACCCTGACAGCGCTGCTTAAATCCGGTTCTTTATACATGCAGAAAAACAACAAACGCACAGAAATACTTCCCTGACACATCAGAGAAACCAGCAGTAAGGATGGGGTTAAAGGAAGAAGAGTGTAGGAGCTATCACCCAGAATGGCACAAAGAAGCCCTGCATGGATGGATGGTGGGAAAGGAGGGAGGGGACAGCGCTCGAAAAAAGGGAAGCAGGAAGCGATAGATTTACGACCCTGTGAGAAAAAGAGAGGCTTCACCCAAACTCTTTAGGTTTTAGGGCCTTAGTTAATCACAGGTTAATGAGCAAGAAAAGGTAGGAACAAAAAGAGAATGGAGGATGAATGAGTAAGAATAATAAAAACTTTATTTTAATTCAGATTAAATTGACACGCAATGGGAAGACAGTGAAGGAAAATATTTGTCTTTATCTTGTGGGTGCACCGGATAAAGGGGGTTAGATAAGGACAGATAAAAGAGCAAAATACAAGAGGAACAAACACAGGAGATCAATGGAAGACAGGCGAAAGCACAGGACTGCCAACGTCACACAGTGTGGCAGCAAGGAGTGACCAGAGAAACAGAAAAAATGACCTCCTAACCCAGAGTTAAAAATGTCCTGCAGACATAATCTTTACAATGGTCACCATCTTATTTGATTGAGTGTTTGCATAACATTTGCAGGCATTTGGCCATAAACCAAACTATTGGGCAAATTAAAAAATGTATCTGATGGTGGCGCTAGAGGAATAGTCAGGGGATCACGAAAGCCAGCAGTCTTCTTCATCCTCTGCGCACCATGAATGACTGTACTAAGACTATCCAATATTTTCTAAGATATTTCAGTCTGGATCAAAGTGGTGGGGCGATCGACTGACCGGCACTGCTACCTACAAAACAAAGCAGCTGGCATTGATTTAAAAATAATAACAAAAATAAAAAGTGATACAACTTTACTTCTGTCCGACCTCAAACCCTGGCTATGTTAGCGCCTTGCTTTGTTACATATGTACAGAGCAGAGAATGAATAAGAGATGTTAAAGAGGGTTAGGAGGAGGTGTGTTTGTGAGAACCACGGAGGAAGAGCAAGACATCCACAGGGTCATGAGAGAGGGACGAAGACGACAAGGAAGAAGAAAAACACTTAGACGATGAGGTCAGTGGATGGGAAAGAACGAAAGACAAAAAGTGAGGGAATGAATGGGGCAGGGGCAAAGAATGTGAAGAGTGTACACAAATACAGGGGACCCTGACACATAACCACGGTAACCAGGCCCTTAATTTTAACCCCAGCTTTTCTAGTTACCATGGACACCTATCAATTAGGACCCTCCCTCCATCTCCTCAGCCCACCATCCCCACCCTCTGGCCTTTCATTGGGGCACTTGACCCCAGCTCTTAAAAAAGCTGTAATTATCAGGCTGTCAGAGGCCGCTGCGACATCAAAAATGTACATTCAGTCTGGTAAACGTCTCAGCAACAGAGGCCTCGCTTTCGTTTTTATTTTATTTAGCAAGCGGTAGTTTCAAATATTTACCTGTTTCGTTTTCTCAAATGTGAGGATTTTCCATATTTCTTTGTTTTATATCTTTGTAAGCTGAAAGCATTTTGCTTTTGGACTGTTGGTTGGACAAAAACAATTAAAAAATGATTTTAATTTTACAGTTTTCTAGCATCTAAAAGATTAAATGATAAAAAAAAAAAAAATCAAATCATTAGTTGCAGCCCACATTTGGCTTTTTGCCTTGGGTGCAAAAGAAACAAGCTCACACATTACAAACAGTAATCATTTTGGTTTTAGTTGTACTGTATAGCCTTCACTGGAGGTCACAATCTGTATACTCAATCATAAATACTACATTTGTATCAGCAGGTCTGCATTTGGTCCTATTTGATGTCTTAATGGGTTTGGTGGTAAAACTGTCCTGAGAACAGCTTGTTAAATGTATCAAGTAGCCTGGAAGAACTATAAAAAAAAAAAACCTTCCTCTGTCAAGGAGGACTTCTACTTTTGTTTTATGGCTCCAAAGGCTTGTGTGCATTTGTTTTTATTTGCACATAAGCGTGTGTTGTACACAGGTGAGAGTTTGTGTGGAATTCAGTCAGTGGAGCTGTGAGTGAGTCCGTTAACGCTTAAGTGTGATTTATGGTTCTGCGGAGGCTCCACGCAGAGCTTTATCCCGTAGCCTACGTAAGCCTGAAGTTCATACTGCACATTGGTGTGTGCGCTGATCTCTTTAAAATAATAGTGTGGTAGAGCAAGTGAGAGAGTGAGGGTGATTAGCTTCAGAACGAGTACGGACTCTAGAGGCACAGTGAGAGAAACAAAGTGTCTCCCCTGTGAAAAAAGGTGGGAAGGTAGCAGGAAAAGTTAACCCTCTCCTTGATTTCATGTTGATTATGGAGGAGGAGAACCCAGAAATGAGTCGGGGGGGGAAAGCAACGCTACCACAGCCGAGCGACGTGCATCGCCGCGACGTATGTTTAGTTAGGTGCACATCACGCTTCGGCATAGGGTACGGCTTAGGGTCTGGTGTAGGGGTCGTGTAGCCACGCCGTAGATTTAACGCAGGAGCATAAATCACGCTTTATGTGTGTAAAAGTGTAATAGAGAGACAGTAGACTACTGTTGCATTACACTACGATGTACGACATGAAGCGATTAAAAGAGATCTGAAACGTTGCAGAAATGACAACCCTGACAGGAATCAACATGTTCTTTATAGAAGGTTCTCAGATTTGAGTTTTATCTCTTTGTCACAGACATAACAAACTTTTACACTAAACACAACACGTCAGACATCCAAACATTTCTAACGAGTGGTAATAAAACACACACACACACACACACACAAGGTCGCAGGTTGCTAATAGTTGATATCAGGAGAGTCGGCAGCATTTCTGTTTGAGACAATGATCGGTGTGGTGTGTGTGTGTGTGTGTGTGTGTGTGTGTGTGTGTGTGTGTGTGTGTGTGTGTGTGTGTGTGTGTGTCTCTCTCAGGGACGAAAAGGCAGAGGCAAAGCCACAACACACACACACACACACACACACACACACACACACACACACACACACACACACACACACACACACACACACACACACACACACACACACACACACACACACACACACACACACACACACACACACACACACACACACACACACACACACACACACACACACACACACACACACACACACACACACACACACACACACACACACACACACATATATACACAGACCACAGCTCTTTTCACTATGTAGCAGAGCAGTACATGAATGAGCGTTTTTTATGGTTTAGCCCAGAAGCAGCGTTGATGTGAATTATGCCCAACTTGGAAAGTGATCAATGGCAACGTTAATTACTCCCCATTGCACAGGTTCATAAGAGTCAGGTATGTTACAACTCAGTACGGTTACATAAAGGGACAGTAATCCTTTTTTAACAAGCTCATGCGGAGATAAGTTCAAGGCCGGCATTTGAACACTTTGTGGACAAGTGGGGTTTGGTAAAGGGCTACGTAACATATGAGGAAGAGGAGACAGAGGAAAGGTGTGGGAATAAAAGGAGAGGACAAACTATTGTGGGAAAAGAGAGAGACGTGTTGATATAAGATATTCCTAAAATATAAAAACCAATTTGAAGCAATGATACGATAATATATGATAATACTGTACTCACCGACATAATTCATCAATTTACATGCATTTTGATCTATCAGACAGCTGCAATGATTATGTGATTAGTTGATTGACAGGAAATGAATCTGCAACAATTTTGATAATGGAATCATTTAATTTGAAGTAATTTTCTTTATTAAAATGTTCTGTTTTTTATGAAAGTAAACAGAAAATCTTGGGGTTTTGTCGGACACAAAGTTCAATTTCGCTTTCAAGATCAAACAGCAATTTCGCTTTAAGGAAACAAGAAGGCAGCATTGTTAATAGAAGCTAAATTCATTTGTTGTTGTTCTGTCTGGGTTAATGCAATAAATTGGTGGCCGAGGAGAGAGAGAAAACCAAAATGAAAGAGCGAGGGGAGAGTGTTGACAGACTTCATTGATCGGCAGAAGAATGTTCTATCTGCAGTTACTGTTAGTGCTCTTATTGACGGCTGGCTGGGCCCTCTGGGCTACGACAACATGAAACTAGTGGACATAAGGCCTTCAATAAACACTGCCAACACCTTTTAAAAACTAACAGAGATCGAAGTGTGGGAAAAAAGTCGGTCCGCTCCAGGTCAACACCATGCCACAAAAAAACAAGTGAAGGTAAAATAGTGGGAACCCAATTAAGTTGAAATGAGAAAAAGAGTAAAATAGTATAAATAGTATAAATAGTATAGTATTAAATAAATATAATAAAATATTGTTTTTTATATATAAATAAGATTATCAACATCATATGCAAAGCAAAGTCCACGGTAATAAAGTGCAGATGCCCACAGGCATAGCTAGTATACCTATATCCACACACACACACACACAGGCTTGTTCATGCCCCTCTGTTGAGATTATCTGAGCTTTTACACACACACACACACACACACACACACACACACACACACACACACACACACACACACACACACACACACACACACACACACACACACACACACACACACACACACACACACACACACACACACACACACACACACAAAAGAAATCCCGGTGTCCCATTTCCAGTGTTGATGCGGCCCTCGCAGCATCACAGGGTGTTTCTCTAACTTCCAAAGCTCTACAAATAAAGTAAAACCGTTTCTATCTTGGAAATAATCCGGAGGGCCAAAGCAAAGACATGGTTTCAATTCTTCCAGGCAGTAGGAAAGAACAACATCACCACCGCCAGATAAAAGTCTACACACACACACACACAAATATCGTCTCTCCATCTTTTCTAGCATCTTTCAAAACTGACAGTGTGTGAATTCACGGACATCAGAGCAGCCACCTCGGTATCACACTGAGATAACACTACATTTGCCACGTTGCACCAGCCTGTCTCCAGGAAGTGGAGCCAGCCTCTTCAAGGTGGAGGCCGCAGGGCTTGATGGGAGTCTGGGGACAAGAAGCAAACAGGAAGCAGACGACAAGCAGGAGAGAAGAGCGCCACACCATGTACAGTTAAAAGAGATAAAGCAGAGGCGTCATGAGCCTCTGTGATGTTTGTAATTCTGTTTGTGGTACACATTTGCACACACTGGGATTTTAAATATATACATTAATCTATGAATATTTCATATCATTCATGTCATCAATTCATTTTGAATGATCTAACTCCAGTCAATGCATCATCATAACTCAATTCAAAACTAACTGAATCAGCTTCCCCAAATCAGCCGCTAAAAGTCATACATTATGTATATACAGTATGTCATACAATCTATTATATTACACGGCGTGCTTTACTACATAGTCTTCAGTATATGATTACACAATATCTTGCGCTATTGGCTTAATATCCTTGGCTAAACAACCAATATTTTGTTACATTTTTATCATGATTCATGACTGACTGCAAGGAACAAATTCATTTCAGCAGAATCCTATTTCAATTTCCTAGTCTGCTTCATGGGTAATTCTTGTTCTGAGTCGGCAGACGAGCGGAGCAATGCTTCCCCTCAGGTACCGCGAGATCACAAGGAGACCAAGCAATATTTAAATGTTATCACTTTAGTAGCTTTTACACGCTTTATATAAAAGATATTGTCCCAATCTAGCACCCTAAAGTCAAAAATCGTGTTCTTGACAATCATAAAACAACACATATCTCTCCTTTAGAAAAGGAATGATGAATTCTTTGACTGTGAAATGTCCATTTCACAGTCAAAGACAGTATGTTCTCGTTATGTAACCCAAGGGTAGTCAAAACATTTTTGGCCCGCGGACCTCCGTTAGCTGTCTCGGGCACAGGATCTGAAATCTGTTTCAAGACGTAAAAATAGACACTTCTATTCTAAAGCATCTTATTCAGGGAAGGAAGAGGAATTTAACGACCAGGTCCACAGGACAATTCTGGCAGCAGAAAACCTAAAAACCTTATTAACTCCAGCTGAGCGAGCTAATGACGGGTCCTTCCATGATTGGCGCTGGGATAATCTTAATTCATTCAGTGGGAAAGAAACAAAGAGAGGGACTCAAGTGCTGCAGTGAACTGTGCACAAGTGATGTGACATTTTGAATCTCTCTCCATTGCTGTGTAGGTAAAAAAAAAAAAATGTATCAGCTGATTCAGAACGCTGCTGCTCGAGTCCTCACTAAGACCAAGAGACTGGATCACATCACTCCAGTTCTGGAGTCTTTACACTGGCTTCCTGTGCCTCAAAGAGTTGATATCAAAATACTTTTGCTAGTTTATAAATCACAAAACGGTTTAGGGCCATAATAAATATTTCTGATCTGCTACTACACTATGAAACCCCCCCCCCAAACCTCTCAGGTCGTCTGGGACAGGTCTGCTTTCTCTGAGTCAGAACTAAACAGGGAAAGCAGCATTCAGTTTCTATTCTCCTCATATCTGGAACAAACTTCCAGGAAACTGCAGATCCGCTGCTACTCTCAGTTCTTTTAATCAAGGCTGAAGACCTTTCTTTTTGATGTTGCCTTACTTTAAATAATTGTTTACTTCGTAGACTAAAGTTGATAGGACAATCTTATCTGCTATTATTTGTAGCTGTTTTTAACTGCTCTTTAATGTTTAATTCCTTATACTGCACTGTAACTTTTATTTTTGCATTTTATCTGTTTTTCAATTTAATTCAATTTCAATTCAATTTCAATTCAATTCCATTTCTTACCCAACAGTTCTAGTAGTTCCCTCCAGAGCAAGCAACAGTGCGACACTGGCAAGGAAAAACTCCCTTTTAGGAAGAAACGTCAGACAGACCCAGGCTCTTGGTAGGCGGTGTCTGACGGGCCGGTTGGGGTTGAAATGAATAGTGGCAATAATAGTCACAGTAAAAAATAATGGAACAGTGACAAAAAATAGTTTGTAGTAGTTCATGGCATAGCAGGGCACTGTGCGGCATCACAAGATACAGCAGAGCATAGCAGGATGTAGCAGGACGTGTAGTGTAGTTTTTAATTTCTCAATTGATTTTAATTGTGTTTTAATGTTTTATGTAAAGCACTCTGAATTGCCTTGTTGCTGAAATGTGCTATACAAATAAAGCTGCCTTGCCTTGGGTTCTCACGGCTCTGCTTCGGGGGATTGTCGATGGTAAACTAAGTTACACTGTTCTCTTGCATCGAGTCAAGTCCACACTGTGATAATACACCATAATCACGCAACGCAGTGGGTTTAAATTAGATACTGACAGGAGGAGAGAGCTTGCCAATTCAGTTTTCAACTTTCTGTGTAGGCAATGTGAGCATAACTTTTGATGGTTGTGAATATGAACTATATGTGACTATAAACAGGTAACTGTGTGTGTGTGTGTGTGTGGAATTTGGCATTTGACATCTTCTGGTTTTGCATATACAAATCATGTGGAGAAATACATGAATAACTAAAATACATACAAATATTAAATATCTAAGAGTTGTTTTTTTTTCTCTTCATCCAGGTTTTCTCAGGATAACTGGCTAATGTATGTAAAGTTTCACATGTAAACAGCCATCTCAGTCTTTAAGCATCATCCATATTAACTAAAATCAATATGTTTTTTTTATATTACTAAACAAAGCATCATAGATCAACTAATTTTCTATATCACATCAAAACACATCTGCTTTTCTTTATCAACATATCGTCCAGTTTCAATTGTCTTTTGCTCTAAATATATACAACATTATTAGCTGTGCCATATGTTACAACTGCTGCCATGCTACTTCATCCTTCACTACTCCTCCTAAAGGAACAATCCCCCTCGTTCCCTCGCCTACACCCTGCAGTCAGTGTCACACAGCTCACATTAATAACACACACACACACGCACACACACCTAATTACATACAAAACTGTATTCTATCATGTGTGATTATAGTCTTGTCATTGCGTGGAGAGGGCTGTGGTTAAAGTCAAAGCTACAAGCATAGTGCATGTGGGGAGATAGGTGGCAATAAAGTGTTACCAAAATGTTCACATGTGGAATGCAATAAAACACGTCTCTTAAGACAACTTGAAAGGTGTGAATTTGTTTGTTTACTCAGTGTCTTAATCATTTCCTTTGACCTGATTCCTACAAAAGAAATGGATACGTCTATCCTATGGAGGGCGCTCCAGCCCTGCCAGCAGCATTCACGGGCTCTGATGGGTGGATAACGGAAGCTGGTATCACACTATATACTTGAACAGGTTTACACACATGACAGTAGACACTTAAGCTGTGCCAGTGAGACGACAGGCGAGGCCACACCCCCACTGGCGTGATGCTGATAACCTTGAGGGAACGCTTATCATACTCAACACATCTGGGTGACTGCTACTGGAAACGTATGAGTGTCGTTTGTGAGTGTTAGTGAGTGTGTGACATTGGGCAGCAGGGTGACCCAGAATTTGGAAACAACACGAATGGAGGTGAGCCTCCATGTTGATCAAACCGGCTGCTTTAGGATGCTTTGTAGCTGATTTTGTGAGCTAGACAAGGCTTGCCCAAAAGATTAAAATATGTATCACATATTCCTATTAAGTCTTTGTCTCTTTCACAGTAGCAGATATTAAATCAAGCAAAGAAGTGGAGATGTACACTCACTCTCACACCCTCGGTCGGTATTACCACAACCAAGCACAAATCAACCGCTGAACGTTAGGTTATTTTCAAAACTCCATGTCAGTAAAAGACAGAAACAACTGCAAATATTTAAAAGCATGTGTAAGCCTAAACTGATTAATTTTCAATGAAGTCATTTTAACGAGAGTCGTCAATTTAGAGTTACGGCTTCTGTGCATTAGTCTGTCCCTCAAAACCCCTTCACACTGACACATGAAACTCACACTTCTCCTCCATATATCTTCCTAATTTAACTTCACTCAGCCCATATAAAAACTAATTTATTAGCATGAGGGGCTTCATCCGTGTAAACGTATTTCTACATTGTGCATTCAGCTCACACCTACTAAAAGCTATCTCAAAGAATGGCATATCAAGCGCACAATATGCTACTGTTTAATGGATATTATTGGATGACTGGGTATATTATGCTACTTCTAAAATGGGCAGCTGTACTTTAGTGCCATAAAGGTTCTGACTCATCTCAGCAATTTGCCACAGGGTTGTTCTGAGATAGGAGTGTCACTTAAATGGTCCATTTGTGTAACGCCCTCTTGTTTTATTTAACCCCCAAATAACACACAAGTAGACTTTATATTTTACAGTTATTGCTTTTGGTCAGATCGTTTATAGATCTCGACATTTCTGAATGCACTGGAAGGCAGCTTCATGTCACGGAGAAAGACAAATGAATAAAAAGACCGGGCGCCCGGGTGGCTCAGTTGGTAGAGCAGGCGCCTATATACAGATGTTTACTCCTCGAAGCAGCTGGCCCCAGGTTTGACTCCAACCTGCTGACCCTTTGCTCTATGTCATTCCCGCTCTCTCTCTCTCCCCTTTCATGTCTTTTGCTGTCCTATCAAAATAAAGGCTGAAAATGCCCAAAAATAATCAAAAGAAATGAATAGGAATACCTGCGTTTTTGCAGCGCAGTCGACCACCAGAGTGTGTGTGAACGCAGCTCAAGTCAGACATACTGTGAACGATAATGCCTTTTTACAGCTGACCAGGCCACTGCTCTGATTAGCTGAGAGGATGTGAGACAGAATACAAAATAAAGATGGTGGCTTATTTATGAGGTCTTCTCCAACTATTCCATCTTCATTTAAATAGGTTAGGCCCACTGTGATTAGGGCAATGCTGTAATGTTGTAGTAATACCACCGCTACATCTCCTGAAATGTGTTCGTCACCATATTCTTAACAGTAACAAAAGGTGAGGGGGTTTATATGAACCGGTGTTGTCCAGGCTAGTACAGTAACTCCTCCTTGGACTAAATATGGCAGCCAAGCCGGTCTCATATTAACGTTGAAACAAACACCCTCCAGACGTTTATGTAACCTGATCAACAGGCTTTAAAGTTCAGACGGGCAACTGGTCTGCTTGTGACAGGACACAATGTAATGCTACTTCTGGTTTGTTAAATAACACTTTGTAACAATTAGTGGTTTTGTGGCACAGCTCTCTTGCTGGGGAAAAAAAAACAGTGAATTGGTACACACTTTTAAAACATTAAGCGCACACTGAGTCTAATGTGCAACCCAATTACCTAATAATTAATTAAAAAAAGAACAGCATTAAAAACACTATGAGGTTAATGGCTTGGCCTCCACTTGTTACTGTACGCCCGGCCACAAACACAAAGAAAGACCGTCTCCAACTACGGTTCCTTGACTAATAGCTTTGAAATGCTTACTCAGACGTAAGTTTAAGTTATTTTGGGACATGTTGAAGCCTTTATCTGGGGTGCAGTGGTTTCACCTCCAGATTCTGGTGAAGCCATTAGTAGTAATTGAAGCATTAAAGTCAAGATCATGTTTTTTTCCAGTATAAACTACTTAAGATATAGGAATGCAGCCAACAGAATATCCACACAAACCACTGAGTTCTTTCAGATGGCGAGAGAAGTCAGATTTGAGTGTTTTGTGACTACTTAGGGTTTTGAGGTTTTACACTGGCTTCAGAAGCAGATGCTGTAACGGAGATGGAACTCAGGATATGGACGATGGATATACAAGCAGACCAAGGGAGGCCACCCTCGGAGCAAGGTAGCAGACAAAGTGAAGAGAGGTGCATTACGTGTGAGTGGGAGAGGTGTGTGTGTGTGTGTGTGTGTATAGAGATACTTAATTTATCCCAAAGGAAATTAAGGTGTCCAATAGCTTATATACATACTGTACACACACACACAACAAAAATACAAAGAAAGATATCCATAATGTCCTTAAAGTAAAATTTGATTTTAGCATGTTTAAAGGATGCAGAAAACTGTAATGATATCACAGTGCAAGAGACTCTGCAAATTCTATATCTATATATCAAAAATAAGCATTACTTAACGTGTATGTGTGTGTGTTGTAAACTAGGGCTGTAAAAGTGTGATTAATTGATTGAATGTACCCTCTCCCTCTCTCGTTCTACGTATCATTCGTCATATGGATTGTTTATGTTGTAATTTCATTTTGCCGATCTGTTCTTTATGCATGTCTGCCCTGGGAGAGGGATTCCTCCTCAATTAATCTCCCAGATTCTAAATTCCTCCGAGGCAAATTTGTAATTAGTGAAATAGGGCTATAATATAATTGACTCGACTTGAAATTGGTTTGTTTTTTTGGACTGTTGGTCAAAAATAAAAAATGCAATTCAAAAACTTAGGCGTAGTCTATAGAAAATGTGTTACCTTTTTACGTTTTTTTTAGGTTCTAAACAATTAACCTAAGAAATAATTGGCAGTTCATTTACATTGAATTCAGTCCTACATCAGACATAAAATAGGAGTCCTGGTGTCTGTGCAAGAGCATGAGAGAGACATATGTAATGTTTGAAGACAAAACATGTGTTTACATGCACATACTGGTGTCATGTCATTGTGTAACAGCGTAGGTTTACTGTAAGCGACTGTCGCTTAGCAGCGGTAGTGGGTTAAAATATCAGTGGGGGAATGGGACGAGTCAAGTGACCCAAATAACTGTTCAGAGAACCCACTCACACTCTCGCACACTGGCTCCATCTACCTGCTGTGCCATTCAAGATCATCTCCAAAAGCACATTTGCTCATCAGCCAGCTGTCCCACCTTGCCTCGCAGGTAGACCTACCATCCAAACAAGGTAATAACCTTACACACTTTGTAACAACATGTGTGAAATGTCCTAACCCTCGTCCCATCCATAGAAACACACAGGCCCCAGCACATCCCTCTCATTAAGGTAATTTTCTTATGGCACCACTTCAGTGTGATCACACTGACGTCAACAACATAATCACATCCGACAGTTTTCAAACCTTGAGATGTTTTGCATCAGAGGCAAAGAAAAGAATAAATTCGGTGTAATATAATAACCCACACATTTATCCCTCTAATCCAAGTTAATCCAATTCTAAAACATCTTTATACCCATGACAGACTCATGACAGCAGAGACAACAATGGAGCTAATGGAAGGTTTACAACAAAGTCAAAAGCCACTCATATGACTGGATTATTATGATAAACTGACCCACACATTGCGGCTTACTTTTTGACTGATTTCATTGGCTGGGAGCGCCTGGAAACAAAGGCCTCCTGAATGGGACTGTAATGATGGCTGAGGGTTGAGCAGACACTTCAGGTTGGTCCTAAACACCCTCTACTCTTGTCAGAAAGCATTTTTGGTCACCTGAACCAAATGGCTGCCCTGAATTATATTCTTATTGTAACATTTGTTAACATGAATCAGGCCCTGTTTAACTTTATCAAATTAGCAACGAGAGGAAGGAAAATGATCTAGACCAGGGCATCGACTGAAAACAGGAACTTAATACAGTTTGAACGAGGTAAGTTGTACAGTGCTTTAGGGATGTAACGGTATAAAAATTTAACCTCACGGTTATAGTAACCAAAATGAACTTTTTTTCCTGCATGTTCTGCAGACAGGATAACTATTTGTGTGCAACACATCTTAAAACTGTATAACTATATTCTATGATTGATTTGGTTCATGCCAATGTGTGAGTCAATGCAGGAGAAATTATTCAAAGCTGGACGTCGTCACAATGGCTGTAAGCAGCAAGGGGAACTTTGAGTTGCATTGGAAACGCACATAAATAATGAGCAAATATACACCTCCTTAATGGATGACTCAATGTCACACACACACACACACACACACACACGTTCATCAGCGTAAGAATAGAACAGAGACACAATAGAGAAGTCACAAGCTAGAGAATGAATTAAAAGAACAGTTGATTGATTTATTGATTAATTATTTAGTCTATGAAATGTTAGACAGAAAAACATCCAAGAGTCCAAGAAAGAAAAATTATTCACTTCTTTTTTTTGTGTAACCAACAGCCCGAACAAAAACATATTGAATTTTCAATGATATAAAAATGAGGGGGGAAAAAACAGAAAAGCCTCCTAGTTGAGAAGTTGTAACCAGTTAATTTCGGGCATTTGTCTCTTGAAAAATGACTGAGTAATTAATCCTTTATCACATAAAGTTGTTTGATTTACTTTCTGGTGGCTGCCCAGCAATATTTTAAATGTTAAGTGACAAGGTGGCAGAAAAGAAAAAAGGCCTTTGAAAGTGGAGTCCTTGGACAATGAACTTGAAAACATAACCCTGGGGGGGGGGGCTTGACACAGATCTGGTCTGACACAGAAAAGTCAGAGAGAGGAAAAAGGAAAGGACATAGTGAACTGAAGCACACACAGTTAAATATGTCCAATATGAATCACAGCATGTGACTGCAGTAAACAGGTAGAGAGAGTGAGTGACTTATGAGAGATGAGATTAAAAACTAAGAGCTACACCGCCTTAAACAAATTGTGACCAAACTCCTCGGACAGCCATCTCCTCAAACTCATTCATGCTCGGCCCATTAGTCTCCTGTGGCAGGTGACGGCAGATTAACACAATCTGAAACAATGGACGGCCCCGAGAAGTACACTTGGTATTTCATTTCAAAGGGTAAAAAAAGGTTGTCGGGCCCCTCACTGAGGTTAAGCCTATAGGAAGAGGAGATGTGAGTGGATGCAGATGGTAGAGGGGCTGCGAGCCCCCATGGGTGGCCAGACAACTCTAAGCACCATGGGGCAAACAAGAGAACAATATTAAAGTCAATGGTGCTGTTACAAGTTTATTCTGAAGTGTTGTGATCAAGAACTAAGCCAGCTGGGAGATTAAAAACCAGGGATCGACTGATTCGGCCTTAGCTGATGACCAATACGGGCAGCCAATTTTTATTATTATTATTGTTATTATAAATATTACTCCATTAATGGGGGTAAATAAGTTCAAAGTTGCTTTTTAAGCTTCCACTAAATGTTTGTGAAAGCGGCTTAGTGTGTTTGCACATAAGTTTATGCCGTATAGTCTTTTGAGAAATTAATCACATTTGTGATGATCTCCACTGGCTTTTTAAATGGTTAAGAAGTTTAACCTCAACTGTAATTTAATGGGTTAAGGGGGATTGTAGGTGAGTCTAACACAGCCTGACACATCTAGTGCTGGAAGGCCTCAGCAGAGCAGCTGTTGGGGGGTGTACAGTGTCACATAATATCACCAAACCACAAGTAGCAGCAGGTGTGGCCATGGTCATAGTTAAAAAAAATACTAGACAAAAAGGGGGGCTGTAGAGATAGGGGTGTTGGGGGTGAACAGACAACAAAAACAGTAAGTGTCCGCTTCCCATTAACATTTGCATGGTAAGGAGAGGCAGGTGAAGAGCAGATAGTGCTACAAAAGGCCAGACCAAAAGATGTAGCAGTTGTTGGAGGGAAAATAAATAGTTAATCTACAGTTTGGAGAGAGGGTCCGGTTGTCTGCAGACTGTGCAGAGGTCACAATAAGGAGCCTCGTACATCTCCTCAAACCCTAACATGTATGCAAGTATAAGGGATGTTTGAAAATATAAAAAGAAAAAAATACAATGTAGAAATACATTGTAGATACTGCTTATGATTTTCTTTTTTAAAGCCAGCTGTGAAAAGACGCCGTATGTGTGCCACAACTGTGCATGCATTTACTGTAAAGACACTGGATCACAATATGTGCTAGCAAGGTGGAAACATTTTGACCCAAAACAATAATCCTGAAGTTCTGCTGCAGCAAAGTGGACTATTGCATTTATTATTAGGCCATTTGTCTCGCATTGCCAGACCTTTGGATCTTAGCAATTGATAATAACTTTCACTCTGTAATAGAGTTTCTATGAAGAGCCCTTTGCCACAATTAAATCACAGTATATAGGGATTTAAGTGGGAAATTTACATATAGTGGTGTTGTAACCATCCAACTGTGAAAATGTAGTCATACCATCTAACCCATGGCTCCTCATCATTCCAGGGTTTAACTTTAATTTCAGTCTTTCTGAAGCTATGGAGCCAACATCTCCGGTTGTATTCAAGCAGTGAGCACAGTCAAATAAATTACATACAAGCCTGGGATATATGAAACAAATGCCGGTTCTGTGGTTGCTGTAAAACATATTCAAAGTATTAAGATATGTAATATGTCAAGAGGAACTTGACTGAGGGCAGAGACAGGACTTTGCCTTGTTTACGCTACGCTCGGCTAACTGCTGTGAGAACAGCTGCTTAACCGAAGCATCGTTGCCTTCTTCTGAACGTCACCTGACACTTGGACAAACCATCCTGCTGTTGTCTTTACTCTTGGCGACCGTGTGTGTGTTTCACGCACACGTCGGATGTCCTGCCAGCGCCTACAAGGATCAAGTGTCGTCTGAGACAAAAAGGCAGAGAGATGGTAACGCCACAACGCCAAACAATTAGCGACATTTGACAAATCAGCTGTTCGAGCTAATTAAAAAGGCTTAAAGCCAACAGATAAATGTCAGTGAAGATTAAAGAGTGGCCAAAATGCGTTCAGGGTGATAGCAGACCCCAGTGTTGGCTAATATGAAGGCAGCCGTTTGTCCTTCTGCTGACCCACATCTTATCTGGACGCCATACAGTAGCTGAGTAGGTAAACAGACTGACACACGCACACATGAAGTTGACCTGATGTATGCCACAGAAAAAAAAAAAAAGAGTAAAGTACCAGAATATGTTACACACACACAGCCGCTTAGAACAGCTAAAAATCTCTGGTCCCCTGCACCAAAGACTTTCTTTTAAACCACCACCAAAAAGAAGCGCTTCTTTCCTCTGTCTTCCCAGCTACAAATCTCCTTTTTTTTTAACCCTTTTCAGTGTAAATAAAGTTGTGAGAGTGGAAGCATTTCCAACATACTGTACTATCTCGTTGCACAAGTATCCTTGAAGAGCAAGTACGACACGTAGTTTGGTTTATGCTGATTCACAGCTTTGATGAGCAATGCACATGTGCAACATGTCACTCTCCTGATGTCACCCTCAATCAATCCAAACAGAGATAATAAAAGATAACATCCTGCATTATAGCACATTACAACACCATGACAACCTCGAACACACTTTTACAAGTGTCTAATTGTTCTTTGTATCGTTACAGGTTTCATAACTATGTGGTAAATCACAGGTGATGAGGGTTTAATTGGGCACCGACCTCTTTTCTCCTCCAGATCCTGGAGGAACTGCCTGTAAGCAGCCGTGGAGCTCATCCCTCCCTCCCAGAGAAAAGAGAGAAAGAGACAGTGGGGCAGAGAAATATAAAAGAGAGAGAAGCTATTAAATAAAAGTAACAGTGTAGGGAACTGTTAAGAAATGGTGAAAGGAAGTGATCTGGAAACCACAAGGAGATGTAAGTGAGGTGGTAAGAAAAGGTGAGTGAAAAGAGAACAGAAACGAGTAAAGAAAGGAGGGAGGAGGAGGAGGAGGAGGGAGAGTCTGGAGGCTGCAGTTGATCAGTGCGGCCCGCAAGATCCAGGCTGTCAAAAGAGAGCCATCCTTAATCACGTAGATAATCCCTCATTGCTCGCTCGCTCGCTTCTTCTTCTTCTTCTCCCAGTCTTCTCTCTGCCGAGTGTCAGCGGTTGCGCTAGCTCTGATTGTGGCGGTGTGTTAGCAGCTCTAAGCCGGATAGAGGAACTGGACTTTGACCACGAGGCGGGTGATGTCACTGCCAGAGCCAGAAACATGTGTTTCACTTGTGTCTAGAGCGAATAAATGTGTGTGTCAGAGTGTGTGTGAGGAAATTAGAGAGAAAAAAGGAGGCGTGTTTCTTATTACTCAGCTGTGCCTTTTTTTCTTTCAAAGCAGCGTGGTATGTTGAAGCTGGAGTTTGAGCACAAGTGTTTGACTGTTACACATTTGTCATGCAGTCAGCTTCACATTGTCTTCTTCGTGTGTGTGTGTGTGTGTGTGTGTGTGTGTGTGTGTGTGTTTAGTTGCTTGCTGGATCAACATACTGAAGCGGATTACAGAGCAGCAGACGTGAAGAGGCCTCTAGAACACCCACGTTCCTCTGCTTTTCAAAGTTTAAAGCACAGTCTTGCTCTCTCTATCACCTCATGCATGTGTTACTTTATTAATGCTTTTATTGTTGTAATGTTCTATTAATTTTAGCTGACAGTACGCCTCTGCACTCGTCTGCCACTAAACTGCCTCATGATTACTGTAAATGTGGAGTCATGAGCCTGCTGCACTGGCTAATCCTTAGTTAAAAAGGGTGAGTATTTGGATTAAAAAAACACCTACTATATACAATACACAGTATAAAAATGTATGTAATCTTTAGAGATATCATGTTTGTCTCATGTCCTATCACATTGTCTCTGCATGGAAGTAACTATTAGTTTCATTGATTCATCTCTCAATTATCTTTACAAAATTATAAATCAATGAAGTCAAAAAAAAAAATAACAGCAAATGCTTGTTACACTTTCCCACAGCACAAAATAACGTTTTTTAATCACTTGTTTTGTCCAACCAATGGTCCAAAAGCCAAAGATATTTCAATTACAATCATATAAAATCCTCACATTTAAAAAGGAGCTGGAACAATAAATAGCAGATTTGCATCATAAAAAGGAGAGCAAGAATGTATTCTTTCAAAATGATTGTTCGTAAATCAACTGATCCCTTAATCCTTTCGGTACTTGTGTGTGGGCATCATACGAACGCCCGATATGTTAAAATATAATATAAAATATAAGGAACGAGGATCAGTCAATCAATGAAATAGTCTTCCTTACACTCCCTCCGTCTTATCAGCGCTGTCCTCTCTTTTATTCTACCCCGTGAAAAGGTAAACACCACAAGGTAAATAATTAACTAGTTTTCCACACACACACACAAAAATTTCACCATTCACGTCACTTCCTGTGGGAATCAGAGGTGGGAAAGTCGTTGATGCGTTGTTGACAACTGACGTTTGATATAAGCGACTTTGGTTCACTAAAAATATATTTCATTGACAATAAACTGTTTATTGTGGACAAATGTCTCTGCCAAGAAACATATACAGACATAACATGTTTCAAATTATTCAAAAATTGGCCTATTTATTAAAAAAAACAGTGTGGCCTCCATGTTTCCACACGCAGCTGATGAACGGTTGGTGGCAGTCATGCAACAAGTTGTTATGCTAAACGCCAACACAACAGAAGAAGAAGAACACACAACCCAACCATGTAAACGCTGGCAGTCGGAAAAGCAACGTAGTCATGTGGGTGATCCCTGATATTCTCAGGTAGCAAGAACGCAACGCAACGCAACAACACACACAACACAACACAACACACACACACACACACACACACACACACACACACACACACACACACACACACACACACACACACACACACACACACACACACACACACACACACACACACACACACACACACACACACACACACACACACACACACACACACACACACACACACACACACACGGCAGTATCTTTGTGTGGACATGTCATTGACATAATGTATTCCCTAGCCCCTCACCCTCACCATAACCCAATTCTAATCCTAAAACCCAGTCTAATCCCTCAAACAGCCCTTTAAAGTTGTGGGGTCCAGTATTTTGACCCCACAAAGCTTTCGGACCCCACAAGTATACTGGACTTCCAGTTTTTGGACCCCACGAATATAATTAAACAAGACCCTACTGACTAAACAAGCTACTGCTTGAGTTCACACTAGTAAACTGTGGCCAAAAGATTTTACATCTAGTCGAGGATGGCTTGGTCTGACACTACCTAGAAATAGAAACTGGTATAGCAGGAAATCAACCACAATAGTGCTAAAACAATTGCGCAACACAACACTGACGAATCATGCTGGACAATACAGCAGCTGTCAATTATGATGACACAAAATTTGCTGGTTAGAGCATCACAAATGCTTGTTTCTTCATTCGACATGACATCGACTGTCATTATAAGAAAAGATAAGTTTACAGCTGCTGTCAGACTAAATAAAATTATTTTCATATACAAGATAACCAAAAACTGTATTTAAAAAAATGCAGAAAAACTGGAAGCTAAGAATGTAACAGTTAGCCCTTTGTGTACTTGCTCCTAAATATGTTTTCTAAGCCTGCTAATGATACACAATTACACAAGGGGAGTCACAAAAGTTAGTTTATGATCCTTTACCGGGTCATTCATAAAGGACACCTGTTCCTTCTTCTTTCAGTTGGTTAAATAATCAGAACATTTTATTTTTTATGTTTATTATAAATTATTTTACTGTTGCATTACACTGCAGTGTGATGTACGACATGAAGCGATTAAAAGAGATCTGAAACGTTGCAGAAATGACAACCCTGACAGGGATCAACATGTTCATAACACACTTTTCCACTAAACACAACACGTCAGACATCCAAATATTTGTAAGTAGTGGTAATAAAACATACACAGACAGAAACACAGACAGACAGACAGTCACAGGTTGCTAACAGTTGAGATCAGGAGAGCTGGTGTGTGTGTGTGTGTGTGTGTGTGTGTGTGTGTGTGTGTGTGTGTGTGTGTGTGTGTGTGTGTGTGTGTGTGTGTGTGTGTGTGTGTGTGTGTGTCCTCAGATAATGGCCTGACCCACACAGTTCAAAGGCCAATTCCAATCTGCTTCCATTAATTTGTTTCCTCACATACTCCAATGACACTGTTGAGTAAAGAACGATACCCAAGGGGGATTTTAACTAACCACACACACACGTACACACACACCTCAGACATCCTTAGCAGACAAAGAAGCGGTGCAGTTCAAAGCCTATTCAACAACTCTTAAATTGAGAAATCCTGACAACATTTCTTTTTTTTTTTTTAAACCTGTTCAGCGAACCTCAACGCTCCCCCGGGAGTCTCCTCTTTCACATGACCCTGTCAACAGCAGCCAGCTTCATGAAAGGCCACCCTGGACACACTGCTCACACAGATTCATACACATTTTTCCTCAGGCCGTCAAACACCGGGCCAGAGGATGGCAGCGGTGTGACCGGTAACCATAGCGACAGGACAGCAAATAGTTGCCGGTATGTTTTTCCACCTTTTACACAAAAGTTCCTCTGGATTTAAAAGAGCCCGGGCCTAGCAACACACTGTAAACTGGTGAAGAGGTGTTAACAGTTCACTTCAAAACAACTAAACCAAAACTGAGTGCAAGTGCACTGGGAAATATTTAACTGAGAAACAGCGGCGAGTGTGTGGAGAACACAACAAATGCACAAGTGAAATTCACGTTGTCCTAAGTTTCACCTTAGCCGATGTGTGTCCTACTTGACTCAAGAAACTCAGAAATTCTCTTAAAACTGTAGCCACTAAATAAAAAAGGACAAACTCATTTTCCCAAAAGAAATAAGGAAGAAACTTGGCACCATGCGGTTACACAGACACAAGAATATGAGAGGCAGAGGAGGGCAAATGGATGTATTTACCTTTGTTGGAGGAAGTCAGCAGAAACAGCAGCAGCAACATGGAAGAGAAAAAAAAAGACAGTCTGGTTAGATTGATGATCTGGATAGGGTCAGCCTCAAAATGATGGAAAATAATTTCCTACACCGTGAAAGTCACTGTTACATCACAATAAAAAAATGTTATGTTATTTATGACACATTAATCTCAACTCAAGTTCCTCTTATGTGCTTTTACCCGCATCTAATAAAATAAAAACATGGAGCGTGTGATGGGGCAATACATGCCAAACACACAGGCTAGTTAAAGATTGGCACTATACCCAGGCTCAGTCACTCTGAGCCCCTATAGGAGGTCTAGAAGCAGATGTATAAGGACTACAACAGCACCTGATTTGAAATCGACTGTTTTGTGCAAGTTCATTTATGTTTTCTGCATTTTCTTTATTTGATGCTAAACATGCCTATCGTGGCTACCAGTGTGCTTTTTTTCAATGTGCTGTAAATGTATGTTTCAGCATTTAGCTTTTTCTGTGTACCAGTATGTGGGAGTGTGTGTGGATACACACTCTGGAAAATGCCAAGCAGCTTGCTTTTGTTTCTGCAGCTGAAGTGAAACTGTGTGCAGCTCTAATCAGAGATGGTGTTCAGTCAGCGCTGTCAGGAGGCTGATGTGGCGCACACACACACACACACACACACACACACACACACACACACACACACACACACACACACACACACAAGGCCTGTTAATCTCCTGTATACGTAAGTGTGTGTGTGCTCCACTTCCAAGTTGCATCACCTGATTTGTCATATCATAAGAGGAAGTAGATCAAAGGGATTTCCAGGTTTTGTTTTACCATGCCAGGTGTTTCTGACCAAAGGAAACCACAATGAGTTCCAATTAAGTTCAGAATTATTTTACATCACCTTTTCTATTTATCGCTTACATCATATTTCGTGATTGTCTGTGCATTGTTGTGTGTGTCCATTTGCTGCTACAGTATTCAAAAGAATCTTTAGTCCAATTAGGACGGTTCTTAATGAAACACGGCTATGAGAGAAGCTGCTTGTCATAAACATTCAAGGTCTTATGGTGTGCTGCACACAACACATTGGTTACATCCCACGCATTTCACAAGTCGGCGAGGCACATTTTATTCTCGATTGTCCTCCAAAAATAAGACGAGACAACATCTTGTTTCAATAGTAAATAATACTACAGTTATGTGAGAGACAAAGAGGAAAAGGGCGACAGCGTGAAAATGGTGTGAAAAGAAGGGGATATGTTTGATTCAGTCTGCGCAAGTGAAGGTTCTGAGTGAATGAGTGGCAAAGATGAGCTCAAAAGACAGAAAGAGAGACCGATGGATAAGTAATGGAGGGAGCCAGACAGAGATGGAAAAACAGAGATGAAAAAGCCAAGTGGTGCAGAGAGAAGAAACACTTTAGTGAAGTGGAGGGGAAAAGGGCAGTCTGACATACATTCACAGGGGATGTAAACACCAAGGTTAGCTGTCACAATGGACATAAAAGGTCATACGGAAAAAAGCAGGGTCCTCATTGTGACTATGATCAAAAACACAAACTTCTCCATCTACAGTATACACAGAGTAAAAATGGGTAGCCACCTTAAATCATACAGTAGTATACAATTTTAAGTGACATATTTTAAAAAGTCATTGAACACACCTACATTTTACTTAAAGAGATAGTTTTGCTGATTTAAATCCAGCTCTGTGTCATGACAGTGTGGGCAGTGCATTTAGATGAACAGTGTTTGGTTTTCCTGCAGCTGAGGTCTGCCGAGATCAGCCGGAAGACCTCCGTATCTCTCCAAGGCTGCGTTCAGACAGGGTAACTGCCATCTGGCAATTTCTGCAAAAGTTGAGTCTGTCTCAAATTGTAGCTTCAGGTGCACTGAGGTTTTTTTTTTTGAATGTCCCTCCTGCGGCAAACCCCGCCACAGTCAAAAAGCCCTACCCCCATTTAAAAAATTAATGGAAAGACCTACGTTTTTGCCGAACCATCTAGTGGCTGATGCAGGCAATGTGAATGAAGCCTAATTCCACACACACACACACACACACAGAGAGAGGCAGGAATGGGCTGGATCCAGGACAGGCCTCAACAAGTCCACCCTCACACACAGGCTGAAACTCAGTAATGAACTTTGACATTTTGACTTCTTCTTCCTGCTGCTTCTACACTTGATATTGTAAAATTAAAATACATTGCTGCATTGGGTTGAGTGAATGTCTTAAAATCAAAGAGGAACAGACCATGATGGGCCTGTACTGAGCTGAAGGCTCTTCTTAATACAGCGTGGAGGAGGGGCCAAATGTTATTGAGGAACATTTTGTACGCGGCCAATTACTTGCAGTCAACGTACTGTAGTTTGGCTGCTTGCCATTGTTGTTTCTCTTTCACAATGACAGTGAAGACCGGAAGGGAGAGCGGAAGAAAGCAGGATGCAATATTTGGCCAGTGGACGCATCCACGTCAGTGATCCACATCTGTTTGGTTTCCAACAACAACAGTTTGTTTTGTTACCAGAACAAAATCGGGGCGTAAGTAGCAAGCTACAACGTCTGAACAAATAAAGAGAACAGCAAAACAAAGACTCAAATTTTACAAACCACAGAAGAAAAAAGGTGACAACTAAGGTAATTACTTAAATTTTGACATACGCTCATTTAAAATAAAATTGTAATATTTGTTGTAAAGTAAGCCGTGTGATCGATGCAGCTGTGCAGACTGGCAGACCACAGGAGGTGGTTCTAAAATAAAACCAGTGATAAGCACACACACAAACACGCACGCAGGTCTGAATTACAATGGAGAGCGGGAGGAAACAGAAGGTGGGCGAGGACTTGAAATGGAGTTGATAATGTGGAAGAGAGACAGAGTGGGAATGAATGAGTAGGTTGAGTGGGAGGGAAAAGCAATCATAGTGAAAGTAATGCCGTCAGAAAGGTGGAGAGTGAGAGAGATGCCACAGCAGGACAAAAAGAGAAAGAAAATAAGCGATAAATAGTAGACAGATGTACGTAGACATGTTGAATGTCTGTAAGTATTCAATTGTAACCTGCTGAGAGAGTGCTGGCAGAAATAAGCCCTCTCCTGATTTTACTGCATTACACGTACTGTTTTATTTGGAATCTGGGCTTACTTTGGTAAAAGGGAAATATGTATGCTAAATATTGTATGTAAAAATGTGGACACAGATATACAGCAGAAGCATTATTTCACACATTCACAAAACCCACATCTGTGCATGCGTGCACTCACACATTCACACACCTGTCAGATGTACTGTACATAGTTGAAGTGCCACATTTCAGACTGCATGCACAGTTGTTCAAGAGGAGACAGAAAAACGCACACGCGCACACATGCACACACACAATCTAGATATAGTAACAAGCCAATGTGTGTCATAGAACCCATGATAGCAATTCTCCAACATTGTGCAGCCAACTTACAATGTTCTCATTTTGTTAAGTGATAATAAGGAGTTGCATGTTGGGCATTACACAGCAATGTGATGTCTCTTTCCACACGGTCCAGTCAGCATTCTGCAATACCTAGAAAGGATGCGCACAGTGAACTAAATAAGAACCAAAGATCACTTAAATGCATTCGCTGAGGCAGATACGCTTATCTAAAGCCCCGGCCATTCCATTGATTTCCTATGGCGAGAGCGGTGATGCCTACCTAGGCGCTGGGCCCTGGCGTCGGGCACCACTCGGAATTGCCGCTGTGCGCTGTGCTCAAAGTTCAAATTATTTCAACTTTGACCTAGTTGCCGCTGACCTTTCAAGGCGCATCTAATTCCACAACATTACTGCGCTTTGCTTCTTTGCTCAGCGTTAACTTACTTGATTGTAAGTTTGGTTAGAGTATTGCATTACATATCCAGTTTGTTCATGGAAGTATTGTTATTCTTTGTTACTCTTTTTGTGGGTTGTCAATTTCCCTGCACTCTTGGGAATCACGAGGCCGTGTGTCGGACACAGACGTACAGTAATAGTATGAGTGCATTAGTGGCTGAGTGGATGATTGTGACAGTCAGAGAGAGATAGATGTGTTTTTAATGGGGGTGTGATAAGCTGAAAGACTAAAACTGTAGTGACACTGCCTGAAGACTCTCCAGTCTCTGGGAGTTCCCAAGCTGAGAGAGCAGAGTGTTATTAAATATTAAACACATTCATGTATATATGAGAAACGGAGCCAGCTCCAAAGAAACATGGTCAGCAAAAAATGATCGTCAAGGGGAATCACTCTGCACACTTTTATGTGCGTTCTGTGACTCCTTCCTTAAGAGAGAAAAAATTAATACATTTGATGAAGGGCACTTGCCATTTTAACACAAACCGCATGGGAGGAACCATTATTGACCTAAAAATCAAGATATAAGGTGTGTTGGAAACCGTTCCCTATCGCGGAAATACCGCACTAAATAATGTTTGCCATTTTGGAGTGGTGTTTGAATTCTCAGCGGTTCATTTCCTTCACTATATAGTCCATTATAAAATGCCCACAATGTACAGCTAATGTGAGTGTACATATGATGCACCCTACAAATCAAATCATAACAAACATCATCTCAAGACACTTTACAGATAGGTCTAGACCACACTCTACAATTTACAAAGCCCCAACAAGTCTAGTAATAATTCTAGTAGAAGCATTTTCCGTGTTTGAAACGTTAGTGAGCTAGCTTTTGAATGTTTTATAAAACGATTTATAACAGGTTTTTGGTTTGGTTTGTTTACATTATGCTTGGCACTCCAGCTTCCATCACACAAATATTCAGCACATCTACTGACACAAAGATGTTTCGAAAATTTCAATGCAGTGTCCGCAATCTTGTTTGGTCCTTCCCTATATAGTTTTATTTTTTATAATAATATTATTATTTTTTTAGTAAGTTAGTTAATGAGGGAATGGTTCAACACAGCTATGATCTCTATTAATCTTTCATTAAAATTTCATATAATATAGTGTATTTATTTAATTAAGAGAATATCACGGCTTCAAAAGAGCAATAAGACAAGGTATATTCAAATGATTGACAGGTGCCCCAGCCTATAACAGTCAGCCTTAGGTGTTGTTGCTCACATCTGCCAACATCATGACATGTATTTTTAACTTGTTAGGACTCTAAAATGAATGTAGTTAGTATTACACAGCATTAGTGCTCACTCTGTTTAGATGGAACAAAGTACTCTTAAGTAAATGGACCAAATATAGTTGTGCAGACAATGTTCCTTACAGTATACATTGCCAGAAGTGAATGGAAGACTTTTGAACAGATATAAATGTAGTTATTCATCAGTGATGATCAAAGGAAGCACCAAGGAACTCCATACTTAAACAGTAGCAGGAAGGAGCTGCTGGAAAGAATACACACACTCGGACAAATGACAAAGTTTTGCGCATAGTTTCCCCCTTACTAAGAACCAACGTACCAACAAGTGAAGCATTAACCTTAACCGAGCCTGCATCGGATAGGATAAACACAGACTGGCTCAACAGCAGGGGACTGAAGGAGACCGGACAGGAGGCTGACTACTGGAGGTATCGCGGTATTAAAATGCAACGAGATTTTCTATCCAGGCGAGGTGTCTTGCGACATAAGGGCAGAGCAACAGCCAGCCTGACGGATGAGTCCGACTTTGACCTCAAACTTGACCTCCCCCGCATTCTCCAAAGTTGACTGCAAGTAACCGTGTAACTGTTAGTTATACAGGAGAGAAGCCAGTCATTTGAGTTTGTGGCAAAACCTTTCACAGTGCTTGTTTTTTATTTTGTAACTTTGATTGAATAAAAGATTATTTTTCCAGTTATATTTAGTCATTGAAGTTTTCTTTAAATTAGTGTTAAAATCTTGTCTTGTAAACCCAATCCACACACACACAACTTTTGTGAATATCTGTTCTGTGCTTCCACATAATATTACTGTAACCCACAGAGAGATGGAAATATACACTGCAGTCAGACCACACAACAAGCTGCAAAACCAGGTACAGGTTTAGGAAAAACCATACAGCAACTAATTTCTTCCTGTGATAATTTGTGTAATAATTGTAATTTGACTGGAAGTTGCTAGAGTGGCTTTTCTGGGCTGAGTTGATAACCTCGAAAAAACACACACAACACACATACACACAGAGAGAGAGAGAGAGAGAGCTAGTGGCCAGCTGAAAGCTGCTCATTTCATTAGAGACTGTAATTAATAACCACACATTAAGTGGCCTAACTAAGCAGCTGAGAAAAAGAGGGGAGAAAGAGGGTTGGACCACGAGGATTAGAGATGAAGAACAAAGGACATGGGATGGAGGGAGTGAGGGGAACAGAGGAGGAGACAGGAGTAAGGATGCAGGATCAGAATGCATGTCATCAATTAAGCCTCATGACAAATGAAAAACACCAGATTCTGCAGAGCAATGCGCTGCAACTTCATCACACTGAGCTAATAGCAATTTTTCAGCAGACAGTTTATTTTGAATATAATAATATCTTCCTAATTTTTTCTTCCTTTTGCTCTCTCCATTTGTCTCATCTGCCAAATTAAGGGCTTTTTTTATTAGAATACATGATTCTACAAAAATGCTAGTGGCTGGCCAAGAAGATACCAGCCAATAAGAGGTACTTCTTCAAATTTGTTGGGTAGTAATTTCCTATCCTGGCCACACCTTGCACTAGAGTATAAATTCACTGAAGTTACAGCATGGCCCTAGCATCTTAACACTCTCAGCTGTAAGAAAAGAGCGTGGAAGTCCCCTCTCTTAAAAAGGCAGCCCTCTCTGATTTAACACTTTAGGAAGCAGCTATTTTCAGAGTGTGAGCAAGAAGGCACTGTGTCATTCTCTCTTTAGAGATCCTCTTTTTATGAAGCGAGTATCAGCAAGCGTCCACACCCTGTAATGTGACGGCAGTCAGTCATAACGCGAAACATGCAAATACCGATCTGACAGCACCCCTCGACACACCCTGTGACCACAAACAGCTGGGGGATACAGTGGGGTGGGAGGGGGTCAGCAGAGCACAGAGGGAGCCATGATGTTCAGTTAGTGTGTGTATCAGAATATGGGTTAGGCAATTGCCATCTTGCCTGTTTGTGGCCCTATAGTATTGAAATTTGTAGTACATAAATACCCAGAGAATTGTTCACTTCCCACTAGCGAGTCCAGCTTTATGTGAATAAAACACACACTTGCTGTTTTAATTACATTTTTGAATCCCGCAATTGGAGATACAAGTAATATACTTCACTAAGCTGCAATAAGGATAAATCATCACGACTAAAGGTGGAGGATAACGCTTAGGGTAGTGCAAGCCCACTTAATTTAAGCTGATAAGCTGTTTAAAGTGCAGCCTGTCATTTCTTATTTTGGTCATATGGAGGATAGAGGGAAGGAGAGCTGAGAGGAGTTGTAAAAGAGAAGACATATGTTTGGAAGGGACCTGGTAGGCAGGCAGGAGTAACGCAGACTGGATGTGCCAAGAGAGACAGGTGGGCTACAAGAGACTACAACAACTGGGAAACATACATATCACATTCAGCCCACACGCGCTTCATCAATCATTCACGTCACATCCTCCATACGTCCCTCTACCGGCCTTCACTCAGTGCTACCAGCGATGGGTAGGGAATTCGTCAGTTGTTACTGCTGGCTTTAGTCCAGGCGTTCAGGAAGAATTTAGGCTCGCCACACACCTGTTTAAAACTCTTACTTAAGCTCTTCTGTCTGCTGTCTTTTGAAATATCTGGACAGTAAGGCATCACTTGTTTAAGCACGAGGAAGCTTTTAATACCCACATCATCTTGCTATTAAGCAAATATCAACATCATGAACCATCATTTTTCCATGTCACATACAGTATACATTTGTAATTTCAACAATGTCTATGTCATGTGTTTTATCAGAAGAATCAGAAAAGCAACATTATCAAAAAATTTGCCTTGGTGAATGGTGTATGCATACAGAAAATATATTAAAAAGGCGACAAATGTAAAAGAAACAACAACAAGAAAAGAAGGCTGTTTAGTTCAGTGAAGGATGAGCAGTGTCAACGGTGTCCTGTTACTGCAGGAGTGACTTTTTCCATATGCATAGAACTCTTGTGAGTACCCAAAACTTTATGGAAATGCAAGACTACTATGTTTAAGTATCCCTTTAAAGTGTAACTCTAGCCAAAATGCAACCTCGGGTCTTTTTGTGAATGTACCCGAGTCAAACTTTTGTTTAAAAGAATAATTAGGATGGAAGCGTTGCTTTTAAGATGTACCGTATTTTCATTTTTCAGTCAAACAGCCTTTTGAATGGGGCCCTACTATGATCACATCAAAATCACTATTTTTTTAAAACACTAAGAAGGCTGGACACAACACGAGACTCCAGGGGCTCTATACATGAAACCCAAGCATTGAGAACATTATGTACACAAATTCTTTTTGACTGGCGAGATGGCAGCAACCGGAAAAACCAACAGCTACAGTGTGTCGTTCAAAAACTCTTTTTAGTAAACTCTGTGTAAACAATGTTCTCAATGCTCGAGTTCATGTGTAGAGCCCCTGGTGATGTTTAAGCAAAGTCTCATGTTGTGTCGAACCTTCTTAGTGTTTAAAAAAAAGTCATTTTGATGTGATCATAGTAGTGCCCCTGGCACTCCCATTCAAAAGGCCATTTGAGCAACAAATATGAAAATACGGTAGATCTTAAACGCGGCGCTTCCATCCTAATTATGCTTTTACATTCACAAAAAGACCCTAGGTTGCATTTTGGCGAGAGTTACGCTTTAAGATAAACGTTGCTTACACTTTGGAACTGCAGTGGTCTGTTTATGTGCAACATCCTGTTGTGTGTCCATGTGATGTGTTCACTGTACAGCACAGAGAAAGAACAATGTGCACTTTCAGTCCAGGAGGAGCAGAGGCCACTATTAATATACTGCATGTGGCATGCAGGAAATTGGGCTCATATACAGAGCGCCTAGGGAGCCGTGCAGTAGCTTTGGTTGCAAAAGGAATTCTGAGTCTGCATGGATACTAAGTGAGAGAAAATCGCTTCTGGAGAAACACTACTACATTCCACCAGGTGGGTTAAACATGCAACAGTGAATCAGCCACCTATTTCATGACAGTGAGCAGCAAAACCATGCTACTGTAAAAAAAAAAAAAAAACTAGCAGGATTAAATCATTATGGCAAACCACTGCGTCAGCGTGCCTGTAAGGCAGCCAAAACCACGAGGGATGGTTTTCGGGCTCAGACATAACAAAGACGACTGCTGGAGGAGAACGCTACATATGGCTGCAAAGCGGATGGTACTAAAATAAGCCTTTGTTCAACTTCTCGCTCGCTCCCTGTGCCCTTCCTGCTCTCTAGCTCCACTTCTCGGATCTGCTCCTCAGTCTGTCCAGTTTCTCTCCCTCTCTCTTGGCGGATCTCTCCTGTTATTTATCCACATTTATTTTTACTACCATTTTTCTCTGCATGTGTATCAATTGCTCTTTTCCCACTTTGACAAAGCCTTTTTCTGTTCTCTCTCTAGCTGCTCTCCTTAAGCTGTTCTCAATCAATGTAATATACATTACAGGCTAAATCATTTTAGTAAAATATTTCTCTGGCCAGGCTGCGTTCCTGTACACTACTTTCTCTCCTTCTGTCAGCAGCTCCCACTACACAAACGTTTACACTCACACCACCTTCCTGCATTCCTGTAATAATTCCAACCAACAAAGTTTCTCGTCTGGCTTATTGAAAATCTTCAGAGGCACAGTTACTGAATGTAGATTACCATCATAAAAAAATGTGTGATTCAAAACACAAAGAAGGAGAAAAGTGAAATCAGATGGCGGTGTATTTGTTAGAATGTACTGTACCAAAACTGCTAAAGTACTTAGCTTAGTTTCATGAGTGTATCAACAGTCTGTGCACTACAAATCATAAGTGTATGGTCGAAGAAGTTTAGGCTCCTTACTGAAAAATTTATTTTACCAACAATATCGTGCCATGCTGGTAATTTGTGTTTCTGAAAACTAAGCTCATACATACAGCAGTCATTTAAAGGTCCCATGGCATGAAAATTTCACTTGTTTTTTTAACATTAATATGTGTTCCCCCAGTCTGCCTATGGTCCCCAGTGGCTAGAAATGGTGATAGGTGTAAACCGAGCCCTGGGTATCCTGGTGTGCCTTTGAGAAAATGAAAGCTCAGATGGGCCAATCTGGAATCTTGCTCCTTATGAGGTCATAAGGGGCAAGGTTTCCTCCCCTTTCTCTGCTTTGCCCAGCCAGAGAATTTGGCCCACCCATGAGAGAGCGACATCATGGCTTTCAAACGAGCAAAGTGACAGTTGGTCAAGGCCACACCCCCACCCTCCACCTTGCCCACTTTGCGTGCATTATGTAATACTAATTAACCTGTGCATATTTGAAGCAAACTCTAAATGTCAAGAGTCATTCAGGCATCAGTTTAAGTGGGACTCAGAGGTTTCCCACAGGCTGAGGCTTTATTTAGTGGTTAGTCCTGCAAACAGCATCCTGCATCAAAGTTTACTCAGGATTGCACATAAATGGACCATTCTGGTAGCCTGGAAATCCAGACCCAAATCTGAAAGATTAAGGGTCTGGCATCGAGTAATGAAAGTCGCTCATCTCAAGCTACCAGCGGCGCCAACTGGTATATTAAACTGCAGTCATCTGTTTAGCTCGCCTCTGGCCCGCCTATATCAGATACACCGATGTGATTGGTGCAGCTCGGCTACAAGGGCAGAGTTAATGAGCAGCATTACTCGATGCCAGAGTAACTCGCTGAGCAAATTCAAATTGTGCTCTCGCGAGAACTCTGGATTTCCAGGGTGCTGTTCTGGCAGAACCTTCAATCTTTCAACCTCTCACTTTCAGCTCCACACAGATTTTTGAAAGGAAGAAAAAAAAAAAACTACATACAAAATAGGTGGAGCATCTTATCACACCATAATCATCCAAAACAATTAGCCACAAAACAAAATCTAATCACAAGACCTCCGGAATCTCATCTCAGGATATAATTATAGGTAAGTAAGATTGAATTTCTTCCTTTTTTCTGTATGGTAGAAATGTATGTATGTATGTATGTATGTATGTATGTATGTATGTATGTATGTATGTATGTATGTATGTATGTAGAAATTTATGACTTTTAATCAAGTTACTCGTTTACATTCATGGTGTCATTCTAGTTTTTGTGAAATTCTCTGGTGCAAACACTCTTGTTTCAGCATGCTACTGGCCCAATAGACACTCAATTCCGCAGCAGTGTATCAGCACTTTCACTAAATATTCAGCTACTGAGTACCAGTAGCTGAGCTGGGAAGTTATGGGCGTATCAAAAAAAGAACAAGGATAAGTTTGCGATTTCCTGTTTTCTTTAGAGACAAAGATTCAGGAAAAGCAAAACACGGCAAATCGAGATTAAGAGGTCCCTGACCTCCACCAGAGGGCCTGAGTTCAGAGAGGATGGAAAAGGGGAGAGAGGGAGGAGAAAGAGATACAGGGAGAGAGTGAAAAGAAAAGAGACAGTAATACAGTAAAGGCTGGAGAGAGAGAAAAGAGAATGTCTTGAAGAACAGGGTAAAGAAAGGAAAAGTAGCAGGAGTATACGTAGGCAAAAGAGTAAAAGTGAGTGAGAAGATATGTGAGAGCAGCCTTGTCTCTTCTCCATCAGAGATAAAGATTTCATTCATTCGGCTCAGACAAACACCACCACTCTGTGCCCTCAGCTCCCCTCCTTTCCCTTGGCCTTTGTTTCCCCCCCCCACCTTCTCTTTTGCCCTGCTTCTCCTTCCCTATTGATGTGAACAAAATGAAAGGGAAATTGCCTGGTGCAGGGCTGTGATCTAACCCTGCTCACACCCACCCACTCCACAGAGCTCAGAGGGAGCCAGCACAGTGAGAATCAGACTGGGGCCAGAATGTGAACCAGTTTCACCACTTCAGAGAAAAAAAATATTAATAATAATAATAAACACTCACTGCAGCACTGCCAGAGCCGGTAGCTGCAACCTCGAAACCCCTGGGGACCAAGAGAGGTTCTAAATGGCAGAACTGGAACCTCTGCAGGAGCTACGGGGTGATTTCTGGTTAAAAAAACTCCATGCTAACCAGTTTCTTGGTTCAGTATAAGGAAATAGCGTGACTGTAAAGCCCAGAGCTGACATGCTCATTCATCCCGGAGACCTGGAGGGGTCCAGTGGAATGAGAATACTTCACTGTCAGCAGGAAAAAGATCAGTCAACATGCAAAATATGATCTACTGTTGATGATGAATAATAGATATAATATAATAGATCTAGGGCAAACAAAGTGCTCGTTGAGCTTGAAACAAATGAAAGGAAATCATTTCCAACATTCTTTTATTGAACAGATTGAACGTTGAATTGAAAGAAAAAGGCACTACTAATCTTTGAGTGTCTCTCGCGACATGTCGCAGCCTTTCGCAACGTGTTTATCGCACCAGTTGATATTGCAATGATGGTGAAGAAACCTGATATACTGTATTTGGATCGATCTGAGCTGAAGCTGTTAACCTGACACTAAAGTTTGAGACCTAACTGTGTGCATCTGAGTTGCTGCCCTCTCACTTGAGACAGGACTGTGATTATATACATGTCGGTGGGCGTGACAGCAGGATGGGTTGGAAGAATGTCCTTCATCTGGAGAACTTACATTCAAGCCTCTGACTCATCAAGCTGCAGCCGTGCTGCAATGTCCTCAAGCGCAACACTGAACCTCTACCAGCTGTTCTGCGGCTGAGCTTGACCTTTGTCCTCCCCGCAGGGTGCCAAAGAACAGAGGGATTCATAACTAGAACAGATTGCAGCGATGCGTTGATACAAAGAGCGGTGCTGGTACAAAAGGGACATGTTTTTAACATGAAAGCCCCCATCTTGCAGCGCGGCACAAAGCCCGACGCAAGTGTCTTTGCTATTTTAAGACCGACGCAGTTAATTTCCCGTCCAGCACCCACGTCTTTTAAATACAAATGGACCTGCGCTCATCTTTGCGCCCATGGGCATGCTGGTCTTACAGCGAGGTGTGTTCAAGTGAATTTTTGGCATATTACTATTTTGAGGCTATTGCTATTTTTTAAGTATTAAGTCAAAATATTACGGCTCAAATGCGCCAAGATCCAAACAGGCTTGGCTTTTAAAGGGAATGGAAGATGATTGGTTTATTGCACGTTAATCCCCAAACACAAGTACAACCCTTTTGAACCACGCGCCCGGCACACGGACCCATTTTTCCGCCATCAAACTAGCAAAAGTGGATTTGGACACGTCCTAAACGCACCTACGCCGTGCACTTAAATCGTTAAAATAGGGCCCGAAGTCACATTGTCCGATTACAGATTAGGAGATGTCACCAGAGCTTGCTAGCATGAAAACACACAAGACAGTCAAACTAACTATTTAGTTCTTCTCACAGTGTGAGGGCAGGAATGTGACTAAAACACACCATGACATTTTATTGTGGTTATTAACATTCTGGAGTACAGTGGTTGTAAAATCCTAGCTCTTTTTGACAAAGTACTTGTGATATTTTTCAAATTTTGATGTAAGAAAATCTGTGTTTCTATGTTGTTAGCTTTGTCCTGAGGTTCTGTGTAATGTGCTGCCCAACAAAGGCTTTTTATTACCCATCATTTGATGGCTTTGATTAGATTTAATACACAAGACAAGTCTAATAATAACAAGAACATGTGACAATAATCTTTTTTTCTTTTTTAATGAAATTCTACTTGAGTCAGCCATATCTTTAGAACTTTTCTCTATCCCATAATGCACCTGAGTTGTCCTACAGACTTGTATTGTAGCGGGCAAGAGAGGGCAGGAAGCAGTGCCAAAGAGACTAAGGAGACTACTCTGTAATCTGGTAGCATTGCTGCAATTTTTGCAACTGTCGTTTTATTTCCACTTTCAAAGTTGCTGAAAAGATTTTTTTTTTTTTTACTTTCTGTAACAGATTTTGTAAAACCAAAATGTCCGGGTACACACTGAACGCGTCACGGTCCTGGACCAGGGCTCATGATCACGATGATCATATCTGAGGCATTAGCATTCTTAAGTAGAACAACCCGGATAAGAGAAGGACTAAATTCATTCTGGTTTGAAGACACTGTGCTGCTGCAAGTATCAAACCACAAGCTGCCTAAATGAATAAGATAAGAAGAGAGGGTTTCCCCCCAGGAAACGTGTAAGCTGAGGTGGTAAGCACTTCATCTTTCCTGATCATCTTAGTTGCTAAGTGATGGTCTTAACAGTAACTATGTGAAAAAGCCACTTCAATTTTTTTAGGTTATTATTTTAACAAAAATGGTATTCATTTCTTTTAATGTTAGAAAGGGTTTTATTTTACTAAAGAAACATTATTTTGACATAGCTGTGAATGCTCTCATTAAATTATAAAATAGAGAGAAGAGGTTGAATGTAAAAAATAAAAATGAAAACAAGGAGAAGGGAAGAATGTAAAAGAGTCAAGAAAAAAAAACTGAGACAATATGAGAGAGAGAGAGAGAGAGAGAGAGAGAGAGAGAGAGAGAGAGAGAGAGAGAGAGAGAGAGAGAGAGAGACACTCATCTAGCATTGACAGCTCATTAGAAAACTGTCAGTTGGTACTTCTGAAACTGCAGATCTGGCGGGGACTTCCTGGACCACCAGACACGGTTTCACACATTTCACAAATACTGAGAACACCACATTGCGTGGGCACAGGTTGACGCTCAAATGCTAGGCAACCCCAACTTACCATCTCACACACACACACACACACACACACACACAAATAATCAGAGTTGCCAACAGGGATGTTGTAGAGTCCCCTCTGGTGGACAAACTATGCAACGGCAACGCTCATGACATGGATGACAGTCCGTTTTTATTTTTTAAATATTCATTTATCAGAATCATTTATTTGTCATTATAAATTACTTTTTTTATTTTTTTATTGACCATTATAAACGCCGATACTGATAGATTGGGAAATGCCTAACAATATAATATAACATATCGGTCGGGCTCTCCAAACAATACACTGAGACTGGTGCTGAAAGTCTTGTCCCAGCTAGCCCAATTTATCTAAGGGAGGCCGCTTTCACACATGCACCACAAACCTGAATTATCTAGAGAATGCGAATGTCTGCATCAAATCGTCAAAGTCTTTCCCCTGCCAGCTCTCAAGTACAAAGTCTGCGTAATCTCCGATTGAGCCAAAGTGTGACAATTCTCAGTTTGTGTTGATGACATGAAAAGGGTCATTTACAACAAACAAATTCACAAAACAAAACAAAAAATTCTAGCTGAAGAGACAACCAGATTTGGAAACTTTCTTAGTGTACTGTAGGTAATGCCAAAATCGTCAGACAAATTCAAAGAACGGCAAAAGACTTGGTTATTTATGTCCAAATTACTAACCGGCTCGGTGGCGCTGTGTAATGCGTATTGTGAGTGTGTTGGTATGTGATCACTGAGTAGAGGAGCCTGTACCACTTCCATGTCTTTGAGCAAGGCAACAATCAAGCAAGCCATTATCACTTGCCGTGTCACTGTTAACAAAAGTGCCAGTGGCGTTTGAGCGCCTGACATCTCAATGCAAAGTAGATACGGAAGCTCCATTTACAGGTCATAGTATCAGATCATCAGGCTGCAAAACATGTTAAACAAGCAGGTAGACAAACAAGGCTGTTGAAGGACAGGTAGGCTAACACACTCAGATAGCCAAAAACACTTAGCGCGTGTGTGAGAGTGTGAGTCTCATATTAGGATCTTGGTATGCACTCTACAAAAGCAGACATGCCTAATCTGTTCCAACACATGCAAACTACAAACAGGCGTGCCATAACTGGACCTGGGCTATCGCTGGATGTCTGACTGTACTGCTGCAGGTAGACACAGGCGGCTCCATTACTGTGTGTGGTAACTCAGTTGACACACAAAATTGTACTACTATACTTGTGAGGACTCTCACTGGTATAATGTATTCCCTTAAATTAAACCTAATTCTCACCTTAGTCAGTTAATATGCCCTCCACTGTTGGAACAAACTGCCAGATGATCTCAGATTTGCACCAACTGTAACTACTTTTAAAAACTGGCTCCAGACAATTATTTTTATATACGATTATTAGTCTTTTAGTCACTCTGTTATATTTGGCCTACAATTGCACTTTTACTTTGCCTTTTATCTATAGCTTTTAAACTCATTTTTGATTGCATACTTTTATTCGTCTTAAATTTCATGATGTAAAAATTTTATAATTTTATTTGATTTAATTTCTCTTACCGGTAAAAGAAACATTAATTACAGAACGATCTAGACATATTTGACTTTCTTGCTGAAACAGAAACCACTGGCAATGAAAATGTCACGCTATTCTGTAACAGTAATAAGGAGCAGCCTGTTGATGCCACTGCATCTATGGTTCAACAAACATCACAGGCTCCGACGTGAGCACCCATTTACCCACAGAGTGACCTGATTTCAGAGAACCACAAGATGTGCAGACAGACACCCACTAAAAAGAAGGGACAGTCTGTGCTTACTGCCATGCTAATTCAATATTCATAACTTTATTTAAAAATATTCACACTTTCAGGAAACCGAGGGCAGAGGCTGACTGCCATCTGGCTTCTAACAAGCAAACATCTTCTGATTCTGTCCTGACGTTCATTTAAATAGCAACCAACACTGAAAAATATCAAAATCAGATTAGCAATATTTTACAACATCTGCACTTTACCGCACATCTGATCAGATTCAGAATAGAACATATCAAGTTTCAACTTATCACTCTTGCCCTGTCAGCCACATGAGCCTGGTAAATACAACACGACAGTAAAGCGCACCTGATACAGGGGTTTTCCTGCATAGGAAAGTTTTAGGGTTTCAGGACCAGGACGCAAAATCCCCCTTACAGCATTATATTCCATTATATTTTTAATTGTTACCTACCACCAGATTTTTATGTTTTCCCCTCACAAAAATAAAGACGTCTTCACCTAAATTGGTGCCTAAAAATGTTTTAGAATGCAGGAAATTAAGTCTTTGACCCCCATTACCCCCCACTCAATATGTCCCAACAAAGGCCCATTCTGATAGCGCCATATAACTTTTAGCATCCAGTCATTTTTTTTTTTTTTTTTAAATATATATATATTCATGTCAAGTGTGTTTAGTAACCAAAAACTGCTCTACAAGCTATCAATCACTTAGTACAGTGGGACAGGTGTGGGCAAATACAAGCTCTCTTCTTCTGCAAATGATATTAGTATTTCACAAAGAAAAAGCAGAGTCAGCAGTTGTAAGAAATGAGTTAGCTGATGACTGACAGACGCTGAAGTCAGCTCCACCTGCCATAAAGCAGGTTGCTACATCTTTACACACATCGTTATGAAAAAGCCTGCTTTCCAAGAGAAGACTAGAAAGTGGGTCAAAGTTAAGGAGGATAAATCAGATGTGTGTTTATGCGAATACATATAGTGAGACCAGAGATATGAAAAAAAAACAAAGAAAAAAGATAGGAATGGACTAAGAAAAACAAATAATGCGAGTTATACTGCATATATGAAAGAACTACAATACAGACTCTGGGTGGAGCAATGAGCGAGATGAACAGCAGTTGAATTTATGTGTGATTACAACAATTAATGATCAGAAAGTCTGAAATGTTATTTGATTTTATTAAACTTGACTGGTTGCATGTTAAAAGGAAGGGCTGCGTGCCCAGAACCCATATATCAGCACATCAGAAAAAAAACTAAATGTGCTTTAG
Organism: Percina caprodes; assembly: GCA_013375575.1. Taxonomy (NCBI): domain Eukaryota; kingdom Metazoa; phylum Chordata; class Actinopteri; order Perciformes; family Percidae; genus Percina; species Percina caprodes. Next base: position 352,255 of record JABXJD010000247.1, read on the forward strand.
TTAGTTAACATGGGCTCCGGCCAGCAGACAGACACAGAGCAGAGCACCGCGTGGTAACTGCTGGAGTCGAGAAACATTTAAGACTAAATGAGAAACAGAAGTGGAGCTCTGTGGAGACCAGCTGTGCATGCAATACTTTAGAAAGGAGTATTACGTTTGCATTATTAAATTCGTACATTTTTAGTCCTCACATTAACAGAAATATGATGAAAAATCTTTAAATGAGATGGTATATTCTCAGTCCAAACTCATTTATGGGGCTGTTTTTGGAACAGGTTTAGAGCTTAAGGTGTGACTGAGATTAGGTTTAGGTTAAGGTATGCAGAGTAATTGTATTGTTGAATGTCCTCACAAGCGTTATTAAACTGCGCATTTGTAAGTAAATGTGTGCATATCTTTTCCCACCCCAGACTGTATGCTGCCTCTTTAAGAACAGTAGACGTAAACTGTCCAGCCCTCTCCTCCGTCATGTGTGTTATTTCAGGAATGCACTTGCAGCCTCACATTTACCCTGGTTCTGCTGTGTCGCTGTGTCACTGCTCACACACTCACACACACACACACACACACACACACACACACACACACACACACACACACACACACACACACACACACACACACACACACACACACACACACACACACACACACACACACACACACAAAAGACTTGATGAAAACGGTTGTCTCCTCAGGGTGTGGGTCAGCACCATTACAGTCTTCTCTCTTCCTGTGTACTTGACTTGCCGACCATCGTGAGCCTCAGTGTTCTGTCATGTGAAACGCGTGTTGGATTTTATCAACTTTGTTAATCATGTTGATTACAATTATAATTTCATTAAAAGGGTAGTAACACTTTCACTCTCCTCCACGTTATCTATTACCAAAGGCGACTTCTTCCTGCCTATAAGGCATGTGTTCGTTTTGGCTGAAGCAATAATCTCTCCTATTATTATTTTGGCGTTTTCTTTGCAAAGCAACTGTCAGTCATGACTTGCTCAACATTTCTCATTAAATGTTTGACAAGGTCACTAATGACTTGACTAATCTCCAGCCAGCAATGTGACAGGTATAACTGACTGTGAAGCGTGCTCCACAAGAAATCTAATTGGAGTATTACCAGGGGCAATGTGGCCACCAAACCAACACAATAATAGAAATATTTAATTATTGTTCAGACTACTGTCTCTCAATAATAGAAAAAAACTTTCTTTGTGCTGCATAGATGATGTTGCTACTTCTCCACCCTCCCTCACATCACTCTGGGCCTGTATATTTTCTGATTCACTGTGCTTAAGAAGATAGTTTCACTACTGACTATGTTGCAAAACTCTAAAAGTTTTAAACTAGCAGCCTGGTAAATTTCCACATAAATTTAAATCTGTTGCAATAGTTAAAAAGTTTCTTTGAGTCCAAGGTGGAACTTTAAATGTCCTGTTTTGTCTGACCAACAGTCTAAAGCAGGGGTAACAAATTCAATTTCACAAAGGACAACTAGGCCGACTAAAATCTATTGTGAACCTAAATTGATTTGCAGACTGGATCAAAAAGTAATCCAGAGATATCCCATTAACAATGACATAAAACAAAAAAATAATCCTCATTTGAGAAGCTTTTTGGCATATTTGCTAAAATATACTTAAATCACTTATCATAACAGTCACTTATTTCTTTTCTGATGAACAACTAATCAACCAATCGCTGCAGCTTCAGTCCAGTTTGCAATACTGAGTCAAAATGCTACATGTAGCGCCTCATAGTGTCCATCAGTACAGGAAGGTGTATGCACAACCGACCTACAACATCTGCGTCTGGTCTGATCCGATCCACCTCCTCCTCCGAATCCCCTCCACAACTCTTAAGAGCTGGTTGCCATGATCCCGCCTTGTCTCCACCCTATCCATCCATCCATCCACCCCCCCCCAGGAATGTTATTGTCTGACTAAACGTTTAGATTAAAAAAAGAGAAGCGGCAGAGTGAGGGAACGTCAGATTTGGAGGGAGGGATGAGGATTAGCAAAAAGAGGGGTGACAGACGGGAAATCCAGGAGACCTGCTAACATGAAGGAGAGCAGCACCCTTCCCCCGTTATTATCCCTTCTTCTCTGAATGGTGGCACGTTTCTTTTTGTAATGCCACATTAGACCATGCTGATAATTAAGTTTTTAAATCTACTTCAGAGATTGTTTTAAAACCCAAATCAATATTATAATAATAATAATAATAAATTATTAATTTTAACAGTAATTTGTAGTTGGGTCTGTTATTTCCTCTGGTTATCTTAGGGAGACGGCTAACATTTCTGAAATCAGCCCTCTGACTTAAATTCCATATGCATTTTAAAACATTGGCGGGGGGGAATGCCAACCCTCTGTTTCCCTTCAAAATATAGGTCTAGTAGGCGGTAACATAAATCCCAGTCACACATCGCACCCCTTGGCCTTATAGGAAATGGATCAATCCTGTGAGTGAGTGAGTGAGTGAGTGAGTGAGTGAGTGAGTGAGTGAGTGAGTGTGTGAGAGCACAGTGGGGTGTGATAGGTCAACAGTATTCTCTGTAGCGCAGAATACTGTAAGGCTGTCAAAAACCGCAAAATACAGGAGTGATCCCAAAAAGAAGAAAAAAAACAAAACAAAAAAACGACTCAATATCAGAACATTAACTTTGCCAAAATACAAACTGGGCATTAAAGGAGAAGAAGAAAGACATCCAAGATGGCTGTCAAACCGAGAGGCGCCCTGTGGGTGAAGTCTGGTGATTAAAGGGTGCAAAGATCCTCTGACAGATGGAGCAGGTCACGGAGAGTGGGACGTGCCAACCAGGTCTCACACACACACACACACACACACACACACACACACACACACACACACACACACACACACACACACACACACACACACACACACACTTAACAGCCCAAAAGGATGTGTGCATTCACACGGATAATCACAGACATAATGGGTATCCCTTTACTTAGGCTTGTACACATACATATATATGACCATGTGGCAATCATTAAAAACAGGCAACTGAATGATAGATTATTAGTGACAGAGATTTAATCTGTTTAAATGCAGACACACACAGGTAGCAAGTCGGAGTATGCACGGGTCAATACCCACAAATGATCCTTCACTCATGGTTAAAAAATAAAAACACACAGTGTAAATGTTATTAAATACAATCCATGTCAGTATTTGTCCTGTTAGCTGATGTAGCTCCTTGATCTTTTTTCAAGAAATATAGATATGAGAACAGGAAGAAACACACATTTTCCCCAACTTTATGTAGTGCAAAAATCAAACTTGTAAACCAGAATTTTCTATTTCTACAACTTCTATTCAATTCTTGTTGCAGTCTATCGAAACTGAAATTATTCAAGCCTCTCACCCAACATCCTATCTCTCTGACATGCCTAATATTGATCAGACTGTCAGGCCCCCGAGCAATTAGTCAGATCACACACACACACACACACACACACACACACACACACACACACACACACACACACACACACACACACACACACACACACACACACACACACACACACACACACACACACACACACACACACACACACACACACACACACACACACACACACACACACACACACACACACACACACACCTGAGACCTTTTTCTGGCCACACCCACACGTAATGTTCTTGTGAACGATGTTAATAAACCAAATAAATGTTCTACTAATGTGGAACTTATTTATCTGCTGATAATGTAAATGTTCGTCAAACAAAAAATGCATTATTCAATTACTCAATGGCTGAAAAACAGCTGAGTAGCTCAATCCTAAAACTGCACGCACCCCAGTGCTAATAAATTGAGACAGAAAATGAAAAAGCACACATTCACACAAACCCTGAATGATATTCATGCTCTCAGAGACAATCTTGCCCCGCAGCATGGTAATTTTAGAGTTTCTCAATTAGGCACAAAGCCTGTTAAGAGAAGTAGCTGGAGCTGTAAGAGATTAACAACAGCTCTGACTACTGACCTAGTAAAGATAGAGAGGAGTGAGATGTAGAAAAGAGGAAAAAAAACACAACTGAGATGAAGATAAGAGGGAGGAGGTGAAGGAGAGAGAGTGTCATGCGAATGGTATGATAGGGGTTTCATCAAGGACAGATAAAAAATAAAATAAGACTACGAATCCGAAGTCTTTACACTCACAAGACCACACAGAGGGTGCTGCAGAGGTTCAGGACGAGGGCAGTAAACATCAGCACCAAGGCTACAACATACAATGTCTAAAAACATTAGCAGTGTGTGTTTCTGCTGTGATAACCTGTAAGTAAGTAGTAACTATTTGGCCTTTTAGAGTAACCCTGCCCAAGTTGCTATAACTATTTAAAGGGCAATGTAGCATCAATGTTTGATAAAGTACATTTTTTCTCTTGAACACTTTTATGACGTTTAGTGGTCCCCTAACACTATATCTGAAGTCTCTTTCCCAAAATACAGCTTTGGTGCAGAATTACAGCCACTAGAGCCAGTCCCACAATGAGTTTTCCTTAGTATGTGCCACTTCTGAGTCTGTAGCTTTTGAGGATGAGAGAGGGGGCAAGGTGGAGGCAAGGTGGAGGCTGGGGGTGTGGCCTTGACCAACTGCCACTTTGCTCGTTTGAAAGCCATGATGTCTCTCTCATGGGAGGGCCAAATTCTCTGGGTGGGCAAAGTAGAGAAAGGGGAGGTATACAATCTAGAATCTTAGATTATTATCTTAGAGTCCAGATCGGCCCATCTGAGCTTTCATTTTCTCAAAAGCAGAGCAGGATACCCAGGGCTCGGTTTACACCTACCACCATTTCTAACCACTGGGGGACCATAGGCAGGCCGGGGGAACGCATATTAACATAAAAAAATCTCATAAAGTTGGCTGCCCAGATAGCTCGGTTGGTGGAGCGGGCGCCCATATATAGAGGATTACTCCTCGACACGGCGGACACGGGTTTGACTTCGACCTGCAGCCCGTTGCTGCGTGTCGTTCCCCCTCTCTCTCCTCTTTCACGTCTTTAGCTGTCCTGTCAATTAAATGCCGAAAAATGACAACATGGGAGTAAAAACAATGAGCAAAAAAGCAAAAGTTTGTATATTCTCCAATTATAAAAACTACTGAAGACAGAAATATTTTACAGGATGAAGAGAATAAAATAAATTAAAAAAAATTAAAAAAATTAACAGTAACAACCTGATTGCAGCAATTGTGAGGGAGTGAAGGACAGCAGTGCACCGTTTAAGGTCAAAGGCTGCAGGTGCAGAATGAATCCCAACTGGGACTCCTGTGATGTCAGCGCGAAAGAGAGAACTTTTGTCATGTGACTTAACTTCAGCATCCGTTAAACAGCAAAATTGTATCTCTCTGAAAGACAATTAGCTTTCTATTCATCAAGAAATCAAATCATGAGTCTTGCTGCCCAATATGAGAAATATATCTAATTGCAATTACTTTTGATTGATATTGCGATTGCAATGTGATTCACGATATTGGAGGGAATGATCATGTTTGTAGCGTTACTCTCATTTTCATTCAAAAATACCAACTCTGTACCAAACAAAGATTTTTTCTGTGGTCTGTAGGATAGGATTTGAAGTTTGACATATTTTGCCTTTAACAAATATTGCCCCCTCCCCCATGCAATTTGTATATTGCACTAGTCTGTATTAATTGTGCAGCCCAAATCAAAAGCACGCTGCCTACATCTCCGTGATGTAAGAACCACAGTGAACCCCCTGTAGCAGCAGCATCAGTGGTACGGGCCTAAAACGGGAGAGATGTGAGGGAATGGAGCAGTCCACTGTGACAGGGGAGGGGGGAGTCCTGGTTCTTTGCCATGGTGTTTGTGTAATAAAGTGGATGAATGGGATTAGGGCTCGCTCCCCACTGGGGGGCTGTCTGTGTGACGTTCTCCCAACCTGATTTGAATGGCAAATCCTGACACCACCTCACGGCAACGAGCAGACACATATACGACGCTTATGGAGTGTGGATTGTTAGCAATATGCTGGGAAAAGGTATCAAAAGGAGGAGTGGATAGAGAAATGTGTTTAATAGACATTAACACACTCAACAGATTCTATGGCAATTAGGGCTGCAACTAATGGCTAATTCCATTACCGATTTCTTCAATTGATTGAATCTAATAAAAATGTCTGTAAATGAACAGTAAAAATGCTTATTTTAAGATGCCTGAAACACTTAGGGCCCAATCTTGCACCCAACGCAGAGTAAAGCCCAACGCATGTGTCTTTGCTATTTTAAGACCGTCCTGCGCCCACATCGTTTAAATAGCAAATGCACCTGCGCCCATCTTTGCGCCCATGAGCGTGCTGGTCTTACAGGGAGGTGAGTTCAAGTGAACTCTTGGCGTATTGCTATCTTGAGGCAGTGGGAAGTGACCGCGCCATTGACCAACAAAAACCTGGTAGCGCAGCATTTCCTTGTTATTTTAACAGCGCATTAGTAAAATGCTCCTAGGCCTATGCACAGCACACGCACACTATGCTTGACAAACACACACACAAAAAAATATTACGGTGCAATGACGGAGATGACACTCCGATTGGTTTATTTTATGTTACGCCCAAAACACACCAAGGAATTAATGAATACAACCCTTTTTGCCCTAAAACGCACCTGGGCCATGCGCTTAGATTGTTAAAATCGGGCCCATGGTAGTTATGAAATGGAGAAAAGCAACAAATCCTCACATTTTAAAAAACAGGAATCATGACAAGTCAACCAAAAAGTGAGTGTTTGAGTCATTTGTTGAGGCCTAAACAGAAAATATTATCCAGTTAATCACAAGTTTAAAAAAGATTAGAAGAAGGTCTGTTTTTTTCTGCTTTCCTGCCCTGTTTATGGTCTCACAACTCCTTCAAGGTTGGGAAAGACAGAAGTAATCTACAAATTGTGTGTGTGTGAGACATGTGTGACACGTGTGTGTGTACCTGCTAAGCGGCCCAGCTCCAGTGTGTGACCTAGTGTCCCACAGTGAGTGTGCAGTCAGCTGAGAGTCACAGGCTGAAAGAATTGGAGCAGATTAAAAGTCACCCTGCCCCTCTCGGAGTCACAAGCCGGGTTCAACACTCACAGCCACTCAGCACATCCTTTCATCTGATGGGATCTAAGAGCAATACACCCGTCCAATCAGACTAAACTGACGGTTCACACATTTATTAGAGGGCCTGGACAAAAAAATATGGTATGGTATGGTATGGTATAGTATGGTATAGTATAGTATAGTATAGTATAGAATAGAATAGAGATACTTAAATGTTCTCCTTGGAATGGTTCATAATAACTTCCAAGATACTGACTTAGAGGAATTGTATTAATGAAGAAATCTGATCCTGGTTTACATGTTAAAATAAATGTATACATGCACGGTTAAGACAACCTATGTCATATAAAGGGTTTTAAAGGAACAAGCGTTATAGTATCATGAGTATGAACAGTTTTAAAACCAACAGTAATTTGCTGCTGAGCTATAGGAGCAAAAAATAAATCTTTCTCCTGCCGCAATTCCTTTTTCTCCTCGTCTGCTTCTCCTTGATAAAAGTAGTATTTGTTCAAATTTTTTTTTTTTTATACACACAACATGTTTCAACAATTCAGCATGACTCAAAAACCAGTCAAAACTCCAACATTAGCTGCCCAGGGCGTCAACAGACATTACCACCACTGACGCCTTTCTCCTGATTCTGGTAAAAGATATGTGGACCAAACCGATTTAGAAGAAAAAATAAAAGGAAGAAAAAACATACAGTATATTATATAATCTTGTTTATTCTGCCTTTCTTCAATTCAGCTTTAAAATGTGCCTTTGTGCATCATCTTTATGGTTATATTTTTATTGTCCATTTGTATGTTACTTCTTCTATCAGGCCTTTAGGGTTTGTGGTCCACCTGTGTATAGTCATTTTTTTCAAATGTCTCTGCATGGTCCTGATAAATCTGATAAAAGATTTAAAGTATCAGGTTTCCAGACATGTGGAATACCTTACATGCAAATATACAGATAAAGGCGGTCTACTATAGCATCCCATTCCTCAGCCATTAATCTCACTGAGGTAGAGATTGATTGAATAACATCTATCTGAATGACAGGATGATGGAGAGATGGGGAGGTATAGATTTACCTTCTTCAACCGGCAACAGCTTCCTGAGTTCATTAGAAAATTAACAAGGAGAGTATTAAGAGGAGTAAGTGAAGGGGTGAAAGAGTAAAAGATTAACAATGTAATAAAGCTGTTCTCTACAGGATAGTGGTTAGGAACAAGTAGAAACAGGGAGAGATAAGAAAACTAGAGAAAGAAAGGGGAGGAAAGCCTGAAAGACAGAATCAGAATCAGCGGCTCAGCCTCGCCACACAGAATAGGCCAAAGAGACAGAATAAAAACAAGAGCTAATCTGTGAATAAGCACCAAAAGAAAATTTCAATACTTCTCAAAAGGCCAACCATTAATTCTCCTTGTGGAGGCGAGGGAAATGAAAAAGGATTACGGGGGGAGGGGGGGGCAGAGGATGTAGTATAGCCTTCAGACAGATGATGCCCTATAGGGGACTAGTGGGTGGGTTCTGCCCCAGTCCAGCAGTGTGCAATCGATTCACACTGCAGACTAACCACTGGTCCCCTATGTTACTTTTAGAGCAGCATCCATGATTAATTTATTAACCGTCTCTCCCCGTCATTGTCTTACTTTATCTTGAATGCTCTATGCATCACACACACAAAAAAATGGGTGAACATAAAATCCATCCCCATGTATGTTTTTAAGTCCTTGTAAAGATGTCCATCCACATTAAGACATATCAATATTATGACTACAGCTAGATATTTTTTCAGCCTCTTTGAGCGGTCAAAAAACAAAACTGCTTCATAGCAAATATCAGGTAAGAAGTTGGACAGACACAGCCCAGTTCCCCTCAGTCTCATCTGGTTAAACTTCTATTCATACTGATAATCTCGTGAGTTAGTTGTTCTTATTTCCATTTCTGCAGTCACAAAACTGAACAAACTTGCTGTTAACCAGATAAACATAAACATGCCCATCAAATTTCTGGTTTATGATCTTATCCTTGCCTTACACAATAAACAACAGCTGTGCTGCGTAAGTATAGCTCTACTGACATTTCACAGAATGGGTTAGAGGCAACAAAAAGTTGTTTCAAAAATCTTAATACTACACAGCCTCGAGCAACATCCAATCAGGCTCACGTCATTGTTTTACCCTTCCATCTAAAAAAGCAGGGCTGGCATTTTCACTCTAGACAGCTATTTTTTCTCTTTTTCTTTTGAATGCCGGATAGTGTGATGTGAACGGAAAGGAAAAGATGTCTTTTCAATTTTAGCCTTAGTGTGGGATTGGATGTGACTGTGTGTCACAAAAGGTCAAAGCAACAGCAGTGTGTTCTTCCCTCTGTTTCCTTGCGGAGCCTTATTACCGAGTCATGGTGCAGCTGGATCACTCACACACACACACACACACACACACACACACACACACACAACCTATTTTTTTCCCTTCAAATGAATGCAGACACTGACACACAAACATACAGCCTGAGATTCCTCCCCCTCTTTTCCAGTGATTACATTTACCATCCAGGATGCACAACAAGAGATGAAACAAACATCCCTCCGCGGCATCAGTGCAAAATCCGGGAGCTCCGACAACCGCCACGCAATACGGGAGAAAAGTTTTTAAAGATGTGGGTCTGGCCACACAGCCTTCACTGTTACAGGCTGTCATGAACACAGGCCCTGTGTGCTGCTGACAGAGGAGAGGGCCCCGGTTACCACACACACACAAACACGCTAATATGCACCAACACACATTTATACGTTGGGGCAAATATTTCACACTCGCTGGCTGCAGCCTGCACTACCATTCAACTGAATTTTCTCCCATGACACACACACACACACACACACACACACACACACACACACACACACACACACACACACACACACACACACAGAAGCTCATTGATTGTTTTACTAAAAATCAGCTGGGTGCTGGTTATGTAAGAGCCCTGAGGGCTACAGAGAGGGGCGAACAGTAAGAGGGTGCAGAAAAGGGGGCGAAAGAGTGGGGGGGAATAGGGAGGAGAGACTGCATATAAAGATCAAATGTGGAGAACACAAGAGAGACCTTATTTTGACACTGCAGTATTTTTGTTTTTAGCCGATATACATGCAGCAGCACGTCACTAGAACAGTTATATTTTTGTCTACATTCTGTGGTGTCGTTTATTTTACCTGCACTGTAGTCAATGTAACGTCTGATACTATTCAAATTAAACAATACATTTTTCTTTCCGTTGTAGAGTAGAAAAGTGCTTATGTCTTTATCTCAATAACTCAAGACGTTTCCAATATTTCGGATCTCCATTTTTAACACATTAATAACACGCATTTTGTCCCAGCAGGGAGGAGAGGCCTCCTAGTGGAGCCTAGAGTGCAAGGAGCATTTGATTTCCCTAAAGGCTTCCCCCCATCTTTACATCTCCTTCTACGGAGAGCAGTGCAAGCTTACAATCTCGGTCAGCGTTTTGTTTTCCTTGCCACAGCTCTGACAGCGTTTGGTTTTCCCTGCCAACACAGTCAGGTGCTGCTACAGAACGTGACCAAACAGGAAGCAACCGGGGAAAAATGGGAAATCAGGGAGGGGAGGAGGGAAGGGGCAGGGAAAGAGCAAAGGAAAGAGAAGAAGAAGAAGAAAGAGATAATGAAATTTGCAAGTGAGAGTGAGAACGAAAATGCAGATGAAAGGAAGAATCGATAGTGAGAAGAATAGCGAAGACAGGACAAAGACGAGAAATGAAACAGCAATAACTCGTGACAAGATTAACGGACCCATTTTGCCATGGCGGGTCGCCACTACAAAATCAACAGAGAGAAACACTGAAAAATCACTATAAAAGATTTGTTTGCAGCTCCTGAAGTGACATTAACAACTGTACAGTAGATGAAATATACTGAAAGGTTTGACTAGGGTGTGAGCTGAGAGAGACAGAGAAAGATTGTGCTGGATGACTGAAGAGAACGGTTGGGGGGTAGTGTTCTTGCGGGCAGAGATCCACTGTGAGAGGAGAGCGGGAGCGAGGGAGCTGGAAGGGAAAAACTAGGCCACGTGGAAAAATCCAGCTGTAATGATCCAACTCAGAGACTGGCCGATAGCATGTCGGCCTTCCTTTGCTCTCTTCATCTCTTTCACTCTGTGGTTACATCTACATCTTCTCTCCAACATTCAGTTAAGTTATTTTGTCTGCCAGTCTCCATTCGGTCTCTTTCTACTTCCCATCTCCTCCTCTCCTGAGACTAAACCTCTCCATCTTTATTTGTTTCTTCTTCTCTACCCTCTTCTTTCCTCCAGTGTCAGAAATCAGTGGTTGAATAACCAATTGCAAACAAGAAGAACACATTTTCACATGTTATCTAATCTCGAACATTTCACAGTCTAATTTTACCTCTAATGGGGTCACATTAGTCCAGAAGAGTACCTCAGACAGAGGTACAAAGACTGGACACATGACACAATGGGCCGATGTTAAAGATGGCATATTCAAAGCAGCAGCAGATACACTTTATTATGGATTCATGATGTGGTTAGAAAAGTACAGGTGAACTTTGTTTGTCCACAGTGGGTGGCGAATCGGTGAGGCAGGTACAAACACACACAACACAGATCTGGAGAGACAGGAAGCGCTGGCCTGCACCGGCCTGACACTTCCTGTATCCCATGAAAATGCAGAACGTCAGCAAACACTCAACTCCTAGCCCTTCCTCATGCTCTGTGCACTTCCTGTCCCCCTTTCTAGTTCACGGACCTCTGTGAGTCTTTTCGGGGTCAGCAATAATTGACCTTGACTTTCAGTAAAACATGATTATCAAAAAGTCGATTGACAGAAAACTCATTGGCCATTATTATGATGATAGATTAATCAGTCGAGGAAAAGCCTCGTAACTAAGCGTATTTTCACGTTTGAATATCATGGGGTCGTGGCCTATTGGTCCGACAAAACAATAGCAATTTTAATAGAGTTTAGAGTTTTATAGACAACATGATTAACACAGAAACTTTACTGTTCCTATCTGCAGTTGTATCTGTAATGAAGGTAATAGCCCATTCCTAAGCTTTTTGGGGTACTAGTGTTATATCACTTGAGAGTATTCCCCATTAACCATCGTGAGAACCAAACTGCGTCCGTCAGCATCTGTGTTCAAATGTCTGCGTGAGTGATGTTACAATGATCGCCTAGCTGCTAGCATGGCACGCCCTCATACTCTGCTTCTGACTGGCTAGCAGTCCTTACCTAGCGACTGTGCATGTGCGACTCCCGACAAAGATGGAACAGAAGTGAGATGCCTCACTCTGTACCTAAAACAGAGAGCTCAACACACAGGGGAAAAAAGAGGAGCTGCGGCAATGTGCAGTACAACAAAATATTGTGTTTTTGTAAAGTTAAACCATGTGAACCTATTCTGATATAACCTATAAATACAATTATGAACCTGAAAATGAGCATAATATGAGCACTTTAAAAGAGTGTGTGTGAACTTATGCGTGACTTACAAACAGCACAGTAAAACATTAATCCTACTGGGTGAGAAAAAGCCACAAAGGACGAGTCTTTTGCTTCACAGCTACATACCAGTTTAGAAGGTCAAAAAACGCGTATGCAAACACACAGTGACAGGGCAGCAGGAGGACTGAGCTGACTGGCAAAGATGCCATCCTCAGCCAAAGAACTGACTGCAACAGATTTGAATCCCTCTGACCACACACACACACACACACACACACACACACACACACACACACACACAGATTGTTTGGCAAAAACTGAAACTGAATAGATTTAATCCATACAAGACTAAATGAATGTACTATGACAAGTTAACACTGTATGTAAATGCCTACTTAAAGTTGTCTCTGGAATACACACCCATCCACACAGTACAGATACATTTTCTAGTGTCTATATTTGTAAAGGGCAAAAGTTATGGATGCTGGTTTCCTGACCATCTTGTTCTTCTAAATGTCCAATTGTTCTGTTTCCTCCCATGTTTCCTGACTTAAACTTGGCTCTGAGAAGATTTTCATGGTCTGCTGTGTACCAGTCATGTTTGGCACACTGTTAAGCTTCTCTTAGGCCTATGTAAATGTTATTATACTCATCCAATTAAAATTATTAAAGAAAAAAAAAAAAACATGTTGCATGCTACAAATTAATTATGGAGCTCTTTGAGTAAATATGATGTTAAAGTGAATGTTGCTGTCAATTTGCCCTGAATTATCGGGTTTTCCACTGACTCAGACTGTGTGTGTTTGAGTCAGGTCCCAGTGTTTTTCCATATATGATGCTGTCGCTACTGCTTTAGATATCCTGTCATTGTTGCACAGCGGTTACACACAAGCACAAACACCCTACCACCCTTGTGAATTATTTAAGATGGATCAAATGTCCCGACTCCAGTTTCAGTCAAGTGAAGCCGCAAGCAGGACGCCAAGTTCACATTTCTGTCTATTCTTCCTGACAACTGCTACATGTGACTCACATACAGTACAGCTGAAATAGTAGTGAAGCCTCGCACACATATATTGTACATGCATGATGATCAGGACTTCTTGGGATCAAGTTCAATGCAGAAGGTGAAGAATAGCTGCAATCCAACTGTGACTCCAGAGGACACAGAACAGTCCCTATTGGGTTACAGCCTCATTATAGCACTGGCGAAGGAGAAGAGATGTGATGTTGACAGGACACAGAGGTAAAAACCTGCAGCCTTACAGGCCAGAAAACACACATAAGGATATCCAACTGTAACAGAGAGAGCTTGGGCTTAGTCGTGTCATTCACACATTTTCCTACTTTGCCTGTGGGACAACTGTAGTAGAGCCACACTTTATCAACTCTACATAAAACAAAAATCCAAAACTTGACAAATCTCTTCCCAATATCACTTATTCCACCAGCTGCATAACATAGGTAGAATTGACGTGTTGAGATTTCTAAAAGGCCCAAGAGGCTAATGTCCAGTACTTCAATCAATGTGCTTAAATCGCATCTCTCATGGGAAACACCACCTCTAATGCCTTATTTATTTATCAAAGTAATTCTGCTCACAGATAAAATTGAACTGTGAAGGCAATTGTCAAATGGTACTTTAATGGACAGCAATCGTTCTCTACAGGCCGGAGAAATTGACTGCAGTTCTGACTGCCGAAGTAAACCCTGCAGTCTGAATTTACAGTGCTCTGGAGTGTCTGAGAAAAAGAGAGAGCAAGAGAGATTTAATGGAAGTACTACTGCCTCCTGAGAAACGTTAACACCTGTATTACCTTTACCATTTAGAGTCATTTTAACAGCAAACTAGCTATTAATGTCAGACACGTAAATACTAATCCCTGTGTAATAATTTACAGACCTGGGTCTAACAGCATATATTTTAACCAGCTTAAGTTATAAGTGGCATTTGTTACAAAAGAACAACAAAGTCAGTGCCAGGATGTTTTGAAAGTATTGAAAAACTTAATTTAACACAGTTTTCTGTTATTTATTCGTTATTATGCCCCAAGCAGACCGATTGCTGCGGCAAAAAGCAACTATTTGGGCCAAAAATATTTGAGTGACGTGTTATTCAGGAGATACACGGAAGACGTTGGCATATTTTGGCCTAGATATATTTCAGATATGGCCACGTGTTTTTACTTTCCTGAATAGAAAGCTTATTGTCAGGGCCTGCAAAGCACAAGAACTGGGCAAAGTGTTGGCATAGCAAAGCTGCAACAAACCGTCACTGTTACCATCTCCCAAAGGGCTTCTTCCTCTGTGGTTAGACATGTTGGTTATACAGATGCTTTATGTAGGGGGATTCAACAACTGCTGATGGCATGAACCTCCTCATCCCATGTTGTCTCTCTCTCCACTTTTCTCCCACACACACACAGTCCCAAACCCCAAGGAGTTTAGCTTCATTATAATAATCAATAATTTAAACCACCTCCTTTTCATCAGGAGTATCACAGATGAGACCCCAGTCTATTGGCTGTCCGCACCCCCATACTCTCCCTTGCGCACAAACATACTCTCCAACCCCCATACTACCACAGTCAATTTCAGTAGAGGCATTCATTTTTAAAGCGCCCCTGTCACTGGGATAATAAAACGGCAAGTCTCAATGCTGCTGGTAACGCCACTGCTGCAGGGGAAACAATAAGAGAGGGACACACAGAAAGAGATCTGCAGAAGCCTAGCACCACTTTGTTTGAGAGGGTTGTTTCACATCTTAATGTAATATCATCTTAAATCTAAAAAACAAAAACAGCTTTGATATTTACAGGACGAATAGCTGAGGCCATGTGGGGAAAATTCCCTGACGCTGGAGGGGGTGACTTCATAAAACTGCTTCCTCTGTTGTACTAAAAGCACACAAGTGATTACAAGGGAGTTAGGGCATGCAGTGTGCCCCTACCCTGTGCAATACAGATGGAGGCCAACAATGTGGCTGAGCTGGAGCTTTGTTTATCCTAAATATCAACAACGAAACAATCCAGATTATGAAACTGGCTGTCTGCCCGAACATCAATTTACACTTCCAGGTACACTTTGTGCCCCATGGTTGAAGTCTTTTCAACCCATTTCTTTCATCATCTGACAGAAAAACACAAACATTCCTATAATATTCCCAGAGGGACATATTAATAGTCAACAGAAAGTCAGCTCATCCTGTGACTTCAGTACACCATTTGTGTTTGGCTTAGCTATGAGAAACTTCACTTTGATATTTGCATGCTGTAAGAAATAATATAATTGTATGTACACTATACAGTATGTTACTTCTCCCATTTACCTTTATATCTCTCCAGCACATCCTCGTACGCCTGGGCGAATTCCTTCTCCTGCGAATGGGTTGTCGGCAGCAGACCCGGTATGAACCCGGCCATGGTGGCTCTGCTACCCGGCTTGGGAGTAGAGAGGGGTCGGCCTGCAGACTACCGCAGTGACCCGGTCCGCTGCTGCGCGTCAAGCCCCCAGCTCTGACTCCTTCCTCTCCTCGGCGTCCAATTAAACACCACCTTGTATGAAACTAGTTAATTTGATGCATTGACGCACACTAAAAGCCCAGTAGCTCACTTTCTAGCAGGGCTAGATAATCCATAGGAATACTAAGAGAATAAAAAAAGGTCAACAACAGCGTTTTTATGAAAATATAGGACATTGAAGATGCGAGTATCTACTTGAATTAAGGTTACATAAACGCTATCTATCCATTACCGCGGTGTGTGTACACGTATGTGTGCGGGAACACAGTCGCAGACCAGTCCCTCCTTGAATATCGACTTCCACCCGGCGACTGCTGCTTTTTGTGCCTCCTGTATGTGTATGAGGGTGGGAATAGATCCTACACACCCAGATGAGTGTCCGTAGAGGGGGGGGCAGTGTGTGTTTCCGTCCTCAAATCGGCAAAGCTCCAGGCGAAACCGTATCCGGACTCCTCGGGCTTCCTATCCAAGGCTGTGTCGGCGTCCTGTGGATCCGAGGCGAGCCGCCCGAGCTCCCAGCATGCTTCCCAGCCGTAATGGCTGCTCTATCAGAGGCTTTGCGGTCTTTGCCCCCGTGTGAATATGTTTGTTTCTCTCTCTCTATCCCTCTTCTGCTCAGGTTTCTCGGCTCTTCCTGCAGTGGCTGTCTTCCATCCCTCTCTACCGGCCACGCCAGGAACCTCCGCCACAGGAATTTCAAAAGCCGGTGGGGTAGGGGAAAACTAGCTAGCTTATGGCTGCCGGTGGAAAAAATCGAAAAAGTGGAGCTGGAGCGCCCCCAGGTGGTGGGCACGGCTCGGTGACAGACACCACTAAACCCTTGGGCAAAGGCACCAAAAAAATACAAGTAGGGGCCTATTCTACTATGCCAAATTCACTACACCCGGCCCGGGTTCGACTCCGACCTGTGGCCCATTGCTACATGTTATTCCCCCCTCTCTCTCACCTTTCACGTCTTCATCTGTTCTGTCAATTAAAGGCCTAAAATGCCCCGCCAAAAATAAAAAATTAAGCATTTACTACACCTATAATGTGTTGTTAGGCTACTTTTTAAAGTCTACATTCTCATAGACTAACCAATTTTTTAAGCCTACGAGGAACACTTTAAATTAACGTTTGTGAGCTATTTGTCAAAGAAGCAGGTGTAGAGAGAGTTGATGATGAACGATGGGGAATACAATATGGCGGATCTAATGGCGATAAACAATGTTTAAATTGGTGGCCGTGATAGTATTACTGAACTTGTTCTTCACAATGCATTACTCCTAATAAATCAGGGGAGAAACATTTAAGTGTAGTAGGCATTTACTTGGCATACTGTTAGGTCCACTTGTCCCCTCAAAGGTAGGAACCACTTGTATCCTATGATGAAGTAGCCTAATGATAGGTAGGCCTATAGGTACCTCCAATACAATTGGTTTTGGAATCAACTTTGCAATGCAGAATTGTCAGAAACAATGGTAAATCACAGCAGAGTGAAATGCAAATAACTCAGTACTAATAAACATGTTAACGTGTTAACATGCCCACATACCTTTAAAATAGATATTGCATTCTTGGATCCAAAATGAGTGCAGAACAAATGCAATCACATACCCTTCTCAACCAAAACAATATCAGGGAAGACAAATACAAAGTAACCATTATGTTCAATTTATCAATACTAATCTCAGCATACAATCATTCTGAGATCAAAGCCCATAAATCAGCCTCATTTAAATAGTCTAAAGATTATATGTCATTTAATACCATATAGAGACATTTAAAGATGAACTTAAAGGGAAGCCTCTGCCTTTAACCCCGTATTTCTTTCTAATTGAATGTACCAAAGCAGCCTATGTGTATGTATTCATGTGAGCTGCATGTGTACAGTATATGTTACTGAAGGTGTTTCAAGTGTGTAGGTTGTTACTGTTGCTGTAACAGATCTGGCATTGTGTATATCATGTATCATTGTATCTAGCATCCATGCATGCACACACACTCGCTTCTAACAAAATAAAATACAAGAAGAATGTAAAGCGGTAAAAAATCAAAGAAAGTGGCGGCGATCAATGGCAAACTGTATTAATTATGGGTGTAGCAGCCTCTACAGTCTTCAGTGCACATAGAGCACTTTGCAGCCCAAAACAGAACATTGCTCAAGGTAACAGATGGAGGAACAAGCTACAAGGTGAAGGGGTTAAAAATCCAATATTTTGATAATCTTCTGTAAAAAAAAAAAAAAAAGAGAGATCATTTTAACTGGATAATCAGAGCTTGTTTGGGAAAGAATAGGATTGTGGGGAATTTGGTTTCAAATCAAAACCATAAAGATATGTTAATTTAGCAAGTGGCCTCATGTATGTACAATTAAACATTAATTAATCCAGGGCTAAATTATTAGAACATTACAACTCAATTTATTTGATCTCTAACTGTTTTTCATTATTATAAATGTTCTTTTGTGTCTCCTTACCCTAACTCATCCCTTATTACACGGTGCACACATCACAGGGAATCCAAATAGGACACACACACACACACACACACACAGACACACACATACAAACAAGAGAGAGGTTGTTGTGACCCTGGTCTCAAAGTCCCAGTAACCTTTCATTCATTTGTCAAACAGCTGCAGAGAAATATACTCATCATACGATTACAGTCAAAGCTGATTTTTATTAACATCTTTTATCAGTTAACTCGTATAATAAAAACAAATACATAGCACAAGGTTCCCTAGGGCAACCTGTTACTGTAATGTGTGAAACCTTTATATCCCCACCTAATGGTGGGCAAAAGAAATTACACTAACTCTGAGTGATTGTAAAAACTTACTTTTGTCTTTTCATTTTTTTAAATCACTTCATGATGTGTGTAATGTTAAATAATAATAAAACTAGTAAAACGTGTGTGTAAGCATATTAAAGTGTGGCTGTTAAAAATAAAGAACGCTGACAGTATACTGAATCACCTCTTTCTCTTGTCTGCCTCGATCTGTCACTCACGCTGTTTTCTTTCTGCAGTGTGTGTGCTCCTGTTTGTGTATACACTTGCATATGTATATGAGTGTGTGTTGTTGTGTGCCTGTAGTGTCATGCAGAGTCCAGCTGCACAATGAATGTGTTCAGAGAGCCAAAAGGACATACAGTCCTCAACACATCAGCATGACCAACGCCTCAGCAGCAGCAGCGGAGCACCACTACGCCTTCTAACAAGAACCTCCCCAAACTTTAACCACAAATATTTTACATCCCATTTTTGACCCCTTCTGTTACTGTCCTCAATGTCGTCTGGAGCACTGCACATCTGCTGTACAAAACAGCCGAAACATCAAACATTGTGATCTGATAGTCCATGCCTGCATTTTGGTTCGACTTGCAGCCTGATAAAGCAGCTCAGTGCCCTAAATAACCAGGAATGAGCAGGAGATTGAATGAAATTATTGTTCAATGTGTGTGACTTGGATTAGTGTGTTATGTGGCCGCAGATATGTTGGATTAGATTCTTAGTAATGTCTGACCTTTGACCTACAGTCTCAATTAACGCAATTATAGTTCAAAATGTTGATACAAACATTTAAAACAGCCTTAGAATAATCCATGTGTAAAATCCAGGGTTGATCCTAGAATGCAGATAATCATTCTGCCAATCCAATAACTCAACATGTAAACAGAGTAGTACTGTTTTAGTAACAGTAATAGAAAAAAAGATGAAAACATAGTCTTGTGACGAAAGCTTAATTGTAGCTGTACCATTTTCCCACTTTATCTTCTTCTCGTTTTTATTTTTAAACTTCCCTCAAGGTCTATTTCTCTCTGTCTCTCCCCCAGTGTTTTTTCTTTCAGTGCTTTTCTTTCATTGTTTTACATTCTGTCTCTTGTCCTCCTTTTGCTTTTCAGTATAAATCCCTCACACTTTCACCACAAACATCAAATACCTTTGTTATCTTTCTTCTTCTTATAGTTTTCTGTGTGTCTGGTTTTATCTCTTTCAACCTCAGCTGCAGTTTTCCTTCATGGCAGTGTTTCACTTTGTTTTTCTTCCTCCTTTGCTCCCTCAAACCCATTCCTCTTTTTCAATCTTTATCCCTCTTCATCATTCTCTTTCTGTTTAATGACCTCCCTCACCCCTTACCCTCAGTTAAAAGTCATCATTTCTTTTCCACTCCTCTTTGAACCCTGCCTTTTTTTCTTCACTCTCTCCATCTCCCAATACCTCCCCCCTCTTTCTACAACTCCATTTCTTTCTCCTCTCTTAATCACCTTTTACTCTATGACTCACTCCTCCCTCTCTCTTTTCTTTTTACAAACTCCCTCTTCTTTTCTCCCCCTGTGAATTTAAATTCTGACACTTTCTCTCTCTTTCACTATTTGATTTGCCCTCCTTTTATATTCAGTGTCAGTCTCTTTCACCCCCCCCCCGCCATTGCTTCTCCTCGCCTTTTTATAACCATAGAAACAGAGGAGACCACGTCGCTATGGTAACGGGGGGACAGCCTGCGCCTTTCGGCTGAGGCTTCCATTCCGCTGCCTGCAGACAAAGAAATGTGGAAGCAACAGCAGCAGGCGGGACGGTGGACGCCTAAGTGACATGCAGGCACCATGACGCCATGGGTCCTGACGTGCACGTGCATAAATCATCACGCCTGCAGTTTCACACACAGAGACAGACATGGTGCCTCAAACACACTTTGTAATGAGCCCTTTTAAGGAATGTAATATCACAATTTTCTGCCTGAATCTTTCAGTTTTACAACTCCTTTTACTGTAAGCTAAAACTAAACCAACACAAATATATACATAGAAACATACAACAATACAAGTCTTTACACTTTACAGATGTCATAATGTGCTTTACGTTCAACATTTTTGCTTACAGATCATCTATATGGAACAAAATTAGTCCCAATACTGCATGCAGCATGCAACATGCATCATGCAACATGCAACATGCATTTGTGGATCGGATGCTGTGGAAAAAAGTCTCAATCCATACAGGTCATCCGTGCACACACATTCAACAATAAATAACGTATGCAACAAAAAAACTTTCAAAAGCAAATGTCATAAGATTATTAAACTTGAAGTTAGAAATCTATATATGCAGAATAATTATAAGATAATGTATATTTCTTCAAGCTGGTTTAAGCTAGTGTACGTTTTGTATTGTTACCTTTCCTCATTATTATTTATTATTATTTGTCAACACATATTTGTCACCAGTACTGACACTAATTTCTCTCCATACTTTCAGAGCTCACTCTTCCTTAGCAAGTCCCCAAACTCTCATTCACATAAACAGAAAAACCAGCAGCTGTTGGGAGGTTTCATTGACATGCATGCTCAGCAGGCAGGCCGAGTCAGTCCAGAGCGACTGAATAACCGAGTCCAGTCAGGACAGCAGTGTCTCTCTTTATCCTCTCCAGTGTGAATTCAAAACTCATCTGTTCACAAAGCCCCTCGTGTTTGCACTCTCTCCTTGTATTCCTTCTTTATTCTGTCATGTAGGAAAGCAAGCCAGCTTTTCCCTCTTTTCACATTCATTTCATCACTTTCTCTAATAAAATATACGTTCCAGGCAAAAGGAAAAATACCTGATATTGACAGATATGTTATGTCTTTTTCTGATGTTACACTTATTTTAGTATTGTAATTGGACTGTAAACAATGCAACTTATTGGTACAAGCAGCCTAATGTATTCATTTTCAACAATCAAGCCTCAGCCTGAATGGAAATTGAGGTCAATGTAAACACATAGTTCATATTATGTAAAATGTAAAATCATCACAATAGGCTTCTCGCCTGAGTGAGTACTGGACATGCCTGGGAAAAACTGGATGTTACCAGTTGAATTACTCTGCCAGCTCACAGAGCAAAGCATCAGTGAGACTCCTGCTTTGTTTGATGGTTTGATGTCCAAACAGATAAAGATGATAGGCATTTTCTAAGCATTTATGGAGAGCTCTAAATTCTACATAACAGCTCAAACATATCAGTCTTTGAAAAGAAGAGATTTACATTTTATTTTTGCTTGGAGTTAGGAGGGGATTCTCTCATATCTGTCTGCTATATACTATATGAAGCTGGAATCAGCAGCTTAGCTTAGCATTACGACTGGAAGCAGGTGGGAAACAGCTAGTCTGGCTGTGTCCAAACGTATCTTGAGATTCAGAGTTCTGGGCCAAGAAATATTCTGACACATAAGCCCCTGGGTGGTTTGCAATGGTGCCATCATCACCTTGGCTGCTACCTGCTCCCGCCACAACCGAATCATCTCCACACAAACAAGTCTGACTCGCTGACTCAGCCCAAAGGTGCTGCCAGGAAACCTCCCTGTCTTAACTGTCTCTTTTAATAATTGCAGATAATCATGTTTAAATGTTTTTTTTCAGAACTGTCCTTTATTTCTTACACAAAAACTGTTGGCATCCAAACTGCAGAACAGCTGTGAATTTCCACTACATGTCACATGTTTATGCAAAACAGACAAAGCCAAAAAAAAAGAGGACTGGAAAATTTTAGCCATCACAAAGCGTTCATTAAAAACACATAATTTCTTCTCACATCTGCCAGCAGCTGGGACAGAAAATTAGACACACATTCATATCCTCCGCTGGTTGTAAACAAAAGATGAAACTGTATTTTCTTTTAGCTTTTCTGGGTTAAGAATATGTTTCTTCCTTCATCTTGTCTGCTTAGAAGGCACAGTGCAATGAAAAAGATGACCACAGGACATAAAAGTGACGCCACCCGTCTTTAACCAGTGTGATAACTAATTCTACATCCCTACTCAGATCTGGTTGTAATTAGTCTTTCACATGAAAACAACAAAGAGCCATTACGGGTTGGTGCTGGAAAAAGAATTTTATGGTGTTAAGTTTGCTGCTTTTTTCAACATTTCTCAATATTTCATATTGCTTGTGGTCATTTGTTAGCTATTTAAAGATTCCTTTCAGCTGCCCTGGCTGAGGAAAGTCATTTTTTACAATATTTTTACAGTAGGGCTATTTATTGGACGTTTTACAGGCCAAGCTATATTTAATAAATAATACAAAATGTTGTACCAGTAAATGACCCTGATTATATTATACTTTTCATTAGGTTTCTTTTCAACTTGAATTGTTTTTACTTTGCTTTCCTTTGTTTCTCCTAGTTTTCATATTACAGTATGTAGAACTTTTACTGTTGTTGTTTTTTTTAACCATAAGCTGCTTTTGAGCTATTATTATCCCACTCTGTGCATACACAGTGCATGTGTAAATGTATGTGCATGTGACACAGTCCCATTTATATGCAGAAATCCACAAATTCCCCTCTCAATCTCACCCACTGTCTTTTTTTTCTTTAACGTGCAACATCTAATTTTGCCAATTTCACTTTCACTCGACATGAAACATCACACTTGCTTGGAGAAATATATTCATCATATCTCCACAGAAACATTAAAATGAAAAGACTTACACCACTTCTTCACACTAACACTTTGCTGTGAAAATTGTTAAATTTAATAAAAAAATAAAGTCCAGTAACTGCACCACCTGACATCATGGCTCACAGAAAACTCTAAATCTTCCCTCCAAACATTTACAGACAGAGTTAGGAAATACAACACTCAGCTGAAAGCTTGTCTTAAACCAAGTAGCTGATTGTTTAGCCAGCTAATACAAAACTGTGAACAGACAGAGGAGCTAAGAGACTCTGAAACATTAATGCTGTAGGTCTGGATTCCTCTTCAAACTGAAAGATCTCCCAGAGCAGGAAATACATCTTTTTTTCCACATACTATAAGAGCAATAACATGCACATGCTAACCCCTTCACCCTGTCCTGACCTACATGCTGTTTCCATGTCTATAAAGTAGGCATTCACTGTCTCGTCATCGCTTCTCTACTCCAACCCCCCCAACCCCCATCCTCTCCAATGCAACTGGCATTTACAATGTTAGTGGCATCAGAGCAGTGCTGTCAGTTTATTTCTCACATAAAAAAAGGCAAAAAGATCCATTACAACACTCTAAAGACAGGAAAAGTTAGAGAGGGTTAGGTTAATATGGGATATTTGCCAATAACTGATCATTTCACAAAATATCCTATTTTTTATAATAAAAAAATGTGAGGAAGGAAATGCATTTAAAAATAATAAAATTTCAGAAATTTGAAAAACTTAAAAACAAATAATTATAATAATTTGTATTATGTTTAAAACTCTATTTTGTATTGTCTCTAATTCGATCTGATTCTTGCACTTTTGGGGGTTGTACCCACATGGATGAATGCACTTATTGTAAGTCGCTTTGGATAAAAACTTTAGCTGAATAAATGTAATGTAATTTTTGAGTTTATTATACTTTTGCATCAACTTCAAGCAGTGCTTCGACAGAGAGCCACAGTCACTGTCACAGCTATATGCTGAGGGGGGCTGCAGACCAGGACACCCATCCACTAACATCCATTTATACAATAAGATAGATTTTATTGTCCTAAAGGAAATGTGTCTTGGGTAAACAAACAATTTCTGCTATTTAAAGAATTTAACACATAATGCATACATACATACACACAAACATAAAGTACATAGACGCAGAGTGTTGCATTAGTCTACATGGACATGCTCATGTTGAATGCGGAGACTGCCACTAGCCAACAAAATTGCACACTGCCCGTTGTACAAACATCATAATAGTCATCATAATATGTGCAGTAAGGACTGCCGCCTTATCAACATAAAATCCTGGTAAAAGAAAAGTAAAAATGTACAAATGTGTTTAAGCTAAAAGCAGCATTTCAGGGGTTAGGCTGGCTTGCCATTCATGGCTTGGATGGACAGGGGGACAAATGAGGTTGAATCTGCATTGGACTCTGAAGCGTCTGCCTGAAGGCATAAACTGGTACCCATTGTGGAGGACACGGGTGGGGTCTAAAATGGTCTTCTAGGCCTGCCTGAGGATGGTATTGTCCAAGACAGCCTGGAGTGTGGAGTGTGTATGTGAAAAAAAACACCTCAAACAAATAAATTATCAGCATGATTATGAGATATTGTTAGTGGAAAAAGTCTCCACTAAAAGTAAGAAAGCTATTAGGCTGCTACCAGTGTCTTATTACGCGAGCAGGGGAACCCTGGCTTCTCCAGAGAACTGAGTAACCTACATTTCTCCTCCATCTTCTGTTACAGCAAGTAAAAGATGGGGGGAAAAGACAGCGAGAGGTAGGACATCCCAGTCGTCCATGTAAGGGAGGTGTTACTGTAGCTGACAAAACCTTAGCTTTGACGTCTGAGAGGATAGATGCAGATAATAAAACCAGCTCAGGGTTAAACACTCCTCTCTTTTACATGACAGCTATAGCACAACACCAAACATGAACATGTAGGTGATATTTACTAGATCTCGTGTTGCAGCCCTGAAAGAGAAGAAACACTAGTTCCTCACCGTGTTTTGATGACAACCTTCAGTTGTAAGTATCTTAATAACAGCGGTGAACACATTTGAGTGTTACAAGATAACACTTTTAATAACATGCAGTAGATGTTTTTATCCAAAGTATAAATATACGAGACCACAACTAGATTTTGGTGACATTTGCTGGCCAAGGATTTAGCAGGAAACTGGGCTTTTTCCAAGTATGTGTGCCTTTAATCAAAGCCAGAAGGAAGCCCCATAATTAAACATGAGAAGCCAAGAAAATCTCAGCAAGCAAATGTGAATGAAGTGGACACATCCTGTAGCTATTGCTCAATACAAGATGCAACGTTTTTATCAAGAATTACCAAGAATGATAAAAAGACAAATAGTATCATATTGTGTTCGGTTGAATGGCAGTTTTTGTGCTTTTGAGCCAGTATAATTCTCTGATAGCTCGCCACAAGCTTGTGTGTGCTTGTATGGTTTGTATGTGCGCTGCTGGTCAAAAAAATGATTCAGTGTATTCAAATTCCTTCTTTGATCTTCTTCTCTGTTAGATATGTAGGTGCATTAACACTTTTACTGTCAGTTTGAAGTCACAGAACTCAAATCCCTCATCTGTTTTTACGAGCAACGTTTACCACACACCACATTTCTTGGAGTTTTCAACTCCCTCCAGGTTTTACTTTAGCATAAATTTAAATTTGCTGATGTGTTGCATTAGTATCTGTTTCCCACTGCTCTCCCCTCTCTCTCACCCTTTATTTATCCAGGTAAGCCGATTAAGAAACAAATTCTCATTTGCAACAACGACCTGTCACGTTTACACAGTTACACATACATACCTGGAACAACCACAGTCTGTCAGTTTTTTTAGGGTTAAGGCCTTGCTCAAGGGCACCTCAGTGGTGGTAATGAGGGAGGGTCAAGCTATGCTCTTTCACTCCCCCCCCAAATGTATTCTGTTGGTCTGGGTATTGAACCTGCAACCTCCTACTCACAAGCTTCTCTAAGCTTTAGGCCACTACTGCCCATTCAGCCTCTCACACACATCCTCCACTGGAAGCTTCCCACAGTCTTCTACATTTTGCCGCTCAACAGATGCAGGTTGAGTGCCTTGCTCAAAGGCCCACCGACAGTATCTCTGTGAGATGGTTTCCCTTACCTGCGACACGAACCACCGCCCTTTCCGCCGGGTCCAGCACAGAGTCCTGGCTCTTCCTCTTCCTCCTCTCATGTTTGGAGAGATTCCACGGCAACGTGTCTCCAGGCGGACCCACGGGTCCTGATGGGCACGGGGACAACGACCCCCCTGAACGCTCGCTACGGAAGGACGGCTCGCTGACGCACGAGCGCTCGCTTAGAGTATCATCGTCTGAAGACTCCATCTTACTTTAGGGCTGCAGGGAGGAGAGGGAATGAGGAATAGAGGATAGAAGGAGGGATGGAAGGAGGAGAGAGGGATGTAGAGCAAGGGGGGAGGGGAAAGAAAGAAGGTCAAAAGAAGGGAGGAGGAAAGAGGGAGGAAAGAAGCATTGTAGGAAAAGAGAGAAGAAGGCGCTTTAGTTAAAAGTGGAGACACTGTATAATTCATTGCTGGCGTACAGAATGATCACGCAGGGGTCATGAATGATGCAAAGTCTCAACAACACAGCACAACAGTAAGAAAGCAGTGATCAGGAGGGCAGAAACAACTTAAGTTAATCATCACGTCTAGACGACTTTAAGGAGTTTGGGGCTGCAGGCCTACAGAGGCGTTCTACCGAAAGCACATGACAGTAGATGATACAGATTACCGAAGCCTGCTCACAGGACCAAAGGTGGAGGGAGAACCTTAGCCTGAACATATTACATGGGATTGATAATCCTGCCGTCCTTATCCTCCTGTCACTGCAGTCAGTCAATCAAGATCCAAAGAAGAACTATGCACTTACTGCTGGGAAAAGAGTTTTATTCCCAACATTAATATTATTTTTAGTAGGGCTGTCTTTGACTAAAGAAATTCTGAGTCGCCACTCATATGATTTTGCCAACTAATCGATTAGTTGATTTAATCGACCAATTAAAATTTAGAAAAACTGATTTTCTCTACAAAGAAAAATCCAAAAATCTTGCGTTTGTGGAAACTAGTCATTCAAAATGAAAACCCATTAAAACAAATGACTTAAGAAATCTTAAAAGACCAAAACAATCAATTAGTCAATTAATCGACTTAGGAAAAGTCTTTCTAACACATTGAATTAAGTTGGTGAACTTGTAAACATTACACCATCTTAACATTAGCATGGTAGCATGCTGTTGTCTTGAAGAGTTATAACATGTGGACCGTAGACTTAGGCTTGTTGGTATAGCTATAACACAATACATGTATATACATGTATGTTTTACATCAAGTACAAACAATACTTTTATTAAATAGATGTTTTGTTTAATTCCACAATATTTCTTTGTAAACAGTTGTTGATTCACCTTGATACAGATGTTTTTCCAGCGCTGAAGCACAAAATAACACCGACTAACAAATCTTATCCTACCTACTCATCCAATAAATGTGATCCTTACTCTGAATATGACTGCTGCCATAAAAGCCACATTTGCCAAACTACAAATGTTATATATGGTGTATATAAATTATATACATATATTATAGTCAAATAATCATGCAAACACACACAATGTGGCTGTTAAGCAAAAGTGAGTTCAGCTCAATAGAGATCACTTAGGTCTGGACACATTACATTACGTCCTGCTTGGAGCTGATTTATTGATTTATTGTGATGGGAGAAAGACAACTCTGTGCTTGGATGGAGGGATGGAGAAGGTAGGGAATCAACAGACTTGGCTGAGTCAAAGAGCAAAGACAGAGAAGAGAGAGAGAGAGAGAGAGAGAGAGAGAGATGATATTTCAAAGCTCTAGTGTTTCTATTTTTAAAGAAAAGTCAATAAAACAGGAGAGCTTTTTTTCTCTCTTACACTCTTTGTCCTTTGTGTGTGTGTGTGTGTGTGTGTGTGTGTGTGTGTGTGTGTGTGTGTGTGTGTGTGTGTGTGTGCGCGCGTGTGTGGGTCTGGAGACCTGACGCTCTGATCTGTCCATCAGAGCATGAAATCAATACCTGTCCTGAGAGAATGAATTGCCTGTTATTGGCTCTTGTATTGCAGCTCCACAGGGACTTAGTTAACATCTCTTGTTTGCTGCTTGTTTCATGAGTTTGAGTCCAGCTGAAAGCTCAAAGACCCCTGAAAAATCAGCGGTTTCCTACAAATTTGTGTGTATTTAGCAATATGCTAATTTCTTAAAAACTAAATCATTCTAAGACTTACAAGGCAAAACATCTATCTTTTTTATCTGATGCCCTGCTCTGCATCTAGAGGGGTTTTGCCTTTGCTGCCGGTCTCCAGAGACTCTGAGGGGTTTCCTTAGCCACTGACAGCGGGTGGTGGTCCTACCTTGTCTTGTCCAGTTTTACTTCCTGTCTTGTGTTTTCCCACCTGTTGGATTGTCTGCCCAGCCCTGATGTGTTCCAGCTGTTGTGTCACCTGTCCCCTGGTCCTCGTTACCCTATGTATTTAGTCTCAGTGTTTCCTTGATGTTTTGTGGGATCATTGCTCTGTATCATGGAGTGCTGTTGTGTTGTGATTTCGCTTGTCCGGTGTGTTTTATTGTTGTGTTCCAGTTTGTTCTGTGTTTCCTGGACTTTTGTACCTCAGTGTTTTGTTGGACACATATTTTGCCTCTACATTTTGTTGTACCTTTTTGCTCAAATTAAATCTTGGAATGCTACTCTGCTCTCGTCTCCACTGCACTTGGGTCCAAGCCTCGTTTTCCCGACATGAACCGTGCCATAGTCAGCAGTGATTTGGAATGTTTCAAATCACAAATATTATTCTATAAACCATGCCTGAAACTGATAAAGTGAATATCTAGTCTGTCTTCATTTTTTGTCAAAGTTACATAATCATTTTGAAATGAAACAATGACTTCTCCAAAATATGCAATTACAACTGCAACAAATTAACATTTTTTTTTTTTAAATGCAAAGTAATATGTGTGGTAACACTTTACTTGAAGATATCTACATAAGAGTGACATGACACTGTCATGGACATAGGACACTGTCATGACATAGGACACTGTCATGACATAGTCATGACATATGAACCCTAACCCTAACTTGTAATGACAAAACCGAATGACACTTACTAAAAGAAGCGTTACGTCATAAACTTTTATGACAGTGTCATATCACTCTTATGAATTGGAATTCATTATTCATAATTATTTTTTCATTAGTGTATAATCACCTGAAACTAAGAATTGTTGTGTTTTCGTTAGCACTTTAATGAGCATGTCATATGTAAATAGAGAGCGGGCCCCGCCATGTTGCACCACCATGTTCCTACAGCAGCCCAGAAAGACAAGCCAAACACTGGCTCTAGAGACACACACATCTGTACGTTACCTGAAGGCCACTGTAGGTTCCACTACACCAGAGGTGCCCAAATTCTTTCATATGAAGGGCCAAACTGTAACAGGATGGAAGACCACGGGCCAAAAATAAATGTTGATGTTGAAGAATAACGTCATTTTTGCCATTCTCGGTAGACAAAACGTACGTCTGTAATTTAAATGAGAAGTTTACCAGCACTGTGCATGACATTGCCGTTAAATTCAGATTACGTACTCTTTAACTGCACAAAATGTAGGGAAGTGGTATTCAGTTGGTTGCAATCTGCAAACCTCACTGCAAGATGCCACTAGATCCTCCACACTGCTGCACAGTGCAACTTATTTTACTTTAATGCCAAAGTAAAACCAACTTTTAGTATTGGAAGAAATCTCAAATAAGCTATCTTTTTTAAATATTACCTAATGATTTTTTCAGTTTTGTTTTGTTTCCTTCCTTAATGAAAAGTCTTTCCAAATAAAAGTCTCAGTCCACCAGTGATCCGGTTTGTTTCACAATTCATCCACTAACAGCTCTTGAGAAACTCAATAAACAACCAGCTCAACTACAAAAAACTGTGAACACTTTACAGAGTGACAAACTTCTGCTGGCTGCTAAAGAGCAGATCTGTCTGTGTTCATCCCGGAGGCTGCAGCTGACTAAACTGTGGAGTGACCTGAGTGGTGGTCAGCGGGTGGGAATGTTTCTGTGTGCGATGTGTCCAACATAGCGGCTGGGATTTCCATCTGGGCTAGTGCTGCCAAAAAGCCTCCTTCTCCTCCCGCTGCTGGCCCCTGGGCTACACTGCTGGGCAAAACCCCACTTCCTGAATCCGTGTCTCCACGGCAACACTGCTAGGAAGAGGTTAAAACCTTCCCAGAATTCTCTGTGGTTCTCTGGTGTGTGTGTGTGTGTGTGTGTGTGTAGTCAGTTTCCCTGCTGCCTGCTGACAGTGAGTCAGTGCCACTGCAACAAGCGGTTTTATAAATAGAGCCAGAATGGAGGCTTCAAAGCCGCACCGTGTCATTAGTGCTCTGTGAGGAGAAAAAGAGATCTTTGAAGAAGAAGACGAAGACAAAAACAAAGACGAAGAAGAAGAAACTACCAGCAGAAACACTGGAGGAGCACTGTGAGTGACATCACTTCCTGTCTGCTGACACACAGTCAAACTAACAAACACACATTCAGATGTTTGCTCCCAGCTTTATATTAGGACTCCAGGTAATAATTACTGATTACTTTATTGATTTTTTTTGTAATTTCTTGTTAATAAAATCTTAAAACATATAGGGAAAAAGTTCCCTAGTCCCAGTTTCTGCCCAGGGAGATTTGATTGAAGGGCTATTACTTGTATTTAATCTATACTATCTATAATGTATGTATATAAAGCACATATTACGGATCGACAGATATGGATTTTTTAGTGCAGATTGTTTTTTCCCATCAGCCTTAGCTGATGACCAATACAAGCTGCCAATTTTATTGAGCCAATATATTGCTTTTGCTCCTTCAAATTACATCATAAAAATGTAAACCCTGCCACGCTGGATTTGTTTTCGGAATCTGCTCTGTAATTTCTTTAAAAACAATAAACAAAAACACAGCTCAGTGTCACTTCTGCAATCATCTTACATTCATATCCCCCAAATGATGTGTGCATCGTGCATCATATGGATGGGTGCACTGCATATGGTTAACTGTGCAAGGGTAAAAGGCTTTCATCACAGCCGTGATGATGCAATGTTTGCTAACATTATAAGACATTTATTTAAATAATTAAAAAAAAATTATAAACCTGAAAAGTAGCGATTGAAAGTGCTTGATTTGTAATTTAAGACTGCCGTGGTGCAAGTGGTGGAGGGGCAGTGCCCGGTCTGCATGGTCGGCAAACGCAGCAGCCGCGTATCAGCCGATATATCGGCCAGCCAATAAACTAGGTCTATCTATATATATAGTATATAAAGTACATCTACTACTATATGAAATATTTTTGAAAAATGTCCATTAAAGTTCCCAGAATCCATTGGTATTGTTTGACTGAAAGTCCTACAGTAAAAAATATTCCATTTACAATGACCATGGAACCAGTGAAAATTTGACATTTTTGTATGATAAATTACTTGGATGATTATTCAATTATTTTAACCAACCAACTAATATATTCTAATAAAGACTTATATACTAACTGATTTATACAGAGCACACTCACCCACACACGCACACACACACACACTCAGCTGGATACTTGACTGGCCTGATTTATAACTCACAACCAGGATTTGCATGGACACGGTCTGTTCCCACAGCTTAGCCTGAGGAGGAATGTGTGTTTGTACTGTGTGTGTGTGTGTGTGTGTGTGTGTGTGTGTGTCTGTGTGTGTGTGTGTGTCTGTGTGAAAGAAGAAAGAGAGAAGAAGTGACATGAAACAGACTAAGATGTAGAGGTAGTGGGGAGAATCTAAGCAACAGATTAAGAAGGACAGAAAGGGGAAGACAGGAAAAGAAAAAAGAGGTCTGGGAGAGTCAGAGACAGAAAACCAGACACTTCCAGAGTAACGGTCGTAACTGCCAGTGCACATCTTTGTGTCATTCCAGAGCTCTAACAGCTTCTGATGGGAGTTAAACTGACATTCATGATCAACAGACAATAATTCAGCCTGAAAACTCCATAACCTGAGCAAAAAAAAACACATCTTCTCTACATGTGATTTTCAGTGTGCATCCAGAGCTGCACAGCCGGTGTTACAGCGACTTACCTAGCTTGGAATAATGTGTGAACACTCTTGATTTAGAATAACAAGAGTTTTTCTTGTTCTCATGATGTGAGATGCAGTTTAGCACAGACTGCTGAGAGTGGTAGCAATCTTTTTGTCTAACTGTCAGCAAGAAAACAACTAAGCACATTTCCCAAAATGTCAAACTAGTCCTTTAAATTGATTATACTACATTACTTTATGTCTTTCTTCCTGACATCTGATCTTCTGCTTAACATTCCTGTTTGGGTCAAATTCTTTATCTTGCACTTATAGACGACATACTGAACGCCCACTTGTTGCATCGTTGTTAATAAAAGTGCACATAGTAAATACAGTATGAATGACGCAGCCCCGTGATGAGTAACACACTGACTGGATAAACGAATTGGCTAGACTCAGCAACTCCCCCATGCACACACACACACACACACACACACACACACACACACACACACACACACACACACACACACACACACACACACACACATTAATACACATGCATACATTTGCATATATAAACACACACAAAAACAGGACTGGCTTGCCAACCATACCATACCTTACATTAGCTACTACTCAGCATGACTGGAAAGAGAGAGAGTTAATCAAAGTGAGAGTGAAAGAAGGGGAACACTAGAGGCAGAAGAATGTGTGTGTGTGTGTGTGTGTGTGTGTGTGTGTGTGTGTGTGTGTGTGTGTGTGTGTGTGTGTGTGTGGCTTAACGAGTGTTGAAGGATATGATAAGAGAGATTAATAAAAGGAGAAAAAAAGAGCAGTGGTGTTGTCACTGGCTCTACACTTTACACACTAATCAATAATTCCAGCTCCAGGACATCATAAACACTGTAGAGATAAAAATATCTTTCTGTTTCTTTCCGCCTCTCTTTTTTTTCTTCGTTCACTCATGATACAATACATTGTGCATGCATACCAAAGAGCTGCAAGGAGAGCAAACCAACAGAGACTGCTGGCTAGACAGACATGCAGACAGACAGGGGGAGGCTGGAGCTGCCAGTCAAGCATTTCACAAAGAATACCGTTTTAGTATCATGAAAATAATAATGTTTAATGGAGAAGTCCAGAGATTCCCAACCTGGGCGTCAGGACCCAGACCAATGCTATGGGGTCTGTTACACAAAACTGTTAATTTTTAAGGGTTTTGCAGATCTCTTTGGGTGTTGAAAAAAAAAATCTAAGAAGAAATAAAATATTTGATTAAACAAATCGTGATTTATGTATTATGTCCACACATTGTGTCTCATTTAAAGGGGTCACATCACAGACCAAAAAGGTTGGGAGCCACTTTATTAGTTGATCAGTTTAAGTACTTTATCAAGCAAAAAGGTCACACATTTGCTGGATTCATGCTCTCAAATATAATATATATATAATATCTGCTGCTTTTCTCTGTTTTAGCTCATTTTATACATGGAGTATATTTGATTTTGGGCTGTTGGTTTGACAAAACAAGGAATTTGGAGATGTCACCTTGGGCTTTATCCGACCATTATTGCTACTAGAGCGTAAGAGCCGCTTCCCATTTTTGACATAGTATCAATTAGCCTAAATAGTGAGGAGGAGGAGTTTTTTCTGTTTTATTTAAAGTTTAATTTAATATTTTTGGTTTCAGACTGTTAATCTGACAAAACAAAGTTGAAGACATCAAAATTGAGCATTATAGAGACTAACAAATAACAGATGAATTAGAGAATGTCAATAATGAAGACAGTCACTACTTGCAGCCATACGTGAAAATAAAAAGAACTGATCCACCGTAGTTGTCTGATAAGTCTTGTGAGCATAAAGGATTTGATTAATGAAACAGAAATCCTCTAATTCAAAGACTTTTGATCAAATCAATATACAACCATGTCACACAGTAATAGTGCCCTCATTTATCCCCTGCATCACAGACATACTTATGCTTTTCTCCACTATAACATGCAGTACTAAGGGGGAGTGTCCACGGCCAATGCAGAGGAAGAAATGGGCGGAAGAGACCAACTTAATTCCATCTTTTTGCCTAAATATAATGGAAATTAATTATGAATAGGTTGTTTTGTGTTTTACAGATCTGACTGAGGATAATAGTAGCCTGCATGTTGAAGGTCCAACATAAGGCTGAAGGGAGATGCACATTCAACCATCTGCTACAAAGCGGCAGGAGGGGAGCCCAGAATCTTTCTCTCTCTGTCTCTGACTGCACCTTGCATAATATCACAGAGGTTTTCCAGACAGACAGACAGCCTGCAGTGTTGGAGTCCATTGGGATCCATAACCTACAGGAGGTGGAGGAGGTGTGATGATGGTGGGTCTAGAGGGATTGCACAGATCAATAAAGTTAGCCTCTCATAAATGTGTGCATAATAGAGCTGCAGCTGGTGTTTCATGTCATCATTTTTGCATGTGTGCCTTTCTCTCTTTCTCTGTGTGTCTTTCCCTTTGAATGTGAATGGGGAATGTGTTTGCATGAGTGGACATCAGACATGGAGACCAAACGCGTTGTGCACGCAGAACTGCGTGCAGGAGGAACAGACTGGAAGCACGGGGCTCTTTGTCCAACACACACCGCCCCTGAGCCTTGGATGGATAACACCAACTAATTACATTTATCCATTTGTGGCTGGCGTTGTTGCTGAAATGCTGTCTCCATAGTGCTGCTAAGTGTCTCATTATAAATGAGAACAACCTCGGCAGCCTTCTCACGACCCAGAAACCCTCTGTAACTCTCTGTTATTTCCAACCCAGCCCTTCGGCACACGAATCACGAGAAGTGTGCTTCGAAATTGACAAGGTTTCTGGCAACAGCCATGCGATTATTATAGTGGAACCAGGTTGGGCTACACTAGCCTACATCTGGTGTAATGAATGCCAATCAACGTGGAGCCTGTGATCAACACGTTAATGATAATAGTGTCCGCGAGGAGAGCATCGAGACAACCATCAAAACCCAATTCATCAAAATGTTCATTTTACAAAGCACGGTTAGGATTAGGTTACAGACAAACCTAACTAATTATATATTCCTAAACTGTGTCTTGTGAGTTTATAGGCTCGTGACCATAGGCTACTGTTCCGCTTCGAGTTGATAGTTTTGATTTCTAAGAATTAATTTACCTATCAATGAACACTTCATTTCATCAGCCTCGCCGGCTCTTGAAAATACATGATTATATTTAGATTTGAAGAAGCACGGGTGGCTACAGCAGCAGGCTGCGTGAAGCTCCGGAGCCGCTTACCTTCACCGGGCAGCAGCGGTCCTGGAATCCGAGCACAGAGCGAGGGAGGCCGGGGATGCTGCCGCCGCTGCTCCCTCTCCTCCTGGATGGAACGAGGGATGGATGGATGAATGGAGGGATGGATGAAAGGTTGGACGTTTTTTCCGCTCCTCCGTTCGGGTTTCTGTTACCACGCTTCCTCCAAAACCGAACCGACACACAGCCGGGAGGGGTGACGCTGGGGAGGGAGAATATAGCGAGAAAACGTAGCCTATAATCCTAAATGGTAATGGCTGTCCGAATCCGCCTCCTTTCTCCCTCTGACTCTCTCTCTCACGCTTCTCTTCCCAACAACCCCCACCAGCCCTCCTCTCCTGGTCCTCTCTCTCTCCCTCTCTCTCTCTCTCTCTCTCTCTCTCCAAAAAGCTGTTTTCACGGCTCCGACACTGAGCTAACCCATGTCCATTGAGTGTGTTAAGTGTCGCGGAAATTGAAATTTCGGTTGAAACGTTAGGTTACTCCTGCGTCATCTGTGGCTCAGAGTCAGCAGCACCGCCAAACCCAAGCCGATACACACGCACAGTCACACAACCACACACACTTTCTCTCAATTTAGGGAGGAAAGGGGGGGGGAAAGGGCGTTCACGTTGCCATATTTGCAGCAACTACACTCATTCACATATATTTCAGGATTACACAGAAGAAGCAGCGCTGGATCTGATCTGCGCCTTTACATCACAAAATAGTAGCTTCATCTGGTTATACATAATCCCTCCACACACACACACAGACAATCTTCCCTCTCCAAACATTTGGAGGAAGATGGAGAGTAGGTCCAAAAAAAGCAAATTGATTACAGCTGGAGAGATGGAGAGGAGTGGGAGAGTTGTATTTGGGCTGCAACTCCCCAAAAAGGTCTTCACAGTTTGGGTTGACCTCTGGTATGCAGGGTCATAATACCAGACCATGAAGGGTCCCCAGACAAAAAAACATTGGTGATAGGCTGCACTTTGATTAAACAGGGGACCCCTGCATCTCAACCCCCACCTATCCTCTCTTCAACGCTGCGATAATTATTATATCGACAATGGGTGAAAATGACTATGTGCCATACAAAAGAGGTTACTCTCAATGATGAAGTAGAAAATGATCACTACACTCTGCAGTTACCTTCAGCTGTACAGAACGTCCAAAGCATGTTTCAGTTCATTGTTTGAGTTTTATGGTCCATAGCTTTACTGTTTTAGTTCAATTGTACAGCTTAGCATCTAAAAACCCACAACTTGCTCAGCACCAAACAGCAGACCGACACATATACATTCAGAGACTGGCTGTGGAGCGTTTAGCAGATAAATAGAGTATTACCCTCAGGAGTTGGTGGAGACCAATTACAGAGCTATAAGAGAGTGATCATTGGACTATTATTAATCAAGTAGCAACATGACTCCA
This sequence comes from Percina caprodes, assembly GCA_013375575.1. Taxonomy (NCBI): domain Eukaryota; kingdom Metazoa; phylum Chordata; class Actinopteri; order Perciformes; family Percidae; genus Percina; species Percina caprodes. The sequence continues at coordinate 389,601 of JABXJD010000247.1, forward strand.
ACTAAATGCTGCTCTGTTTTAGTTATCACACGAGAGAGCGATTCATAGAAAGTGGTCTTGTATTAGTTGACCTGTCTGTCTTTTGCATGACTGTCTGGCACTCAGATTGATAAGGCACTGGGTCAACTGGGTATCAATGGGATTGCTGTGTGTGTGCTGGTTGGTGGTGCAGAATAATCCAGATGCTCTCATCCTCTCTCCATCACAGACGCTCAGAGAGAATGAAGTACATTGCTGGATTATCTGTGCTGCTGTCGCTTAAATCAAACAGCGGCTAATATACTGACCGGCCACATGCACTGTGACGGTAAACAGAGGATAAAGTTCACTATCACTGCTGGTTCTTTCATTTTCATTTAATTATTGAACAATGCTGGACTGATGATCCATTAAACATTAGACATTAAACTGAGCATATAGTTTTGATGGTGGGGATACCTCCAAACTGCCCAAGGTTACCTCAACTCACCCTTTCAATACTCAAACACTTTCACTTTCATGTTAACAGTCTGAGGATTTATATCTCCACTTGTGTGATTGGAAATAAAAATGCAGTTTTAGTACTTCTTAAACGTGTACATAACAGGGGTCAAGAGCTCAATCTGGAGTCAAGATGTAGGAAATAATTATTAATGAAATAAAACAACATATAATTCTTTTAGTATTTTAGAAATATGGAGGTTTGAAGTTAAAAAAATTAAAAATGAATATTACCAGCAGACTTCACCAAAGCAAGACAATTTAGTACTAACCAGCAACCAAATTCTGTTACCTTCTCGGAGTATCTATCAACACAACATTTCACAATTTATCCATTTAACTATACAATAGATAATATTTTGTCCACTTCTTTGCTGCTGGACAATACTCATTTCATGTAAAATTATTTTGCTTTTAGACTAAAAAAAGGAAGAGAATCAGCCAGTGTGTCATTCAGTAATTGTGTAGACATGTAATGTAGACGTGTGGTGTTACATGGCAGAATGTAAGCTCCCCTTAATGTCATTAAAGCCCCCAAATTTCCATAAATGTACAGAAGACATTGCCTTTTATTCTCAGGCTGAACTCTGCACATACAAATGGATCTGGGAACATTTAACAAACTTAAATGCAGCCATGAAATAGTTCAGTGCTTGAAGCTTAAATGTAAACCTAAAAAAGAGCAGAAATGGTTGCTTGTAAAACCAGAAAATTAAGAAACTTTGTCCGTTCTACAAAGAAACTTGATGATTTTTTTCCTGTCTGTATTATCTATGCTCTTGGCTCCACCTTGTGGCGCTTCATAGAGCCTCTTAATCCCATCAGTCAGAGTTAAACGGCTGGTAATTGAATCGAGGATGTCAAACAGCATCCACTCATATCAGTCTTTCATCGGAGTGGTCCAGCCGTCCCTCTGGAGCATTTAAACGCTTAATCCATGTAATGATTTACTAAAATAAGGTCAGTAGGTTAAGAAAATGGACTGCAGTTAAACTTCAATTTACAGCAGAGGCACAGCTGACAGAAGGACATTAAATCACTTCACCAGCGGCCATTTAACCAGCTGTGGTGATGTTATTAAGCAAAAAGTAGTTGTTTGCTTTGTTTCATTACAAACAGGCTGACTGGTTTCCAATATCCGCTGCCTTTTTTCATATTCAAAAAGCATGGGGCATTTGGAATTTATTGCTTCACTAATCGGGACAATAATTATCAACAGCTGACGACCTACGGTCCGCATTAAGCTTTGAGTATAAACACATGAAACAGCATACAATGAGGCAACATCTTTAAAATGTTACAATCATTCAAATAAAAGTATCAACAAACTGTTTTTAGCCGATTTTCACACCATTTAGTTTTGGTCTGCTAATATTTATTCAAAAGTTATAAACAGTATTTCTATGATGTTATTTTTTATATTGTTTTTTGTAGTAAGGAAGCATTTAGATTATGTGATATTTACTTTTTTTTCAATTTAAAAATCTTCATTTGTGAATTAACTAAGTATTGTTTGCATATAAATATAGGGGGAATAAAAATTAAAATATTTCCCTCTGAAATATAGTGGAGTAGAAGTATAAAGTAGCAGACAATGAAAACACTTCAGTAAATCACAAGTACTTCAAATTTCAAGTAAGAACAGTACTAGAGTAAATGTACTTAGTTACTTTCCACCACACAGACTTTGAGTTTTGTGTAAACCTTATTTTAAAGTTACAAATCTCAAAGCAATCAGAGACAGAATCACATCACAGCCAGTGACTCAACTCATTTTTTTACTTATTAAGAAAATTATTTGGAAATACTGAGATTTGTACAATAGTTATAAGCCTATAAATACTAACAGTATATTCTTTTTAATTCTTGGCTTCCGCACATATCTCAATGCGCAGTAAAAAGAGAGAAAAAGAAAACATGGGAGGAAAAGACAAGATATTCAATGGTAGCATTTATTTGCAAACTTTTACAGGCGAACAGGAAATATTGATATCTGATTTACTATTAACAAGAACAGAACTGCGGACAGTGTTGCGTTCCCTCATTTAAGGTGACTCGTCGACCTTGCCTGAGTGGCAGGGTGGCGGTGTGTAGGTCCCCTCCTTCATCATCTTGTCACGCTGCTGACGGATCGCATGCAGCCTCTGGTGCTGCAGGGAGGAAGAGAAGAAGAGGTTAGTGTGGAGGAAGAACAGGATGGAGAGATACAATGTTAGAAAAGGAAAATTAAAAAGGAATTAAACTGAATGTTCTGGATCCCTTCACCTTTTTCTTTCCCTTTGCCTAAGCTAAGGAGGATAAAGCCAAAGATAGCGGTGATTTTAACATCGTCTTTTACTCCTTTCACCATGTGAAGTTGAGAGACATGGAAGAACTAGATGAACAGCTCCCTACCTCAGGTCTGTGCTGTTAACATGCAGATTTCCGTCCAAATCATTTTCAGTTGTTCAAAATGAAAAACATCTGGCAGAGATGCAGCCAGTCATATCAGCTGTGGTCTTGTGTTCTGTTAAAGAGCTACATATAGCTGCTCAACAAATAACATTTCAAGCTTAATACATCGGAAGTTGATGTGAGATTCATGTCACACTCTGAAGTTGTCTTAGCTGACGATCATCTTAAATCAGCACTTCATCTCCATCATGTTCTGAAAGAATGGGACGAGGCTAGACAGCAAATCAAGGCGAGGAACATCCTGCTGCTGCAGCACATTCACAGTGCATCTGTCTGTCTCTCCTCTGCTGACACACACAGCCATCAAGACCTCATTTTAACTCTGATGCTATTTAAAGAATTAGCCTCGGGTGCTATTTACACTTCTGTAATTTATTTCTAGTCATTTTTACCTTTAAAACTATTTTTTATTCATGGGGCAGCCCCTGGCTCGCCCAGTGGGAGCGTTCGCCCCATGTTGGCTGAGTCCTGCAGCGGCCTGGGTTCAAGTCCGGCTTGCAGCCCTTTGCTGCGTGTCATCCCCCGTCTCTCTCCCCCTTTCATGTCTATCCACTGTCTCTTCATGGTCATGAAGGGAAAAGCCCCCAAAAAATTATATTAAAAAAAATAATTTTTTCTCCCTACAACCCATCACACAAAACTCTATGCAAGAATCAGGCAGTTTAATGTTGCAGAAATGTTAGCTATTAAAGCCATATATGGGTTCAATTACATCTGATAATTTCTACAGTTTATGAGAAACGTCTAGGCAATTTAGGTGCTGGAAGATTCATTTTTGAGATTGAAAGAATAACATTTAGCAAACAGGCTTAGATAGTATAAGCATCATCATGGTTATTATTTGCGGAAAATGATGCTGACAATATCGACAAGCTATGATACAGGGTATTAAAAGAGTAGTCAACCCTTTTCTCATGTTTTATTGTTTTACAACCTTAAAACACCACTGGTGAGAGAAAATCCTTATTACATCCACTATGATTCAATGTTATTAAACAATAAAATGTAGAAAAAATGAATATTAATGGAAATTTTTCCTTTTGATATAATATGTTTATATCATAGCGGGTCTATAAGTGAAAGACAGATCTATTAAACAAAAAGTCACATTATCAAACGGCTAGTCACATAATCAAACTGCTAAGAACAGTTGTCCCAGTTGCGTTCACAGCATTAACTTTCCCTGCCTGCTGACATATTGATTCATGTTTCCACTGCAGAGGCACATTATTGTGACTGAGCTCAGTTCCAAAAGGAAACCAAAGGACACATTACCTAACATAGCAAAAATGATCATGGCTCTGCAAACTGGGACCCAGCAGTCAACCCTTCTATTCAAAAATACTTTAAAAGTCATCTTACTGTCTTCTGCCTGTGCATGCACTCGTAGAAGTCCTCAAACTCCAGCTGGCACTCCTTCTTGGCACGGGTCTGCCCAATGTTGTGGGCACATTCAATCCACTCCTTCTCAAAGGCGTGGCAGCGCGCCGCCCTCTTATTGGGCTGTTGTCCGCTCTGGAGCAGCAGCCAGCTGTCCAGGTTAATACCAAGCCGTGACTGAAGGTCCACAAACGGCATGCTTGCTAATGAAGGAGGATGTAGTGGAGAAGACAGAGGGAACACGCAGATTAGGGGGAGGCACAATAGAGAGAAACTGACACTAGAGACGCCTTTTGACAACTGGCCTGACTGAATCCTTGCATGAAATAAAGCACATTATGGCTTACTACATAAGGCTATTTGTTTGGAAGGGAGGCAGAATGATTGATTTTGAAGAACAGGCAGCCCGCAGCCTTTCCCAACTGGGTTGTTTATTTATAGATTTATAGATAGATAGATAGATAGATAGATAGATAGATAGATAGATAGATAGATAGATAGATAGATAGATAGATATTGATCCAAAAGAAATGGGAAATTATGGTGTTACAGCAGCAAACATACATCAGTCATACAGCACAGAATATAAATATAAATGAAATACTAGGATAAAATATACATAAATACAATGTACATTAAATAATAATAATATCATAATAATAATAATAGGAATAAAAATATAAGAACAAATATTTGAATATATGAATATACAAGGGTGGGAATTATAATTAATATACCTGTTCAGGCGTTAAACAGAAAACTCAATTAAAATAAGAATAGAAAAAATTAGAAAACTATACATCATATGGAGACATATTACAAGGTAAAGTGACAGTGTTGTGGTTAATAGAGTCAAAAGAGAGTCAGCAAGTCTACACCAGACTGGTAATATGTAATGGTACTTGAGTGTTTGTCTCTATTAATATAGAGATGTATTATGTATAGAATATGATGAAATTATTTATTATAGTAAAATATGATATACTACATAACTGAATGAAAATCAACCACTTTATTTTTGTTTACACTAACGTCAGATACCTGAGTCTTGTCTTGTATATTGTTCTGTACCTGTTTGAGTATTGTATTTTGCACCTTATGTTCATTTTTTTGTTTTGCACCACTGACTGAAGTGAGCTTTTGCTTAACTAAAGCCTAACGTTAGTTAACCTTAGGATTGTTGAAGGTAGCTAGCTAGCTAGCACTAGCGTTAAGTACAATAGCTAGCTAGCTAGCACTACCTACAATAGCTAGCTAGCTTTCTCTGTAAAAACACTCCAATGTGAAAGCTTTATGTCTGTCATTTGAGTCAATAAATGTACCCATGAACTAAAACTCTTCCTATGAATCTGTCCTCTGGTCAGATGTTTGTTATCGTGTCTACTAACGCCTCAGACCCCCAGAAGTCTCCTTCAATGACAGCTTGTTCATGCTAACCACAGGCCGCTCTCCTTTGACACTATTTACCAACTGCTGCTATTTTCAAACGCTGAATATACTCTACACTGAGTCGATATAAGTAACGCAATACTGAAGGACCGTCAAATAACAAAAAACACATGTATTTACCGTGTTTTGTAGGATTTAATTTAACCTTCCTCCGACTCCACGCGTTACGATTTACGGCTGCCAAAACACGGCCGTAAAATGAGATGCTGTGTCGTGAAGATTCACGAATGTGTTGTCTGAGCATTACCGCCGCCTACTGGGTCAGATGTTCAGTAAATACTCTTAAAACTACAATTAAACATAGGTGGAAGAAGTAGCAATACCACAGTGTACTAATAAAAGCCTTGCATTCATCAAAATATACTGGAAGTAGCAAAAGAAAAAGTACTCATCATGCAGAATTGCCCATTTCAGAATTATATACAGTTTATCATATTTGATTGTAATAAATGTTGATAGATTGATGTACATATCACTTAAATGCATATTGTAAAAGTGAGGCTTGATTTTAATTACTATAGAAACTACTGTGTACCTTATCTGTAATAATATATCATGTTTTATTTGTTAATAATTAAAAAATTATATTTATATATAATAATATAATATTTTATGTTGATAGAGTAATCTGAATCTGTAAAGTAGATAATAGTTAAATTGGTCAAATAAATGTAGTTGGGTAAAATGTACAATGATCTTAGAGGAGTATAAGTAGCATTAAATGGAAAGATTCTCTGCTCCTCATTATACAGAATACAGTTCATTCCAAAACCACACGTTGAGTTGATCCTGCAGGGTCACCACACTCCTGTTGGGTGTTTTCATATTCTATAATTTGTGAAACCTGTATATCTAAAACCGGTAATAATGTTCTGCCCAGCCAGTCTATGTTCATGGCTCCTGTACAAACATGCTCTTTCATTTTGCATAAACACTTCTCTGCCATCCTGCTTGAGCCACACACTTTGCATATTTAGTTTTTGGACTTGTAAGTTGATTACAAAAGACTGTTTGACTCGTGTACAGTACATCCACCTCCGTATTTCCTTGTATTGTTTGGATCGCCAAAACTTCAAACATGAGATGGATTTTTTTTTAAAGGTTTACACACATACTATGTATTCCTACTCAACATCTTGCAACTTTAAATTTCAAAATAAACAATGTGAAAGTGGCCAAAAGCAACTCAAATTGAGTTTTTCTACACTGTAAGAAATATCTGCAAATTAACAGTTGTATCACTGTAAATTTGAACAGAAATTGTCCCTTGCACATGATTCACAGGTGTATTTCTGTTAATTTACAATAAAACAGAAGTGTTATGTTTTTTTTTTTTTTACCACTGACACAGTTATTTAACTGAAAAATTCAGTTTTTTTAATTAGAGAATAAAATCCGGGTAATGAGCTGCCAGTACTTTTTCTGTTATTTTACGGATTTATTTCTTAGAGTGTATATGTATTTCTATATATTATCAACGTTTTCATATTCTCATGACTTCTTCGGTTGCCTAAAGACTGCAATATTTTACAAATAATTTCCGTTACATGCATTTATTTTTCTTATTATCATTTATTTATTTTTACTCTTAAACAACACAATTGACAACAACTCTGTGCTTTGGTGCAACATCAGATTTATTTATTTTTTCCTCAAAAGGTCCACAAGTTGTCTTTCACAGTCCTGCATGTACAAGCCCACACGGGGCAGGGCTTTAACAGGAAATACACAAACAATATAATAACACTTAAATATTGCTATCTATATACTCTAAAACTTTTTCAAATAAGGACAGGGCCACCGTGTTCTTAATACATTTTTTTCCCATCAACACTTGGTCAGACTCTTTCAGGAAGTTTGGGTTTCTGTCCGTGGTACATTCGTGTGTTTTCTCACGGGCAGGCAGGCAGAAACAAGTGTTAAGTGCAGACCAAACAAATCACTGCCAAGTTATATAAGCAGCTAAATCCATAAAGCTACTCTGAGATGAAAAATATTCCCAAGTGGATTTCCCCGCAGATTAAAGGGAAATACCTGGTAACAAACCTTTTTAAACTGAAGCACAGAGGTGATACAAAGCTGAGAAGCAATTCAGGCTAGTAAGTATGATTTAGTTAAGAGCTTATCAGCATCAATATTTGAAGTGTTTGGCTCCAAAAGTGAGACTGACTTTTAAAAAATGAAAAACTAACAAAGTGAAATATAAAGAAATAAGATAACTACTGTCATTGGATCACTGGTAAAATAAAAAAAAATAAAAGTATTTATTTTGTGGTTGTATGATGTTTTGGAGCCAAACTCTTCTTTAGTTACATCCAACATAAAAGGCCTGATGGTATGTGATTCATTTTGGTTGCACCACATACTTTGTATGCAACTGAATTCACTTATAGTAAAAGATGATGAATAGCAAAAAAGAAGACAGATACGATACATTCAGATAAAGTGCACAAGTGCTCATTCAAAAAACAAAGTGGGACAAATACATTCATCAGGAGTTCATTCTCACACACACACACACACACACACACACACACACACACACACACACACACACGCACACACACACACACACACACACACACACAGTGTTCAAGTGGGCCAGACAGCCAGTTAACACTAAACCAAAACCAGTTCTGTTGCTGTGTGCTGTGTTGGTCAGTGAGTGTCTTTAAGGCAGCCAACTGTCAAACACTGGACCAATCACGACATACTCCAGAACCAGAACCACAGAGAGAGAGAGAGAGAGTTCTGACAGTGACCGGCCGAGACGTAAGCAGTGTCAGGTCAGGCTGGAAGGCATGTATTCACTGTTTAGTGCAGAAGTCTTCAACAACTTTTAGCTAAAAGAGAGACGGATCAGGGACCCCCTAATATATATATTGTATAAAATAAAGTTGCATATTTAAACTGAGCCTACAATAACGTGTAGGGTGGCCTAGAGCCTTTATACATACCTTTTAATGGTGCATAGAATACTAAGCTATTAAAATAATAAGAATTGATATATTTACACATCATATTTTAATGTTAAACATACGTAGAGCACATATTCAAAAAAGATTTAACATTAACTTGGGGCCCCCCTGCAGTATCTCTGAGGACCCCTGAGGGTCCCAGACCCCCTGTTGAAGGTCTCTGGTTTAGTGGATAAATTATTTACACAATATTTCACCAACTACAACTGAAATAATTAGTCTATCAACCAAAATGTAATCAGCAACTACTTTGATAATAAATTAATAATGTCATTGGTTTTTTAAAGCCAAAAGATTCCAAACATTGTCTGGTTCCAGCATCTTTGTCATATATAATATTAAACTGATTATCTTTGGGGTTGTGGACTGTTGTTATTAAATAAAAATAAATTAACTTATAAAATGAATAAAGTAGATCTGGATGATTAAAGTGGGTATTGTTCAATCTTTTTCAATTTCAATTTCTTCGGACATTGGACTGGATCTTTGCCTTTTTATGTCAAATATTTGACCTTTTTGGGCCGACAGAAGTTATTGAAATTAAACCATGTAAGGATTTAAGAGGTGCAACTGCTAACAACTCATTGACATCTGAACAATGAGTTGTTGATTTATTAAATCTGAAATTAAATCTAAGTCTAAAATTGTTTTGCTGTTTTAAATTGTAGTATGTACAGTTTAAGCACCAGAGGGAGACTGGATCACTTTCCACATTCAAGAAGGAAACCATTTGTAATCTTCACCATTTAACTGAAGATTACAGAAAACCGGTATATATTTAGCTTGAATCATAGAAATCAGTGGGACTTTTGAGATTAACTTAATTATAGTAGTTTCTCAGTGCGTTATTTGTGTACATTTGTGTAATGTATATCTCAATATATACAGACTTCTTCTATATACTGGGCTGACCTTAACTCTAGAGTGTCCGACACTGTCATACACTTGATAGAATATAACAAAATGGCTTCTCTCAGTGCATTTCACCAGAGTGTCTTCTGGCCTCGCCTTGTCATTGTCAGAACTCTCAGAAGTCTTATTTTTTTTGTCCCCATATCTTCCTCCTCCTCCACCTCCTCCTCATCCTCCTCTGTGCAGGGAAGATTCAAGTACAGCTTCATTCCTCGAAAGCAAACTTTCATCAGTGTAACACAAACTCGCTGCCCTTTTAAACCTTTCACACAAGGCATGGCTCATGCAGAATCATGCACGCAGCAAATAATACAATTTTAAAGTCATCTGAATATAAATAGAAGAAAAGAAGAAAAGAAAGCCACAACAGTTGAGTACAAAGTCCACATTCATTCACACAGTTAGAAACATCCCCTTCATCCTCAGCAAACATTCCAACAATTTCCCAACAGTCCCTCTGCTGTGCTCGGTGACATTTCACCTTAAATTTCATAATTTCATAACATTTTGTACCTCTTTTTTTCTTTTTCTTTTTTGCTTAAGTAGCCATGGCATTTTGCACCAAGGAGTAAACATAAATCCTTCTCTTATAAATCACAGAGGTAGAATCCTGACAATTGACTCAGTGAGTCGATTGACAGGTAGATAGATAAGACAAAGGTAAACAAACCCTGTCTTGTGTTTAAGACGGTGTCTGTGAGTCGCAAAAGCAGCAAACGAGAATGACAAAACAAAAAGAAAAAAAGCTATGACGTAAAGGAGAGCTCAGCTGTTAACTGTTGGGGGATTTGTTAGTTTTTCTGTGCAATGCTGGGAGCTGCAGTTCTCTCAGACATAGAGGATGATGTTGCTCTCTGCGGGACAGTGAAGGCCTTCGGAGGGGTTCAGGGCTCGGCAGGAGGGGGGCTGCTGGCCAGCCGCCAGGTGACAGCTTTTTGGGTGAGGGGAGTCACAGTCGTCTGACGTCAGCTCCGCGATGTCGTCTGATTGAGTGTCCGACATCTCCAGGTCACTGCGGATGCTCTCCGGTTGAGCCAGGGTGACGTCTCTGAGTCCGTCTCTGATTGACACTCCCGGTGACAGTCCCGACACCGAGCCAGACAAAGCCCCGCCTCTTCTGGAGCTGCAGTCCTGAGGTTCCTCCACGCCTGTGATGGTTGCCATGGCAGCAGAGCCAGGGGGTGGGGTTAGATCCTCTTCGCTGGTCAGGCAAAGATGGCTGGGTTTGGTCTCAATGTCCACCTGGATCTCCAGGTTGGTGCACTCCCTGCAGGGACACAAGATTCACAATGAGTCAGTCTCTAATGTTCACATAACTGAAGAACAAAGATATAAAGATATTTGTGAAAGAATATTTTTATAAATTGGTTGTAATATAAGGAACTACAGACACCACCCTGATGGAGGCAAAGACAGCCATAAACACTTAAATAAAGCAATGTGTACTGCAGAAGATCATATTTTAAATGTAATGGACATTGAATTCTATACACATATTCACAAAACAACCTTATCTTTGGTTTGACAACCATATATTACCATTTTAACATAGTTAAAATGCTCTTACGGCTTAAAAAAACAGTAATTTCAACAAAAGGAGGAATAAATATTTCCTTAACCCTTGTGTTGTCCTTCATGTCACGGAGACTTGATCATTTTATTTACATTTTGTATTAGCCTGGCATTGTGCTTCGGGGGTCCCCGGAGCCTTTTCATTTAATGTCAACTGCCGTCGTGGCCTCGCCCTTCAGGTCTCGGAGACCCTTGTTTATTTTTATGCGATTATACATATGTTCCACCACAATCCCGCCTCGTCCATCAGGTCCCAGAGGACGAGATGAGGGTAGTGGGATACGCATTTGAGTGCAGGATGGGTCTCAGGACCCCAGAGGCCAAGGCCACGGTAGCAGAAAAATACAATTGAATACAGGAGGGTCTCTGGGACCCAACGTACAACACAAGGGTTAAATGGAAGCCACATGCTCATACATGTAGCTCTGCTGTGATGTTGAGATATGATTCATTTCCTGTTAAGTATGTGTTAAGTGAAGCTGCCAGAGAGAGAGATTTATGCAGCTTTAGGTGTTGCTACAAATGAAAAAACAACATGAAAACAAGGCGTCAACCTGCCAACTCATCAGAGAATTATCACATCCAAATCAAACCAGACAGAGCAACGCACAAACCTGCAGCCTGGCAACAAACAAAACTCTCATAAAGTGTGTGTGAAGAAGAGAAGCAGAGAGAGACCACAGAAGAAGACAAAAGTGTCACCTGTCAGGTAGTGTGTAAGACGAGATGATGGATCCGGCCATTCCACGGGTGCTGGCACAATCGCTGCCGGCTCCCAGGCTGCCTGTGTCCCTCTGGGCTGATTCTCTAGCCAGCTCGCCTGCCTGCACCTCCAGCCTGGAGGACAACATATTAATCAATGACTGTTCTAGCAATACTTCATAAAATAACAATTAAGCAACATTTGCACCAAGACACATTTAGACAGTTATTGTTTTTTCGGACACTCACAACTGTTGAGTTGACTTGATTCCTTCACTAAAGGTCTTTGCAGGGTCAGGAAATCAACTTAGAATTGAGCATGAAAATGTGTTCTTTATTTGGAAGCTGTAGTTGACAAAACCATCTCACCACAAGTTCTATTTAATAGCTGTTCTGTTATTATTATATTATTTTGCCAACTATTGTTTTCAAGGTCATAATTAACTTTAAATCTTAATTTATTTTTAGACCATCATGGACCAGAGGTCCCTAAAGTGCTCAAAAAACGCCTTCAAAGTCCATGTCAGCTGTGCAACCTCCATCTGATGAGGAAGATATGTGTGATACGAAATAAACATTGGACATTGTGGTGTCACTGTAGCATATGTGTAGTTCACGGTTCGGTTATCCATATTACCCCTAAACATATCTCAGTGTTGAACAAATCAAAATAAATATTCCGATGAACAACTTTCTGCTTTATCAGAACGTAAATCTTGAACCTCTTGAGCTTAAACTTGAGTGAAGCCTGGCTCAGTTAATTCATCTCTTTTCCTCACCTGCTGTACTTGCCGCTGCGGGTTCCCAGAGTGCCGCCTGCCAGGGTGTTAAAGTGGGGTGTGTCACCCAGAGTCCCAGGGGCCATGGAGAGCCCCTCGCTGGGGGAGGTGGTGCTCAGACCGCTGACCGCCCCGTCCAGACTGCTCTCACCGAGGCTCGGGGACTTGAGGGCTCGCCACGCATCCGCCACTGCAGAATTAGATCGAAAATATTCTTTATAGAACAAATCTGGTGAATAATATCCTGTAGCTCCTCCACTGTGCAGGAAATGTTTGGGGTCCTCACCTGTGATTGGACCATCGTCATCATCAAAGTCAATGCGTACACCTCGCCCCTTCCCTCGGCTGACACCACAGCCTCGCCCTCGACACAGAGAAATGGGCACCACGCCGTACACGTAGGCCAACATGATGGGCACACCGATACCTGAGAAGGGACAGAGACAAAAATACTGATGAAATGAGAAAATTCAAGTCTCCATCTCCAAAATAAAGTATATGTTGTGTGGATATAGCTGTTCAAAATATAGCTGTATGAATCCCAATAACATGCTATATTTTTCATTTTATAAAAAAAACCTCTCTCCTCGTGTGCCTGGACACTGAAAAACAAACTGCGCTCGGTTTGTTTTAGCCGTCAGCCCGAGAGATTCACAGCGCATAACAGATGGCAGTCTTGTCCAGTTTCTTACCGACGCTGACGGCTGCGATGACAGGGGCCGTGATGATTGACAGGGCCACGCCTCCTGTGATGGCCAGGTTCCTCCTGTGACGAGATGCCTTCTTCAGCTCGTAGTGGGCGTAGATCTGCAGCAGAGGAGAGGAAAAGTGGTCAGAGGTGAAGCTGAACGTAAGCAGGGGTACAGGCTAAATGACGAGAAATTATATACAGAAATGTGTCGCTGATTCACTTTAGGACTCAATGGTAACTAATGAACATACAGCCATGCTTAACAAATGCAAATAATTATCCTCATGATAACAGACCTATTGATTATAGTATAAAACACAATTAGTATCTAAATTACACCCATTGTAGCTGATTGCACTGCAATTGATACTGGCAGACTTAACTACATATACACATTTTCAGATTACTTATTTAGCTTGGGGCATGAACTACCAGGAAAAATAGATGGCTTTGATGCCCATGCTGTCATAGAACCAGAAAGTAATCAGTAAAATGTATTCTTCTAAAACTCCTTGTAAATGAGCAAGGAAAACATATGTTTTGGTCCCCTACGTTGCCATCTTTATTTGTTTCAGTTTCTAGCAAGTCTGTAGAAAAGTTATGGAGTCCTTCGCAAAACGTTTGTGGAATCTTTTGATTAGTTTGATTGTTTTACATTTTTATGTGAAGTGCTGTTTGAAAGCTTCTTCACACTGCCAGGAATGTCACTTTATGAGAAATTGTAAAACCCACTGTATTTTAGGCACAACCACTAAATTCCCCCCCCCAAAAAAAACCACAGGTTTTAAAATAGCAAAGACTCAAAAAAGTACTAATGTGTGACACTATAATGATTCATTATGAATCATCTTTGATCTACACTTTTCACACACAGACCCATTCCTTTTAAACATCCTTCAAAGCTTCTCCTTAAAATAAAAACAAAATCTGTGTCATAACTTGTCAAAGAGACTATTCGGCTTCACTTCACTCTCACAGAAACATGCCCTGAAAAGATTGAGTGTTCTGACTAAGACGGCCGAAGTTCCCCAACACTTAAGCAGGTTTTAACAACAGTGTGTGGGTGAGTTGCTGCGCCTGAAGCTCCAGCTCATTTAACTAGTTCCAAATGTTTGCACTGTGCCAGATCTTTAAAAGGTTTCCATTGTAATGTGTAGTTCCACTGTTCTCCACAGGACAGCGCTAAAGTATGTTAATGTGCAGCCAAATGCCCATTGTCATTTCCTTCCTCTTTTTAATTGAAAGAGCACTGGCCATGTTGTCTCTAATTATACAACATCATAGCCAACTGCAAAAAACATGACAAAGCCAGGATAATATCATATTCATGGAGACATCTGAAGGATTTCAGAATTTCTGCAAGTTTTAGAAAGCCAATGTTGTGACTTTTAAACACCCTTTAGGATTGCTATGTTGATATAAATAATATATTTTACAATTTAACAATTTTACGTTTTTCAGTTGCTTTCAATTCCAGCTTTGCCTCAAACCAAATCTCTGAATCTAAAAGATCTGTTAGTATCTCTGTCTTATTTCATAGGAACTTCAATGGAAAGAAAAGTTGTATTAATTGGTATTAATGAAAGCATTTAAGATGCTTTAAAAACTTCAGGGTCTTACATTTAGACCATTTGAGACTTTTTTAAGGACACTGACTTGACCTAAGGTCTGTCCTGTGAACTATCAGTCAGCTGTGGGTTCTAATTTGAAAGTACTAAAGTCTGTCTTTAGGTCAGTGTGATTGATGATGTGAATGGAAACCGTTTTGTGCTACTCAAAGCAACAGAAAGCATTTTCTGTTTTTTGTAGGAAAAAGTTTAAGATTGTGTTAAAAAAGAGGGCAGCATACTGAAACTTAAACAGAAAAGGTTTTTGTTCTGCAATGTCGTAAATTCCCGATAATCACCAGAGGAGTATTGTGAAAGAGTGACTGCACCAGAGCTGTAAACTATTACTATATATGTATATACTATGTGTGTTGCTACAACACAGAAGGTTTCCACTTCTGGTTTCTGTAGCTGAAGATAAACGTTAAGTGATTTGACCATAAAGACCAAAAACCGCATTGCTCAGTGAGAAGTTAGTACGCTACACACAAAGAAAACGAAAAGGAAATGCTTGTTATTATCAGCGTGCACGTCTCATGTTTATAGAATTTCACGATAAAAATAAAAATAACGTTTTTTTTTTTTGTTTTTTTTAAACAAGATCAATATGTACTTTTATTCTTTGAATTAGACAGAAAATGCCACAAACCAGAGGGAAAAGAAAAAAGTCAACAGTATAGTGAAAAACTGACAAAAACTAACTAGAATAAGAAAAATTAAGATTGTAAACAACAATACAGCAGCTGATCTTAATCTTGGTAAAAGTTTGTATTTCTCTGATGTTAATTTAATAACTTCTGTTTCTGCTCTTAAACCTTGCCATGATCATTCAAAGGGTTAAAGTGCTGCACTCTTGACTTGAGGTGTGTTATACTGCTCTAGCAGCTGAAGCTTCTTCCTCTCTGCAGGTTTCTCACCTTGCGGCCGACGTAAACCGGGATGCCGATGACCATGGCGGGAACAGCGATGCCTGCGATGAGGGTGATGCCGACTGGAGCTCCGATCAGGGTACCCAGCTGCCACAAAATCTTCTTCTTCCTGCTCCAAGGCTTCTTCCCCCAGAATGTGCAGCCAGATGGACTGATGAAGGAAAACAGAGGGAGAGAAAAGGAGAGGAAATGAGGGAGGAAAACAAAGAGGGAGGGGAAAGTTTACAGTTACACATCTGAAAGGTCTTAACAAGTCTAACATAGAGCTGATATAATGTAGTTTATTGTTGGTTATTTCAATCACACGTGTCAAACTCAAGGCCCACGGGCCAAATCCGGCCCGATTGTCAATTTAGGTTCACAATAAATTTTGCCCATCCTAATTTTTGTTGCTTTTTTTTTTTGGTCACTTTTTTGTTTTTATCACTTTCGCCATCATTTTAGGCACTTTTTCTCAACAATTTTGCACCTTTTTCCAAAGGTTTTGTTTGCGTGTTTTCCGATGTTTTTCAACATTCTTTCTTGCTTTATTCTTTAATGGCTAAGTCACTTTTTTGGGGCCAAGTTTTCAATTGAATAAAGCATGTCAATAAACTCGACACGTCTGGCCCTTGATGTGATTCTTATTTTCCAGTGTGGTCCTTACTGAAACCTTAAGTTTGACTCCCCTGACATAGATATACAACATCACATGCATAACATAAATGTTACAAACAAAAACAAAAAGTTTCACTTTAATTCATACAGTCATCTATAATCAATACTGACCAAAGAGGTGTAGGTTGAAGCATTTGCTTATTACACATACCCTTTTAAAATTCTTTTTTATTTATATTTTGCTCTTACAGTAGCTCCCTCAGAATCTTAACAACCTCATTAAATGTATCTTTATTAATTTCTGTATGTATACATATCACATATTAACACATATTACGTGCAGAAGATATGAAACAAAACAAAATAAACAAAACAAAGCACATTCTCATACATGTACACATTGCCATACATGCCTCAGTTTTATATTTATTTAGCATCTTCTTCATATAAGAAGTGAAAAAGGAGATTTCAGTACCTGAGGTAGTGCAGGTCGGAGATCTCCTTCATGCAGAGCCAGCAGAACTCGCAGCCGCAGACGGCACAGGTCATGTGATTGCAGCTGCCATCATTCATCTTGATGATGTAGGCACCACAGCGAGGGCAGGGCTTGATGTCATCAGCTGGGGACAGAAGGGAGTTCAGCATTTAGTGACGTCGCTCATATCAAGACATGAAGTGTTTGAATGATGAATGTTAAAAGATGGATGATGGCTGTTTCCTTTTTTGCATGTTGTTAATCTGTTGTAGGAGCATTTTGACATACTGGGAAACATGGTTATTTTCTTTTCTTGCTGAGAATTAGATAAGGAGATTGATACCACTCTCGTTTGTACGATAAATATAATCAAGGAACCAGAAACCAGTTAGCTTAGCTTAGCATAAGGACTGGAAGCAGGGGAAAGTTTTCACTAAGTGACGTTTTGGCATTATTACACTTTGGTTTATGTAGAGATTAAATAAACAAAAAAGATATAATGTGTGAATTAGCGAGCTTTACAGGAGCTGGAAAGTAGATTTTGTTACCACTAAAGATATCCAGGCCAGCTGTTTCTCCATTTCCATGCTTTATGCTAAGCTAACCGTCATATTTATCAAACAGATATGAAGATGGTATCGACCTTCTCATCTCACTCTCAGCAAGAAAGCGAATAAGTGTGTTTTGGAAAATGTTGACAGTCCCTGACGTTATGAAAGTACCTGTCCTCCCAACACACTGCTGTTTTGAAACTCAGCTGTGAATTATGAAAAAATAAAACATTAGCAATGACTCGAAAAAGAAATCTAGGAGTATATATTTAAATACCTCAGATAACCTCAAGTAATATTAAACTCTTGAAACACACGTTTGTATCTGGTTACAATTATTACACCACTTGAATTAATCTGGAAAGTATCAAAAGTGAAAATAATTCCACCAAAATAGGAGAAACAAGAAACATGCCTTGAATGCATAGGATTCAGATTTAAAATGTAAAAAGAACAGAACTCTAGGACGGCCTCATTTAGTTAGTTTTCCTCCCCAACAACAAAATCAAACCTCATTAGAGTAATGGATTGGACAATTGCAGCAGTTGTACTCTAATGCATTTTAAAGGAAAGGGAAAAAAGTCCATGTCCTGTGATGCTGGGAACTCTCTGCTCTTTAAAGGGCATTATGGCATTTTAACTTCGAGAGACTCTGGCAGATCTGGCTAAAATGTGGGCTGTGGGCTGTGTGTGTGTGTGTGTGTGTGTGTGTGTGTGTGTGTGTGTGTGTGTGTGTGTGTGTGTGTATTCTGCTGACACACTCTCTTGTTCTCCCTTTCTTCTGCCCTCATCTTTCCTCTTTTTATCTTTCTCCTTCCCATATCTCTGTTTCCATCTCTCCCTGGGGTGTCTCTTCATATCTGTTTTATCCCATTGACTAATCAGCAGGTATTAACAAGCAGGCAGACATACAGACAGACAGGCAGACAGAGAGGGAGCGGCCTGGATTTTTTATGAGTTAGTCTTCTGGCTTGTCGTCAGTTCTTCTGAATGCTTGGCACAGAGGCAGACTGGAAGTGGTGAATTAAGGAAGACAGCAAGAGAAGATTGACTGAGGACAGCTGGAGGGATTTAATTAATAGATTTTTAATCAAAATGGAATCAAAGACGCACACAAACACACATGTAAGGATGTTTGCACACACAAGCACGGATGTCTGTTTTTAATCATTACTACAACAAGTCAATAATGGAATACCTCAATATTGTTTTTTGGATTATTATTGTAAGGAAAAGCTTGTAGAGAGTTAAATGAGAAGACTGATACAACTTGTGTTTGTGCTGTAAATATGAAGCTACAGCTTAGCTTAGCATAAAAACTGGAAACGGGAAACAGCTAGCCTGCTCCCTCCAAAAATCCACTTATCATCACCTTTAAAGCTCACTAATTAACATCAAATTTTCTTCTAAGTAGTTTAAAAGTACATTTGTCTATGTTAAAATAAAATATATGTTCCTGAATATCTACAATACAGAATAGTCTCAAAATGGTGTCCGTTAAAAAATACACTTACAGAGACCTAGAGATTAAACATTTCTTACCACATCACTGAAGATGTTCTGAAACTCAACAAAAACTCAGTTTCAAAGTTATCAAAGTGTAATAAGTGAGTTTTAGAAGTATATTTTAACTAATCACTGGCAAAATTGCTGAAATGCATACAAATATCACACTTAAAAGGAGTATAATGGGGGTCTCTAATTCTGGGGTTGAACTGCTGAGATGGATACATTTTTATTAGCTATGAGAACTGAACTCTGACTGTGAATTATGGTGAGATTTTTGAAGGCTGTGTAACAGGAAGTTTGGTTCTGCAGCTGGGAGAGGAGAAACTGCAATATAAAAAGTGTCTCACGCTCGGTTGAACGCTGCTTGTGGTGGTAAACGCCGGGGAGTCGCTACAACAGACACAAGGCTAGTTTGAGTCAGCGCTCTGACAGACTGACGTGTGATAAAGACTGACAGACAGAGAGGCAGAAAGAGGTGGGAAGAATATTTTAGGGTTGGAAATGCCAGAAATTTTATTTGTCAGACAGAAGCACAATGTGTGTGTGTCTGACTGGGGTTACTTTTGATCCAGGCAGGGTAAAAGGTGTGTGTTTGTGTGTGTGTCTGTGTGTGTGTCTGTGTTTTTCAAGTACCCACCGGGTCCCTGCTCCTGTGTATAGCTGGGTGAGTGGCTGCTGTGGGTGTGCAGAGATTGCGCCCTCTGTTGGCGGGCCGAGTCGCAGGTCTGGTTGGGATGCCAGGCCTGTTTGCAGTGGTAGCAGAACTCAGCACCACATCCCTCTCTGCGGCACACCAGCCTGGGACAGCTGGCACAGCCCGAGGCGATGACGGCAAACCTAAGAGGAAGCGACAGACAAAGAGAGGAGTGTTCTATAAAGTAATCCACTGAAAAAGTCAAACTATGAAGTCAGAAAAAAAGAATACATTTGTTGATTATTATGAGGCAATACTTGACAATCCTACATTATATGACAGCTTCATTATTTCTGATATTAGCATTGAATCAAAAGACTTTGAAATATAAAAAAAATGGTTGTTAGTACTGCTAATCCCACTGGGAATCAACATCCAACCGTCTGCCAGGCACCCACATCTAAAACTGGGTCTGCGTGGATCTATGCTACCTGCACAGCACAAAAACTAAGAAGAGCCAAAGTAATCAACTTATTGGGGAACGCAGTCTAGCAAGCCAAAGATATTCCAGTCAAATATGTCTTCACTCAAACCAGAGCAACTGTAAAAGGTTTGTGAATTTGTGGCTGACATTCGACCAATGGTGAGGACTCCAAAGGTATAGCCATAGTGTTCAGTTTCTGTTGAATGTATGAGAGCCCGCTCACACCTGCATTTATAACAGCAACCAAATTAAAATGATTTCAAAGTCAGTAGATTTCCAATTTATCTGCTCAGCCTTGACATGCAAATTTGCACTATTAGTTGTAAACCGCTGGTGTTTGAGTCTAAAAAGATTGAAGCTAATCCAACTTTAAGTGACTTTGCTCTACCAGAGTATAAACATCTGCACAAAAGAAATGCAGCATGGTTTGCAGTCAGTCAGTCAGTCACTGACAGGAGTCAGTGTTGCAAATAGTCAATGGCAAGACCAAATGTCATGGCGATCCATCCAATATTAGGCCTTTTCCATTTAGCTATTTGTGATTTTAGGGTCCTGGCATCTTTCATGCTGGCTGACTGTCACTCTTGCTGGGAACAGAGCCATTGTCAATGTCATTAATAATGCATGTGCTATCCCTGCTATGACAAGTCAAAAAGTGAAAAAGGCCTATTGTCAACAGATTTCCACTCATAAAACACAAATGTCAACCTTGTGGTGGTGCCAGATCACAACAGTTTGTATGAATCATTCTCTTGGAAACACAGATATCTTTACCAAATTCCATGGCAATCCATCCAATAGTTTTTGAGATATTTCCACTTTTTGCTGTCAGGTTAGCCATGACAACATGATAAGATATTTTAAATTATGGAGGGGTTTGTACCCTGGTAAGCTCTAATCTTAAATAATGTAATCACTATATATCCGATATATCGGTGGGCCGATATAAGGCATTTCCCGATCTATCGGTATTGCCATTTATAATGATATAATGATTTTTTTTTTTAAATATTCATTCATCAGAATCAATGAATATTTAAAAAATTAAAACGGACTGTCAACCATGTTATAAGTGTTGGCGTTGCATAGTTTGTCCACCAGAGGGTGCTCTACAACGTCCCTGTTGGCAACACTGATTTTTTTTTTTCTTAATGTGTTTTTGTTCAAAGGACTTTAACTTTCATATCTTAAGTTTGTATTTTTATATTGGTATATTGGATTTTTAAATAACCAAATATTCGTATTGGTATCGGCCTTAAAAATCCTTTATCGGTCGGGCTCTAGTAATCACAGTATCACATTATCGTTGTCTTGCAACCATGTGATGCTGACACTGACTGGAATATTCAAACACGAGCAACCAATTTTGGCAACATATTATGCATCTGAGATGTAACTTTAGAAATGCAGAAAACCCCAGATTCTAAGAGATGGAGATCTCCAATATGGCCACTAATGGGCACATTACAGAGTCTGGAAGCTTTCTGCCGCCTGGGAGGAGAGATAGAAGATTTGATCAATGGAGTAATTACTTAGTAACAACACTGAGAGAGGAGGGGAAAAGAGATTGGATGAGGTCAGTCAATAGGGATTTCACAAGGTTCAATACTGAGTGAGGAGACAGAGAGGAGCAGTTAATACAGCAGTGGTGGAGTTATTGTGAGTGAGCTGCCCAACACAAAGGTTTTGTTAAGAAACAAGCACTAAAATGGTCAAACCAGCAGGAAATTTGTGTTAAATTCTTGCATTGTTATGAAGTACAGGACACAATATGACAATACAGATTACTCTGTTATGGATTCTCTTTGTTATTCAAAAATGTGCTATGAATCATGAGAAAAGAGCAGAAATGTTCACAAATCTTCCAACATTAAAAAATCACCTGAACAAACAACTTATTCCTCAGCCTGTGGTAAATCTTTCCACCAAATTTCATTGAAATATTTTATGTTTTTCTGAATACCCACCAACCGTTGTAAATCCTAAAGAATACCTATTCTCTTCCGTACTGACGCAAGGCCAGCACACTTCTAAGCCAATGGTGATACAGCAATAAGGGTGGTGGTTTATAACAATAAATTTAAAAAAGGCAATTACAGAGAGGGAGAGAGACTGAGGAAGGGCCATCAATCACTGAAGAAATCACAAAGCAGGCCAGTCATCAAATATTGTCACCAAGCTAAGTGGGAGAAAACATGTTGGAAGAGTGATCACAAAAGCAAGCCGGGATATAAAATTTTTGTTTTGCCTTTTTTCTACCCGGGCACACAAAGAAAATGCCAGTTTTCAACACGTTAGTCAAGTGTCTTTTTAGACTATTAAAAAAGGAAGAAGAGCGTGGGAGAAGTTAAAACATGACAAACTTATAATGGTTTTGGCACGCCTCCAACAAGCATGCACCAACATGTCGTTCATTACCAGCTCTTCAAACATCGGGACAGGCCCGTTCTCAGGACGGAATAAATTAATGGATATCAGAGGAGACAAGAATTTGCTTTCTCGGGACAAGATGAGGCGAGAACTGGCATTCCATTTTACCCTGCATCTGTTAGGATTTAGACATCACTTCCAACACAAAACATCTACAAAAAGTAGCTTCTGTAATGAAGAAACCAGCCGTGTTTTCAACAGGCCTCAAAAGATGGTCACTTAACTGACTCAATGCTTAAATAACTGCATAGAATTTTGATAAAACAAAGGGAAAGTAAAACACAGAGTTGCCAGTTTTGCATTTATTTCCTGGAACAATAGCGCTCTGGTTCAACCTCGCCTAAACAGAAACCACAGTGTCAAACGAGTACTGAACAAGAAAGCCAACTTATTAACCATTTCTCTTTTCTAAAATTCCCTGTGAAAAACCCTATTTTCGTCAGCTCAAGTCCAGCTTCTTAACGTTTTTATTGTAAGTGTCTAATGCCCAGAGCACTAACCTAACCTAAAACAGGTTACAGATTAATTTGCACTTTTTTAGTATTTAGGCAAGTAGTTTATGTTTCCTTCCCCCATTTTTATAATGCCATTGTATTTATATATTTTATCTCACAAAGCATGTTTAATTTATTTTGTATTTAATCTGTTGGTTGTATGTCATTTATTAATGTGTCTTTGGTGTAGCACTGCCCAAGCAACATTTCCTCTTGGGGATAATAAAATAAATCTAATCTCATCTTCAATTCAATTCAACTGTATTAATCCCACAATAGGCAATTCATTAAGAGCAGCTACAGACAACACACACATACACACACATACATACATACATACATACATACATACATACATACATCCATACATACATACAGCACACAAGCCTACATATAGGCCTCCACCTTAGAGAGTAGTTATGCATTTTAAAGTCAAATTGTAGAAAGGATACAACAGTTAGAGTAGCAATTAGTTTTAAAAGCAGGTAAAATATAACAATGTCTTGATGGCAACAGAGAAAATTCCCTCTGAAGAACATGATCTAAAGAAGACAAAATGCTTGTTACTTTACGTAAGCTCTTATGGTGTATTTACACAGTGAGGTCACATAGGATATATAGGTATTTTGTGTTCTTAAAATCTAATTTAAAAAAAAGAGAGAAAAGCTATTTTCGTGGTGGCGCAACACCAGCGCAGAAGCAGCACAAAAGATATTCAGAATTCATCCTGAGGTGAGCATAAATGTCTGGACCAGATTTCATGCTAACCCATCCAATGGTTGTTGAGATATTCCAGTGTGTGGACTTGCTCTGTGGGCAGACCGACAGATCCCTACAACCTACATGCCGCTAGCATAGAGAAAGAATAACTGGAGAAAAGAGAAAGCTAGAGCATATGTGTGTTTGTGCTCTTCATCTGGCTAACTCAGGACTTGTTGCGGTACAAAGCCCCAGCTTGCCACGACAGCTTTTTCCTTGGAGAGCATCTCACGTCACAGCTGTCTCGCGATTGATGGATTTTGGATACATAAAACAAAAGGAGGGTACAGAGGCATGCGAGATCATGAGTAGAGATGTAAATGTGAAATACAACAAGACAGATTCAGGGGGAAGGAGGCAGGCAGAGGAGTTTTATGAGTGCTGACATGCTGCGTGTTGATAGTTAAATGTGCAGACAGTCCTGCCAGTGTTCAGCTCCACCAACAGCCACCTGGGAATCCTGCTGAGCTTGTAAATGCAATGTTACAAAACACACACACACAAACACACACACACACACACACACGTCTGTGTATAACACCAGGAATGTGCATCAGCCTGACTCGCACAGAAACACCAAAAAAACATTATGTGTCCATCAGCACCAAAAGGCACAAAATCCAGAACAATAACAAGCACACATGTACATCGAGTCCAGTGTGTGTATTGATCTGTTTAATTAAGTCCCAACTCCTGTTACCCCTGGCAACACACCTTCTATGCTGCATCGATTGTTGCTATAGCAACTGACAGCCAGAGGAGACGGCACTCTTTGTTCTCACTGGATACTCAAGTCTGACAATCACACACAGGCTGAGGCCTTATTGGCTGATGAGATGAGCAGGTTGGAGGTGTTATGACGGTTAAGATGAGTCTCTAAAATTGACCAGTTGTACATTTTCCAGAACTAAAATGGATACGTTTTGGTTGTTTTTTTACAGTGAATAAACACTGAAAACCAAAAGACAAAGGGCCTGCTGTACTGTTTTGGTTGTATAGACCCAGAAAAAAAAAATTCATTATATGAACTTTTCTGGTGCAGCTCAGTACCATGCATAACATGTTTCATGATGTCTGAAAAATAAATGAGGAATTGTTTGGTTGCTTAAAAAAGCATTTGAAGTATCTTAGTTAATTTTTAATATTTATAATTAATTTCATTATTTACTAACAATGTACATTAAACCAATATAATTACATTGTTTGGCCTCTTAGGTGCAGAAGAACAAGCTGACAACACAACGATCAGTTGTCAAGCAAACAGTTGCTTATTTACAAAAACCAGCAAACATGAAGCAACATTAGTATTCATTTGGAGACGTGTCTCTTTCCACCTTTCCACATTGGGTCTTAACTGATTTTACGCTTATCTTTGACTTATCAGTTACTCTCATATACATTGTCAACTGGATACTTTTGAAAGGGATAAGATACGAAAACCAGGTTGCATTTACATAACTTTTTCACAAGTGGGCGTGTGTGTGTGTGTGCGTGTGAGTGTGCGTGTGAGTGTGCGTGTGTGTGCGTGTGTGTTGGAGTTGGATTCCTAGGAAGAGCAGGCCATCATGTTTGGTTGTGAGGGTGGTTTTTCCACAGAAGTAATAAGAGCTGCTCCCATTATCAGTAATATCGTTCTCATCATCAACTCGCCCCCATATGCACATGCCACATCAAACCACTTTGCATACAGTAGCACGGTTGTTACAGTTTTTTAACATTGCTAAAGCACAGAGGGCACAACTGGAGTCACATGTGCAAAACTCAAACTACAGTCTGCACAGCAGCAGTTCATGTGGACCAAACTCTAAATCTCTACACACTTACAGAATAGATTTCAGTCTGGTGCCTATCAAACACTGGTGATTGCAATTCAAGCTAATGTTATTAAACTTTACTAACTGACATTAATATGTTAATTTATTAAATGTGTAACTATTCTGTACCTGTGGAAATGTTACACAAAGCCCTTTAATGGCAGGGAAAACCCTGAAAAATATATCATAATCTAAAAGGTTGTCAAGACATTTGCACATTCATGCTCCAATGGGGGCTTGTTGTCTTTCTACTACTACAAGAAAACATTTTCACAGCCTACATACATGTTAAATGATCCTGAATGTATGCAATTATAAAAAATGAAACAAAAACATCAATTGTAAAAGAAAATCTTCAGCCTTTATGTGGGGGTTTGACATTCAGTAATGGTGACACCGAAACAAACACAATGCACACACATAAAGGCAAGTAAAAATACCACACAGATGCTTTGGCCTTCCCCTGTGACAATTCCAGTATTACTGTACAAAACCACAGTAGAAACACACCACTGAATATATATATATATGTTCCTCCTTTCCACACACACAAACACACACACACATAGAAACACAAACACAACAAATCACTCTTGTTTTCTATGATGAAACAAACGCCTCTAATTTGTTCCATAAACCTACCGAGAGCTTCTCTACCTCCAAACCCATCTGGTTTCCCCCTCCTCCGACCACAAGGCCCGAGCTTAACAATCCTCTCACCTAGTTACAGTTTCAAATTAAACTTCCTCAGCCCGTCTTTCTCTTTCTTTTCTGTTGTCTTTAGGCCAAACAGAGAAATACAGTCATGTATCTGGAGTCTGAAGCAATACTGTAAATGTGAAACCCAGGCAATTACATCAGAAAGAATGAAGAAGTAACAAAAACTGAGTGATTTAATGCATCAGAGGTAGAGCACAAAAGAGAGAAATAGACAAGTAGAGACAAGGATTTCATAGCTATTGGCCACTCATTAGCAATGCTACCAAACACTAATGTGAGCTAGTAGCTGATGACCTCTTCAGTCCAAACCAGATGTTAAAGCTGTGACATTTTAATCTTTTAATTTTTTTACTTTGAGAAAGTAATCGCTTAATCTCTGATCAGAAGACTTGATAATATCCCAGAAACAAGAAGATGGAAACAAACAAAGCTGAAACTGGCATGAGGCCAGACCAACACCTTAAATTCTTACTCAAACTTCTATAACAACTAGAACTTAGGTTATCTTAACACCAGCTCCAACCCTAAAATTGTCTTTTTTTTTTTTTTTACAAAGAAAGGACTGGCCAAAATGTCCTCTTTATACTTTTGTTGTACATTGTATTACAGTCTACTGAACTAATGCTGAAACAATAGTTGATTATTCTATTAGTCAACTGACAAATAATCAACTATCAACCATTTAGGAAATCTATTATTTATCTAAGAGTACAATTTCAAACATCCAGCCTCTATTGTAAAGATTCTGTGCTTTACCCTTCCTCTTTTTTTAAATGATTATAACTCAACGTTGGGTTTCATGTTGTTGGACTGTCAAAAAAAAGCCATTGGAAGATGTCAACTTGGGCTGTCTGAACTTATCAACAATATATCACAAAAATATTAGTTGCAGCACCCAGACGAAGAGTAGGAAGAGGACAGCAGTGAGGAGATCATGGACAGTGTCTTACCCGCAGTCAGGCGCAGGGCACCATCGGCAGTCTGGATCAGAGGCGAGGCACCTCCGCAGCAGAAACTCCTCATACTTGTCCAGCAGTACTGCGTCGTCCAAGATGTCTGCCACCTGTCGCGGGGCCAGTCTTTCGGCACACTCAGGGCAGCTGAGCTGGACTCGACTCTCTGTGATTTCAATGCGGAGGTATTGCCGCAGGCAGCAGAGGCAGGAGCGGTGGCTGCACCCCAGCAGCTCGGGAAGCTGTTCGGCGGGCTGGCGCACCAGGCACAGAGGGCATTCCAGGAGGGTGGCCTCCCCAGAGGAAGGGGCTCCGGCCAAGGATGGCTGGCTGGAGGACAGCGGCTTTGAGGGCGTGCTGGAGGCAGCGTCCTGGAGGGTAGTGGTGTCTGTGGTGGTAGTTGTGGGTGTAGAAGAAGCTGCAGCAGGTGCTGAGCTCAAGGCTGAAGAGAGAAGCTGTTGTTGTGTGTGGTGATGTTGGTGATGGTGGGATAAAGGGGGGGCTGTTGCTCCTTTGGGGCCCCTGGCTCCCCGTTTGCTGTGGAAGAGGCTGTGAAAGGAGATGCGGCCCTGGCGTTTGCCTGCTGCACGGCACTTAGGGTTGGGGACACCACTCACAGAGGAGTGAGGCGACTCTGAGTCTTTTTCTGACCCCATTTCCCCAGAAGACACACACAGGGTCAGTTATTGTCCCCTGAGACACGTGAATGTACCGCAGAGGGACACTGGCTTAAAAAAAAAGAAACACACTTAATCACACACAAGGGAGGATTTGTCCCCTTGTGAAAGCCAAACTGGAATGCAAATGCTATCCGGGCTTCTGTGAGAGACACTCGAGTCTGTAACCTCCTTCTTTCCTTTTATGACAACAAAACGTTATCAGGAAAAGACAAGAGTGAGATAACGGTGACGTAACTACAGAAAATGAAAGAGACTGCGCAAGTTCAAAGTGAAAAAGAATTCCCCTTTGGCTTTTAGAGTTTCTCTCAAACTCGGCGGTCAAAAGGTTTACGAAGAAGATAAATGAGCAAGTCTTTTATCTCCCAGGCAGACGTCGAGGTGAAACATTACTGTGAGTCTCTTTGTCAAACTTAAAGATTAATGTCTGTTTCAAAGAATGACAAAAAAAAAAAAAAATGTTGTGATAAATCCTCAGTTTGGATTCAATTCTCCTCCGCTGTATTCAGAGTCTCTCCTCCACTCGTCTTCCTCTCATTCTTTTTGGACGCCGGTCTCTCTGAACGGTCTTTTCTGTCAGGAAGAAGAGAGCAGGAAGTTAGCACAAAGAGCATGCTCAGTATGACACACCTCCCTTCCTCCCTCCCCCTGCTTTCTCTCTCTCGCTCATTCTCCCTTTCTGCTTTTCTCGTCCTGGGTTTTAATTTGATCATTAATAACTGATGATCTGTTATCTGTGCTAATTACATTTTAATGCAACGACTCACAAATGCAAGATAATGCTACACTAAATGCTTAAATAACCATCAGCAAAAGGTTAAATGTAAATCAGGAGACACATTTGAACACCAACGTAATACATGACATCATCAACCAGTCAGAGCAATGAGGTATTCCTGTAAAACCAGACTCTCTCTCTCTCTCTCTCTCTCTCTCTCTCTCATGCTGAGCACTGCAAGCTCTTTCTCCACTTCACACTGGGATGCTAGTGCCGTTGCCATGGTGATCTACTCTGTGACTCTGGCACTTACGTGTACACACACACACACACACACACACACACACACACACACACACACACACACACACACACACACACACACACACACATATTCTTTAAATACGAAGATAGACACACGCTTCTAAATCCTAAAAATTGACATAAAAATACACACATACACACTCATAAAATGACACGTAATGAACTGAAAATCATCAGCCAAATACAAACACACACACACATACACTCACACACACACGCACAAACACACAATACATTCTGTGTCATCACTACAATTACAGGTTGTGTTAATGTGAAGGAGAGTGTGTAAAAGACACCTAACATTTCTTATTCTTTATTAAGTGGCATGTTATATTTAGGTTATACATGTATATATACATTATTTATTGTGTTGTGTGAAAGCATTGTGACTTCTGTGTTTTAAATTGTGCTGAAGGGTTAAATGGTTCTTAGGTTTTATAAAAAAAAATTAAACACTGATGAGAAAATGTGTTTCAAATGCAACATTGAGCTGAAACAAGATATTTCTGGGAAGGTTTTTCAGAAGCATAAACAGAGAAATGTCAATTACGTTGGAACAAATCAATATAAAACTAGATTAAAAAAATTTAAGAAGCACAAACAGACTCCCACAGCAGTCCAGATATGTTCTGGTTTTCATAAGAAAAGCAAAACCGATTACTGATTACTCAATTTATTTAGATACTTATCCTAAAATCTTTTCAGAAAGAATAAGGAGAGTTGGGCATACTGTTTTTGTTTAGTTATTGTAGTATTTTCAATTAGCTTTAACTTAACATCAACTCAAAGACACTTAGTAAAAAGTATGTCATGTTTGACATCCCCACAAAGAGGAAGGGAAAATATTCCTGAGGTGAAATCATAAATCGATAAACGAAGAGGATTTCCATCATGAGACAGAATAAATGGTTAAAACTGTAGGTGCATTTTTACACGCAGCGACGTAATGTAAAAACACATCCACTTAAACGGTTCCCATGGCAGCCATTACACGCCATCTTCTCAGGGTCAAACTGGGACTTCACTGAAATGTGTTTTAGTGTATATGAAGCCTGCAGGTCCTGAATATAGACTCCGACCGGTTGAGTTTGTATTACAGTTTTTTTCCGATTGTTAAACGACACAGGTCACAACTGGAGCCACATGTGCAAAACTCAGTCTGCATTACCAACAGTCACCTGGGCTAAACAGTTCACATCACCTGCAAAACTCATTTCAAGCAACACAGCTCTTAACACACGTCACAAAACAAGCTCAGTGCAGCCAAACACTATGAACAATCCTCATTTAGATAACACACACACACACACACACACACACACACACACACACACACTCAATCTGTCACTCAGAACAAACTGAGAGCAAAAACACTATAGCATCAAACACCAATACAGAAAATACTAACTTTTCATCTTTACAGTTTGTACAGTTTAAGTGACTTTACACTAAGCACTCTTTTCTATAACAAAAGAGTTACATTATTTTCTTTCCTTTTTTAATTTTATACAAGTTTTGAGGTAGATAAGAATGAATGAAAATCCTCAGTTTGCTAACCTACAGTAAGATATTTATATTTTTATTTTGTCTGTAGTACTGTATGTAATTACTGGAAATGTTATAAACTTAATGGTACAACATAGTCCACAAGCTTTAGTCATTAAATAGTTGCATGCCTGTTCTCATTTCTGAAGGTTTGACGTAAGCACTGCAAAGCTACTCAAGATGGGCTTCTCTCATGGTCAGTCCGTGTTTGATCATGTGATGAATACATAAGTGTGGCCCTGATCTCATCAGAGATGGCTCTCCTTTCTCTTCTTCCCTCATCCTCCTCCTCCTGGTTGTTGCCCCGTCTCCTCCCATTGCTCTCTGTCTATTGTTGGCATCCATTGTTCAAAACGTGTAATCTGACCTTTGACCTACTGTATGTGTAGGCCTATACTAAAGCAGTAATTGGTTAGTGTTCAGTTAAGCATAATGTGTTTGCGCAAATTTCCAAAAAAAGGCTTTATGACCTTTCTCTATAAACAGAATAAAAAAAACGGTATTCCTCTGCTCTGCTAAACCCGGAGCATCATCACACAAGCAGTGTCACAGATGGCAGTCTTTTGTGTGTGTGTGTGTGTGTATATGGCTTTCATCTATCTTTAACATAGGACTCCTATTTGGCACTGTGATCAATGCTCCTGGAAAAGTGGTGAAACTTTAATTGTGTGTCAATTGTGTAATGCTGTTTTATGATACCAATTTGTTGCCTAAACACCCTGATGGAGAAACATGTCTTTGTCTCTAACAAACGCTTCCCATGACAACACACACATACAGGCACCTCCACAACTTTAGCTTGCTTTTAAGGAAAGTGGAAGCGAGACTCTTGAGTACTTATACAGATTTGCTGCTCCAAAGTTACATCCAGCGAGACGTATTTCAGCCTATTTCAGAGGTGAAGACTCAATTCTGATCTCTTGTTCCAGTTTGATTTATGTCTCCAAGAAGTCTGAAGTGTACGTAAACACAGCACATTCAGTTACATGAATACTTGAACATTCTGTATTTAAAAAATGTGTTAAACATTTTGGTGTAATAGCAGGAAAAGCACAGACATAATTAATAATATTAATATAATGGAATGTAATCCTCAATATGTTTTTGCAAAGATACATGGACAATTACAATCTATCTATCTATCTATCTATCTATCTATCTATCTATCTATCTATCTATCTATCTATCTATCTATCTATCTATCTATCTATCTATCTATCTATCTATCTATCATTGGCAATAAAATATTGCTTGAAATACTTTATTATTTCTGTCAATTCCAATAGTAGCTAAAATAACAATAAATAGTTTTAAGAGCAACAAAAACATGAGTGTTTTTATTTTTCATCAATGGTTAACTTATATGAATGAAAACAATGATACTTTAAAAACACATTGCAAATATATTTTGTATTATTTTAATACCATTATTGATAATAAAAAACAAGGGTATTTGACATAATAAATGGGATGCATTATGAGCCCATTGTATCATGAGAAAATCAAATCTGAACAGTCAGCCTTTGGTTGAAGTCAGATGACAGTAATCACACATCTAGACATCCTAGAAACGTTATCCCCGTTGGAATGGTCGGAGGATCTGAACGGGTGAAATGAATAAAACTAAATGAACTAAACTACATAGATCATCACTAGTGGGAATCATATTGTTAAATAAGCAGAGTCTAAAGATGTGGTTTGTTCTCTGAAGACATTCACATGGTCCAGAATGTGCACTGATGATTTAATAATTATGCTTAGGACAAATGGGAGGGAGAGAGTGTGTGCGTGCATGTGCGCGTGCGCTGTGATCATCATGCTGTTTGGCAGATCTGATCTGAACAGCCTGAGAACGTTATAATCTAGAGATCTGGACTTGATTTACTATCAACATGCTCGCACATGCATTTTATTCCACATTTGTCCTCCTACTCCACAGCTGCTCAATTCAGCGCGCACACACACACACACACACACAGCTTAAACTCGTGCTCTCACACTGGCAAACCACACACACACGCACACGCACAGCACTGCCCTCCAGACGCAGCCCTCCATGGCTGTTATAATTTTTTATCAACCAAAGCTTCAGGGACAAATTCAGTCTGACCAAAAACAAAACGTTCAGTGGAAAAAAACTGATGTTCATGAACGTGTCCGTGGTTGTGAGTGTGTGTGTGTGTGTGTTACAGCTTGCAGACAAATCATGCAATATGAAAGCTATCTATCAAAGATCAAGATTAAACTGTGGCCTAAACCTTCAGCTACTGTCAGTCAACTGATGCCTGTGAGGTTAATTCCCATCATCGACTGATAATCTTGTGTTAGAGCACAAGTTCTTAAAATGGTTCTCCAGACAAAGAAGGCTTCTGGGTTTCATCCTGACCAACTGTGCAACAGTGTGGTATGGGAGCTGTTCTGTGGCAGAGCGCAAGGCACTGCAGCGGGTGGTGAAAACCGCCCAGCGCATCACTGGGACTCCACTACCCGCCATCGAGCACATCCAGAGGAATAGCTGTCTGCATCGAGCTCGCAGCATCCTTAAGGACTCCTCTCACCCAGCCCACAGACTGTTTTCTCTCCTGCCCTCTGGCAGGCGGTTCAGGTGCCTCCGGACCAGGACCAGCGGACTAAAGAACAGTTCTTTCCCCAGAGCGGTCTCTTTATTGAACTCTAATCCTCATTGTTCCCTCTCCCCTCATATACTGATAGACTCTCCTCTCCCTCCTCACACCTGCCTCCATTTTGTTATCCGCAATACTATAATGTTTACTTGCACTGCTGACTGTTACCATAGTAACAACTGTTTATATCTGCATCTTGCACTACTTACCTTGACTGATATTTCAATTTGCACTGCTGACTGTTTATTCACAGTACCAATTGTTTACATATACATCTGCAATATCGTACTTTAACTGTAATATGCAATTACTCTCCACTGCACTTTAATTTGGATAGTTTCTGCCCAAACCTTATTTGTACTACCTTTAAATCCATTGTTATACTGCTCATTTTAGCCTAACTTACTATACATATCTATCTGTAAAAATTCTGTTTATAGTAATAGCCATCTGTATATATATTCATAGTACATATTCACCTGTAAACTCTGTAAACCATCCGTATATTATGATCAATGTACATTTCTGTAAAAATTCTATTTATAGTAGTATCCACCTGTATATTATATTCAGTACATATCCAGCTGTAAATCTTGTTCACAATACTTGTTATCTATATATTATATTCATAGGATGATCTAGCCGTAAAATTAATTTCTATATTTATTCAGTACATATCCATCCTGCACTTATGAAACCATTGTAAATCCTGCACTTACTGCTATTGCACTTCTGGTTAGAACTAAACTGCATTTTGTTGCCTTGTACCTGTACTTGTGTAATGACAATAAAGTTGAATCTAATCTAATCTAATCTAATCTAATCTAATACAACCTAGAGGATGATTCTTAATGAAGTGTCCCTCTGAAGCATTAAATATTTCCTTGGAATTTTTTACTCTGCAGGAGCTATAAACTACCAAATATCCAGGTATAACATTTAGTTGATGAATTGACTCAAACTATAGCTTAATTTTGAAAACTATATACAGTATATAAACACAAAGCTCCACAAATATCTTGCAAAACAAAACACTGCACTCAAAACCATCTTCTTACTTCTCAAAACTGATTATTTCCACCAAAACGACACACACACAGCTTTCATATGAATATTTCTTACACAGTATCACATGAACATTGGTGTGATGAATTTAAACCACTAGGATCAGAATACTGTTTATATGGCGTCAACATGAAGTCATGTTACATATTCAATTGTATGGAATTGTATGGAAATACACACACAGTATGAATACTATTGCCATATTGTAATACAATACCATGTACAGTGTATGTCATAGAAATACTGCATTGACTCAACCATTGTCTCAGTATATATTGGATAGAACGCACATTTGTCTATCCAATGAGCTCCAGTTGGGCCAAACTTACAAATCTAAACTTAAAATGTTGATACTACAAAATTAGTTGAGTTCTAAAAATTCACCAATGTTACCTATTTTGGCAAAACTCAAAAGGAATTGGATTGATAAGTAAAATTAATTAAATTATATAGCAACACAATCTATTTAACCCAATCTTACTTCACTTTTACTGAACATTGTTTTTCAAGCACTTTAACTACTACTTTACTTTTTACTTGACTGTGAACAACTGCAACTTAACAATTTCTCTGAGCAGATCAATGAAGTAATCTGATTCTGAATAGAAACACTGTTGTTTTCCAGGTGAACAAATTGTTTTTAATGCTGTGATTTGTGCTTAGAGTTTTGCGAAAAAGTGATTAAGAATTTGTATTTGAGTAATAATGAAATTGTGTGTATTGTTTAGCAGTCTGGCATCTTGTTGATACATGAGAATAACATTTAGAATTGTGTGCACAGTTCAATTTTTTGTGTGTATACAATGGAGAGAAAACTGCTTTGTAAACTGAATATTTCATCAGAATGTTGGTCCAATGAAACAAGAGGTTACTTGAACTCTGAGTGAGGGGAATGGACATTTTTAAGCATTTTATAATCTAGAAAAAATATTACTGAAACCTGCCAGAGGGTTCTGCCAATGCCTAGCAACAGTTGCTAAGCAACAGTCTTTGTTTGGTGGGCGGGGCTTATGGAACAGTTAGTCAGACTCTAGAATTCTTTTTGATGTCTTTGATGCCTTGATCCTATGATGACAACAGAGATGATAAACAAAGGTGATTTGACTGACAGTTCATTCTTGCTGAATTTGCCTTGGAAACAAGACGTGAGTGAGACGTGAGCAGCACAAAAGCTTGTTAAATTAACGGACCAGTTTGTGATCTCCACGAAAATAATCGCCCATCAAAATAATCAACCAACAAAATAATCGACCATTGAAATAGACCATGGAAGCAAAAAATAACTGCAGAGTAATACGCGTCAAGCCTAGACGGGTAACCCCTGCGACTGAATACACGACAGAGTTTAAAAATATGGATTCAGTAATACGCGTCAAGCCTAGACAGTTAACCCCTGAGGCTGAAGACCTGCCGGAGACTGAAAATAATAACACTGCAATGGTCGTCGAGCCTAAACCGGCAACTCCTGAGACTGAAGACCTGCTGGAGATTGAAAATAATAATACAGCAATGGTCGTCGAGCCTAAACCGGTAACTCCTGAGACTGAAGACATGCCGGAGATTGAAAATAATAACACAGCAATGGTCGTCAAGCCTAAACCGGTAACTCCTGAGACTGAAGACATGCCGGAGATTGAAATCAATGTCATTCTCCCAGCAATTGAATCCTTTTCTAAAAGGATGACAAAGGAACAGTGGGGTTTGATGAATTTAGGCACCCCTGATCATGCCACTAACGTTTTATTGGCAGAACTACTTTTGGACATTATAAAAACACTGTCACAAGCCTTGTTAAAGGCTAGGACCCAAAATGTTGTCTTTTCTGAGGAGAATGTTCTGTCCAGTATGGGCAACAAACTCTCTCAGAGTTTTGGCAAGGTTTTGAACGTTGACATCCAGGTTCCCTGTGTCAGCTCTATATCGCTGACCACCTTGCTTGCTAAAGAGGTTGCAGATATTTGCAAGTCTTCCACTGTTGAGCACACTGCAGAGTCGCACACATTGCGTGTCACTCCCTCCAAAAGACTGAATGCTATGGTTTGTCATGCCTGCAAAATGTTGAAGTCCTTCACAGCCAGGATGAAAATCGTCTGCTCATCTCAACCACGTGGTAAGAGACAAAGTCCGACCACCTCTGAAGAACAACTAATTGTGGAAGATGAAGAGAAGGCAGCCACTGATGTCCGCTGCTCTCTGTCACCATTTGCAACCACAGCTCTGGAACCAGTAACCCCGGAGGTCTCACCAAAGGACAGCTTCGAGATGACAACAGCTCAAGCGGTGGAATATATAATTAGGGAGGAGATGAGCAAGTTCATTGAACCTCTACTGGATGAAGTGCCAGAGGCAGAATATGAGCAACTAAAATCTAAAAGCTCTCTGGAGATTTCAACTGTTGCAAAAGACATTGCTCAATCAATTGCCATGAGTTTGGACAAAAGAGATGCTGCAGAACAAAAGCCGAAGCACAAACTTTGCATGAAAAAAATAATAGGAGACATGATCAAAACCTTTTTTGCAAAGTGCTTTATCAAATCTTGGATTCATCGCATGCTGGTGCAACTGAAGGCCAAATTCCACCAGGGCTCCAAAGTTGAAAGCAGGCAGTCAGTGTCGTCCCTCCTAGATGATATTGACTCTCTGCTTCAGCCACAGCATGATGGAAAAGCACGCTGTAGAAACAAAATCACTGTATTCCGGGACCTTAAAACGATTTCCAGTGGTAAAGACTTGGTTTTCACAAAGGCAGTACGTGATCTCCTCTCCAGACACATCTCACCTGGGATGGCGCCCAATATTACCCCGGATGCCATTAGAGATAAGGCATCTCACAGGACACATCCTGATCTGTATGCTGACATACAGAACAAAATGTGGAGTTTCCTGGGAATGCTGAGGTGGTGGCTGAACACTAAGGTCGGCGGCCACAGTCAAGACGCTCTAGGCCGATTGGAAAATCTATCACTGGCACCAAGACACGTCACACCAACACAGTCAGCAGAGGCGTGTGAGGATGCAACGCCAAAGATGTCAAGAAACAAAATGTCCATCAAGGTGATCTTGCAGAAGCTGCTTACACGCACAGTGAAGAAAGCAAAAGTGGACTACAAATTTAAAAATACTGAGGACTTCGTTGACCGCCTGCTGACAAAAACATGGGCCCAAGTCAAGGGTGTTGATTTCAATACCACCACAAAAACATTCAGAAACCTCGACAAGGACATTTTCCAAGATGTGTGTAAGAAGTGGGGCTGTGCAGAAGAAATGCTGGTCTCCGTGACTTTAGGAGAACCAGACCTGGAAGACTCTATTGCCTGCTGTTTCAAAGACCACCTGATGAAATCACAGAAAACAGGGTTCTTCTCATCTGTGTGTAAAGCCATCTCCAATTTCTGCAGTCACAGAAATAGGGTTGGTGTTATATGAACGTAAAATGTCTGTCTACTATGTTAGGGTTTTCTCCGGGTGCTCCGAGTGTTTCTCCCACATTAAATTAACATAAATACTTAAAAAAAAACATTAGCTTAGACATAGTAGTCATCTTGAAGGAAAAAGTGTTTTTTTCCTTAAAACTTAATGTTATAAAGAGCTCATATCCACGCTTCCACCTCGTCCACAGGCCTCCGCCCTTCGTGATGGAGGGAAAGGGGCCAGTGGAGCAGGAGGTTCCCTGTACATGAGGCAGGACTTAAGCTCTTACAGTTTCATCCGGGTGCTCCGGTACTACCACATTAACAGCCTTGAAACATATAACAACTAATTCAATAAAATTGACAAAAAAATCTGCTTATCTCTGTGATCATTTACTATAAGAACTGTAAACATTCAACTCAGACTGAAGTTCTGCTGATTCAGTTTCATAAGTCCTATAAAAAAGTGTTTTCTTTTACAACAGTGTTTTGACGGCATTACTCCACTATATCTTTACAAAGCAAATATTTGTTTGCTGCTACACATTAATGTTCTCAATGTCAAGTACAGCCTCTATAATATATAACAATTCATCATGGGGCGCCTGCAACTCAGGTGGCAGAGCATTGCCCACGATCACAGGTTCAATGCCTGGCTCTGCAGTCTTATGTCGGTGTGTCCTTGGGCAAGACACTGAACCCAGAACTGCTCCCGATGCTGCGCCATCGGAGTGGCAATGAGTGGGAATGTTTATCTGATGAGCACCTTGTACGGCAGCCTCGGCCTCAGTGCATGATTGCGTGTGAATGGTTCCTGTACTATGTAAAAGCGCTATATAAATGCAGTCCATTTACATCACATTACATGTTTTTTTTAACGTAAAATGTAAATGTAAACAGTAACTTGGAACTTTAGCTGCCAAAAGGACAATATTTAGTTAGTGAAGTAGCATAAAATACTAAAATAATGTACAAGTATGTCAGAGTTTAACTTAAGTGCAATATTTGATAATGTACTTCCACCACTGTCAGTGACACACTGCACCTTTTTTCAGTCACATAATTAAACCATTGTGTTCTCTCCATTCTGCCAAACACATTATTTATTACATATCTGTCTCTCCGAAGAACCTCACTGTTGTTTATTGTCTTTGTTGATTCCCAAAAAAATCGGTCAGGCTGCTCTGCCTCTAAACTTTCACTTTCCACTGCCGCACTTGCATGTAAAACCAAGCACAGAAAACAATGCTCGCCTCGACGAACCAATTCACCAGCATAAAGCACACAAATATATTGATTTAAAATCACTCACTGCAGTCACACAGAACAGAACAAAAAAATAGTAATCTCTTTCTATTTACAAATCAGACTAAACTAATTATTCTGTTGTTGCACTCAGTGTTCAATAGCATTTTATCACTTTGGATAAGAGCATCAGCTAAAAGCCTGTAGTCTAAAGTGACCGATGACTTTGTTTTAACATGAACAGACAGATCCACAGAGAGCCACGGTCCAACAGACGGCTCGGCTTAGACTGTTTGTAGTGATACTGACTAAAACTCTGCTAATCTGAAAGCCGGGGGCCAGGTGGTCCCCTTCTCAACACAGGAGCTAATGTGCATGCATGTGTGTGTGTGTGTGTGTGTTTGGGGGGAGGGAACTAATTAGAGACCATCAACTAGCGGTCACAGGGGTAACAAGTAAACCCTGACCCTGCTGTAAAGATACATCCAAACACACAAGCTAAAACCATTGCTAGTTTTATCTTACAACCAAAAAGAAACAACCACACCCGTTGGAACAGATAAATATGTCACCAGAAAGGGTTGTATAATGATGAAAAGATTTTTTACACACTGCTAGTTTAGTTTGTAAAAACTGCTGTAAATATTGCTGTGCACTATTTAATATGTAATACATTTGATACACCAGTAACTGTGCAATTTCATAACTGTGTAATATTATTTTCATAATGCGTATACAAACCACATTTATTTTTCTTACTATTTTATATATGTACATAGTTGTTATATTCCTTCTTGTTGACACTGGAAAGGGTTCTCGTTGCACAGGTATTGCTCATGTGTATAATGACAATAAAGGCATTCTAATCTATTATATTATTACAATATAAAAACTGTTTCACTGGCATTGTTGTTTTGTTCATTAGAAAATCAACCCTTCCAGTAAACTAGTTGGATGAAGCTGTTCTGTCACACAAAACATGAAGTACTTATTAGTTACTTTCACTATTTCACACACCTACAAGGAACACTTTCTGAACAGCAGGGCCGCCGACATTAAAACGGGTTACTGTGTTATTTTAAGCAAAGTGGTTTGATTTGGCATGTGCATATGGGGTGGGGTGGGGGCGGGGGGTGGAGTGATGTTACCGATAATGGAAACAGCTCTTATTACTTCTGTGGAAAAACCACCCGGACAACCAAACATGATGACCTGCTCTTCCTAGGAATCCAACTCAGCACACACACACTGGATCTACACACTGTCTGTCTGTCTGTGTGTGTGTGTGTGTGTGTGTGTGTGTGTAGTAAAGTAAATGTTCTGCATTTAAATCTTACATAAACACTCACAGTATGTGTAATGTTTTAGCTTCACTTTTGTGGAGCTGTCATGCAGTGGAGTCCAGAGTAGAAGAGTAATAATATACAAATATATACAACATAGAGCAGACAGGCCAAATGAAAATCAAATGTCTGAAGCAGAAGGTAAAGAGCTATTCTCTTTGGGGTAAAAAAAATATGTATTGATATATATTGTTTGTAGGAGATGCACAGATGAAGAACTTTATTTTAAATCTGATAACATGGAAGTGAAAGCAGTGCTCTGTTTATAACAACAACAAAAAAATCAATGAATAATTGTGATTATCAATTTTATTTTGCCATAATCGTACAGCTCTAACTCACAGTTTTGTAAAACTCCAACAGATTATTATCATGACAGTTCATTTAACAATATCATGGAAATTATATTTCT
This sequence comes from Percina caprodes, assembly GCA_013375575.1. Taxonomy (NCBI): domain Eukaryota; kingdom Metazoa; phylum Chordata; class Actinopteri; order Perciformes; family Percidae; genus Percina; species Percina caprodes. Next base: position 430,317 of record JABXJD010000247.1, read on the forward strand.
AGGTCAGTATGAAGTGGAAAACAGTTATTAGAGACTTTTATATTACAGAGACATGCATTTCTTCATGGCTAGAGTAGCTAATGAAAGCCAGTGATCAGAGTTTTTTATGAGCAATTTGTTGTTTCAGCTGCACTTACACAACAACAGTAAAGTAGTCGTTGCAAGGCAACGCCTAGTCTCGCTTTGCCAGACAGGAGGGTCCTGCTAGTCCACACAGTACTCCAGGATGGGAGAAATACGTGCTCTGGTTTATTGGCATTTCTTTAAACCAATCACCATCGTCATGGTCACTAAGCATTGACAAAGCATGGTTTCCGCCGCAAAATAGCCTTGGGAAGGAACTTGTTTTGATTGAACATGTGTACGTTCAGAAGTTGTTTTAGTCATGCAACAAAAGACTCAGATTGGACAGATAGTCAGCTTTCTGGATTTACCCTGCAGAGATTTGAGGAGCAGTTAACCATAGTCCTTAAAATCCACCGGAGTTTAAAGTTACAAAACAAAGGATATGGGGCCCAAAAGACTGACATCCGGCGGAATTTACCGCGGCAATGGAGCAATCCCAGAAGTGGAATGTTGTGGATATAGACTGGCATGAGGCCCATGAGGTGGTTATAGGTTTTATTGGAACACATAGATCACCAGCACAAACTGCACAGCCTCATTTTTAGTAGCTAAATGTTCCTTCTCTTAAAGAAGAGAGGTCAAGCAAATGGTCCTCATGTTACAGTCTCTCTGTGAGAACATTTGGTCCTAATAGAACACACACACGCACGCACACACACACACACACACACACACACACACACACACACACACACACACACACACACACACACACACACACACACACACAGTGTGTAGATCGAGGTCAAGGCTACTTCCATTGAGCAGAAGGAACATCTGAGTGATGCAGATTAGATATCCCAACTGATTAACTGGGTTATAATGACACATTAGAGCAGAGAGAACCAAGTGCCGGCCTCAAACTTCAGTGTTGATTCATGGCATTCTGGGTGACCTTGCTATAGCCTCCTCCCACACAAATTAGGGATTAAGTAATTAATCATTCAGAAAGGGTTAGGGTCAACATCAAACAGTTGGACACACAGACATTTGCTGTAACACCTGAGGCCTGCTTACTACAACTGTAGTAATGTTGATGGGACGTTGGTGGAAACAAAGGAAACAGTTTGACCAACACACAGGAACTCAGTTGGCAGAGCTCCCGGCGTTTCTCTGAAACAGTAAGCAGGAAACTGGGTTTCTGAGTTCATATAAACACACAAAACCAATATATTCAAATCCAAACACACAAGCTAAAATCATTGGTAGTTTTTATCTTACAATCAAAAAGAAACAACAGTCCCGTCAACCACACCCACTGGAACAGATAAAAATGTCATCAGAAGAGATTAAATAGTGATGAAAAGATTTCCACACAAGTCAGAAACATTAGTTTGGACTGTGACCAACACGTTCTGCAGCAGCACGGCCGCCGACATTAAAAAGGGTTACTGTGCTATTTTTAAGCAAAGTGGTTTTTGGTGATTTTGTGTAAATGTATATATGTGCCACCCCATCGTGTTTATTTATTTTGATTGTTATAGTTTATTATTTTAATTTTCTATTTTGTTGTTATTTTATATTTAACTATTACATACATGTTCTATTTTGTTATTTTCAATTTTTTTCTCATTTTGAGAGCTACGTTTCGTTGTTGAAAACAATTTCATTAAAGATCTAATCTATTCTAATGGAAGCAGCTCTTATTACTTCTGTGTAAAAAACACCCTGGCAACCAAACATGATGGCCTGCTCTTCCCAGGAATCCAAGTCAACACACACACACACACACACACACACACACACGAGTGCATGATGCAGCTTACCCTTAAGGTTTTGCTTCCTACGCACTAATGTGAATGCCAAATTAACTTGAATAGAACAAAATGTGTGCGTGGGAGAATACGTCTTTAACTACTGTTGACGTTTACACACCCTTTTAAAGTGGAAATTAGATCACACAGTTTGCCAATTCCCAGTATCACCACTTCAATAGTCTCGCTTTGCCAGACCATCCAGATGCTGCGAAGCAGAGAAGGGTCTGGCTACTCCACATAGTTTTGCAGGATGGGAGGAAAACGTGCTCTGGTTTAATGGCATTAACCCAATCACTTGTCATGGGTGGCACTGAGCTCTCTGCAAAAAAATATGAAACAGAAAACTCAGATTGGACAGATAGTCTAGCTGGCTTTCTCAATTTACCATGCAGAGATCTGAGGAGCAGTTAACCATAGTCCTCAAAAAGCCCCTGAATTTAAAATTCCAACACAAAGAAAGCAAAGGAAATGGAAAAGACTGGAAATCCGGTGGAATTTCCTGCAGCACTGGAGAAATCCCGGAAGTGGAACGTCCTGTTTAGACTACCACTCTAATGATGCTGCATCCACTGCAACAGAAACTTGTGTGTTGTTAATTTCTCTTTCTACCTATGTATTAGGATTTTTTTTTGACTAATCGATTAGTTGATTTACAGAAAGAAAATCATCCAACACACACACACACTACACACACACACACACACACACAATTCAGAGTCCAGGGTGAGTCACTGGAAGGTGAAGTTAGAGCTTCTATTATTGGAGGAGTGTTCAGGAGCCATACTGCTGAGGTGCTGAATGTTTAATGTCTGGCCTGCAGTCGCAAAGACCAAACCTCTGACACCCTCTCAACACACACATTTTTAAAACACCAACTCACTCACTCACACACACACACACACACACACACACACACACACACACACAGACACAAACACGCACACAATACATCTGATAACTGAGGGTGTAATTCCCAGTTATTGTCTGTAACCTGAAGCACATAAAGACACGGGAGCCAAAACCTGCTGGATGAGGTAATGGTCAAACATATCTATGACAACAGAGAGAGAGAGAGAGAGAGAGAGAGAGAGAGAGAGAGAGAGAGAGACTGCTCCCGCCATGGACTACCCTCACATTCGTTGAAAAATATGTGGTTTCTTTAATGAAATCTGGTTGGGGTTCCCAAGAAATAACGCAACGTGATTTTGTTTTGCAATAATCATGAAATATTCCACTTTTAAAATACATCATACACTGCTATACATTTTTGAAATGAAAACTGATTTTGAGTTTTGCCAGGATAGGGCCCTACTAGTCTGTCCAAAAGAGCTATCTTGAACCAGTATTATTTGGTTTCTTCGTGTCAGTTCTACGCGCAGGTTGGAACAGAATTCTGTTCATAAACATGTTTAAAAAGAAACAGGTAGAAAAAGATATCCAGGATTCAAGGTTAGTTGGAGTACTGATCTCAAACCAGACCAGCTCAAAGCCGCATATACTGTATGTCTATTTTTTTATTTAACACTGTATTTCTAAAACCAATGCTAATACTTTAGAGTTGAACATCAGTACAATAATAGACCCTTTTCACAGCAGACATTTGAACTTGTTGTAGTAAGAAAAGCCCAGGTGAAATTAATAACATTAACGATGGCTCGGATCCATTATGTTTCCCAGTAAGCACAATAACAGGACCTTCCAAGTGGAATGCACCAATTAATTATTTTATTAATGACACCTGTGCTTTTCCTACCATGACATGTCAAAATGTCTGCCGAATAAAAAAGGTCTATTAACCAGTACAATACATTAGCCGATATTCTTTCCTTTTTTAACATAAATGCATACATACATTGAGGGCAAACATTTTGAATAAATATTGCATTGGACTGGGTTAAACGACTAGTTAGCAATACATGTACTGAGTCTGGTGAACAAACAATGTAGGATCGATATAGTTTCTAACCTAAAATACACTGTAAATGTGTCTTTTTCTGTTGTGAACTTTCGTACTCATCAATGGACTTGTACTGTACGGCAATATGCTTTTAATATTAGTATTGGTTGATCTCTAGGTATCAAATTATAAGAAAAGGCTAGCTTCCCTTCTAGCTCAAAGGGAGCAACAGCTGTCTGGTGTTGAACTGCGTCAGGACACTTCAGACTATCAGAAAAGATCTTAAGTCATGACAGAACATTTGCTTTTTCTTTGCAAATAGCCAAAGCCTTTTGCCTTTGTGCAGCAAAACAAATGTCAATATTGATCATTAGCTGTATGCCACAGTTCTGCCTTAGATACAAACACCTGTGATCTGTTAAAACTGAACAAATCCACCACTTCTCCTTTCAAATATCTAAACAACAATATGATGAACAAATAGCTCATTTTATACCTGTATCACCGATCACACTTGAGTCCAGTAGAACTGCTTAACTGTTATTCAATTCCAGTCTGAGAAACAACCTAAATTTACTGGACTAAAGCTGGTGTTTGTATATCTGTAGTATTGAATATAGTATAGTATTTTTACAGCCCCAACATTTACACAACACCTACATCTTGCAAGTTGTCTCTTCACCAAGGTTACAAAAATATTACAATGCTGGAAAATGTCACCACACTTTTTCCACCTCGAATAGCATGATCATAACATCTGTCCTCAAACACAATACATGCCCCAAATATTGCTATATCTGTGGGGAGTGTGCCTTTATAACATTTTTACTAATATATCTCTTCTGTTCTGAGCTTTACGGCTTCCTTTGCCCAGCACTCTATTTTAAACTCACATTGAGTATTAATGTGTGTCTTTCTTTACAGCAAAATACAGCATGTCCTTAGCCCAAACAGTGACCAGGGAGTGGCAGAGCAGAAGGGAATGTTTTTAAAAAAAAGGGAAAGGATTTTTAACTTTAAGACATCCTGGATGACTGGGTCAATGACTGTACTGAAGCTGAAGACATTTTGTTTTTATAGTTGTATGATTATTTCCAGACATGCAGCATAACTGAAACTGGACAGTTTGGATCCTCCTTCCATGTAACAGCCTCCCGTGTCATATATGTTTTATGAGAGTGTTCCTCTCTGTAATGATAATTTGGGTGGTGTTGATCTTCGTGACTAGCAGATGCAGATAATGTGTGTGTCATGCTTGTGAATAATCATACAAAAACATTTAAATCGCAAATTGCTACGCTCCCTTTGAGGTGGCAGGTTTTTTATTTGTATGTAGATGGTCTAGAGAAGCTGTAGTGCTCATTAAATCTATGACATGTCAGAGAAGAGCTCATGCAGCAGAGGTGGGTTCACTGCCGGACACTTACCCTGCTCAGAACCGGATTTCTTCGACAGGAGATGCTGGGGAGCGATGCGACGGCCGCTTCGGCTCCTATCTTGGCTCCCTCAGTGCGTAAACAGATAAAGCTCTAGGTAGAGAAGGTCCTCCGTTGCCATGTCCGTCTTTCTTTTTCCGTGTTTGGGGGCTCCTGGCAGATGAAGGCGGCCTGTAGTCTTCCTGCGCCCCGGGAGCGCACCGCAGAAAGTCTGTGTAATCTCCGCAGCTCTCTCCGCCTCTCTTTCTCTCTCTCTCTCTCTCTCTCTCTCTCTCTCTCTCTCCCCCACGCCGCTCCGCCGCCGCCACTGCCCTCCGACGTCATGGAGGAAAGCCCCGGTCGGCAACGTCACAGCGTTCACAATACGGAAACCCCACCCCGTGTCGTCCCGCCCCTGAGTAACATCAGCTGGCGTTTACTGTAAAACCCAAATGTGTTTGTGGGAAAGACAATAGGGAAACTAAACGGGCAGGGTTTTACATCAACATGACTCATAAAAACAGACATTATAGGCCTATCTGTGATTGGTCTTTAATGGTAAGCCTACATCAGCCAATTAGAAGTCCTGTCTGATATCATCCTGTTTGTCCGCATGGCTACAAGCTGAGACATGTTTACATCTGTGGCGGATTTACTCTAATACTGCACCTCAGCACAGGTTAGAGGTAGGATTGACTATTTCCATTTAAGGCTAATTGATACCCCACAACATTATTGGACAAAAATATTGTACTTTTTACTGCACCACATTTATTCAAGTTCATATTTCACATAAAAGAATAAGTTCATAAAATACAATACATTGTTAAAGATTAAGCCAGAAGTTCACAACCTTTTTTTTTTTTTGCTTGTGACCGCTTAAAAGTGTGTAAACTTGTGTAAACAATTCAAAGCGGGAAGACGTAAAACTCCAATATTACATAAAATTCACAAGCTATAATTAAATAATAAAAAACATGACCTTTCACTTATTTCTCTCCCATTAATCATCTTAACCATTTAGATTTATTGTGTGTCCTGTTGATTTAAAAGCCCTCAAGAGACACATTTGTGACTTTGGCTATAAAATAAACTTAAAAAATCTGCACTCATGTTGACAAATGTTGTTCAAATGATCTTAATTTCCTTTTGCTCAGGTTCAATTACCAAAAAGGGATTTCCTGCATGAACCACTGTACAGATTATAGAACAGAAAACATAAACGGAATTAGTTTATATTTAAAAAAATAAATAAAATGAAACCTACTTTAAAGGATAATCCCACTTCTTTTTCTTTTTAATATGTATTCCATTTCATCATTTTTTTTTAATTTAGCAAATTCTTTAAATGGTTTTAAATTGTATTTATGTATTTTGATATCGCCTTGTGTTTCTTATACGCGCCACACTGTAGACTGCAGCTTCAGCATATTGTGCACAAAGACCAACCAATACTTCCAAAAATGTAATAATTAAATGACAGCTCTTACATAACATGTCAGCTAAATTACATGTTATGTAAGAAACTGTACGTCGGTTCGTTTGGGATAATATGAAGAAAAAAACTATTGTTTAAGGAAAATGCACCATGTACAAATTTGCACGTAATTATTTACCAAAAGAGCTGAAAAAGGTTGTTTTTGTTGCCGTTGGTAATCTAGCCTTGCCTATGTAAAGAATATTGCATTGTCTTGTTGATGAAGGCTGATATACAAACAAATGTGTCTCTCTCTTCCAGGCCAAGATTATCCATCGTGTCCTTTGAGGACTAAATCAAAAGCAAACTTCAAACAATCTCTGCATTTCTCTCATTTATTTTACAGCAAGAGGCCTAGGTCATTTAATTAGATAACAAGTCTAATATGTATCTATAACTGCCAATTCAAAATGATACAAATGTGAGGGGTCAGGTGAAGAAAAAGTAAAAAGGTTCACAGAATTTGAAAATTTCAGGGAGAGGATATTTATTAGCAGGGGAAACATGATGAATATGACAACTACAAGCCCCATAGCACCGCAACATGATTACTTATATAAAGTATAAGGACTCCCTCCATTTTCTGACCCCCTCCCTCCCTTTTGTCTGTCCACCCACCCAAGATCTTTTGCCAAAATCCACTCCTTCGCCTTGGTGGGAATGTAGCAGCCCAGCATTCAACCAGCTGAAAGAGAAAGGAGAGAGAGAGGGGAAGAAAGGTTTTGGGTGAATTACAGAGGAATAATAATAAGCCAGGAATAATGACATTTTCAGGGGGGGTCATTTAAATGCTGGAAATGCCAAAAGCAATGGACAAAAACAACTTTAAAGTGCACAATTAAAAGTTACATTCATTTAAGAGTTAACAAAACAAACCGCAAGGTTTTCTGTCAGGTTTCTAAATCTCTACATTCACTGCTTTCAAAAAGGTAATCAATAAAAAGAACTAAGGCATCATTGAGCACAGGAGAGAATATTTAAAATAAATTTAGCATGAAATTGTCTCGTTGAGCTGAATAAGAGACCGAAATCTGCCTACTGGGCCTTCTGAACATCTGCTATTGTTTTCATCACAACAGCCCCCGAGAGTATATAAACACATCAGTATTCAAGAGATAGTGCAGGTGACACAGTCTGTATGCAAGATGTTTCCACTGAACACAAACACCAGGTGACTACAGAGGAAAATAATAGGTCAAGGAGAAAGAGGATTCAATCCTCAAAAGCCAGATGTCACAGGAGCAATCAGAGGCAGAGTTTCCAAATGTCAGTTATTACTTGTGTTGAAAAGCTAATATTTTTTCCATTGTGCCGAAAGAATATTTTTATGGAGCAAAACATAGTAAGCGAGTACTCCAAGTACACGCCTATGGAACAAAAAGCCACCTTTGGCAGGAGCAGAAACAAAAGCCTGAATTTAAAATACTTCTGATAAGGAACTTTAATGAAGGCTTGAGAGACCGTCCTGTAGCTCATCTCTTCGACGCAGTCCGCTTCACGCAAACACTGATGTCGGCACACAAGACATCGACTCCATTCTTTGACTTTCAATGTCACGGATTACAAAAACAAAGTGCAAGTTTGTTTATCCACCAGGCCTCTGAACTCTGGACGCTGATATGAAAAAGAACACATTTCCAAATTTTAAAACAAACTTAACATTGGGTAACAGGGCGTTAATATAACAAAAGTGCTTTAACAAGTGCTCAATATTTTGATAAAACGTTTTTACAGTTATGGTGTTGAGCCACATTTGAGCGGACGTCACACATTTAGGTCTGCAGGAGGGATTCAGCTACTTCAGCTGTACAGTTGGTTTCACAGTAAAGTGCCCATTGATAATACAATTAGCCGTTATTGATCAAATGCTGAATTCATTTTCAACCTGTCAATCTTCAATATGTCCAAAAAGGGTCATTCATGGAGTCAGAGAGGGAGAACAGAAAGAGGAGATTATACTGATGGATGAACAAAAAAAGGGAATATGTCCTGAGTGAGAGGTCACAGAGGACACAGTGACTGATGGGTCATTTAACCCCGTTAAGCAGGCCCACATGGAATCTGTGCATGCAGAGGTCCCTAGAGTCTCCTGCAGAGTTTTCCACTAGAAACAAAAATAAATAAAAATAAAACCCAGAATGTTGACAAAATAGAAATAAAATGATTCCAAGAATGAATCCATGCTGTTTCTATGGTTACCACATCTCCACCACAACAGCAGATTTTATTTTATTTTTTTAAATTCTGGATCACAGCTTAAAACTATTTTCTTTTAAAATGTGCAGATTCTGTTTGGGTCTGCTGATAACAGTCTGATACTGTGGAGGTCCCCCACAAAATCAAGACAACTGCACCCTCCACATTACTAGCTGTTAGCAGTTGCTGTTGTGCAGAAAACTATCACTGGATAATTTTGATACTAAAGAAAACTTAAAAGCAATATAATTGTTAAGCAAGTTCTGGTGTTATAAGCATATTTTAGTGGATAATGGACATTTCTTTGCAAAAAGCATGAGGGATCATGATACCCTCAGAAAGTGTACGTCACACTGAATCTAAAAATATGCGCCTGTTCAGCAGTTAAGGCTCTTAAAAGCCTTATTTAGAGGTTTTAAAGTACCTTAAGTGCCTACATGAGCCATAGAGGCAAACTACAGTCAAACTGCAATAACTAATCTCCTGTCGTTTTCAGATCACCGCCTTGCCTCACGACTATGATTAAAATTGTAACATATTCCATGTTTTGGAGTTTAGGTCGCTTTAATCAGTGATCATTAGCCTTGTTTTTCCAGCTAATTTTTCAGCAATAACGTCATGCATCATGTTCTTTTCCATAGAACTGTATGAACGACCATTACTGTTTTATGACACGTAATGAAAACCCAGATAGAAAGAGCTTAATGCTACAAATTAAATCCCACTTGAGATTATAATAAAAAGGCAGTGGAAAATGACCGACAGGTTGGACAATGTATGTATGACGTTTCTAATGGGTTTATAACTTTAAGGAATTAAAAAGCAGAAGAAATAGGAATGATAGGAAAAACAGGAGATCAACTGAATGTGCAAAAGAATCAGAGACTGAGGAAAAGGGCAAAGTCATCGATTAAACAAGAGCAAACCTGTCCGGCGAAGGCCAACAAAATGCAACAAATCATCAATATTTTCAAAACACCTTCTGGTGAAAAGCATCTGCTCTGCTAAATGTCAAAACATTAAATGTCATTCCTACATTAAATGAAAGGCGAAAGCAGAAGCAAAGAGCTAAGCGCTTTGTTTTGTGGGTAATGTCTGTTCACATCAGTTCTACATTGTTTTCTTACAGACTTGACTTTGTGATGATGAGTAACAAAAATACAAGCTTAAATCTTTTCTGTTCATCAACAGCGTTCACACAATGGAGCATTGTGAATTTCTCTAATCATCGTCTATGTTAACACATTGCAAAGTTACATTTTGTTGCCATTGTGACACTTGATCAACTCTTGTATAATCTCCACCCTTGTAGGAAAAAAAAAAAAGAACCAGTTGAAGGGGATACGGGAAAGATAATAAAAAAAAGAAAAGAAAAAAAAAAAGGTTTTCAAATGAAGAACACTTGGTCTTTACAGGCGACGGCACGGGCTGGTTCTGTGGCAGCAGAGAAGGCAGCTACGATGGAGGCGAAGACAACATCTGGATTCAGGGAAGCGTTGATGGCCGTGTGCAGGCCCCTGGCACTGTAGTACTGCACCAGAGGGACGGTCTGCCGGTGGTAGGCGTCCAGACGGGAGTGCAGCGTTGTCTCGTTGTCGTCGCTGCGGCGGATGAGAGGCTCGCCAGTCAGCTGAATCCAGACAAGAGGACAGAACACAAATGGAAAAGATCCACAAAGACAAAAATTAAACATATGGTAAAAACCTTACATACAGTTTCACAATGTTGCATCTACAAGGAGGCCAATGCTCTTGAGTTTCATACTGCAACCTTATCAAGTGTCCCTGTATCCCTCTCGCTACTTGCTGCTGTACTGAAATCCATCTTTGTGTCAACAACACAGGAGCTTTTGGAAATCGCAGCCTTCTTTCTAAGCCAGAGGATTGTGTGTCTGTGTTCTGCTTTGTTTGCAGATGAGCCACATGGCTTCTCGTGTTACACATGTAGGCTATACAAAGTGTGAAGCACATGAAGTCGTGATGCACTGATCCAATCTGTTAGATCAGTACCTGCAACAGATCGGTCTGATAAACCAGATCGATATCAGCCAGAAGTGAACGATCCATATTAAATACAACTTCCTCGTCCATGTTATTATAAAATGTGTTGTTTTTGCTGTTTATATATTCAGCCACGGCAGTGCCACAGAAATACCTGGCCTCATGTTACCGTACATAAAAATGATTCCAATGGAGCTTTAAATTTGAACAAAGGAACCGGTTGACTCTTTTAAATCCACTTAGAAACTATATTTTCCACAAAGGAGCGGAGACCATATTGGTCATAGTCCTTTTTAAGTAAAGTTCATGTGTTTCCACCAGGAAATTGTTTTGGTGGTGGTCTTTGATTATTAACATACTAGCTTCAGTCCAGAGATGCTTGCAGTCTTCTGCATGTTTGACCCTCTGGCACATACATGCTGCACAAAGGATTGTGGGTCAAAATAGCCAGAGAAGCATGTTGGCTTGGCATACTGCATTTTACATACTATGTATTGAGACATACTAATTAGAACACAGAGAAAAATGTCCAAAATATAAAAATAAATCTTGCGTAACCGAGTTTCTTCATGTAAATCTACTGTTTTGTGACGCATACACATCTAGATGAATCAGAAGCATGATGGCTTTAAACCAGAAACAATTAAGAGTAAATGTCCCCAACATTGTATATGTTTAGATTGCATCAAAGCCCTCAAGTCTGAAGCTGGCTGACTGTCACCAATTTCCAGCTTGGCAGAGAGTTTAGGTAGGTGGCCATTTAGGCAAGAGTGGCTTCTAAGTGGGTTTAATGTGAAACTACTTACGTCATCCTTCATGGGCTCTTTGGGAGGATTGAACTCCTCGTGGTAGGAGCGGCCACTTGGCTGATGAATTAGTCTGGGGAAATGGAGGGGAGACGGACAGAAGTGGTGGAGGAGGAAAGGACAAGGACGTAAAAGAAATCAGAGAGCAGAGGAGGACAGATGAGGGTTAGACGGCCATAGTGACTCACTAACTACTTAACTGTCCTTTTCACATCCTACATAATGCCCTTGTCCCACTTGGGCTTGAAAAGGCAGCAGCCAGCGTCGTCATCCTCACAAAAAAGGACCCCTGCAGACAGAAAGATGGCTCTTTGCAAACTAAATGTGTTTTTATTCAGTGTGGCGTACAGATAATGTAGAGTGGTTATTGTGAAGAAACAAGAACAAAAACTGTGACGCAATTAAAAAATAAAAATTGTTCACATCTTTTCTACTGGCGCTGACATGTGAAGGTCTCAAAAACACGTCTGCCAATTAAATGTGCTGGGGTCAGCATCAAATCAGAGCAGAGTTCAATTAAACAGTTTTAATAAAATTATGTAAATAATGATTTTGCACAATGGGGACAGCAGAGCGGAAGACATGGAAACAATAAGACATTACCATGGAAGAGCTTACATAAATTAAATCAGTGCCAGGTCAGACCAGGCAGTGACACAGAAATTGATCAGAGCATCTTTACAGAATAGGTGGCACAGTAACCTTGGTGATGTAGTGACTACTTGCAGGATTTGCAGTGGCTACTGTTGGTTGTGGCTTGATTTACTTGTTTAAAAATAGATACAAGAGGTCAAGTCTACTGGTGTTGCTCGTTATTCAGCAGGGCATGAGTAAGGACAAACCAGGATGTAGGCAGAAGTAAACAAGCCTGATTACTGAGATGGTCTTTTGTTTGTAACCCTGCACAATAACACAGCAATGTGTGTAACATTTAACTGCTTTTGCAAAACAAATTTAAATGCTGAAAAAAAAAAAAGTTGTAATCTAAAAGAAACAAACTTTCCAGTCCAGTTTTAACTAGACACATTTTCACTGGTGAGATACGAAATTGGCCAACTTTAAAGATTTGAGTGCCCAAGTTTGCCAAAGTTTAAATGAAACTGATCTTGTTGTGCAATTTTGCTGTTGAAATCTGGTGTGACAGTTGCAGAAATATTGAGATGAAATAACAGAACTGTGTTCTTATCATATACAGTGGGGAGAATAAGTATTTCATACTCTGCTGATTTTGCAGGTTTTCCTACTTACAAAGCATGTAGGTCTGTAATTTTTTTATCATAGGTAAACTTCAACTGTGAGAGACTAAATGTAAAAACAAAAATCCAGAAAAATCACATTGAATGACTTAAATAATTTGCATTTTATTGCATAAGTATTTGATATATCAGAAAAACAGAACTTAAAACTTGGTACAGAAACCTTTGTTTGCAATTACAGAGAGCATACCTTTCTTGTAGCTCTTGACCAGGTTTGCACACACTGCAGCAGGGATTTTGGCCCACTCCTCCATACAGACCATCTCCAGATCCTTCAGGTTTCGGGGCTGTCGCTGGGCAATACGGACTTTCAGCTCCGTCCAGAGATTTTCTATTGGGTTCAGGTCTGGAGACTGGCTAGGCCACTCCAGGACCTTGAGATGCTTCTTACAGAGCCACTTGTTAGTTACCCTGGCTGTGTGTTTTGGGTCATGCAGCCACGACCCATCTTTTATGCTCTTACTGAAGGAAGGAGGTTGTTGGCCAAACCTCACAATACATGACCCCATCCATCCTCCCCTCAATACAGTGCAGTCATCCTGTCCCCTTTGCAGAAAAGCATCCCCAAAGAATCATGTTTCCACCTCCATGCTTCACGGTTGTGATGGTGTTCTTGGGGTTGTACTCATCTTTCTTCATCCTCCAAACATGGCAAGTGGAGTTTAGACCAAAAAGCTCTATTTTTGTCTCATCAGACCACATGACCTTCTCCCATTCCTCCTCTGGATCATCCAGATTGTCATTGGCAAACTTCAGACAGGCCTGGACATGTGGTGGCTTGAGCAGGGGGGCCTTGCATGTGTTGCAGGATTTTAATCCATGACGGCGTTGTGTGTTACTAATGGTTTTCTTTGAGACTGTGGTCCCAGCTCTCTTCAGGTCATTGACCAGGTCCTGCCGTGTAGTTCTGGGCTGATCCCTCACCTTCCTTATGATCATTGATGCCCCACGAGGTGAGATCTTGCATGGAGCCCCAGACCGAGGGAGATTGACCATCATCTTGAACTTCTTACATTTTCTAATAATTGCGGCAACAGTTGTTGCCTTCTGACCACACTGCTGGCCTATTGTCCTGTAGCCCATCCCAGCCTTGTGCAGGTCTACATTTTTATCCCTGACGTCCGTACACAGCTCTCTGGTCTTGGCCATTGCGGAGAGGTTGGAGTCTGTTTGATTGAGTGTGTGGACAGGTGTCTTTTACACAGGTAACAAGTTCAAACAGGTGCAGTTAATGCAGGTAATGAGTGGAGAACAGCAGGTCTGTGTTAGCCAGAATTCTTACTGGTTGGTAGGTGATCAAATACTTATGTCATACAATAAAATGTAAATTAATTATTTAAAACTCATACTATGTGATTTTCTAGATTTTTGTTTTAGATTCCATCTCTCATAGTTGAAGTGTACCTATGATAAAAATTACAGACCTCTACATGCTTTGTTAGTAGGAAAACCTGCAAAATCGACAGTGTATCAAATATTTGTTCTCCACACTGAAACATTTCCCCTTATATGCATTGTAATAGTTCCTGGCACCTTATAGTGAGAAGGTCACCTTTCTTAATAACTCTTTTACTTTGTTTGCTTCATCATTATTAAATCCAGTGTTTCTCCCTGTAAATGTAAGTGTCACTAATGAGCTGTAGCTTTAATCTAATATTCAGTTTTTGTTCTACACACGTGTCTCTTTGGAGACTCATTGAACGGCACAATTTAAAAGTACACAGAGGCACCGAGCAGCTGTGGTATTCAGCACATTTCATTAGGGACACATTGACTTCTTTAAGGATTCAACCTGTGACCTTCCAGCTGCAGGGCGTTCTCAAACCCCCTCAGGCCACCTCCTCCGTTAATCGCATGCTTTCACACTCCACTTCTCTCCAGCCCTATCTCACTGTCCCAGACTCTTCTGTTTACATGAATCAATCTACCTGCCCGGGTGGATTTAACACGTAGACAGAATGAGGAGCTCATCAGCCAAAAGTAAAAGCACCATCCTGGGAATTCCACATAAGCCACTGTTGTGCCTGGGACATATAACAGATTGGATCTTCTCTCTGGTTTTGAATAATTAATTTCCTCACGCCGGCTCTTACCTGCCACAGATCCTGCGGACCAACAGAGAGTCATCAACGGCGAACTCGATCACAGCGTCCAGGTTCTCGCGTCTCTTGTCCAACAAGTCGTCCAGCTGCAAGAGACAAACACAGAACGAATCAAACATGACGACATAACAGACACTGCCACCATTATTTAATTTGCCCCAATGAGAGAAAGAGAGAGAGAGAGAGAGAGAGTCTATGTGAGTGGATCAGAGTGAGAGCGTTGGAGGGTGAGAGAACAAGAGAGTGTGAATGTGGGTGAGCATAGGCATGTGTTTATTATTTGCCATTGTAAGCATTTAACGGCCTGTTATAATTGGTCTACTCTGTTTTTTTTCTTTGTACAAGTTTGCCTTAGCTGTCTGTTTGATGGGGGGGGGGGGTGATCTGGCCTTTTTTGTTTTTCATCCACTTTTCTATGATATGACTAATAAAAAAGTCAGTTAATGTCTGAAATGTTTTATTAGAGACATGCCTTTATTCCAAAAGTATATTTAAATCAAACTTTAGTAGATGAGCTATTCTCATTGTTCATGTTAATTTGCAGAAAACCTTTTCCATGATCTTTCATGAAGCTTTGTTTTTGTATTTGGGAAATAATGTTTTTGCATTTTCAAGATTTTTATGTCATTAAAATGAAAATGTTTTGGCTGAAAGAAAAAAGCTGCTATCTGTCCTCCAAAAAAGGGTCAATGCTTTAACTTTAATGAAACATCAATGTATTATTTGTAGATGTATTATTTGCGACCTGGCCATTTTTAAGTTTCTAAGTATTTGAGAAATAAAAAGTTTTTTAGTTTTACAGTGATGCATTTCACGTATCGGTTCGTGGAAATTAAGTGATGTAGGACTTTCTTATCCTGTGAAGACTTTAAAAACAATTTATGTAGAAAATGCAGGGTTATTTATTTGAAATAACAGCAGAAATATCCTCTTTAAATTGTGCCGTTAGTGCTAACTGCGGAAATCAAATGAATAGCTTAACATTTGGTAACAAGTATTGTTTACTTTCTTGTAGAGAATTAAATGAAAAGATAAATACAACTCATGTGAATTAAGTATGGATCTAGAGCCGGGATCAGATATCTAAAACTCATAATACCAAGTTGTATCTCATTTGTTTAATCTGTACACAAACCAAAATGTAAAAACAAGTAGTCAGTTGTCCGGATAGCTCAATTGGTAGAGTGGGCGCCCATTCATAGATGTTTAGTCTTCAACGCAGCGGGCCCAGGTTTGACTCCGACCTGCGGCACTTTGCTGCATGTCATTCCCCCCCTCTCCCCTTTAATTTCTTCAGCTGTCTTGTTAATAAAGGGCTAAAAATGCCCAAAAAAAGAAATAGTTGTTGTTTAGAGGAGAAACATCCTGGAGCTATTTCATTTATATCCATTATTGGACTCTATTTTGATATATTATTCCACTTTTTGTTTCACATAACAGCCTCAAATCAAATCCTAACCATCTCTGCTTGTTTGACTGTGCGAGGGAATCCATCCAACAGGAAGCCGTTCCTGCAGGGCGCCGTGTCCAGGTTCTTCTCTATGAGCTCCACGACCATCTCATCACTGACCTGCAAATGAACAACAGATAATTCTCTCATCCATCTATTGACACTGTAATCTGCTCTACCTGCACAGCAACAGCTCTGCACAGGAGGCACATGGAGAGGGAATACTATAGCCTTAACTAGAAAACACAGTTCAGTTGCTTCTGATACATGGGATTTCTAGACTGGCCATACAGTCATTTAACATCCTCCATTAGCAGATACTGCTTTATGGAGATGAGTATTAGTGAGAGTAAGTAAGAGTGTGATTTTTTCTCCATGTATAATTTAGCTCCAACTTGAAGGAATGGAAATTTCTCAGGAACAATCTGGTTTGCTGTCTTCCACTTGTTGCACTCAACACTTGTGTTTTAAGGCAATTTTAGCTGTTGATGTCAAGGAAGACAAACAAAAAACATAAGACATGTAGTCATGTGGGACTCAACATGAAAGGCTGTAACGTCAAGGGAGCCTCAGGGAAGGCTTAAAAGCAGAGAAAGAAAAATACACACAGCTCATGAGAAGCAGATGCGCAGAAACGTTACCAGTTTGCCAGCATCCATGGTCTTCTTGAGCCTCTGGCCGAGCTCCGAGCCTGAAGCCACCATGGCCCTTAACATGTCTCCAGTGGCCAGGTGGCAGACACAGTAATGCTCTGCTAGCCGAGGGGCCTGCAGGGAGAAGCACAACGATTAATGAACTATTAAAGTTTTAAATTATCACCTTATAGCGGATGAAGACAATGTTTGATTGTGAATTTTAACATTGATCTTCCTACTGGTCTGTCAGAGAGCCAACCACATGCAAAACTGTATTTTGGCTGTGAGACCAAAATGTTTTCAGCAGCAGGACCGAACTACATCTCATACAGCAACATTTAAAAACAACTACATATACAACTCTAATGATAAGTCGACTAGATATTAGAAACACCTCCTCTCTAATGAGGTGAAAGCTTTGTTCCTAGGTTATTATTTTATTTAAGTTGTTCTCAGGAGATGAAGATGAGGAGAATGGTTGTGCTTTAAGAAGCAGTACCATAACCTTTTGCACACGGCTTCATCTGCAATACAGCATGCACCATATGGACAAAAGCAGCATGCAACTCAGGCTGCAACTATGGATTATTTTTATTGTTGATTAACTTACAGACAATTTTCTTGATTATTTTAAATGTTTCCACCCGTCCAAAACAGTTGAATCTTCAGAGTACTCAATAAGTGGGATTACCACAGAGCACTTTGATGAGAACACAGGACTCAAACTAGATCACAACACGTGTTAAAGAAACAAGATACTAAACAAGCATTCCTTGTCTGTGCACTTCAACACGCAGGTGTGCCCGATCTGAGAGGACCAGGCTACACAATGAAGACTGAAGTTGGTCATTGGGAGACATTTCGGATTTCAGTCTCTGACCTCCTAGCACCTAGCACTTCTGGCACCAGCACAGAAAGATTTCATTCATTTTATTTTCAATATCATTCAAAATGGTTATTTTTGATCAATCAGTTAAGCTGATCAAATGTAAAAATAAAAAATAATGAGTGAAAATGCCTATCAAAATTTCCCAGGGCCAAAGATAGCTTTTTTAAATTGTTTTATTTTGTTGGACAACAAACAAACAAACAAACAATCTACAACCCAAAGATACTCAATATATCATGATAGAAAACAAAGAAACCAGCAAATCCTCACGCAGGAGAGAGTTTATATATCCAGACACGGAACCCCTTCTCCTCTCTGCTTCTCTTCGGAGTCACCAGATTTATCTACCAACCCTTCTGGAGCTGGCCCAGGTTTGCCTTGGACCAGCTCTTAGTTATGCGGCTATAGTTTTAGACTGCTGGGGGTCTTCCTTAGACACATTGAGCTCCTCTTTGCATCTGTGTGCATTCATGTCCTATTAATGCGTGTTACTTATTTAGCACTGAGAGCTTATTAACTGGAGTCCTTGTTTTCTCGCCACGCAGTTTCTCTTGGATTAGAGTCCTGCTCAACGCCCTGCTATGCCCTGCTATCTGTTGACTTAATTTAAAGTCGACTACTGATGAAACCACAGTACAGCAACACTATACTGATTTAAATTGATGCTGACTTTAATTATATAGTAATGTATCTATAACACTAGAGTGCAAACTTATACCTGCACTTTATATGTTGGTTACTGCTGCTCGTGTTCACACTATTCATACTGGAAAATCTTGGCATATTAGTATCTTTATTCTATACATTACACTGCACTTTTGGTTAGATGGCAACTACATTTTGTTTCTGTGAGGATTTCAGACTTTTTAAATTATTAATGTTAGGTTTGCGAGCATTTGACTTCGAGTGGTTATGGTTAGGATAGCCGATAGGTCAGTGGATGGGACCTGGACGTTACGGCGACATTGGGACACTAAACTGCACGTATACATAATAATTATGAACTGACAATTAAATTGCCTTTGAGGCTGCCCTGCAATGAACCTTTAGTCTTGAGTTGTGCACTGTGTGTTTAAATTGTACAACAACAAAGAGGTAACAAAAGCTAACCTTTGACACACCAAATTTTTAGCTAATTGCGTGCATAAATATATATTTCTTAATGTCTCGGATATTAAATGAGGCTGTTATAGTAACGTTAGTTAACTTCCCTATTACACTGACAAACATATTTAAAAGTAATAAAGCCATCTTAACAGACTGTCCAGCTGTGTTTTCCTGAGAGTTGTAGTTACAAGCCAAATAGCATTAGCAGAATTAGCTTATGGTTTCTACTACTATCGACTATCTCTTACTACATCCATGCCGACCATGCGTTAAATGCTATGGTTGCTCCAAGCTAATGGCTAACAGCTAGCTCCTTTAGCTCTCCCTCTTACCTGGGTCCCCTTCCCGGCTCCGGGTGGTCCGAGCAGGATGGCACGAATCCCCTCCTGTACATCGGCTATTGCCTCCTTCAGTTGCGTACTTGGGGCCATGTCTATACCGGGAGACCACCAGGGCAGAAACTTTATTAAAGTCCGTCTGTGTCCGCCTAGTGACACTTTAGCCAAGTTCCGCCAGGAAAGGAAAAGCCTCCGCCTACTTTGTTCCACGACAGTTAAATCCCGCCCCTTACATGACAATAAAGGGTTTTGATTGGCCACGATAGTGGTCTGTCATTAATTATATGCGTTGATTGGATGAAATTTGGGTGACGCCATGTTGAGTAACATCGGAAAAAGCTTGTTGAACATGTTAAGGAATTTAAGTAATTTTTAGGTTTTATTTTATTGTAAATTAGTGCTTTTATTGTTGACATTATTTACTTGTCTTCGTATTTATTCGTTTTGTAGAATCTTAACTCAAGGTTTATTTACTTACTGAAAAACTGATGCAGTTGAAAGTTCAGAAAAAAGCTTTTTTTTAGCGTTTCATTTTTGGGGTTGAAAATAGTACAAAATAAATAAACAGTAAATAAAATTCACAAACAAAAGCCTAGGCCTACTTTCTACTGATATGAAATGCAGTTTGAAACTTGTAAAAAGGTAATAATTAATATAATGAATTAATCTTTGGTTTATTTAGCCTATTTATTGTGAAAATCCTTAATTTTTTTCTAAAAACAAAACATTCCCCGTGTCTGGACAGGAAGGTTTCTATATATTATATTATTATATTTTGGACAATCATACGTGTATTTTCCCCTGCAAAAACACTTCAGTAGACTTTACTGACAATGTAGGATGGAATAGTAATACTATAATGGAGTAGCCCCGTAGCCTCACATTATTGATATGTTTTGTATTTCCTGTTGTTTGATAGTGAAGATGGAGAGAGAGGGAAATTATTTTGTTTTTTAATTGTTTGTTTTACCCCTTTTCCACCAAAAAACTCTTTCTGCTTTAACAGACAAACCTCATCACGTTCTATAGGAAGGAAAGAGGGGCTTAAAGAATTGCAATGTGTGTTATTTAACATAAGTGTAAGATTATGTGTGTATATAAATGTGGTCAGATATATAAGGGTTATTATATTATGTGTGAGTGTATGTAAATATATCAATATTTTTTAAAAATAATAATAATTAGTTACTGATTTATGGAAAAGGAGTATAAAATAAGTGTATACTTCTTCCTACTCCCTTTCAGACATGTCTATGTTGGCTGATGTTTCTTATTTTTTATTGAGTGTTTTGCTTATTTAACTTATTTGTACATTTATTTGATGTTATTTGATTTGTTGGTATGTCTGAAATAAATTTCTTCATTCATTCATACATATATACGCATGACCCTAAACTAAATAACAAAAAAAGACCAAAACCTCAGCTTTCTTTGAGTTCATTGATAAAGAACATAAATAATGTGTTTCCTCTGAACTTAAAAGGAAGAGAAACATTCCCTCAGATGACCTAAAAAAATTTACACATTTAAAAGCCCTCCCCATTTTGGGTGAGGGAAGGATCTTTTTTTTGTGAAATACTTACTTAGTTCCTGAAGTGACTGATGATCACAGGGACACAATGTCTGAAGCTGAGGTTTTTTACTCTGATGTCAAGTTCACAAGAGAAAGGGGAAACAATGGTGAGTCTTAAATAAGATACTTTTATAAATACCTCCAATATGTGTTTTCTTCAGTTGTCAGAGTCAAGTAAATTACAGTATGAATGTTTAATCTACACTTTCTCTAGTGTTAGATTAAACATTCATACTGTATTTGACTTAAATCAGCATATATTCACAGTTCAATCCACAGAAAGTTTTGTGTTTTGCGTGGCAGGGCCCGCTTCCTCACCGACTGAAACCACATACTCTGAGATCGGGATCTCCAAGATGCAGCCACCAGCAAAGCTTCCTGGTGGGTAATAAAAAGAAGTGTTGTGACCGCCAGTCAGTGCTTATCATGAAGCAAACCACCACCGGTCTTAGCATTTCTTATTTCTTGTCAGAGTAAAAACATGTATTTTTTTACAACGTACAACCAAATTTATCACAGTAAAGAATTCCAATTGCCGCCTTTAGTGCTTAATAGAATGTGTATTCTTCCATCAAAATGTAACATCGTCATGTAACTTTAGGGAGGGGTTGACTGCATCATGCCAAACGTTTTTCCCTTGTACCATTGCAAGGGAGGATATGATGTGATGTCGATAATGTTGTGGCCAGACAGGGAGGAGATTGGATGACCATGAGGTCGATACATTTGAACAAGGGCATAACTTTGGTTTGAGAAGTAGGGGGGCACAGAACAGGGGGTCTGGGGGTCCTCTGCATAGACGGTTAAAGAAATGGACCAACAGATCCCGTTGTTATGGATGGAGAGCAGTGAAGGATATTAGAATATTATATTAGGATATTAGATAGGATATTAGATATTAGTTGATAGGCCTACCAAATCCAGGTAATTTGGAAGTTGACCATAATGAAATTATGCCTGAAAGAATAGTAAGCTGCTAAACTATGTATAAGAAAAATATGTTGTATTTTCCTTTTTGCCTAAAATAGGGGCCAATCACTGAGACTTATAAAGTATTATCAAACAAATTTAAAAGTGGAGGTGACGCTAGTCTCGCTTTGCCAGACCCTCCTCCAAAGCTATCTGAAAGAGGGTCTGGCTACTCCACATGGCATTCGAGGATGGGAGGAAAACATATTCTGGTTTATTGGCATTTCCACTAACTAATCCCAATCGTCTTGGGTGGTGAGAAAAGACGTGTTGACCAGCGTTTAAAATTTCTGTTCAACAGGTTCCCAACAACAACTGGGGTCAAATGGACGATCAAAGGTCCCATCGGAGAGAGTGGCCGTAGGAGTTGTCAGTGTTCTCCTGGCAGCTGCTGTCATCGCTCTTGGCCTGATCTGTGAGTTTGTTCACTCCTTTTTAAATACATTTAATTTAAATTGTAAAATCTGATGGTTGCTTTGAAGAACAGCACTGGATGCTTTCAGGAAAACTTTGGAATTCATGTCTTATTTCTTTTCTTAATTGATGTATTGTCCTATTTCCGAACTATTGATGAAAAATCAGAAACAAATGTCACATTTTCAGTCTTTTCTGCAATCCAGAGCTCCCCGTATTTATAATAATCACTCATTGGAGTTATTCTGCTCGGAACAGACTCCTGCTCTCTGAACTATGTTTTTTTGTTGTTGTTGTTGAATCAGCACATAAAAACATGGAACTTTCCCAAAGGCTGACTGAGTGTGATGCTCTGGCAAACCATCTCACAGGTAAACTATCTCCACTGCAAGGTCACTTTAAAATGTGCCACATTTATGACACTTTCCAAATTATTTCTAACAGGAGACACCTTATAATAATCAGTTAATTATTATTTCTCTTAGTTTCTACTCAACTTGCTGGACCCTGAAAGAGGTTTGTTCTCCATTCAGGTTTTCAAATAAGAGTGGATCCAGATAAAAGGAAAATCTTTTTATCTTCTTTTATAACAGAGAAATACTCTAAAAGTAAAGTCATGCAACACAGTGCAGCCAACGTGCCTAACCCCTCCTGATGTAAAAATGAGGCAGTGATGGAGGTTTGCATCCCCCGATGACGATAAAAGAAACAGTGACGGATTGACAGATTGTCACAGATTCAAACTCTTTTAACGTCTAAACAGCTGCTTCTGAATCACACAAATGTAAACAGGGATTTGTTGCACCTGACTGGAGCCTTTAATGTGATCTCTTTAAAGACGAGCCATGTCAAAAATGTGAAGAAGACTGGGAGCTTTACAGAGGGAAGTGCTATTATTTCTCCACCGACCTTTCACCCTGGAAAGACAGCAGAAAACAATGTAAAGATCGACATGGAGATCTGGTTAAGATAGACAGCAGAGAGGAGCAGGTAGGCCACGCTGCTGCAGCTTCACGTTTTATCACATCATACGTTTACAGAATAGTTAACATGGTCTCTCAGCACAGAAAAGGGATGTCACATGTTGATGATTTCATCAACTTTTCCTGTCAAGACATTCCTGGAGCTGAAACTGAGAGAAAAAATGAACGAAGATGAGGACAAGTTCTGGATCGGACTGACGGACTCACAGACAGAGGGAACATGGCTGTGGGTTGACGGCTCGCCACTGAATACAAGGTTTGACTGTTGTAAACCAATTTTTTCAATTTCCAATATAACAGTAATCAGTTTTATTGAACCAGTTCTTTCTGATCCCAATATCTCAGTTTGACTTTTTGGCTATCCGGAGACCCAGACAACTATAAAGGAGAAGATAATGATGGAGAGAATTGTGTGAGGATGGGGGAGAAAGGCGGAGCTCAGACCTGAACTGTTGGTTGGATAAATCGTGCAAATGGCCTCACAAAAGTATTTGTGAGAAACAAGCAACAGCTGCACTTTTAACATGTGTCTGAGATGCAGTTCAGCTCATCACTCAGCTCGTTAAACATGCTCAGGACAGGATGCAGAAAGTGGAGTTTTAATGGAGCTAATGATAAAAAATAAGCCCCCAAAGATTAAAATGCATCTTGAATGTTTTCTTGAATATCTATCAAGTAAAGGATCACATGTAAAAGATTAGAGATACCAATCATGATTGTGCAGACTTGGCCAGCTTTTACTGATTTTCTTAATTTGTGCTCGGGGCACATGTACAAATGCATTAACTATTCTAAACTTTAAAGCATTTTAGAAATATTTGGATGTATTAGAAACTGTGATTTATTAGATGCACAATAATAAAAATGTTAAACTCTTTGACTAATTCTGTGTTTATTGAAACTAAACAGCTCCATATTGATCCAAGTGAAGTACAGGTAAAAGCCAGTAAATTAGAATATTTTGAAAAACTTGATTTATTTCAGTAATTGCATTCAAAAGGTGTAACTTGTACATTATATTTATTCATTGCACACAGACTGATGCATTCAAATGTTTATTTCATTTAATTTTGATGATTTGAAGTGGCAACAAATGAAAATCCAAAATTCCGTGTGTCACAAAATTAGAATATTGTGTAAGGGTTAAATTTTGAAGACAATTGGTGCCACAAAGTAATCAGCTGATTAACTCAAAACACCTGCAAAGGGCTTTAAATGGTCTCTCAGTCCAGTTCTGAAGCCTACACAAACATGGGGAAGACTTCAGATTTGACAGCTGTCCAAAAGGCGACCATCGACACATTGCACAAGGAGGGAAAGACACAAAAGGTTATTGCTGAAGAGGCTGGCTGTTCTCAGAGCTCTGTGTCCAAACACATTAATAGAGAGGCAAAGGGAAGGAAAACTGTGGTCAGAAAAAGTGTATAAGCGATAGGGATCACCGCGCCCTAGTCAAGATTGTGAAAAAAACCCATTCAAAAATGTGGGGAGATTCACAAGGAGTGGACAGCTGCTGGAGTCAGTGCTTCAAGATCCACCACCAAGAGACGCTTGAAAGACATGGGTTTCAACTGCCGCATACCTCGTGTCAAGCCACTGTTGACCAAGAAACAGCGAAAAGCGTCTCACCTGGGCTAAGGAAAAAAGAGCTGGACTGCTGCTGAGTGGTCCAAAGTCATGTTTTCTGACGAAAGCAAATTTTGCATTTCCTTTGGAAATCGAGGTCCCAGAGTCTGGAGGAAGACAGGAGAGGCACAGGATCCACGTTGCCTGAAGTCTAGTGTAAAGTTTCCACCATCAGTGATGGTTTGGGGTGCCATGTCATCTGCTGGTGTCGGTCCACTCTGTTTCCTGAGATCCAGGGTCAACGCAGCCGTCTACCAGCAAGTTTTAGAGCACTTCATGCTTCCTGCTGCTGACCTGCTCTATGGAGATGGAGATTTCAGGTTCCACCAGGACTTGGCGCCTGCACACAGCGCAAAATCTACCCGTGCCTGGTTTACGGACCATGGTATTTCTGTTCTAAATTGGCCAGCCAACTCACCTGACCTTAGCCCCATAGAAAATCTGTGGGGTATTGTGAAAAGGAAGATGCAGAATGCCAGACCCAAAAACGCAGAAGAGTTGAAGGCCACTATCAGAGCAACCTGGGCTCTCATAACACCTGAGCAGTGCCAGAAACTCATCGACTCCATGCCACGCCGCATTAATGCAGTAATTGAGGCAAAAGGAGCTCCAACCAAGTATTGAGTATTGTACATGCTCATATTTTTCATTTTCTTACTTTTCAGTTGGCCAACATTTCTAAAAACTCCCTTTTTTGTATTAGCCTTAAGTAATATTCTAATTTTGTGACACACGGAATTTTGGATTTTCATTTGTTGCCACTTCAAATCATCAAAATTAAATGAAATAAACATTTGAATGCATCAGTCTGTGTGCAATGAATAAATATAATGTACAAGTTACACCTTTTGAATGCAATTACTGAAATAAATCAAGTTTTTCAAAATATTCTAATTTACTGGCTTTTACCTGTATGTTAGCCCTGATTCTGAACTAGGAGTGTTTGGCGTCCTTTTCAGCATATACAGACTAGACATGTAAAAACTGATTATTCTGAATCAAAGACAAAAACATTTTTTTAAAGAAACAACAAGACAAGAACATGAACATTAATTAAATTATAACAAAATCAAAAGAAAAGTATATCTCTCACATGCAGTCAAAGACAGTGGGCCTCCACCTCGTCTTTACATTGATACTTCTATAGAAGAAATATACTATATGCCATACTTGGGATGTTTTATTGTCCTGTATCCTATATGGCATTCTTAAAAATGCTGCTTCTTTTCCTTATTCAGTCTAAAATTTTGATTGTTTAATCATTTATTTAATGCCAAAGAGCATAACTGTTGAACACCCTGATCTGCAACTGTGACATTTTGCCAGTCAACACTTCTGTTTATTGTAATGGACACTGAGCAATAACACAACAGTTGTTGTGATTGGCAATCAACACTTACACTGTTAACTATCCATACGATTCTAACGTGTCCCACTCAACCTGAACTCACCCTACAGGCAAGACTAACACAAAGGACCAGGAGGACGCAGCACATCTACACTCATGTTAATCTGCACCAATGAAAATAAAAGGTCAGAAACTGTTGTCACTTATTTCCTCAAACTGAATAACAGATAACTGATTTTTTTGATCAACAGATTGAATATATTTGATTATTGGGAACTAGACTCTTTAAGAAGAAAAAAAAAAAAAAAACTCCTACACATCTTTACATCCAATAGGAAATTTTAGCGGAATCACTGATAGTCACTCAGTGTTGATGGTGTGCTGATGTTACTCTAAGAAGCCTAAAAAGAGCAGGCAGAAGTCAGTGGTAAGTTTTTGTGGTGAACTTGATGCGTTCTATGCAGCTGCACCATCCATCCATCCATCCATCTATCCATCCATCTATCCATCTATCGTATTACACTACCGGTCAAAGGTTTTAGGGTCACTTGGAAATTTCCATTGTACTCCATTTAAGACAGAATACCAGCTGAGATCAGTTGCATGTTTTTTATTATTATTATGTGCTTACAAAATTGCAAAAGGGTTCTCCAATGTTTTCTTATTAGTTTTTAAAAATTATATCAGATTAGTAAACAGCATGTGCCATTGGAGCATTGGATAAATGGTTGCTGATAATGGGCAATGTAGATATTGCATTAAAGATCATCCACCCACTCAGATCATCTGGTATTTTGTCTTTAATAGAGTGGAATGGAAATTTGTAAGTGACTCCAAACGTTTGACGGGTAGTCTATCTATCTATCTATCTATCTATCTATCTATCTATCTATCTATCACATGAAGCTTCACTCCCACAGTTACACTAATTATTTCAATAAGGATTTTGTTTTTGTGCTTATTGTTACAGAGAAAGTTTCCTCATCGATCGTATAATGAGCCATCCACAGGACTACAGAGAAGGTAATACCTAGTGGTGGAATGTAACTAAGCACTGTACTTATGAAGTACAAATTTAAGTTACTTTACTCAAGTATTTCTCTTTTCTGCTACTTTATACTTGGCCTACTCCACAATAATTCAGAAGGAAACATTGTATTTTTTACTTCACTTTGTGTTGACAGCTTTAGTTACTTTTCAGATGATTATTAAAACAAAATATAAATCAATGAATGGGTTATGATAATTTACTGTAAAATAGAGTGAAGAGACAACGTCAAGGCAGAGAAAAAAAACGAGGAACAAACCATGACTATTTTTGTTGTCGGTTTGACACATGACCATCAGGAAATTGTGGGTGTCATGCACTGCCATAGAACAGCATTGTGGGAAACTGCTGCTCAGTGCCACAAGTGAAACAGGGTGGCCATGTAATGGAGCAAAAATAACTTCATGCTTTTAGACTTAAACCTCAAAATCTCAAATTTTCTTTAAAATAATGAGTAATCTCTAGATGAATGAAACCTAATGTATAATTCATTTATTTCACAAGTTGTTATTTTGTTTGTTTACTCGGTACAAAAACCAAAGTATCAAAGTATATAAACAACCATTTCTTGGACGGCAGCCATATCTTTCTGTAGTCTTGCTGCCACCTTGAGGTGCAGGCAACGAGTGTGGAAACTGTTAATTAGTGAGCTTTAGAGGTGCTGCTAGGAGAATTTTGTGACGTTTGAACAGCCAGGCTGGTTGTTTCCACCCGTTTCCAGTCTTTATGCTCTGCTAAGCTAACAGGCTGCTGGCTGTAGCTTCATATTTACCTTACAGACACGAGTATCTTCCCAACTAACTCTGCAATAAAGCGAGAGTAAGAGGAGAAGCATCTTTCACAAAATGTTGAACAAATTCTTTAAGCACTGTAATGGGATTCTTGGTGGCATGTTGTTATTGCTTAGCTTTATAATATTGTTATTACAGTATAATATTACACGTCTCTTTGATTCTTTGACTGCGACAGCAATACAGAAAATGTGCTTAAGCAGGCAAAGAATAAAAAAACCATGGATAGGTACATATCATTTCCTGTTTTTGCATCTCTATCTCTACTAACTGTTGAATGGCAGCTGCTCCAACCTCCCAACAACACTCGGTGCCATGTGGAGGGTCAAAGGTCACCTCAGAGAGTCGCCCTATTTGTTTTCAGTGCTCTCCTGGCAGCTGCTGCCATTGTTATTTGCCATCTCTGTAATTTTGTCATGTAGATGGACTCACATAGCTACACTGGAGAATAAAACATGTTTGGGTGTTTGGGGTGACCTCCATGAGTATGGAGTAGTGTGGAAAATTTAAATTAACTATGAATTTACACATTAACTTCCAATGAATCACTGACTTGAAAAAACTTTCTTCTAAAGAAAATGATCAAGGATTGACTTTGAACCTGTACTTGTGGTTTTTCTTCAGCTTTTGATAACCTTCAAAACAAGAAAAGTTTCCAGACACTGGGAGACGAGCACGAAGCCATGACAAGGAATCTCACAGGTAAGACAGCCAGGTTTTGAAACTGTCTAAAAAGGCTTGGTCTACCAGTTCCAGGTCTACTTTAAGTTGCATTGCAACACTACTTCAAAATGTGTCAACAATATCTCAGTTTGACTTCTTGGTTCTCCAGAGAGCCAGTCACCGTTTGTTGAAATAAGGCTTATCACGGCCTCCCCCAGCTGTAGATAAGTGTGTCTCAGTGCATGCATTGTTTTACTCCGGTGCAACACCTTCAGCGCCGCTATGTTGCCAGTTAGCATGTTGTGAGTAAAATGGAGTCAACATAAAAAAAACAACCTAATTAGTTCTTGTGGCAAGCTAACTAGCAGTAGCGCTGCCGGTGTTGCACCAGAATAAAACACTGATGCACTGAGACAAAAATGCGGTGGCCCACCTATCTACAGCTTGGGGAGGCCGTGATAAGCCTCAATAAGCGGTGGCGTGTTCCTTTAAGTATCGCTCAGCCCAATAAATATGCCCAGGACAGGATGCATTAAGTGGAGCAATGCTATTTTTTTATACAGCTAAAGTTAGGAAAATAAAAAAGAAGTGTACAAGTAAAAGTACTCAATGCAGAAAAATGTCCCCTGTAATCAGTTATTGTTATCATTAGATTATTACTAATGCATTAATGTGAAAGTAGGATTTTACTGTTGTAGTTGGTTGAAGTGGAGTTCATTTTAACAGTTTTTTTGTTGGACTGCAACTGATTATTTTTTGTTATGAATTATCTGCTGATTATTTTCTCCATTGAGTGATTGATTGGTTAGTTTGTAAAAATTTAGAAAATAGTGAGAAATGTCGTCACAACTACACAGAGCCTAAAGTGACACCTTCACAATGTAATTTTTTTGCATAAAAACCTACTTAAACAATATCAAAATAGTTGTCAATTTGTTTTCTGTCAATCCACTAATCATTTCAGCTGGTCTTGTATAAACTGTTTGGTAGTTGAATTTATAACAAAGTTTTATATTTTTTAAGTTGTTCGCTTTTTGTGTGTAACGATCTTAATTTGTTAAGTCAAATAAATGTAGTGAAGTAAAATCCTTATTTCCCTCTGAGATGTAGTGGAGTAGAAGTAGAAATGTGTGAACCGTGCAGAATTAACCAGCTTTTACTAATGTTCTTAATTTGAGCTACAACAGCTTGGGTCAACTGTAAAAAATAAATGCATTAAACAATTTTTTTAAACAATCTTTTTGTCTTTTCCATTTGTTTGTAACTTTAAAGAATTTTACAAAAGAATATTTCCCTAAAAAGTGTGTGTACTGTATATAACTTGCAGCAATAGTAATCTTTCTTGGCCTTTTAACATTTTGGAAAAATGCATAATAACGAGGTAATACCATGCTAGGTAAAACAAGGATTACTTTTCGCAATCTGGATTTATTGAAAATAAAAAAATCCCAAGTCGGCGAACAATATAAATGAACAGTTAACATAAACTTTTTCTTCTTTTCTCTTTTAAAGTTAAAAGACATTAGCAGCTGGCTCAGAATTTGAAGGTTGGTAATAATGTTGTGGAGCGAGTAATGAGATGAAAGTGTTAGCAGAAGTACTGAGGCTAAGATTGTATATGTTGTTCTCCAAAAACCTTTAAAAAAAGGGAATTAGCGCTCCAAGTGCCCTTCATCATTCCAAATCCTCCTCGTCAGGTATGAACCGTGTGTCATCTGACATCTGCTGGTCCACACCTCTTCTATCTTCCTCATGAAGCTCTCGGACGGCGAGGATTCGCACAAGCATGGCCTCCATGGTGCTGTCGTCCAAAGGGGTGGAGGAGAACCACAGAGGGCTGTTGGGAACACAATGGCCATCTGGAGAAAGGTAGAACGAGTCGGTGCGCTGCCTCAGTGATTCTGAGCTGCATGGATGGAGACAAAACAGAAAATAAAGATGCAACAACAAGCTCATAATTATTTTACAGTATACTGTGTTTTTATGTGTTGACTTGTCTTCCTGGGTGTACTCCGTGTGGTATCGTACAAACCAAACTGATAATATCTGGGTGCAATTTTCACGTGATGCAAGTTTCTTGTCTGTGACATCTTTTTAACTAATGGTTATAAATTATTATATTAACACATTCAAAAAGCATGTTAAAAAGTGCTTTACAAAAAACAAGGCAGCAAGGCACTAAAGACGATCAAGAGAAACAAAAATTGACATAATTATTGTGATCTTAAGCTGGTATGATCAATATTTTTTATTAAGCAATGGGTTAAATGACTACACGTATGTGAAAGGGGTCAGTTACTATAAAATTGTTGGAAACCGCCTCATGACGTGTCCATTTGTACATGGACCCTTTCTTTTTTAAATGTTGTATATTTGGAACTCTCTACAACTTGTGCAAATGGAGCGCTAGAAAAAATGTATAACACTTGGTACAGCATTGCTGACTCATTGAAGTCCATGCTGGTGCTGCGGCCTTCTTTCCTTTATTTGCACAGGTGTTTGGTCCTTTATCTTGTTGTCTCAAAATCTCCTAGTGCTCATATCGTAAATCACAATATCTCATCAGCAGGAGGAAGGAAAAGTAGTACAGTACAAATGACTAAACTAAAATGCATAAAAAAATATTGCAACGGACCACTTGGAGAGGTAGAACTCGAAGAGTCTGACTGGACAGCGGAGAGGGTTCTTGGTGTTCTCCATCATCTCCTGGATTTCCTCTTTACTCTCATTTTTCTTGCGCTTCTTAGCTGGTACACCGTCTGCATCTGACACAGACACACACACACTTTTTTAACTCTCCTTGCTTCTATCATTTAATATGCGGTGAAATAGGCCTACAACTAAAATATCAAACTTTCACATACAGCACCTGAACAAAACATCTCTGAAATAATCCAATTTGAATAAGTTTAAGTACTTTTATATGTTAAAATGAATATTATTAAAATATAATCAGGTATATCACTTTGACCCTCAGCCATACTGGTACCTGGCTTTGCCTTGTTTATGGATATTGGCGGGTAGAAGCGCAGGAAGGCGGTCTGGGTGTTGTCCTGGTTGGTTTTGGTGCAACGCGTGACGTGAGCAAAGGACAGCTGGCGGTGCTGCTCTAACGTGGTGAAGCCAAAGTACTTGCAGCAGAAGAAAAGGAGAGTGTTGAGGAGGACGATGGGGGAGTACGCCCCCAACTGTTTACAGTCCCAGAGAAATTCCTCCTCCACACGGGAATGGATATAACCTGCAGAGAGGAGGGAGACCCGTTATAAATCTGGTTGACCTGAGGTGATCAGAGGCAGACAAAAGACATGGTGACTCACCACTGGCTGATATTGAAGGTTTGAAACCTTTCAGGATCTTGTTGAACTTTGTGGAGAACTTGTTGTAGATCCGATCGCTGAATATGTTCTCCATACGCCCATTTTCGAACAGGTACTACAGAGGAACGACAAATTTACAGTCAAACAAAACAACAAGAACTGTGTGACTACATATACTGTTCCCCCAAGTGATTTGGGAAGGCCTCAGTTTGCAAAAGAAAGAATGAATACTGGTACGTATGAATGCTTGCAGCAGAGGGCGCTGCTGTAGAGGTGCGATTTACATATGTCCCTTTTTCAGGTAGTGACAATACAGTGAATTAGATTTGGGAAAACTACTATTTAGTGTTATAATAGAAAGAATCACAAAATAAACATAGTTCCTAGAGGGTCTAAAAAAGGAGGTAGCACTACTTTGTTGTGGAAAAGTGCCTTTAGCCGGTCAGTCTGGTCTGCCAGAGGTTCAAGACAGAGGAATTTAATCACAATTCACATCAGGCAACTAAGCACTTATAAATTAAAATCATTGATAATAAATACATACACATCAGCATGTGTATGTATTCCCTCTTCTTGCTGCTATCTATATGTCCTGTTTGTTTGCAATGTCGTTCTATATGTATATTCGTCACGACTGCTTCTACTGCTTTTAACAACTGTGTGGTTTTCAAATCTTTGAACTGCAGGACCGGTTATTTAGAAAGCCTTTTGAACTGCATGAGAATTGTGTCATTTTTTACCATTTGTATTCATTAATTTGCACTTTTCTACAATAAACTAAACTTAATTTGCCCAGAGTCACAGTTGTTATGTTCAAGCATAAGATTTCATAAAAAATAAAAAACCTTAAACCTCAAGAACATCTTTATGATGCATTATGAATTAAGGCACATGTGGATTATTTAGCCTCTTTCTATTACTGACACTCCTGTATAATGTTGCAAACAAATAACAAAACAAGATAACTGAACAATATACATAATGTATATCAACATTTAGTTAGCTGTTTCGGTTTTCTCATATCTACCAATGTGCTAGTAAAATAGAAGCAGTCCGTTTATAGAATGGTGTAATACATCTTAGCAGTACCAATTGGGTTTTATTAGGTGGTACACAATGCATACATGTCCAATTTCAAAATGTAACAAAATTTCACAAGAAAAGACGTAAAAGGCTGCTTCAAAAAGAGGGCAAACACAGCAAGTCATGGATAGCATCATGTAAATGTGAGTGTGCAGTTGCTCATCTTGCCTGTTGTATGCTGAGACAGAGGTAGAACAGGCTGTCGGGGGAATACGGCTCTCCATCAGGTCGCTTCACCTCAGCAATGAAACAACAGAGGCTGTCGCTCAGCTCGGACGCAGAGCAGCAAAGGACTTCCTCATTTAAGGTCACAACATGATCTAACAGAAGAAAAGAGTCAAGAGATAAGTGTTTAAACCTGCATTTGATAAGTTTTGTTCTGCTGAAAATGTACACTAAATTACTAAACGCAGAATGAGTGCCATTTGTTGGTTGCGGTTTGTAAACAACATTTAAAGTCGGCCTCTTCTCCACGGCTCAACGAGGGCCAACACCAGAAAGTCACTTTTGTTTTGGAACAAGCTTTTTCTGCTTAACATTTCACCACACTATATTTGTATTTTTTTCTCTGTGCTGCTCTTTTTTTTAGCCTCCTATTGAATGCATGCTTCTGGAATCTGGTTACTACGTTGTTATAGAGGTTGACAGCCAGAAACATCCCCAACACAGCAAAATGAAAATACGGGGAGAGGGCAGGGTGTCTGGAGATAGACAAAGTCACACACTTCTAGCCGGTTGAGTTATGATGTGAGAGGTATTATTTTTGTATAAATCTATACATGGTTTTGTTTTACAAAAAATCCCTAATCCTAAAATGATGAATTGAAAAAAAATAGACAGAAAAACATACAAGAAACAAGGTCCAGGTTGGTTTGTGATTTCCTCCACTTTATCCATCTCTTCCAGGCGGCAATTCCACATTGACTCGTCAGTTTTTGGCACTTCCTAGACATGACCTCCTCTTTAGCTGCTCTGGGCGACTGGTGCAGCTTACGACCCTTTGATATGGGAGGACAGACAAGATTACATCACAAGAAGATGAGACCACAGCTTCTAAACTCATTTCCCAGTTTGGTTGTTACCTTGTTCTTGTTGTGGACTTTCCCCACAGTTTGTTGTAATAGCACTGGGGCCGGTTCAGCGCTCGGTGAGCCCTGGGGATCCCCCGTCGTCTCCAGAGCAGGAGGTAGGAGCTCAGGTTGAGGCTCACTGTGCATGCCTGCCTCTAAAAACCCAGGTGTTTTTTTCTGGGTGTTTGATCGACTGTGCGACCCACAGCTGGTGTCAGATAACAAGTCTTTCTGGTTGTTTAAAGTGGCCTGATGATCTGAATCCAAGTCATCACTATAGTTACTGCTGTGCTCTGAAAATGATGAAGATGATAATAAATTATAGACACACCAGTATCAAGTTGAAGAGTTTGCATGTTTTAGATTTATCGTCAAACCAAAGAGGAGGCTTATTTATACACCTGAAATCTCTTTTGTCCTAATAATCTCCAAAAATGAAATGTCACATTTACCTGAAATTTATGAAATGCGACAATAGCATTTAAAATATTTCCCTTTTTGGCCTTTATTTAATGTGGTTTGTGATCTAAATCAAATTTTCAAGAAATGGCAGCACAATTATATTACACAAACTAACACAGAGCTAATAATCACAAGTACACAATAAGAACAAAAAGATCTCTTGATCCAGCCGGTTAACGGAGCTATCCATCTTCAAGTCCATAGTGTAACAGTATCATCCCTTCCCTTAATGTTCAACCAATGTCTTACCCTTCGGAGGATTAACTTTTTGTCTTCGTTCCTCTTTTGTCACCACTCTGTGCTCTGTCTTGTTCTTCTCATCTTGGACTTTCTTCCTCTCAAACTTGAAGTTGAGATCTCCTTCCAGGGGGTCGGGATGGATCCTCTCCTTCATGGATTTTCCAGTTGGGTCAGGAAGAAACACGGGCACAGGAAGCTGCAGCGGAGACAATTTGGGAAAGTCTGTAAAATCTGATAGTAACACCTGGGAGGCATTGCTAACTAACCCCAACCAGACCAACATGCAAATATTGTAGAACACTTGATATTTACAGTAATTTGACCGTACAGATTGACAGGAACCAAAGGGAAGGTGGAGGGAGTGGGGAGGTTGCATGTTCATCTTACAGTTTAATTTTTTTGAGGGGATAAATCATCAAATGTTGAAAGCTGTAAGTCTGTGGAAATACTTTAATCCAGAGTTGAGATGTAAAGCATGAAAACCAGAATGGAAAACAGCGAGGCTCTTCTGTGAGATTAGAGTAACATGAAAATTCAATTCAATTTTATTTATAGTATCAATTCATTACAAGAGTTATTTCGAGACACTTAATTTACAAGGACCCAACCGTTCTAGTAATTCTCTCCAGAGCAGCAACAGTGTGACACTGGCGAGGAAAAACTTCCTTTTAAAGAAGAAACCTCGGTCAGAGGTCTTGGTAGGCCGACGACCGATTGGGGTTGAGATGAATAGCGGCAGTAACAGTCACAGTACAATGTTCAAATGTGAATATGAAAAAGTTCAAGGTTGATTCACATACCGGTAAAGGCAGGCCCAAAGGCATTGGTGTGTACTGACTGTACATGTTCATTGGCAGAGGAACGTATATTGGCACTGGGACAGGCAGGACTATGACTTTGGGTACAAAGGTTTCTTCACACAACAACAAAAGAAGAAGAAAACAGAACCAACATCAAAACTCTTCATCCAGGAAAGAGGGTAAGTACATCTTTATATTTGTAGATTTTACAAAGATATATTTAAAGATATGTGCCTCACATGGACAAAACTAAAAACATGGGTACATGGTGCATCTTTTTGTATTGCATCACAAAAACTCAATATGGCTAAGCATTTAAAAATCCTGTAAGTCATTTTCTTTACCCGTCTGTGCCTCTGTGTCGACAGTCTGTGTGGTACAGGAGACTCCCTTGTTGTGGACCAACGGTGTGCAGAGCATGGACTTGTTCTTCAGCTCCTTGGGGACTGTTTGGACACTGGCCTGTGGAACAGACAAATATTAATTAATTAACAATAACAATAACTCAAACATGGGTTAAATCTTAGCTAATTCAAACATATGCTGAGAGTACAGGAGTTAGCTTTTAAAAAAGTTTACAGAAGGTTAGATGACAGCCATGTGGAGGACTTTTTACATTACATGTCATTTAGCTGACGCTAATCTAAAGCAATTTACAATTGCTATATACAGAATACGTCAGAAGTTGCACGCCTCTGGAACAAGTCTGCGTTAAGTCAGGGACACATTGGTTGATGTATTGCAGTGGGAATTAAACCCAGATCTCCCACACCAAAGGCATGTATCATATCCACTGTGCCATCACCATCCACTTAGTTTTTATAGTAAACTTACATGTCCAACAACCTTTGTTTGAATGTCAGGGACAGAGACTGTAGAGAAATGACAAAGTTGGTGTCAGAAAAACATCTTCATATATCACAATAAATAGCGTTTCTACAGTATGTGCATACATAATGTCTGTGTGTGCAGACCATGCTTTGCAGAGCTGGCAGAGGTACTGGAATGCCGCGCCAAAGTGCTAGCAAGTGAGATAACGTTAGCAATGACGGGAAAGGACTCCACTGTGCCTGAAGATCTGGGCGGTGAAGAGACTGCTGGCAGGAAAGAAAGAGTAGTCAGCAAGGGCTGTCAGTGATTGATCTCACAACATTTTATACAGTAAATAAATTAGAAGTATTTAGGTAGATCTAAAAACCCAACAACCTGATTCAATGCAGGTCGTGGGTCTACTAGAGTTACTGTACATTACTTGCTCAGCACCAAACAGCAGACAACACAGTTAGAGACTAACTGGAGAAAATAGTGGCGCATTTAGCAGCTAAAGAGACAGATAGTTCCCTCAGGAGTGGTTAGAGACCAAAAACAGAGCTAAAAGAGAGAGTGAATACTGGACTTAAATTCATCGGGTGGACAGAAACACGACTCCAAACGAATGATGTATGTAATAAATGTGTGTCTGTAACTGCTGGATGTGTACATAAGCTGATGTTTGCTAACAAGCTTATCATATCAGCGTATGCATTGCTACCACAGGAAGACGCCTAGCGTTCTATGTAGGCTTAAAACAAAGAGGTAGAAATTAAGAGTATAGACGATTTCTGGACAAGGCTGAAATCCAGTAAATGTCCGGTTTGGCTCTTTGTGATTTTTTCTGATGTTAACTATCGGTCCCACAAGGACTACAACATCAGACATAAACAATAGAAGAGTCAGAGTTAGTGAAGCAATGAAACAAACAAAACATTGAATGTCAACAACACGTACCTGTGTTGACCAGCTGGACCTTTTTATTGCAGAAATGTAAGAGACATCTCAGGTCACAGAAGCGTTTAACCTCTCCCAGCATGGGAAGACTCTGCCCCAGTTTACTGTTGCGGCCGCAGGTGTCACACTTGGCAGCCTGAGAGCAAGCAGACAGTTACTGTGAAATTGGTACAAGGCACCTCATGGCTATCATCAATTTTAACAACTTTAGTTTTCAGACTTGCTTACAGTGGTGCTCAAAAGTTTACATACACATGCTTAAGTTGACTAAAAAGAGGAATAAAAAAATCATGTTTTGGAAATTTATTTTAATACCTAAATTAAAAAATGAGGTAAAATCCAACCTTTAAGGACACCAATTTTCTTTGTGAATGAATAACGTATTGTAAATAAATAAATGTTCTTATTTAAAATACAGGGGTCATAAGTATACATACCCCTATGTTAAATTCCCATAGAGGCAGGCAGATTTTTATTATTAAAGGCCAGTTATTTCCTGGATTCAGGATATTATGCATCCTGATAAAGTTCCCTTGGCCTTTAGAATTAAAATAGCCCCACATCATCACATACTCTTCACCATGCTTAGAGATAGGCATGGTTTTATTTCAGTTAGACTAATACCTGGTTTGATTTGCATTGAGAGATGATTTTATAGAAAGTATCCCATAAAAATCTGCCTGCCTCTATGGGAATTTAACATAGGGGTATGTATACTTATGACCCCTGTATTTTAAATAAGAACATTTATTTATTTACAATACGTTATTCATTCACAAAGAAAATTGGTGTCCTTAAAGGTTGGATTTTACCTCATTTTTTAATTTAGGTATTAAAATAAATTTCCAACACATGATTTTTTTATTCCTCTTTTTAGTCAACTTAAGCATGTGTATGTAAACTTTTGAGCACCACTGTATATGCAGGTTGGCTGCTATTAAGGATTATTTGAATTGTCAGTTAATCTACTGAATATTGTCTTTATTAATTATTTGGTCTATTTAACAATTTCAACTGTCCAAAACTCAAACATACTCAGTAGTCTATAGAGAAGGCAAATCTGGCAGCTGTGCATTTTTATAATTTCTGGTTTAAAAACAACTTAAACTTATCAAGTCAAAATAGTTCCCAATAAATGTTATGCCAATCTTTTGAAGGACACCTAAGCACCTAAATAAGCTGTCTCTCTACTGTATGTGTGAATTGTTCATCCACTCTACTTCACACTTGATTTCCTGGATACCCAATGAACTTGGTGTGGATTTTGGAGCATTTGGACATTGGATATTAAAAACTGTGACTAAAACTAAACGGCCAAAAAATAAACTGCTGGTGCAGCATGCTGTTGACATGCTCTGGACAGCAGCGGGGCGGAGAGGTTTACCGGCTGGGGCTTTGGTTCACTTTTTGCACCTTCCAGTGTAACATGATTGCGAGATATGCCAAGCACACTTTTCTTCACTTTCCTGGAGCACGAGCGGATAGCTGACAGGAACATCGCAACTGTTGTGTTGAATAAGGTTGGAAAGAAGGGACTATGTAACGCTGTCTTTTCCGTGTATTATTTTGCTAAGAGAAAACACAATAAAAAGCCAAACATTATATCTTATCTCATTACGTATCGCAGCTGTAAATTCACTCTATACAGAGTCAGAACATAACCTAATCTTGGAGGTTATTTCTCCACAGCGCTGTGCAAAGCAAAACTATCTTGGTTGCCCGGGATAAGACAGCAGTTTTCATCAGGCTCACCCTGGGTCCGGTTAATTAAGTGTAGGCTACCACTAACTTATAACACTTATAACATTTCGATTCAAATACATTCTTGACAGACAGAGCAATTGGCCCAAAAACATAAAAAGTACATTAAATAAAGAAAAGCAAAACAACATTGAGTACTACATTGTCTACAACTGGCAGGTAATTTGTAAAATGGGTTAACTCCCACGTGTACTTACATGGCAGAGAAGCCTTTTGTAATTTGAGCGGCAGTCTTCAGAGCAGAAGTCCTTGTTAGCGCCTTCATACTTTGCTGTCACCACTGCCTTAGAAAAGGAGAAGCAGTAAGCACACCAGCCGCAGTGTTTGCCCCACTTCTTTTCCAGCTCAAGTTGAAAAAGCATCTTGCAGCCTGACAGGAGAGAAAGGAGATGCTCAATTACACTGTCCGAATCTGAATATTATTCATTATACAAACCATCCTGCATTAGACTTATGTGTCCAATTACCATCACTGCAGAAGTCGCAGTCTTTGCCGTCGAATTTCCAGACATGTCTGATGATCCTTTCATTGTTACAATATTCACACTTGCCTGTGATGTTGTTGACCCTATTAAACTCTTGAGAACAGGTCTGGCCACACACAAAATTAATTTTTCCCTGCGCACACACACAAAAACAAACAGATATTTTAGAGAAGGTATTCACACAAATGTCACCATGTACATTACTGTTTCTTAAAATTAAACTGTGCAAATCAACAGACATAACATGAGATTCAATTAGATCCTATGGTTCAACTAAAAAGTTGCTTGAGTTGCCAGTTGGATCTTAAAAAACAGACCGTACACACCTTTTTCTGGATGACTTTGGGTGAAGCTTTTAAAATGCACCCACACTGGGCACATGGCAGTTTCTCTGGCGGTTTGAGGAAGTCACATGAGGTTGGATCAGCAGCTCCTGTTGAGTTAACAGCCATGTCTTTCTGGGACTCCTGTGGCATAAGAAAACAAAAAAATATGCAAAAGGTTTTAAACCTGTATAATATGAATATAACAGGTAACACAGTCATAAAGTAGGCTGGCCATGATAACTATTGAAGGAACATGTCACCCAATGCAACAGCATGGCTCCTTTTGTTTTTCAAACAGTAAAGTGAAGATGTTTGGAACATAGGAAGAAGATATAACAGTTACTTCTGTTGGCAGGATAAATATATTAATCATTCAGCCTTATGTGCTTATCTTATTAAAGGGTGGCTGGAGCAGATCCCAGCTGACACCTCCAACCAAACTTAGACCTTTATAAAAAAAGACTCCTCCGAGTTGTCACTCAGGCAGAAAAGGCACACAAGATGTTCTCTGGTCGGTTGTTATACCAACTGGTTCTTTTGTCTACAACTACTAGTTTCTAACATAAAAACAGCTACTTCTACCACTACTGGTTAATGTATCATAGAATTAAGAGTTTTAAACATCGTAAAAGATGTAGGTGGTATTACTTTAAAAGACATGGCACAGGTTAAAGTGCAGAAGTTTCTGATGGAGGCATCTGACATGGCGAGGTGGCAGGCTGGTAATGTAGTTTTTCCACAGTGGTCACAATTCAGTGGAGTACCTGTGGAGAAAAGTACATTTCATGATAAAAACTTGGCCAAATGGTAAAAGCAAATACGAATACCACAAGTACTAATATCACATGTATGCAATTAAAAACAACCTCCGCAGGGCTCTGAGGTTTCATGGAAGTAGACTATTCCTGTCAACCTACATTTTACGCTATTAAACTTTAGGTCCCCTTACAGAACTACTTGATTCAATGAAAGCTGGAATCCTTTTAACAGACAAGCGAGAGAGAGAGAGAAAGAAGAACAAAGAGCGACTGTGTTGTCACAAGTTACAGTCCAGTACCTGATGCACTGACAGCCTGGATCTTGGATGCCATCACACAACTGCTGGTGCAGAAGAGCTCCACCATATCCTCACTGTTTTTGTTTTCAAACATATCTGTCATTAAATGGGCGGTGCGGCACATGACACACGGATGCAGTGTTTTGATTTTCTGCAAAGTGATAAAAACAGCACAGAGAAAATATTGTTGCTTCACCAGATTTAACATTCAGGTTATTTTAGTTTTGTTTTTGATATATCCTCACAGCATATATATTTTTCAAGTGTCGCCCCTAAAAAAACATTTGTTTTATCTTATTTTATTATTGCCTTATAATGAAATAATTCTGTTTTATTCCCATTAAAAAAACAACAACAACTAGATGTTTCAAGGTTTTGTTACCCGTTTGAATTGGGCCAGACACTCTGCATCGCAGAGTTTTTTGCTGCCGTCCTCCATCTTGAGCGTGATAGGTGTTTTGCAGGTGGAATGGCAGTTTTCACAGATGGCCAAGTTGTTCATGTTGCAGAAGCGGAGAAAACAGGGATTGCTGCAGATCTTGTGGACAACGTCCTGCTGTATGATCTCATGTTTGCTCTGCAGGAGGATAAAAAAAAGGACAGTGTGCTAAAATGTTTGTGGGTGAGATGATTTTTTTTTTTATTCAATATTCATAAAAAAAAAAAAGGTTAAAACAAATCTGTGTATTGCTTTTTTTTTAATTACTTTAGAACTTTATGTCATTGTATCAATAAAGATCTTTTGGAATTTGTTGTTTCTTACAATGCAATATCTGCTGCACATGCTGCACTGTGATTGTGACGCGACTGGCACAAGGGGTATTTTGGTGGACATGATACTCTTATAGCTGAAGGAGGACAGGCAGGACTGGCTGCAGAAATCCTTCATTGTCCCCTCATTATCCACCAGGGTCTGGATGACGTTCTGTTGCGGTGTTATCCCTCTGAGAGTACGAGAAGGATCAGTTGTGATCAGTTTAAAGTCTGCAATCTTAGACACACAAATGTGTAGATATAGCGGAGATAGGGCTGGGCGATTCAAAATGCCTATATGTTATTCAGTGAAATCATATTGTGATGAAATCCTATATCGAGATATCGTGATATACAAGTACGTCGTCTAAATTGTTAATTACAAGCACATACTAACTCAATTTTCACAGAAAAACAGTTGTGAAACATTTTGAGGATAGATCATTTGAAGAATTGCGGATTTGTTTTAACATCACAACATTTTTGTGCTTGCATGTAAACAGTCAGTATATAGATGAACACTTTCTTCTTTTTTCCCTCTATAATATGACTTCAAACTGTTTACCACATTATCAATGATTATTTATCTGAAATCTCATTGTAAAAAATATTTTGTGAAACCACCAATTGTCAATGTATTTGGTCAAGAATATTATATCTGATT
This sequence comes from Percina caprodes, assembly GCA_013375575.1. NCBI lineage: Eukaryota > Metazoa > Chordata > Actinopteri > Perciformes > Percidae > Percina > Percina caprodes. The sequence goes on from JABXJD010000247.1 coordinate 472,968, forward strand.
TTCTTCATATCGCCCAGCCCTAAGCGGATAGGAGTTTATTGGAAAGACATTTAAAATTAATTAAATTGAAAGTTCTCAGAGGAAAGGGAGAAATGTTGCGATAAAGATGGCATTCATTAGCAAATAAAACAAACTAATGTATGACTCACTGAAGGCAGAAGTGACAGGTCTTCTTAACTTGTTTCATTTGGTAAAATTTCAAAAGGCAGGGAGTGGAGCAGAAGATGTCAGCGTGGCCCTTTCTCTGGTAAACAGTCTCCCCGTCCATCAGGACCTGTTTGCAGTTGGAGCAAGACGCAGGCAAATCCATGCGGGTGACAGTGGGTGCTGTAGACGTGGGTGTAGACAAGTCTCCCGTCAAGGCGAAGACTGAACCGATCTTCAAGTGCTCCTGTCAGAAACCAAATAGTAAGATGATGTACAGTGATGACATAGTTCTCAATAACCTGCTGGTGTAGTAGAAATATATTTCAATGCCAATCAACTTGTTTATTTTCTAAAATCAGCTTTTATAATTCTTAAAACAAATCCTGTTTTCTTTTTTATTTAAAGATACAGAACACAGTTGTGCTGTAAAATAAGGTTTTTAAGATTCAATTACAGACAAGCTTTAAAAGTATGATTGCTTTACTGCAGGTGAAATCAGCTCCACTTCAAATACATTCAACAAAAATGCTGCTAACATATTAGTGCATCACTCAATATTCCTATATTATACTGTATATAAAACTGTGAAAGGGGCCATTTGGCAATATGAGTAATTTTTAGGTCATACATCTGTCGACATGTTTTATGCTCCCTTGTAAAAAGATTTTTAATCTCCTATGGAGCGTTTAATGTGTTCCACCTTGGCCACATCATCTCCTGCTTTAGGCTCATCCTTGACGTTTTCAGTGGAAATGGATGATGGGAGATTCTGGTTGTACTCCTCATCAATGGGCTCTTCTTTTATCTGGATGAGGAGTGAAGAGAGAGCCAGGTTTGCTGTGTCACTTTAGATACTCATTTTAGCATATCTACATTCATATGTGTGTACACAGCAACATAACAACATACCCAGAGAAGAAATACTTTGCTGTAGTGCAACTAATGTTATCTGCCACAAAATCGGTCAAATTGCTATACTCTACACCACACACACATCACTGCAAACATAAACCATATACATGCTGTGGTTTAAAGTCCTGCCTTGTTTTTGGTGTGTTACAATTATCACAGATAACCTTATTACACATAATACTCACACAGCCCAGATTTGATATGGATGGCTTCACTTCCTTAATGTCATTCTCTTCAGGTGATATTGACGGCTTCACATCCTTAACGTCATTCTCTTCAGGTGATAGGCTCATCCTTTCTATAAAGACATGGTAAAACACAAATCAAATAGATATGGATCAAACGGAACAAATGATGGTCTACAGAAAGATTTTTCTTTGCTGAACAAGCGCTAACTCAGTGTAGAGATTGGAAAAGCTTCTGGTTATAGTGTCATTATTTAGGAAAATAAGCTACCAGTGCAACCTATTCTTTGTCGTACGTTTGAAAACTGCTCATAATATAATATCATAAATCATTCTATAATATGTAATCATTCTGTGCAGAAGTACTTAACAATGCAAATAAAGGCAGTGATGAGAGTGAAAGTGGGAGGGAAGAGATCCAGTTTTATTTTCTAGTTAGTCGGTGCAGTACCTGCCACAGTGGAAGACTGAGCCTTGTGTACCATCATACATCTGTTGCTACAGAAGAAGTCCAACGTGCCCTTGTCATTTTTTTCTTCAACCATGTCTGATAAGCGATGGGACGTCTGGCACATGGGGCACAGCTGAGGTGCCTGAACTTTCTGTAAAGATATTTTTTTTTTTTAAACACAGCAGAGAAACAAAGTGAGGTACAGTGCAGGATCAGTAAGAGTCTTATAGTGTTTGAACCTGTGATGTATCAAGTTTATTTAACAATCAATCCACTGTTCTGCCACTCGGCTCTTTGATTCTCTCTAAAACAAAACAAACAGATATTACTTAATTCGGCTGTTTGTATATGAAGCCTCTTTCCGACCAAGTAAATGTAAATGTAAATGTGCTGTATTTATATAGCGCTTTTCTAGTCTTAAGTACTTACACTACTAACATACTGTAGTTATAGGAACAGTCCACTTCAAAACAACGGCCTTTATAGCGTCGTCACTTGACTTTAGCGCCACATAAAACAAAGCACGGCTGTATTTAAAGACTAGGCTGGAGTACTTAACAGAGAAACACAGAAGACAAAGACTCCAGCGTAATATGATCCTAATTAATATGATGGAAGAAGATAGAAGAGGAGAGTGTTTTTGCTTCGCTGCTGCCAACACCAGCAATCTTATTTTATACTGGACCACCTTTAAAGATTAGTGTTCCCATTAGTTACTTAGACACAAAAACATAGGAAACCAGGGTCCAGGTTAAAAAAAAATTGGAAATACCCTTTAATATTTAATGTCCTGATGAAATGAAGTGATCGTGATTTTGACATTTGATTTCCGCACCTCTTTGAACTTGATCAGACATTCTTCACTGCAGATAGTTTTACTGCCGTCGTCCTCCTTCAGCAGGATCCGTTTTTCGAGGTCGACAGAGCCGCAGATGTCACAAATAGGCACCGGTAAGTTGCTGATTCTTTGGTTGTTGATGAAACATTTGCTGCAAATTCTTTGCATCAAGCCATCCAGGGTCATCCTGAGTTTGCACTGAGGGTGATAAAGGAGCATGTGGATATATAGTATTGTGGTAATTCTGAATCTTTTTTTATTTTTTGTGTATCCCATGAGAAGGATTAAATTAATTGATACTACTAACAAGTATAGTCTGTTATAGCTAGTTGAAAAATGTTGACAGACAAAACAAAGCATTGGTGATTTTGGTCTTCTCATGGGATTTGTTGACAAGAACAAAAATATAGAACAGCCTTTACAGCCAAATTTGACCACGAAATATATCACACTAGTCTCGCATTGCCAGATCATTCAAACGCTGCAGAGCGGAGGAAGGTCTGGCTACTCCACATAGCATTACGTAATGGTACCAATCACAATCTTCATGGGCAGTGCTAAGCACCGGACGGAGCCGCTGCAAAAAAGTTGTGCGAGAGGAAACTCCAATTGGATAGCTGTCTGGATTTACCCTGCAGAGATCTGAGGAGCAGTTAAAAAAAGTACTCATAAATCCACCGGAGTTCAAAATTCCAATAAAAATGAAAGCCGAAGGAAATCAGCAAAAATAAATACTAATAATATAAAGGATACAGACTATAACACACCAACTGTGTTTTTTTCTTACGTAGCAATATTTGGCGCACATCTTGCACTCAGACCGAAGTCCTGTTGAAGGTGATGTAGATGCGGTTTTGGGGGAAGATATTTTTCTCTTGGCGTTAACAGAAGCAAGGCAGGCTTCGCTGCACAATTCCTTCATAGTATCGGAATCATCCACCGGAGCCAGGATAATGTCGTGAGGCCGCATTATCACCCTGAGGAAAGGAGATCAAGATGTGATTCATGATTCACTTAAAAATCTCTGATAAACACAACAAGCCAGGATTTTTAGTATATGAGACTTACATTTACAGAGAAAAGCAACAAATTCTTACAACTTTTGAAATTTGTTTTTCTTGAAAACAATTCCTCACTTAAAGCAAAAGATTAAACATTTGTTTTGATAGGTCGAAAGTCCTGAAATCCGGTAGGACATACTTGGGCAAGTATCTAACCATATACATTTGAACTTTTTAGATGACATGTAAAATAAAATGATTTAATTAAATTAAATATTCATACACTGCATGTGTGTGCATATCTTTGATATTCAACTTGTTTTGAGTACATTGATAGCAGTTTCTGAAATATAGCTATTTTCTTATCATATATTAAGTCTTTGGGCACATAGGCAGACAGTTTTTTTCCTGAGATATAATTAAATAAATATAAAGAACAGTAGTCCCATGTGCCAAAAACAGATTATGTAAACTAAATGTTTTAGTTGTTGGAACAAATTATTTAAATGTTCAATCAACTTTTCAAATAGTTGCAGATTATTTATCATAATTTCTATTTGTTAACAAAAGTGAATGTAATTATCTGAAATTTGGATTAATTCTCTCTTTAATACATACTGTATGTACACACAAAACAAAAAATCTCACAAAAAGGAGGAAAATTGACATAGACAAGGACAAGCACGAAGATAAACATCCTTGACTTACTGGAAGCAGTTGTAGCAATTTTTGGTGGCTAATTTGACGTGTGGATGTCTTTCAGAGAGGCATTTGGCTGAACAAAAAACATCCAGTGAATTCTTCGGCTGGTAATGCTTCTCTCCTCTTGACAGTTTCTCCCCACAGTTGCTACAGGCAACGCAGGAGGCTTCAATGATGAATGTTGATGTGTTGTCCAACTCAGCAGCTGCAGAGCATCCTTTTCATACAGAATGGAGTCTTTACTGATCTTTACTTCCGTCTGTGATTAGAATAAATGACAAGAATGAAAGTGAATGATAATGATCACAGAAGACAGCTTTATTTAAAACATAAAGGCATCAAGTTAACAAATGCTGTTAGAGGCTTAAATAGCTCTCGCGTGGAGAAGATTTGACTCACACCTTCATGTTTTTATTGGTACAACATGAAATTCAGTTATTGTAGGAAATATACTCACATCATTCAATTGTTGTTTCGATTGTTTGCCTTTATTCCTCTTCAGCTGACCTGAGCTTTCCTTTTCTGAAAAAAATAAATCAGAAACCTGATTTTAGCAGGTTTACTGCTAATACTGTACAGAATCTAATCAAATATCATTTAACGTAGCCAGAAACTGTAAAAACTGAAGTTATCGTTGGATTTTCAAATTTCTGAACAAATCATGACTAATTAAATGCACAATTGGGAAGACATGATTGACTCAGCTGAGGCCAACAGTCATGTGACAACAAGTCTGCCAATCTTCAACTGAATTGCTGGCTGTTTACACGACGACAGATTGTAAAAATGTAAATAGTTCAATATGGACAGCATGTGGAGCCCTCTCTTTTTCCCATATTGGTAACACTTACGGTCACTTGAAATAATACATTGTATATAAATTCCTGTTTAATCCAATTTCTGTAAAATAAATTACAGAAAGAAATTTAACTTGCGTTTTTTGTGATTTATGACATTGTGTTATACAGCATAAAAGACATTTGAGTTCTCCCTACTTCTCGCCAAAGATGTGCCGCTTCCATAAACACTTATATCTGCTTACAACTATATCATAGTGTTATCAACGATTTATTAAATGTTATATACACTGCTAAATACATGTTCATACACTGCTTATAAATGCTACATAACAGGGGTTAAAGTGTTACCAGCAAAGGAAACATTTTCTCCTATCTGTGTCAGACTATGCTGCCTATATTTTGAGCAATGTCAGATGGCATGATAAATGCCTGTAATAACCAGAGGAAAATGATGAAGATGGTGACAAAACCAGCTCATAGCAGTGCCCCATTTGGTTGTGCCAACTCTTATATAGCCACAAGTGTGGAAAGATTTTGTTAAATGGAGCGCAAGCAGCATATAAAGAAACTAACATGCTGTTAAACCTGTACCAGCAGCAGGTGTGATTATTACCAACCACTGTGTAACATTTTGGAATATGATGAATCTTAAACTTCACAGATGTTGACATACTCTGGACTTCCTGGATCATATTTTATTGCCTCACTGGTAGCTGTAGCAACCCATCCACACAAACACAGCCCACTGTGTTTTTCAATACCCACTAAAGAGAAGAAGAGAAGGGAGTGAAAAGACAAGAAAAAAAATGCCATCTTGACAAAAGTTATTGTCTAGTACCTTGAAGCTTGCATACAATTGCGGGCCGTAGCTTGTATGACGTCATACAGTTGCGGTTGCAGAAGAGCTCCACCACGTTGTCCTCGTTTTTGTAAACAACCATGTCTGAAATTGTCTGAGAAGTGTGACACATGGTACATTGGTGGAGCGTCTCAATTTTCTGTAGAACAGAAAAAGAAAAGAGAAAGTCAGGGATGTTGCAGAATAATTATTCCACTCAGCAAAACTATTAATCAGTGAGCAAACGTCTCAGTGTCTTGCATTGAGCCCGTAATGGTCCATTTAAGGGAAGTTTTACCACAAATATTCATAAGCACATTCAAATGTGCAATAATCTGTGGCTAAAAATAGTCCCAATCAAATGCACTGTTTAATCTTGCCACAGTAATTCCTCCTGTTTGGAGGGAGCAAAGAATACACTGATCTACTTCTGGCCACACATCGTTGGTTTAAGTCTTTTTAAGGAGTTTCATAAAAATAATAAATAAATAAATAAATAAATAAATATCTATCTATCTATCTATCTATCTCACCTCAGTTTATTATTCAAGAATATTTGACCTCATTCCCGTTTTATTATTGTGCTTATTATAACATATTATTAGTAGTATCATTTTATCAGTCTATTAACATTTTTAATTTCTGGTACATTGCTGGGGACTTAATCAATAAACTAAAATGAAATAAAACTAAATATGATTAGAATGTAAAAAATCTCTTTTTGACAGGCTCTGGTCATTATGCTAGTGAGCCTACCCTCTCTACACCTGTAACCGTACTGTTGTCTATGGTGACTGAGCGCACACACAGCACATCGATTAAGACGATGGAGTAAGTGTCTATCTAAACATTTTAATAATATGCCCCCTGTCCCTTTATGTAAACCATTATTTGCTCCAAGCTTGGACACTATGGATATGATTTTGGACCTGTGCTATGTATAGTGTTTCAGGGTTTCTCTTCCAAGCTGTATTGTCTTTGACAATTTAAGTGACCATCATTTTGATATTTCAGCACCTCTGTGAACTCGTCCAGACATTCTTGACTACAGATGGTTTTGGTCCCCTCCTTCAGCTCCAGCTTCAGCGGTTTGTTGCTGCAGTTGGAGCTGCAGTTTTCACAGACGGCCATGTTGTCCCTGCGGAAATCACCCAAGCAGAAGTCGCTGCAGAATGTGTGGACAGCCTCATTCAGGGTAATCTCACATGTGGTATGTGGAATCTAATAATATAAGAGCAGTGTGTAGGACAAAGAGTTTATGGTTAAAATGAAGAAAAAAAAATTTTTGTTGAAGAAAAAAGACATTTGTTTTTTTGCTTACAGTGCAGGATTTGTGGCACATGCTACAGAGCTCCTGTGGTGTTTGGGTGGACCTAGTGTTGGATTTGAAAGAGAGGAGGCAGGTCGTACTGCAGAAGTCTTTCATAGTTCCTTTAATGTCCACTACCGCCATGATGAGGTCTAGAGGCTGCGATATCCCCCTGACAGAACAAGTAGAACACAGAACACATTCAAAAATTGAAACTACTACAACATTATTTTTACACTTCTACTTCGAGATGAAGGGATGTTTTGCACAAACTCACTTGAGGCAGTAATGACACATCTTGGTGACTGGTTTGTTGATCGGAAACATTTCGAAAAGGCAGTTTTTGGAACAGAAGACCTCTGTGAATCCCTTCTTCTGGTATGCCGTTTGGCCCTTCATCATGCTCTTCTTGCAGTGGGAGCAGTTCATCTTTGACGCCTGATGATATGAGAGAGAGAGAGAGAGTAAGAGAACGTGAGGTTATATACTGTACACACACACGTGCAATTGAAGTAAAGCAATACCAAGACCCATGGCATTCAAATATATATATATATATATATATATATATATATATATATATATATATATATATATATATATATATATATATATATATATATATATGTGTGTGTGTGTGTGTATGAAATTCACTTGGTAAACAGCATTTTAAATCAACCCAGGAGAAGTGCGTTTCCCTACATTTGCATAGCTGGGCTTGTTTTGATTGTCTGTGGCTGTAGAGGACGTTGGACGCTGGTTGTTGTCTTCATGGATGGGCCGATCTTTCACAGACGACTTGACAGAGTTACACTCAGATGATAACTGAGAACTCTTGCTGGAAAACTGAAACTTTTCCTGGGACAAAAAACAACAACATTGTCACTCAGGAAAACTGCCACTATGTTAAAAGTATTGTTAAGTTTAAATATCCTTGCCATTTATAACATAATTTCTAGCTGTATATAATCGAAAGCCAGATTTTAAAGAGAAAAACAGGCATCTTTTTACTTCAGCCATTTTTCAGCAGAAGAGTGATGTGGTTTATATAAATAATGTTTAAATTCATACTTTGAACCCATTTTTAATTATGAGAGGAAATGGAAATAAATTGGATACTCACAATGTCCAGTTTGGGGATTAATATCTTTACTTCTTTCATTCCGATCAATGCAGCTGACAATTTGTTCTTCTTTTCTTTAAATAATGAAATCCAACATGGGTGTCAGACCAGGTTGTTGTTACACAGCTCAAATGCTATACTATAGAATGGACTGCCATGCTATTCTACACAGACATTCATGATAAAGCTGACTGACTTTGGTTATCCCCTAACTTTTCCTCTAGCAGCACAGGTTTTTAGTTTTGAGTGAAATATCTCAACAAGTGTAGGATGAATTGCAGTGAAATTTTCTTCAAATCTTCAAGGCCTCATGAGTATAGATTCTCATGACTTTTGGGATACCCTGACTTTCCCTGTAGCGTCGCTAATTAGTGACAATAGTCTGAAAAATGAAAAAAAGAAAGAAAATAATTTTCTAAATTTTCTAGAAAATTTTGTAACAAAATTAAAAAAAACTTCCTAGATGATGGATCCTAATAATTCTGGTGGTGCCCTGACTCTCCTCTCGAGGCACCAGATTTATTTTACCTGTATTTAAGAAGTCAGAGAAACTCCTGCTATCCACATCAATCCAGTTATTTTGCTTCCCTCCATTCTTTTGATTTTTTCTTCTCTCCTCATTGTTGACTGTATCGATGTCCATGGTCTCCTCTTCAAGTTCTGCAACACTGGTGTGCTTGCAAGGTGCGCTGTCGTTTTTCTTGGTATCACTGCTGTCTTTGTCCTGCTTCGTCACGTCTGGGATCAGAGGCATTGCTGCTGAGCCGGTTTTGTCACCATCTTCATCATTTTCCTCATTTCTGATAATGTCGTCATCGGTGTCCATGTCAAAGTCCACATTCATGTCATCATCGCCATCACTGAATGTAATATCTGTAGTGTCCTCATTGCTACGATACACTGTTTTCTCTGGTGTGTTGACAGCACAGCTCACAGGCATTTCCTCTGACTCGTCATCCATCTCTGTGTTCACCTCTTTGTCTTTCTCATCATTCAGCTCAGATCCCTCAGATTCACTCTCCTGCCTCTTGCTCCTGCCTCGGCTACGTTTCCTCGACATTAAAGCTCTGCAGGGATTTTTGGTTCGCAAAAGGGAGCCTTTTATGAAGGGGAGACCTAGAGGAGATACAGGTACAGCTATGTGAGAAAATTATTACTTTATTATTACTTTTATCACTTGATTACCATTCAGCCTCTCCATTTGGTTTTATTGGTTTTTCTTTTAAGTCACCAAATTAAACAAAATACCTTGTTTAGATGCTGTATATATTTTACCACTTACGGCTCAAACTGCAACTGGTCATGGAGAGTAATCTTGTATCAGTCAAAGAAAATGTAGTAATGGACATTATACTAAAAATAGATCCGACCAAGCAATCTGATTGGGCAACTAGACATTTAGACCATGCTCCAATCAGCATGACAGCACACCCAGAGCCATATAAGCACACCAGGCACATCAGTTGAAAATGTTACTCCACCATTTCTATGTCAACTTTACAAAGTTGAATCATGAACAGTTTCTGAAACATTTGTTCGTGAAAATAAATCAGGAGCCACAGTGGAACACAGAGAAGCTGCCCAAATAATTTATATAAAAGTGATACATCGGATTTATTTGTTACAACCATACTCCAAAGTTAATAGTTTGTATCACATCCGCTGTGACGGTGACACAGCACTTTGATAAAAATAGCTGCAACATGTGAATTTCGCAGACACACTGGAACTTAATTTGTTAAAATGTTTATTTGTTGAGAAGTTACAACAAGAAGGAACAAAGCAGTTTTGTGTTTATATGTGCGATCATTGTTCAGTTTGGGACATCCCACGATCCCCTCAAAGTTAACATCAGCTTAAATGACTAACTCAGGAACCTTATACAGTATCGTCCCAGTTCATGGACGTATAGTATAGTCTAGTATCTATTTCTTTCCATTGAAAAAATATTTTTCAGCAGATGTTTTAGTTATAACAAGATTGAGCTAACAAAGCAGTTGTTTGGCTGAATTTATTCAATTTGGGACATCCAACAATCCCTACAAAGCTAAGATTATCTTAAGTTGTTTTATTTTGAGAGCAAAATAAACTGTATTCACAATATGAATACAGTTTGATTCAAACTTATTTTGTTGGTAAGTGTTGTTGTATAATCATAATATTACAATATAACATCAAAGGGTTTGATTTAACGTCATAGTATTTGCACGACAGTGATGCTGCTCTTAAGCATCCCTGAAGTTAAAGTAAACCTTTCCTGTAATATTGCTGAATTACCAAGTTCAATGCCAATGAAAATGTCTTCATGGAAAACTACTCTGACAGAATCGATAATACAGATCAATGGATAGTCTAAGAGTTTTTGTCCATTACATACCATTCAGCAGAAGAGAATTTTCAGATTTTTCATTGTCCTCCTCAGCATCACTGTTTTCGGAGTTGTCCTGCACATCTGGCTCCAATTCATCTTCAAAAGAAAAGAGAGACATGTATACATTTATAGCACCAAAAAGGACAGGGTGTATATAGTTTAAATTCAATTCAAGACAATACAATGCATTTTAAATTACAATTAGATGTGAATAATCACTTTTTATGTGATCTTATTTCACTAAAAGCCATGTAAATTTTACTTGAACACCAATATACACTTTTTATGCCAACGGTTTCACACTGACAGGTGGTGGTAATTTACCACGGAGAAAAAAAAAGGGAAATCGGCACTGCAAATGGTTTGAGGAAGCAACTACAGTCAACTTGTTTGTTGTAATTTGTGACTTACACTGTATGCAAACATAACTTCTGTTGTCTGCAAACATACAGTAGCTTAACTCCATATCAACACCTTTAAAGTACTGAACTGGACACTGACCTGGAATCTCAATTTCCTCGAGAGATTTCCCTTCGAATTTTTTAAGAGATCCATTCTCCATAGCTGATAGTAGCTCTGAGATTTTTGCAATGTTGACAGCTGCCTCTGGTGTTTGATAGTACTCTCTGTCGGTCTGAATGTCACGGCCCAACAGTTTGGCTAGCTGATCAAGCTCATCATTTGTGAGGCTGAGAATCTGGAAAAATCTTACAAGGTGCTTATGGAAAACCAAAGAGCGGAGGTTTGCTGTGTTCTTTGCACCACAACGAGCTGCAAAAATGCTGGTGCACTGGTGTCCGCGGTGGAAGCTTGAACACGGGGCATCAGGTCTTGCAAATAGGAAGGGATTGTTTTCATGTACACCACACGCGTCTCTCTTGTTCACAAGCAGTGTAACTGCAGCGAGCATTTTACTGGTCAACGTAACAGCAACTTTGTGGCCACTTTCAGTCTTAATGTTGATCTTGACGGTGTGCTTGGACAGAATTTGCTCAACCTGTGACTGGCTGACAGCAGCGTCTTCATGAAGTTCAGTCTCATCCCGTTCCTTAAATGACTTAAGGGTTGCTTTTGAAACTTCGGCCATATTTGTGTTTAAGACCGACACTTGTGCAAGTGTCACTCTGAGAAGTGCAGTATAGACCGGAGAGCTTGCGTACATCGTGAGACTTTGCACTGCAGAAGCAGCTGTCTTCTCCATGCACTGATAGAAAAGCTGCACATCATGAATGAACGGTATGGTTGGCGTGGGGTTTACTTTTGTCTTTGATGGAGAGACATTTCTCCATTCTTTCGCACACAAGTTTATAAATTTCTCTGCTTCACGTATCGTCTTTTTATCAGCATTCTCTTTCAAAGCTCTGGCGAAGTTAATTTCACCAATTTTTATAAGCAAATTTCCCATTTTCTTCAGCACATTTGGTCTGTCACAGAACTTTGTCTCTTCATTGAAGCCAGTGAGCTCTCTCACACCTTCAACAACCTTTCTGAAGTTTTGGAGTTTGATAGCATCTTCAAAGCTACAGATTGCCTTTTTCTTTAGAATTAACAGGAGTCGTCCTATTTGCCTCAGACTCTGTTTGAGGTCTTCCAAATGTTTCTTTTTTCTTCTATTCATGCAGTACAAACACTGTGCCAGCTGCAGTATAAAAGAATCATTTAAGAGTTCAGATGAAATCTCATCATTCTTCATTGTGTTGAACATCTTCCTCACATCTGATGAGATTTTTGGGAGGTCTGTTGACTCTGTTGCAGCAATCAAAGTTAAGACTTTTGTCTTCACATGTGACTGAGGTTCTGCAGACTTCCTTGCGGAACACTTTAGCATATGTCGCCACACGTCCTTACGAACGTACATGCTTTTACAATATACACAACTTCCAAATGATTTAGCAGTGTTGGGCGTGCTTGAGTTTCTTTTTAATTTCAGTGCTCCACTGCGAGTCTTCAAAACCTCCTCATTATGTTTGGTATTTCCTCTGTCTCTTAACTTCTCCAGTAGCGCTTTTCGTTCTTTGGAGTTTTTGCGTAGTCTTAACACTGCAGCTATATCAGGTTCTTCATTTCTATGGGTGAAAAGGTGACGAGAAATTTTAGACTGAGCTAACCCGCAAACATAACAATAATTTCTGTTGGTGAAGGAGTGGTCTTTGAGATCTTCTTCATTTATGTTGGTGAAGGAGGGATCTTTGAGCTCTTCATCAGAGGTAATATCATTGGGAGAATCAGACTCTGTGAAACTCTGACGGTTGTTCCTGGGAGAAGGTACATAGTCTTCATCACAGCAGGATGATGCAGAACTGGAGGGTCCTGCAGAGTCTTCAGCCTGCAATTATGAACAAATCATTTTATATACTTTACATAAGTTTATGTTACTAAATAGAAGTTTGGGGTCCCCTGCTGGAGCTGCTGCCCCAAGACCCGACCTCGGCTAAGCGGACAACGATATATGGATGGACTTTACATAACCAAACACAAAACAATGCTAATCTAAGTATCTAAGTATGCCATATGAACTAGACATGATATAATTTCCCGCTGGTCCAGCTATTTAGCCTGCGAGATATCTGAGATGCATTAGCAAGTTTTTTAGCTTGTGTCTTTGAACAGTTACACACATAGTTGTCAAGCGCTCATTGCTGATCTGGGGATTTTGTTGGGGAGCTCCAGCTGGAGTCCAGCTGGAAGTACCTACCTGCGTGCTTTAGTTATTGATTTATAGTTCAGAGCCAGATCACCCATTCATATCACCATCACAACACTAGATTGATCTTAAATTATAGTCACCACAAAAACAGTGTTTACTATGTGGTACACATTTATAGAGATGGCTTTGCTAGATGTGGGTCACTGAAAAGGAGAAGATAATCTCCAACCTCTTAACTTTCTCTTCACTATCAACAATCTTCACAAGCAGAATCTTCACATCAGAAAACAGGAGCACATAATCGCAAATAGTTTGTTGTGAAAATAATTGGCAGATGAATCAATAATGAAATAATTGTAAGTTGTAGCCATGAAATAATCATAAGGGGTACAGTTCTTATATAACAGCTTTGCCTAACCCTCCAATGTCACATCTACCCGTTTTTTTAATAAGGGAAATACATTTAACACTTACACCCTCATTCTCTGGTGAAGATGCAGCATTTACATCTGTTTGTGATGTATTCAGTTCTTTACAGGATTCCTGTTAATATTGAGAATACAGAAAAGTCATGAGGAAATATGAAAACACAATTAGAAGTGTGCTATAGGAAATGTGTTATTTCAAACACCTTACCAGTTTATTATCGTCACCTTTACAATCCAAAGCAATCCTTTACAACTGTATTGATATAAATGCTACACAGGCAAACTTTATAATGTTCAGATTTTGTTGACAAATTGTTTACTGAAAATATTTTGGACATATTATCAATGACATAATAGACAATAACTGCCTTTCTTTCAAACACAGGGCAAATGTTTAAAAAATAAAAAATAAACCTACTGTTGATCGCCATGGGTAAGAGGAGTCCCCATAGTTGTAAGTTATCTCCTCGCCTGGAGAGATTTCTGTCACTGCAAACAGACACAAGTGTGGCTTTCCCTCACAGACAACTTTCTTCATTTCACAGTTGGGACTAACGTGATCATCATTTACAAGTCTCCCAAGGGTCCCGTCCTCGTTCGCAGCATTAATACTGCAAACAAAATGCTCTTAATGAAAATTCAACCTTAAAATTTTTCAATATCCGTTTCATTACAATTATGATGACTGATAATATCATTCAAGACGAGGCAACGGACACCTGCTGCACACAAATGACTCAGTTTCACAGGTTAATAAAAAATTAAAATGTACATTCTTTTATATTCTGCCTTATTTTGTCTTACTTTTGAAGATAAACTGCTGTTAAAATATAAATACAGTTAATGAAACACACACACACACACACACACACACACACACACACACACACACACACACACACACACACACACAAGAGTATAACACAGAAATAAACTCACTGCCAGTTTGTTCCATTCCACGAGAAGTCAAAGATATAATTGTTCAGAGTATCACCACACTTCTTCCTGGTTTGCTTGTGAGAGATGTTGCCCCGAAACTCAACAACAAAGGTGGATGGTTCAATGGTTTGATGGGTAAACACACCTCTACCTGTAACAGCAAGACAGCCCACGTTGCTCTATTGACCAACCATCCCATTGATAATCTATAGATCTCTATTGATTTAGAGGCTACCATTTAAATAAAGGTTTTAAAACAATAAAATAAACAAACCTTTAAAGGGGTCTATAAACCGTTCCTCCAGGAAGGGTTTGTCTCTACAAACTTTTATGTGCTCCAGGGCATCTTGCTCAGGAGTCAGTTGCCTGTCTTGTTGCTCCGCAGCATCTGAAAAAGTTATCCAAAAATAACCAACAAGAGCACCTGGCAGCGCCCAGGAGGTGAACTGGATTGGTTACAGGGAGTAATTATTTTCACTACATACCATCCTGCTGAAATGAATTATCTGATTCTTTAATGTCCTCCTCTGCATCACAGTTTTTAGGGTTGCCCTGTTCCTCACCTGGCTCTAATTCATCTAAAATAAAAAAGCAAGATATAAAATGTGTTAATTTGTAGTTTAAGTAGATTGTTTCTACTAAACGATCACTGGCATGTCAGCATCACACTGGATACATACCTTCAATCTCAATTCGGTCCAGAGAGTTTCCTTCAAATCTTTCAAGAGAACCCTTTTCCATTGCCAGTATAAGTTTTGCAATTTTGGCCAGTTCCACAGCTGCTTCTGGTCGGCGATAATAGTCCCTGTCAGCCCGGATGTCATGGCCCAACAATTTACCGAGTTTACCCAACTCGTCATTCTCCAGGTAAAGAATCTGGAAGACTCTAGCAATGTGCTTGTGAAGATGCACCGCCCTGAGATGCTCTGGGTTCTTTGCACAACACTGAATGGAAAAAGCCCTGATGCAGACCATTCCGTGGTGGAGGCTTGTGGGAGAAGAGTCAGGCTTTGCAAACAAGAAAGGATTGTCTTTGTGTACACCACATGCTTCTCTTTTGTTCACAAGCAACGTTATCGCACTGACCAGTTCAGAGGTCAACAAGACAGCAACATTTTGGCCAGTCCTGCTTGGAATATTTATCCTAATGAAGTGCTTGGACAACACTTGAGTAGAGTCGCCTCTCTCCTGGAATGTCTTCACTGTAATTTTTGAAACCTCAGGTGCGCATTGGCTGAAGACTGATGCTTGTGCAAGTGTCACTTTGCAAAGTGCATTGTAGACCTGCTGGCTTTCATACTTCTCCATGCTTTCAATGGCAGAAGCTGTGGTTGTTTCTAGGTACTTGAAGAACAACTGCACATCCTGTGTGAATGGTATGGTAGACGGGTTGTTCTCTCTTCGTCCACTCAACGAAGCGAGTGCTGTTTGGGAGACAAGTTGAGACCATTCTTTTGCACACAGTTTCATGAATGTTTTTGTGTCTCTCATCTGCTCAATGCAATCAGCTCCAGTGAGGACAATGGTGCCTATTTTCTTCAGCGATTGTCCTAATTTAAAAGCAAGACTTGGTTTGTTATAGCTCCGCGTCTTTTCATCGAAACCAGCGAGGTCTTTGACAGCTTCAACAACTTTGAAGAAGTTTGTGGGTTTGATAGCATCTTCGAAGCTGAATACTGACTTTTCATGCAGTGCTAACAAAAGTCTTCCCATTTCTCGTAGCTTCTGTCTGATGTGCTCACTTTGATTATTTCCATGCTTCTCAGACAGATTCTGTGCCAGCTGTATTAGAAGGAAATCATTTTGAACTGCTGATGCAATCTCATCTTGTTTCATATTTAAGAGCATCTTCCTCACAGCAGATGGAATCATTTTGGAGAGTGGTATCTCTGCAAGAGCAATCTCACCTAAGACTCTTGTCCTACCGCCTGTTGCAGGGTTTGACGTCCTAGACGAACACCTGGCCTCATGTCTCCACATCTCCTTACGTCCATACAGGTCTTTATGTTCTTTAGAGTTGGAAGCACCCTCATCTTCCTGCTGGGTGTACAAAGCATTGTCTGGTTGCAGCATAAAAGTCCCCGTCATCTCTTGAGAAGAGTCTAAGTTTGCAAAAGGTGAATTGTCCCTAAAATCCAGCTGACAGTTGATGTCGCCAAAACTAACATTGCCCAGACCAGGTCCACTGCCGTGTAGTTCGTCACCATCATTACCAGAGCAGGGATTTTCAAAACTTGAAGATGATGAGTCCTCCATCTGGAAATACAGTACAAACAAGAAATGTTATACATACATCATTTCATACATACATGTACAAAAAAGGCTTTGGCAGTAGAAACTACACACAACCCACAGTTTATTTTTATTTTATCAGTGAGCTTAAAGGCTCTGACACACCAACCCGGCTGACCGTCGGCAGAAAAGGCAGTTGGAATGATCAGTAGACTCTCGTCTCGCAAAAAAAAAAAAAAAAAAGTCCCTTACATACTAAACACAGCATACTCAGTTGCCAGTTTATTATATTTTTTTAAACTGAACATTATAATTGTCAAGAAGGGAGTATTAATTGCAGGATCGAGACTGCATTAGTTTTATCAACGTGTCCCTAATATACTGTTGATTGACTGTAATTTAAAATCAAAAGCAAGGCTCCTTCATTAACATAGACTTACATTTGATCGCCATGGGTAAGAGGAGTCCCCATAGTTGTAAGTTATCTCCTCGCCTGGAGAGATTTCTGTCAATGCAAACAGACACAAGTGTGGCTTTCCCTCACAGACAACTTTCTTCATTTCACAGTTGGGACTAATGTGATCATCATTTACAAGTCGTCCAAGGGTCCCGTCTTCTTTGGCGGCATCAACGCTGCAAGCAAAATACTCCTATTGAATTCTTAAAATGACTGCACTTAACTATGTTTTAGTTTTTGTTGTTGTAGAAATCATATATGAAACACATTTGTATCATGTTATTGTAACCTGTTGCTATGGGTTTTTTTACATTGTCCTAAACTCGTAAATAAAATAAATAAATAAGCTGCTAATGACCCAATCAGGTCTCTTTCTGAGTAAAAACTTACCACCACTGTGCTCCCTTCCATGAAAACCTAAACAAAAATTTGTTAAGAGTATCACATTTCTTCTTAGGCGTTGTGTCTTTGTGAGAAAAGATGTTCCCGCGATATTCAACAACAAATGTAGACGGTTCGATGGCCTTGTGGGTAAATACTCCTCTCCCTAGGAAAGCAAAGATTAACATGAAAACAATGTACATTACAGTCAAGTGTAATGACCAATTTGCATGACCATTGTTTTACCAAACACATATATCCTATTTGCAGTGAAATTACATTATTTCTTTTAACTTTTACTATGCAGAAAAATTCTAACTCCCGCTCAGTCTGTTGTTTTGACGTTAAACTGGTTATTGTAAAATGTCCCAATATGTCTTACTTTAACTCAGACAAAAACAGAACTATACCTTTTAATAAAAAATAGTAAAACAATGTTTTTTTTTAGTTTTGCATCTTCACTAGAAGGTACTTATTTATTTCCAACTAATTTTCTTACAGTTAATGTTTTGAATCATTCACATCTTAACAGAAAAAGGACTGGAGAACTGACCTGTTGTCAAGTAATTGAAATCTCTTTAATATCAGTAGAAAGACTGATATCATAAATGTACCTCCTACCTTTAAAGGAGTCTATAAACCGTTCCTCCAGGAAGGGTTTGTCTCTAGAGGCAACTATGTGCTCCAAGGCATCTTGCTCCGGACTCAGTTGCCTTCTCTGCTTCTCCATGGTTGCTGGAAAATGTCCAAAGATAATAGATTAGCTTTGGGTGATACAGGATCTGCTGATCACACAGTGTTCTTTGTAATTATATAGCAGGCAATATAGAGTTTTGGCTGATTGGTAATAAAGTATATTAAATCACTTGCCAATCTACACATACAGTACACACTGCAGATATGTTGGCCAACAAAGACACCTTGTAACTACGAGGTGTTAACCTTTATTAAACCACAGACTCATATAAAGAGTAAAGAGAAACACAGTGACAAAAAAAATGTGTCCAACAATATAGAACAAATACATCGAAACGTTGTGTCTATGATGCCAGTAAGGTTTGGCGTGGCAGTGCGGTTCAGAGGTGGAGTGGTCACCTCATAACCCAAAGTCTGGCCGGTCAATCCTAGGCTCCTCTTGTCACATTTCAAAGTGTCCCTGAGCAAGTTCTGAACCCCAAGTTGCTTGACGGATGACATTAGTTGTCCACTGCTCCTAATGCTAGGATGGGTTAAAATGCAGAAATAGAATTTCACTACATTGTACTGTGTGTATGTGACGACTAAGAATAAAGAAGATCCATAACTCAGGCAGCATGTGCAAAGGTTCACTACATTCATTTCTGCAGTGTCCCTTTTTTCCAAAACAAATGTATACAACTTATGTTTTTCCCCCTTTGATCATCAACAGATGATCCTGATTACATCTTTGTCTATTTACAATAACGAAGGCTCAGTTGTTTGTTGAAAACTGGTACAAACAGATTAAGAAGCTTTTCATAACTTAAGTAATATTTGCAACTCTGTCCCACTATTGTCAGGTAAGTCAAGTGAAATTACATATCTGCAGTGCATTAGCTGCCAATCACACAAACAAGTCAGTAACTTGGGTATGAATAGAAACCCGTGATACGTGACTATGTCCAAAAGTAAAGCTAGCTAGCTGGCTGCTAAATGTTCTGTCTAATTGCGTTTATATCGAGCCAGTTTTGTAAAGATGAAGTTGTATCTGAATGGTGTTTACTTTCTACTGTACACACACCTTGCTAGCATGCTAACACCAACTAGAAGGTGTTGAGTACGTTAGGAGTGGTTCGCCAACACTTTGCCCACTGCCTTTGATTTAGATAGTTTCAAAACATATATATATATATTTTTAAACACGTTTACCTGCGCTTCAATATCCCAAAGTAGAAGCCATAAGGTGTACAGGTGTAGCTAACACAGTGGCAGCCATTTTTCCTTTCTATCCTCTTCTCTTTCAGACTTCAGGCTCGTTCGAGATGAACTGCGCCTCGTCTGGAAAGTGGACGAGAGCAGGCGGCGGCAGCGGGGGGGGGGCAGCGGGGGCGGGGACAAAAAGCTGCGGTTAAGTCGGACAGTTTCCATCCGATTTCAGCTTCCTTCAGGCTGGACCAGGAAGTGACAAAAACACTGTGGTGCGATTCCGATTTAGAAAAATGTTATCAGACCCTCATATCTGTTTGACTCTAGTTGTTTTAATGTGATCTGTTGCCGATGTTAATTAACAACACAGATGGTCCGTGATCTGAACAGATTTAGTCTCTCTGACTTTTAAACGTCACTATCAGCCATACAACGTGTGTTCTGTACAGAATAAGCCTTTAAATCAGACAAATAGCAATTAAAATCCCTTCGATTCAAAATCAATACAAAGTTTATACAAGACGTCATCATGTTGAGTCGACGTCCGATGTCAGGAGTGTGTACTACCATAAACTTCAAGAGTCTAGGCTTGAATTAATTCAAAACAAACAAAACCAAACGCATTATTAAGAAAAATAAACAAAGCTCTCCCTTTTTCATACCATTTTCTAGTATAACTAGTATTCTAGTATATGTATTAATTCCTCTCCTTCCATTTCCTACCAGTTTATTCTATTATCATTATATTTCTCACATGAAAAAAGTACATGCACGTTATAACTACATCTGCTTTGTCTTGGCATTTAATGCATAAGCATTTCAGAGACCACATGACGGCGACGCTGCGGTCTACAGTAAGCACCGGACACTCTAACCAATCACTGACTGTAACGTCACTGAGTAACTCTAGAGGTAGCCAATCAGCGGTAATGGATGTCTTTACTATCGAGAAGTCTAAACGCACGAAATTACTGCCGTGCGTGGTTTGAGGACACAGAAAAAGGTCCCACAACTTAAACCGCTATAACTGTAATCTCATAAAACAACTAAGTTTAAAAATGTTTTATTTAAAAACATACAATAGAAAATACTCAGAACCTTGGCAGCCATATAAACTGGGGGTTAATATAACCAAGATATTAAACATGAAGGGACAGTATTTCTGTACTTTATTTTATGTTCAGTCAACAAAAGGAAAAATTGTGTTTTTTTAAATGGCATTAAGGTTTTAAGGAATTTTAAACTGTGATATCAGTTCAATTCTTTAACATTATGTTCCTAAATATATTTAAATGAATTCCAAAAACATTTTAAACCCCATCAATTGGACACTGGTGATCAAAATATGTCCATCTCTATTACTGAGGTAAAATTAAATGTTGCTAACCCTTTGACTTTCATTTAATGTCAAATGTAACTGTAATCTCACAATCAAATGTCCAGACCTTTCAAAGTCAGATTATCTGATGAATTAAGCTTTTGCATGAATTCATCTTTTACATTTGACCATTTTGCAAGTTGGAGAAGCTACTGGAATATTAATTATTATTATTTAATTTAAGCTATTTAATGGTGCGTCATGGCACACTTTGGTATAATCAAATCTAAGATTACTGATGAATTCCAAGACATTTTCTTTTGAAGTGTATACGCTGAATACCCAGGAATGACTTTCCAACAATCCTTAATCTTGGGTCTGGAAACAAGCATGTGCTCTTTGACTGATACAAAATCGTTGCATTGATAAAAATCAAACGTGCTGCAGGTTTGTCACATAACATGATGGTTGGTGACTTACATCTACATAACAGAAAGGTGTTTTCAGTTAGTTATCTTGGATGGATATTTACTCACTGAAACCAACTGAAATCAAAATTGTTTTTTCATTGTAGCTCTTTACAAGGACAAAGAAATTTAATTGCACAAGAATGTATATAATCGTAACATGGAAGGGAAATAAAGTAATTAATGAGAAGCAACCATTCACCAGATAAAAAACAAGACAGCTATGTGTCCTGCTGAGCAGTTGACAGTCTGAATGTTGAGCTGAGTATCTCAGTCCAAAAAGGCTACCTACACAACATGTGGTTAAGAAAGGATGACTTTCTCTGCAGTTGTGTACATTGTAGGTAAGTGAGATATTTATTCCCGTCCGTTTCTGTTTATTGGGCCACGGTTAAATGAACATGTCAGGGTATCTACAAACATTTAAACCACAAGCTACTGCGCCAATAAGAGATCACTTCTGCTCCTCATCACTCTGAATCCCCATCTTCCTCCTCGTCAGGTATAAATGGTGGATCATCGGGTGTCTTCTTCTCCATTGCTCCATCTTTTCTTGCTGTAAGATGAAGCTCTCTGACAGTGAGAATGCGGATGAGCATCCCCTCCATGGTGATATCGTCTAGAGGCGTGGAGGAATACCACAGGGGGCTGTTGGGGACGCAGCAGCGCTCAGGGTGAAGGTAGAACAGGTTGGTGCGCTGTTTGACCGACTCCGAGCTGGATGGAAGACAGTCATGTCAACACTGTGATCAGCAGATTAAGGAGACCAATGTGTAGCGCTAAGTTTCATTTTAGTATAAAGTCTATTACAAATTAAAATTCTTTATCAAAAATTTAACAGCCAATGGATTTCAATATTTGCAGTTAAAATGTTATGCATATTAAAAGGATAGTTTCATGATAGTCAGGTGTGTATGAAGAATAAAACAGTTTTTTGTCACTGTAACTAGTTCAGTGTGGTACTATACTTACCACTTGGAGAGGTAGAACTCGTAGAGTCTGACTGGACAACGAAGAGGGTTTTCTGTATTCTCCATCATCTCCAGGATATCCTCTTTACTCTCCTCCTCCTTACGTTTCTTTGCAGGAACCTCTGGATCTGAAAAGGACGCAAACACAAACACCTTTACACCATATCTAATATAAATTCATTTCAGTTTTTGGAAGCCCAATTTAACAGTACTGCTGGTTAAGAAATACTGTAAATGGAATTACAATAAGGTACTTTTCAGTTGCGCAAATGTTTAATGCAGCAACATAAAAACTCATACCTGTGTTACTTCTACTCTACCTCCTGGTGTAGCAGTTGTGCTGTTTAATAAACTTGCACTCGATTAAAGATGAGCACAACAGATAGACAAAAATAATGCTGATATATCCATGGTGAGTATTTTGTTTGCTTTGACTTTTTCATAAAAAAACTGTCTGTAAACATTTAAAAAAACACTGCAATGTAAAAACTTCAGCTTTTTAATAAGAGTACACTAGAACTTAAACTGCATATGATATATCATAGTAAAAAATAAGGTTTTAAGCAAATTCAGGCTTATCCATCTCAGTTTGTGCCAGAACTCTTCAAAAACAATAAAACAAATTATTGTATAGTATTATAAAAACAATTATTCATTAAACACATGTTTTTAAAGGTTTTGTTGGCTTTTGATGCCAGTTTGTTTCTCTTTAACATATAATGGTTCAGGTAATGCACATTTGACAAAGATCTGAAATGATTCTAAATATATAATGTAAGTGCTTATTTGCAAAACATTCCTGCCTGCCAAATGCTTGACTTCCAAATACATTCTTATAAAAGCACCAAATTTGTGAATGTTAAAATGAAAGTTTTTAAATTTAAAGAAATTTTGATGGATTTTAATGTCTATAATATACGTTATTACATGTTGGTATGGAACAAATAGGTATTTCATTTGGACCTTCAGTCGTACTGGGACCCGACTCGGGCTCATTTATGGATATTGGCGGGTAGAAGCGCAGAAAGGTGGTCTTGGTGTTTTTCTGGTTGGTTTTGGTGCAACGCATGACGTGAGCAAAGGACAGCTGGCGGTGCTGCTCCACTGTGGTGAAGCCAAAGTACTTGCAGCAGAAGAAAAGGAGAGTGTTGAGGAGGACGATGGGGGAGTACGCCCCCAACTGTTTACAGTCCCAGAGAAATTCCTCCTCCACACGGGAATGGATATAACCTGCAGAGAGAAGGAGAGAGACCCGTTACAAATCTGGTCAAAAGGTTTATTCATGCAAAATAGAAAACTGAGGAGGAACACAAACAAAAATTTTGACAGAACATCAATTGCAAAAATATGTATAACTCACCACTTGCTGTGATCGAGGGCTTGAAACCTCTCAGCATATTATTGAACTCAGTGGAGAATTTATTGTAGAAGCGATCCATGAATATGTTCTCCACACGACCGTTCTCAAACAGATACTACAGAGGAAAAAGATTTCATGGTCATAATGACAATTTATTTCATTATGGTATATCTAGATTATAGTAGTATAATCTAGATATACTATATTACTACTATATAGTGGTTATAGAAGTATATTTGCTGATGCACTACTTTTTAGTAGATGTGACTTACTTATACTGTTTACTAATCACTTTCAGTCATAATGGAAATGCAAGTTATTGCTAATGCAAACTCTACCTTTCCTGATGTTGCTGCTTTCAGGGTTTACCATACATAGGTTACATTTGGTCGCCCTGCCCAGGTAGATTGAGATCCACCCAGGTAGACAAAATCCAAATCATATTTTTTTCCCCAATCACCAATGTTACAGTGCACAAACACCAGCGGCCTCCAGCCCCTCCACCTCGTGAAGTCGTGCTCCGTGTGCATGACAACGTCACCATTTCAAGCCATAGTTAGTAGTAGCATTCTGCTGGTGGTCTTGTCGTGGGATTAACTGTATTAATAAACCGCAGAAATACCATGGCCACACTGTAAAAGCTCCCTGAACGTCATTTATCAGATGACAAACCTCCCCCTTTCCATGGGCAACCCCCTCACTCTGACATCTCTCCATTAGTGCATGTATAGGTACTGAGCATGTGTGTGTAATTCATATCCAAATGATGATCCACCAAATGATGTGTGCAATGTCCATCATATGGATGGGTGCAATGTATATGGTTAACTGTGTAAGGGTAAAAGGCTTTCATCAACATCTACAACACAGTCATGATGATGCAATGCTTGCTGACATATTACAAGACAGATATAATTAGGTCATCAAAAAATGTCCTTTGTCAACACATTTAAATAATTTTAAGAAACAATAAACCTGAAAGGGGAGGGGCAGTGCATGGTCTGCACGTGAACTGCAGCGTCTCCAGCAACACAGAGCTGTCTGTAAATGTCTGTAAATAATGCAGGGAAAAAACTATTGCCAAACACAGCAGCCGCATAACGGCCGATGCATGTAAATACGCAAATATCGGCCCGACCTATTGGCCAGCCAATCAAATCGGTCTTTCGCTAATCACTATCTGTTAATATTATGTAGCTTAGTCACTGTTTTCAATAAATAGTTAATATACCTTTGTTTGACTAGTTTATTACTGGACTTGAACTGAACCTAGCCAGGATGTGGCATGCCGTCACATCCTGTGCCACCCACCACCACACGTAAATTCTCAACCTGTAGGAAACACTGGCTTCACATAAAAACCTTACCTTTCTTTTATTGTGAAGTTAAAGGAAATGCAATGTCTTTGTCAGCAAGATATGGACACAAACTTTCTCTGTGTGTAAAAAATGTCTTGCCTGTTGAATGCCAAGGCAGAGGTAGAACAGGCTGTCGGGGGAGTATGGCTCTCCGTTAGTTCGTTTCACCTCAGCAATAAAGCAACAAAGGCCGTAGCTCAGCTCAGCAGTGGTGCAGCGCAGAACATCCTCCTTCAACTCCATGGGACGAGCTGAAATTAGGACACAAGGAGTCCAAAATAAAGAAAGTTTAAAAAAAAGTTAAACACAAAGAATCTGTGCAAAGATACAGTGTAGAAGACTTGTCACAGTGACAACATCAAAATGACCTCAAATCAATAACGTGACCCATGCTATCAGAGACGGAGGTTTTACAAATCACTGCCAGTCTAATGGCTGCTCAGGGATATCTTCAAAGTCTCTTTAAAGACTTCCTTCATAACTCTTGAGTTTGATACTCTTTATTGTTGGGTAGAATAATACAAGTGCATGATCTTGGATTAAGTAAAGGAACTATCAAGACCAGCTTTAGCGGTTGTATTTACTGTCAAAACTTACAACCAAAGCGTGGCGTCTCCAGGTTGGATTGAGTTTGCCTCCACTGGATCCATCGCTTCCAGGAGTCAACACCATACTGACTCTTCAGTTTTGGGAGTTCTATAGCCAAGGCCTGTTTAGAAACACCTTTTTGAGTTGATGCTTCAGCTGCCTTAGACCGCTTTGACTTACGACCCTTAAACAGTAGAGAGAGAGGAGGTTGCATCATTGATATGATTAGGGTGATACAAAGTGATGTGGGAGGCCAACCTATTCTATCTCTAGCATGTTTGAGGGTTTGGCACTGAACTCTGTACGTTAGGGCACCCACCAAAATACTTTGGTACCTTAAGGTACCGTTGGGTACTGGCACAGAATTCCAGGTACCTGTACTGGTTCAAATGTGAACGGTACCCGACCCTAATGGTTGGTATTCTCAGTATCCTAACTACACATTTATTTTTTTAGCAAGTAAAGTCAAATGTAGGCTTGAATGCACAAGGCAGCATAGTAGCTTTTCCCAGGCAACTACCATCTTTTCTCGGGTTTTTCTGTGAGCTTGTCGTCGTCGCTGAGCGGCAGGCGGGCTCGGAGATCGCTGGGACTGTTCTCTGAGCCGGGCCATTCTCTCCAAGGTTTCTGGAAATCACATCAGATGGAACATTAGACCAAGTGCTTGCTTTTAACACACACACACACACACACACACACACACACACACACACACACACACACACACACACACACACACACACACACACACACACACACACACACACACACACACACACACACACACACACACACACACACACACACACACACACACACACACAATGTGTGAGTAAGTGAGTTTAAGAGTGAATGGGGATAGTTTTCTTTTATGAGACAGGAAAGTTTAATTGTATGTGAACATGCAATGATAATAAAAGGCATTAATTAATTAACGTAATACCCTTTTTAAGCACAGGAGGACATCAAATTCAAATGTTTTTTCATGTAATGCTCTTTATAAATGTGTGTCATCTCCTCACCAACAGTAAAGTCAGCTTCGATGTCCATGGGAGGCGGCGGTGGAGGTGGGGGCTGGAAGTAATGCTCACTGGCCACAGGAATGTCTAGAATCGGATTGAGCTTATCATCGAGACCATCCGGTCGACTGGGGGACCTTAGACCTGCATCAGAGGTGTCCTCCCAGTTGTTGAGGAAACTGGTCAAGTCGTCTGTGTCCAAATCATCACTGTAGTTACTAGTGTGCTCTGTGAAATAAACATAATAGGAACTTGTCATCCAGCGTGACACATTTTTCTTATATTAAAGTGCTCATATTATGCTCATTTTCAGGTTCATAATTGTATTTTGAGGTTGTACCAGAATAGGTTTGCATGGTTTCATTTTCAAAAAACACCATATTTTTGCAAATCCTGTTTTCACCCTGTGTGTTTAGGTGTCCGTTTTAGCTACAGAGTGAGACATCTCACTTCTTTACTATGTTTGTTGGGAGTCGCACATGCGCAGTAGCTAGGTAAGATCACATCAGCTAGATAACTCTTTCTCCAACTTTGGTCAGAACAGGGCAGGATTAGCTGGGAGACTTCTTCTAATGGTGTTTTTCCACTGCTGGTAACAGCTCAACTCGACTCGCCTCGCCTCTACTCGACGCACTCTGCGTCCGTTTTCCATTGCAGATTGAGTAACGCCTCAGCGTGGCTGGTCACCATAGCTACGCAGCCGGAAACTGCCACGATGTAATTTTCAACGCGACTCACAACAGCACGTTGGAGGTGTTTTGTTTTGATTCTCGGCATGTCGCTACTTGCCACAGCCAGAAGAAAATTTGTTTCAAAAGAAGCTGAAGGAAGCAACAAAAATCACTGCAGAAAAAAAACAGGAGTTTGGGAATTCCGACTGAGTTCAGACGTCGACATGACTATTGTTCGCCGACACAAAAGGGTAAGTTAAGTTTCCTGGTAACATTAGCTAACATTTGCATGTGTTCAGGGTCACAGTCACTATTTCCTTTACGCTATATAAAAGTACATGAATTTTAGCAACCATGATTACACACCAAAATATGTATGCTGTGTACTGTGTTTCAGACGTCTGTTTGGGCGTTCGATGTACAACTGGTGAAATCTCTGGTTCTGACCTGCTGTGCTTTGTAAAATCGTTATGAGAGTCACGGAGAGGCTTATGACGATGACTGGGATGCATCTGGGACAGCAGAGCTGGTGGTGACACTGTCACAAGGTGCAGAGGAAGAAGACCGGGATGTACGGGAGGGTTTGATGTGCTAAATAAAAACTTTTCTTTGATAGATTGTCTTGTTTTTTTTATAAAGTAACAGTGTGCAATATTGGAAACAACAAGCAAAACAGTTTATCTTACCTGCTGGTGCAGCTGCTTCATGTCTCTCTCTGTCTTTCTCCACCACTTTCTCCTTTGGTCTCTCTTCCTTGTCGTTCTTCTCATGTTGTTCTGCAACCATCTCCGCCATGAGGATGAGCTCTGCCTCAAAGGGGTCAGACGGGATCTTTTCCTTGATCTCCTGGATGGTTTCCACAATGCGTTCAGCGCTGTCCATTGTAACAGGAAGGAACATGGGTACAGGCAGCTGTGGTAGACATAGTAAGAGTGTAAAAGCTTATGAGGGTCTGTAATGAAGGTGAAGATACTGTTGTCGATCTTTCACACTACAGAGAATCAAACACTAAGAACAAAGGTGTTTGTAGTGTTCAACGTACCGGTACTGGCATGGCCACAGGTTTGGGGGTACACTGGCTGTACATGTTCATGGGTACAGGGACATACACTGGCACTGGGATAGGAATTATCATGATTTTAGGGAGGACCTCATCTACAGAGTGGGAAAAAAGAAAACGTTCTTAAATTGTGAGGGTTTAAAGATTAGTAAATGTTTCAACATAAGCAAATCTGTAGTTCATATATATATATATATATATATATATATATACATATATACATATACACACACACACACACACACACACACACACACAATACAAACTTAAGGGTCAGCATATTCAAAAGTTGTGCAAATCAGTGACTACGAAAATGATTGTGGGCTCAGAAGAACAACATATTGCTTGATATATTTAGGGGCAAAAAAGAAAAATTAATATGAAAGCACGCTCGCACGCACACACAATCTTAGTAGAACATATATAATTTTTTTAAATGAATACGTATTCTAGTTGGCGCCTGATGAGCCTGGAGAACAGTATCTAAAAAAGTATTTTAAAAAGCTTACTTGAAAAGCGGGAGCACTGAGAGCACTCAAAGCATTTGGCAAATAATTATTTTCCAACAATTATTATCCTTGGTTGTGAAAAACAAGTAAATTCTTAAATGTGAGGTAAAATAAAAAACCTTCTCTTTAGGCCTGTAAAATATATATTATATACAAAAAATATATACATGTGATGTAGACATGATAAGCGGATATTAAAGTAATGTAAATAATTAAGTAATGACATCTGTGTTTTAGTGTGTTCGACTGTAGAGAAAAAAGTTTGTTATCATAGAAACACTGTTGTCTGGTTGTTGCTTTTACCTGTCTGTGCCTCAACATCAGCTGTTTGTGTTCTACAGGAGACCCCTTTGTTTTGCACCATCGGTTTGCAGAGCAGGGCCTTGTTCTTCAAGATTTTGGGGGCAGGAGGAGGATGAACTTTCACTGTATCTTTCTGAGGAAGGAAATAAAAATTAACAAGAATTAATCAAAAAAACAAATGGACTAATGAGCTTATGTCAGCCACAGCGGAGATCCCCACAAACGGCAGTCTCTAAAAGCATGACATGGCTGAACAAACTGCATCAAAGACTCCGTTCCTAAGAGTGTGTACACACACCGATACTGTGCAGGCCACAGCACATAACTTTTCCTCGTCATCTTGATCCATAGATTGAGGGAACTAGGCCTGCTTAGTGTTTTCATTGCCCTATTATTACTACTATCATGTTTCACCTGTTTTGTTCAATTTAAGCTTATTTTTATCTTCTATTTTGTTCTTTTAAATGCCTATTTTTATGTCTTTCTGTACTGCCTTTTTTGCATTTTATCTGTATTGTTTAAAGCACTTTAAATTGTGTTGTTGTAAAGAGGTGCTATACAAACATACTTGCATTGCTTAACTGTATCATAGTGCACACCTGTATGGAAACCTGAATTTTATTGTACATAAAATACATATAACATACAACAACTTACATGCCCAGAGTTCTTTGATTGTAATACGCTGCCTGTGGAGACAGTGACAGAGTATGAAACTTTCACAATCAACACTGGAAATTGATTGAGTGAGCACACAACATGTTTTTCTCTCTTATATATTTGACATGTAGTACATAAACACATGTGTTTGTGTGTTGTGTACTTTGCTGGGCTGTTCTCTCAGTTCTGTTGCCTACTGGAGGCCCTGCAAGTGAGATGACGTTACCGATGACAGGTGTGGCCTCCTCTGTACCTTCAGATCCGAGAAAACGACAGGAAACACAAGAGGAGTTGGCAGGGGATATTACCGATTGATTTCATACCGTGTTAATTAAGAAGTCAGGACTAAAAACCACAATCCAGGAAAATAAAACTTGAAATGGCAACAATACACACCTTTGAAGATATCGCCTTGGGTGGCCACTTTATCACAGCAGAACTGCAGCAGACAAGTCAGATCACAGAAGTGTTTGACTTCTCCCACCATGGGAAGACTCTGCTTCAGTTTCCCTTTGCGGCTGCAGGTGTCACACTTTGCAACCTGAGAGCAAACAGTGAGTAAACATTAAAATCCCCATGGTCATTCACGTTTTTTTTAGTCTAACTATGATTTTAATAACTGCATTGAGGTTTGCTTACATGGCAGAACAGCATGGTGTATTTGGACCTGCATTCCTCAGAGCAGAACTCCTCCGTGGAGCCTCCATACTGTGCCGTCACCAGCTTCTTTGACACACTGTGGCAGTAGACACAGGAGTGACAGTGTTTCCCCCAGTTTTTAGTCAGGTCGTGTCGAAAGAGGAGCTTACAGCCTGGAAGGAAGGAGAGGATAGGCTCAGGGTCACTATGCATGATTGTTTACACACCTTTTCAAAATGCAAGCGTGTTGTTCAAACATGTTCAACCCAACTTTTAAATTATGATATGTATTGATGATTGTGATTTTTTGTATGTATACATTTCCATCTGCTTCCTTACCATCGCTGCAGAAAAAGCAGTCTTTGTTGTTGATTCTTTTAGCGTCTCTGGTGATCTTTTCGATCTTACAATATTCACACAGGCTCGTCACAGCGTTGTCTTTCTTAAACTCGTGAGCACAGTCCACGCTACAAACAAAAACTATCTTGTCCTGCAAACATATAGGTATAAACACTAAATCACCCGACAGTATGTACATCACATTTTCCAAATTTCAGAGCTAGAGAGAGATTGAAATTATTTATGGAAAAGACTTAACAATGGCTTTTAGATGCAGAGGCTTTGCTCTTTATGGAAAATATGTGATGTTATGGCTTACACACCCTCGCAACCACATCAATTTAGCTTAGTAAAAAAAAAAAAATGCCGTTGAGGAACTTTTAAAAACAACCAACATTGCTTCAGCTGATGTGGAACTTTCTGATGAAGTACTATTTTTAAATTCTGATAGCAAAAAATGCTTGTTCACAGACATATTAATGCCTTACTAACACTGATGTCTGTTTATATTTGTCCATTGCCTAGCGCTACATTTTGTAACGTACGTTTATTGAATTATGTCCAGAGGCATTTTGGTCTACGGATGTTGAGAACACCTGTCACATGTGCGGTTTGGTCTTCTGTTTTCAGGTGAAGCATACTCTATTATAATGTGGATATCTTTACTTGTTAATTTATTGATACTAAAAAAAAAAACACTACATGTCTGCTTCCCAATTCTCTAGTTTTTTTTTTTAATACTAATTTTTTAATATTTCTTACTGTCAGACACCGAATGCCTGTCTGCGACTTGAAAAGGTTGGACTGTAAAAACATCAAGAAAGATGATGACGGAAAGACATTCAGTTTCCATTTTATAAGGGACACCTAGCTATAATTAATAAAGTATAACAGTCCTGCAAGGAATTATCCCTTCATGAAGGTGTTGATTGAACTTTGTGATGATTTTGGAAAAGAGGTTTATGGTGCTGTTGAACTGTACATTATTATACAGAAGTGTTTCTGTTATCCCACAGACTTTGTCTTGTGTCGTTATTCTATCTTCCTCCCCTTTGTTTCTTAACTTTCCTGTTGTATCAATAGAAATCCTGGCCACTATAGAGACACATAGTCTCTGCACATATTTCTACATCGAAACAAGTTTTTTTAATGCACTGATTAGAGACTTAATAAAGAGAAGTTTAAGTCTCTAATCAGTGCATTAAAAAAACATTTCTATATAACACCGTAAAGATCCAGCTTCCTCATGTGAATATGAGAACCCACACTAAAACTAATTCCTATTCTCAGACAGACAGACAGACAGACAGACAGACAGACACACACACACACACACACACACACACACACCTTACCTTGATCTGGATGACTTCAGGTTTAAAAGCTATGTTGCGGTTACACTGGGAGCAGTTCAGTTTCAGTGGTCCTTTGGAGACGTCTTGTGGAGTTTGAGTAGGAATGATGGCCGGGATTTGGGTGGATCCCAGTGGTAACTTGGTAAAAATATTCACCTGTTTCTGAGACTTCTTGAACTTATCCTGTCACAGCGAAAACAATACAAGTGTCTTGAGTGAAAACCACTGCAATTCTAGTGCAACACTAAAAGTGTGTTCCTCCATAAAAGGATAACAACGTTCAACAAATAAACCACTTTGATTTGTTCTCACAATAAGGCAAGTCTCATTACCTGAAAAGCCATTACACAAGGAAGAGTGCAGAAGTTCCTGATGGAGGTATCTGACATGGCCAGGTGGTAGGCCGGTACAGAGTTTTTCCCACAACTATCACAATTCAACCGAGCCCCTATGGAAAGGGGAATTTTTTTTTATAAAGAAATAAAATTAAATAAATAAACATGAGTGAAGTATTAGTTGCCAAAATCAAAAGCTCAGTCATAAGAACTACCTTTACCTGATGCACTGACAGACTGAACCTTGAATGCCATCACACAGCTGCTGCTACAGAAGAGGTTAACAGAGTCATCACTGTTTTTGTTGTCAACAGTTTCTGACAGCAACCGGGTAGTGCGACACATCGTACAAGCCTTGGTTATCTTCGTTTTCTATTATGAGATTCAAAAAAAGAATGTTAAGCTGTGCAGACATGGTGAGCTTTTTAATAATATTGTAAACTGTTAACTTCACATTGGAATCTGCTTTTTTGCGTGTCCAGACCTCATGATATTTATGCTTACAATGTATAGATCAGTTGACCGCGACGTGGAGATCACACTGAATAAGTCTGTTAAATGCTGCTCGATTTTGTCCAGTGACAATTCAAATAAAGTTCATTGTAAAGTATATAATGTACAATCAAGACAACACAACCTCAACTATGTTGACAAAACGAGCGAAAGGCAGCGTTACTTTGAGCAAGTGCCAGACCTTTCTCCACAGCGCTGTTTCTGGTCTGGCTATTCTGGAAAAATGCTTGTATGTAGTTCTTTAAACAAACTACAACCATCCTGGGCAGCGCTTTGCAAGATAGAATAGTGGAGATCACAGAAAAGGAGGGACATCCAGCATGTGAGATAGGCTGGATGTCAGGCTTTATCCAAGCAATACACATCCGTTAAGCCAGATACGACTAGAAAAAGACAGTGAGAACAAGAAAGTTGTCGAATATTTTCATGTTTTATGACATTCTTGCCGAGTGAGTATGCTGGGTGTCATCTGTACCATTCATAACCAAACAAATCCCTGTTAGTGGTTTTGAATGTTCCTACCTCTTTGTACTTGGCCAGACACTCTGCATTGCACAGAGTTTTGTTGCTGTCATCCATCTTCAGCATGAGCGGTTTGATGTGGCAGTAGGAGCCGCAGTTCGCACAGCCAGCCATGGACAGGTTGTTTACAATGCGGAAACGGTTAAAACAAGCGTCACTGCAGATCTTGTGGACGGCACCGCTCAGGATTACCTCATGTTTACTCTATAGGAGGGATGACAAAAGAACAGCGTATGTTAGTTCAGAGATCAATCTTTTTTTACAGGGCCAGCGAGATAAAGAAAAAGAAACTGGTATCACTCAGCAGAATAGGAAAACAATTCATATGTTTAATGAATGCAAATCTTAAATAAAGTTAAAGATGTAGTTTTTTTTCCTTTCTGCAAATGTCACTGTTTTTAATAGCTTTAAGGTGTATTTTTATTCTTAAGGGAAGTAGGAAAACAGGTGATCATTTCTATGTTTTAAGATTGTTTTAGAGCCATTATAATTAGTTGATCAACAGAAAATCAATCGGCAACTATTTTGATAATCCATTAATCGTTTCAGTAATTCTTCAAGCTAATTTGCCGCATTACATGGTTCCAGCCCGTTGAAGGTGATGAAGGTGACTAAATATGAAGTACTGAAGTTTTTTACTGTTGGTCAGACAAAAGAAAAGATGGAAGACTCTAGAAAAATTACAATGGTGATTTTATAGATAAAACTATTAATCAATTGATCCAGAAAATAATTGGCAGATTAATCAATAAGGAAAATAACAGTAAATTGCTATTCTGTTTTACTTACGACGCAGTATCTGGTGCACATGCTGCAGAGTGACTGTGGTCCTATTGGCTGTGGTACTGTTTTGGTGGCAGCGGACTTCCTGTAGTTGAAGGAAGTCAAGCAGTTCTGGCTGCAGAATTCCTTCATGCCGCCTTTATCATCTGGAGCCAGAATGACATCCTGAGGCCGAAATATCAACCTGGGATAAAATCAATAAGAGATCCAAATTCAGTCATAGTTTATTTAGGTCATGAACTTTTAGTGCATACAATATATTTAATTACTCTGCCTTTTCTCACAGAGAAAAATCCCAAATAGTCATATGTTTGGAAAGATGACACTGTTTTCTGTTGTACTCACTTTTGGCAGCTGTGGCAGACCTTAGAGACTCCTTTGACTGTGGGGAGAGACGTGGTGAGGCATGAGGTGGAGCAGAAGAGCGCTGGGGAGCCCTTCCTCTGGAAAGCAGTCTGTCCTTTTATCAGGCTCTTATTGCAGTGAGAACAGGACATGTGCAACGATGAGGCGTTGGTGGTGGGTTGAGTCTGTGTTTCGGCAGCTGGGCTCACAGAGAAGACCGAGCCAATCTTCAAGTCCTCCTGTCAATAACAGAACCAAGAGACAGGGGTCAGTGTTGGCCCAGTGAATCTGGATTTTAGTTGTGGAACTTTGCCGGCTTTGTCTATCTGTTGAAGTGATTACTTTTTTTCTATCACTTTTTTGGTCATTGAAACATGGATTAGTTTTGAAGTTCCTTACAGTTTTATTCAGATTTGACGAGGATATTTACGCAAAGAGCTGCAACCTGGAGCAAATTATGAATCCATGCAGTTGGCATAAATGAAAAGTAAAAATATAAAGGCAAGAGAGAGCACTGGTCAGATTATTAGTGTAGTTGTGTGTTGTTTGGCCTTTTCTGCTCTGGTCACAGAGCAAAGTTTTTACAGACTGGTCTGATATGAGAGGAATCCCCTCAACAATTTGTTGTCTTCAGTGTTTCACAGTTAAACCGATACATAAACCAATTTTATTTTTTTAACGTTACAAGCCTACAATGTGTGTGTCCCACCTTTGCAGTATTGGGCTCATCTTTTACACTAGCTGTAGGAGGTATTAGAGCTTGTTCATACTCTTCGTCTATTGGCTCATCCTTCACCTTGACCAAAGGTGGTGAAGGAGATGACTTGATTGGCTGAGTAGCAGCATGCACGCTTTCCTACAACAGGAAAAAAGAAACACATGTTTGATCTATTTACAAAGTTGAAATCAGACATTTGGGAAAATCAGAGCAATGCAACAGCTTTAACACCAGGGGTGTTTTAGTTTAAAGCTGAAGCAGATTTTCTTACTTACAGTGTCTAATCTTGGTATTGACATCCTAACTATTTTCATCCCGTTCATTACGGTCGCTGGTGATGACCTGTCACTTCCTACAGAAACATGAGGAACATGTGAATAACGGTGCAAAGGTAATAAAGAAAATAAATACATTTAATACAAATAATTAGATATACAAAGGCCAGACATTTCACTCAAATCTAAATGTAGCAATAACTGAACAGCGTAAGATGTGAGGAAGCATTACTGACATTATTGATTATTGTCACTTCTGTTTCTTAGTGTCTTGGATTGGATAATACACAATATACTATAATATATACTACTATATACTATACTAAGTACACATTTCAGCACTTAACTGTGTGATGTGCACTTGTTAAAAGTTCCAAAATCTGAAAGGATTGTCTCCTATCAGCCATTTCAAGAGCTCAAGAGATTTCCTTTAGATAGTTGGTTATTTTCACACTGTTTGGTAAAAGTGTGCACTGAGAAAACACCCCAACACATCGCTCTTAGATCACTCACCTGTACTGGTCATGGCTTCAGACAACGGAGACGAGCTGGACTGGATCCCGTCTAAAGACACTTTCATGTCCTCCTCCTCTGCAGGAGGTAATACAGTGGGTTTCTCGTCAGCTTCCTCCTTAACAGAGTTCTTATCCTCTGCCACTGAGGCTGTAAGAGAACATTTTAAAGACAGACGTTAGTGCAATGCTATTAGAGCCGGCCTTTATTTACATTCACAAAAAGATGAAGCCAGTAAAGTGACGCATTCCATGTTTCAAAAGGGCAAATGTTTAGACATAATTAAAAGGTACTCTAAGCGATGTCACGTTTTTTAGGCTACAACATTTTTGTCACATACAGCAAACATCTCACTATCCGCGAGCTGCAGATCCCCTGAATACACTGTATAAAAACTGCGGACAGCCCAGGCTCCACTAACTCCATCAAAAACAAACAGGCTAAGGTAGGCCCTGAAAACATAAACCAGTGGTGGGTTACAAACCAGTAACCAACAAGGGTTAATAATAATTCATTAGTAATTACTAATTACATGTCAACTTTGTTTTCTTGTGTTTTACAACTTTCCAAAACACATTCTCTTCTTCTACAAGAAAAGCACAACTTTTCCTTCACATTAATTAACTCTCGCCAGTTGAAAAGGTTTCTCTGCCTCATTAACACAAAACTTGATAAAACTGCAGCTTTACTTTACCTGTATTTGAAATGGCAGGTGAGCAGCAGCTATCCACATCCATCAAACTATTCTGTTGCTCCTCTTTCATCTGAGCTTCCTGTTCCACCTGATCCACTGTACCAATGTCCATCATCTCGTCGAGGTCGTCCACTGCAGAAAGCCTCACTTTACTGCCAGGAGACTCCTTTTCCTGCTGTGTGTCGATGTCCTCCTTAGTGTCAATGTCTGACTTTTCCTCAGTTTTCACCTCAGTAGCCTCCCCTATTTCAGACTCTGAGGTGTTGCCTGGTTCATCACAGTGAATCAAAACTGTATGGACTGCCTCTTCTGTAGACAACTGTGAGGCCGTCTTACTTTCTTTAGATTCAATTTCTTTACTTTCCATTTGGTTTTCAGAGGCAACAAAATTATCCTCCTCTCCATGTTCAGAAAGTCTAGGAGACGCTGTGTGAACAAGCTCTGCGTCTCCAACATCTGCTGATGCTCCCGGCTTTGAAACAGCTTCCATGGACCCTCCGTCTGTCCCCTCTGTTACCTGGAAAGACAAAAATCGATTAACTTTATGTACAAGCCAGAATACGGACTTTTTCTAGTGTTATTAAATAAGGATTAGGGTTTTCATATTACTAGTTTGTCTAGTGTAAAGTGCAATTAAACCAAACCTTTTGTCAAACAAGATGGCAGTGTTAAAAATAAACACGGAATCCTGATGCGTTTAAAAATAAAAAGATATTTTTTACACCTTTATTCATCACATAGTTACAAACGGTCATATGAACTGGATCCCATTTTGACAAGTTTCAACAACTGCCCTGCTTAACCTGGAGAACAATTTATTGTTCACAGTAGTGGGTGTGTATTTTATGAAATTTAACACCTTGAGCATCCCAGTCAAAACACTCTTAAGGAGGCTGTGAGATAGGCTTGTACCAAACGTAAAAACTTAAGAACTTTGAATGTCTGTGTGAATGTCGTTAAAAAAAAGACTAACCAGAAACACCGGGTTCAAACCACATTAATAGACATGCAAAAACATGTGTGGATAAAATATGTTTTGATGCCACTGTACATCGTTTTGCTTCAGTCAGAAGGCGATATACAGGTTGCTAACCATCATAGTTGCTAACCCTCACCATTTTTCCTGGGAGATTCACGTTTTTCGTTTCCTCCCTGCGTACTGTAAGGTGACCAGATTTCTTAGACAAAATCCGTAGACATTTTCAGCTCAGAAGCGTATATACCTCCAAAACACGCCATGTTTTTATTTTTGTAAAACTTAAAACGGGGACACTGGACCTAGAGCTGTTCTCATTAGGGGCTAACCCTAACCCTAGAATCACCCCTGCTGCTAATTCATACTTGTACTCCACTACACCTCAGAGGGGAATGTTGTAATGGTTACTGAACTACATTTATCTGACAGCTTTTGCTAAATTGCTTCAGGCTTGTTTCTGCAACAGCTCAGTATCGGCTACAATAAGAACTATTGAGGAAATATTTTCCTTTGACATTGATGCAGTATTAAACGAGATCGCTGCAGTCGGCAGCAGAGAAACAAGCTACAATGTAAATTAACAGGGTAATTGTCCAGCTTGTATTTACGTTCATAAAAGTGCTTGTTTTGCTACTGACAGACTCAGATTAATATTCTAAGTGTCTGACAACATTATGGAAAGGATTTCTAAAGGTGGTCAACTTTAAGTTAAAGATTAAGATCCTTTATTAAAACATAAAAGTCCGCAAAAGTGCGTTCGCTAAACCCACCAGACTCCATGTAAATAATCAGTAATTTTAGCATCATAAAATACGGCTTTCTTAAACATCTCTGAGCAGCACTGCCTCTGGCTGTCTTGAGCCTGCGTGTTGGGTGTGCGACTACTGGCTACGTTTGGTCAATGTTTTCTTTCTTTCATTCCAATTTTGGGTCTTTCAGTCACTGTGAAAACCAGGGACAGATCCAGCTGGGGACAGGTCACCAAAACCGGGGACGTCTGGTCACCCTATCCCTGGGTCAAAATTCTCCTGTAAATGTTCACACCTTTTTCTTATCACAACCTGTTTCTGGCACTGACTCTAAAAGTCTGTTTTCCCCCTGACAACAACAAAAAAAAAACACCTGGCATACACACTTGTTGCTGAACACCCCCCTCAGTGAGTGAGAGACAAAGAGAAAATTGCACATTGAATTTTACAGATCCGGCCCGCACCTATGTTTCCTTAAAAAGGGATGGTTCGGAGTAATTTCACCCTAGGGTCCTTTGCATCATGACCTCAAGCCAAACAACCCCCCAGAAGCTTTTTCCCTTGGTCTAACATTGGTCGAGCTAGCATGGTGCAAAGTACCCTAGGGTGAAATTACTCCGAACCATCCCTAAGCCTGGTGCTAGAAGCTGCAAAGCGTTGCACTTTTAACTGTAATAAGCATTTGTAAATGGCCACGGAGGGAAATTGTGTGCACAGACTCCTCTCTAAGGGCCATGGGTAAAAGAAAATGAATGAATGAAAATTGATAAATATTATTTCATGCCAGAGATTTGCACAACTTCACACAAAAGGAGCAAATTATTCTTTATTCTTTTTGATAATTGAAACATAAATTAAAAGTATTTAACATGAAAAAATGCGGTTTCAGTGCACTTCATATTTTATCATTTTCATATTTGAAAGTCACACTCCTAATGATCACAATAACAATGTAATCGAGAAAAACGATTATTGTGAAAAACGATTATTATATTATTATTACACTACAAAAGAATGAATGGGACAGTTTGAAAAATGCAAGGTGTTTTCACTTTTGATTTGTTTAATTTCACTTTTTTAACTTCAAAAAATGTTTTTATTTTCCAAAAGTCAAAGAGTATTTGTGTTTAATTATCGTGATTTCAATATTGACCAAATAAATCGTGATTATGATTTTTTTCCCTTCATAACCAACCAGACACACACAAAAACTCACATTTTTTCTGGGGGAGGA
The DNA here is from genome assembly GCA_013375575.1 of Percina caprodes. NCBI lineage: Eukaryota > Metazoa > Chordata > Actinopteri > Perciformes > Percidae > Percina > Percina caprodes. The sequence goes on from JABXJD010000247.1 coordinate 512,887, forward strand.
CCACCACATCCCCTGCTTTAGTTTTGAAATCCCCACTATAACGTTAGTTAGCTAGCTAGGATGTGGTACACTAACCATTGATAAGTAGCCTACCTCATACTACCCCACTTAAAAATCTCAAACTATCCCGTTAACTTTACAGTGAAGCTACCTTTAATGTCACCATAGCCGACATACGTGTATTAGAAACATAGCGATGGTAAAACATGGGTTGTGAAGATATAAACTGACATTAGCATTAACACTCCCACTCAGTGTTTTGGCCGTGCATCCTCACCAAATAAACACGACAAGTTAGCGTGTTGCTGATTTAGCCACGCTGCTTAGGCAACGTAAACACCCGTTACTGCTGTAGCGTTACAGTTCGTTAGGAAATGAAGGGTTTAAATACCTCCGTCTCAGCCGCTTCCTTGGATTCAGCCATGTTATGATGTTGCTTTGCTAATTACTTGACCTGTAAACAAGAGAAAACTAGCTCGCCAATCGCTAAGCTAACGCTAGCTTGCTTACGAGTCTGCACACCTCTCTCGCTGCGGTTAGCTAGCCTTTACCGCGTCAAGAGGGCAACATGACACAATAACTAACCGCCATGCTAATGAAATAACTTTTTCTTTTTGTTTGATATATACATGGGTTCATGTATCAGCGTTATAAGTCATGTATACAGCTGTAACAACGTGCAGCACATTACCGCGCCAGGGACTTGGACAGACGAGACATGATTGGTAGCCGGACGTTGGTGTCCGTCGTCAGTTTCCGTAGCCGACATGTTTGCTCCAAAATCCTGATGTTTGCTCCAAAATCCTGATGTTTGACTTTTGCAAATAAAAAACGACTTTTTAAAATAGACACTTCAACCTTGACACTTTATTCATGATCACTTGCTACATCTTTTGCATAGACTCTTGTTGCAGAGCGTTTGTCTTCTTTTGTTTATTTTGTTGGCAGTTATTAAACCTTAGGAGCTCACTACCACCGCCGTTGATGTAAAGTATGTACTGCTTTCAGATAAAATGCCTCCTGTGTATTTTGGTATTTCCATAGTTTATATGTGTAGGTAAAAGGCTAAAAGTATAATAAGCCTTTCTAAAAGGCAATGAGAGTAACAACAAGTGTGATGGTGTGATGATAATGCACATAATATGACAACTATACAGACTGACATTGGTAAACTGTTTAAAGTATAATTATAGTATTTATGTGTGGGCGCCTGTGTGCCCCCGTGTACAGAGGCTCAGGCTGTGGGTTACATTCCAACCTGCGGCCCTTTGCTGCATCATTACCCCTCTCTCTCCTCCTTTAATTCTTCAGTTGACATATCAATTAAAGGTCTAAATGCACCCAAAAATCTTTATAAAAAGAATAACTGTATGTGGAAATCCTCCTGGTTTTGCAACAAATAGACACTTATAGTCACATTCAGCACACTAAACACAATCCCAATACTGGAGAGGAAAAAATAGTTTTGTAAGTTTTACAATAACATGACTACTGTACTTGCTCCTAACTACAGCTTCAGACACTGCTAGGAGAACTAGGAAATCACAGGGGCGACTACTACTACAGCTGTACACAGGGAACATACTACTACTACTACTACTACTACAGCTGTACACAGGGAACATACTACTACTACTACTACTACTACTACAGCTGTACACAGGGAACATACTACTACTACTACTACTACTACAGCTGTACACAGGGAACATACTACAACTACTACTACTACAGCTGTACCCAGGGAACATACTACTACTACTACAGCTGTACACAGGGAACATACTACTACTACTACTACAGCTGTACACAGGGAACATACTACTACTACAGCTGTACACAGGGAACATACTACTACTACAGCTGTACACAGGGAACATACTACTACTACTACTACTACTACTACAGCTGTACACAGGGAACATACTACTACTACTACTACTACTACTACTACTACTACTACAGCTGTACACAGGGAACATACTACTACTACTACATCTGTACACAGGGAACATACTACTACTACTACTACTACTACTACTGCTGTACACAGGGAACATACTACTACTACTACTACTACTACTACTACTACTGCCGTACACAGGGAACATATTACTGCTGCTGTACACAGGGAACATAATACTACTACTACTACTACTACTACTACTACTACTGCCGTACACAGGGAACATACTACTACTACTGCCATACACAGGGAACATATTACTACTACTGCCATACACAGGGAACATACTACTACTACTGCCATACACAGGGAACATATTACTACTACTGCCATACACAGGGAACATACTACTACTACTACTACTACTACTTTACACAGTAATTAGGTTTTGTTGTTGTAGTTGTTGGGTCACTTTTACTCACAACATGCTAACCAGCAACAAAGGAATCCATTCACTACGCTAAGCTAAGTTTTTAACAAATGTTTTAATACCCGAACTCTGTATGTGAATATCAGAGATGACTGCAAGCTTTTGACTTCAACAGGAACAGGGACGCAGTGAAAATGGGTGTAAACTCATGTGAATAATGCATGAAAATTATACTTTCAGTTGCTGCAAAATACACTGAAAAATCTGAAAAGTGTATTTCTGTTTCTTAGTTGTGAAACAAGGATTATTTAACCATCTCAATGGGAGAGAGTGACCAAGTTTTGAAAAAGAAACCATTCATATATTCAAGTATATATACAGTACACCTGGTATTTATTTTGCAATTAGCTTATTAATCTGTGTGATTTCAATTTGTCTCCCAGGTTCTCATGTTAATGCATCGCAGACCAAATTGTAAACGGACATTTAGGGTCAGGCTGCATTTAAAACTATACCCAAATGAACAAAAGTATGTGGAAGTGCAAACATTACACATGTGATTGTGGAACATTTCAGTCCAAAACCATGGGCTTTAATATCCTGCTATACCAGTCCCCACACTTCTGGGAAAATGGTTCAACAGCCTGGTTGCAGAGATTTGCAACCATTCAGCCACAAGAGCATTAATGAGTCAGTGATTTGGGGTGATATGGTCTGGCTCACAGTCTGCATTCCAGTTCATCCCAAAGGTGTTTGAGGGGGTTAAGGTTAGGGCTTTCAGTCAAGTTCTTTCACACCAAACTCAAGAAACTATGTCTTTGTGGATGTGGTTTTGTGCAAAGGGGCCTTGTTGAAGCCAGGAAGGGCCTTCCCCAAACTGCTGCCACACAGTTGAGGCACATTGTTGTCTTAAATATCATTGTTTTGCTGCAGCATTAAGATTTCCCTTGATTTGAATGAAGGAATCTACTGTATAGTAAAAAGCAGCCCCAGACAAATAATACATAAATGATATGTAGACAGGCTTGTCCGTAAACATTTGTCCTTATAGTGCTACAGTGGGGGAATTTGTATCAGTGGTACGTGAGTGTCTTTTGTGCTCTCTGCTAGAGCTTCACAGAAGTTATCTTATTGTCCAATTCATCCATGAAACCCTCATCCACAGACTCACTGTCCACCTCCTCTCCTTCATCCTCTGTGGGCAGAAACACATGAAGCTGAGTGCGAGCTGGACCAGCGGAAATAGCCAGAGCAGGGCGTTCACTGCAACCTAGGAGACAAGGCTTCCCAACTACAGATAATTGCTCTCCCTGAAAAGATGAGTTGCGTGTGCGAGACTGCATCACTAAAGGTCGGAGATCACTCTGTAGCATCTCTGCACTCAGGGCTGGGTTGTGCGAATGGCGCCTCGCTGGTCTTGGCTTGGAGCTAGGCTGAATGCCCTGGGAGAAGTGAATATAAGCCGGTCTGCTGCAGCTCTGGACTTGCTGGTGGTTCTGCTGCTGTTGAGGCTTGCTGGTCCCAGATCGGTGGCAGGTCTTGCAGGGGAGCGGGAGTGATGACTTGGAAAATTGAGGAGGAGGTGGGGGCGCTTTTGTAAAACACCGGGCGATGGTTGCTGGAAAATCGCTCAAGGACTTTCTCATTTGGGGTGAGGAGGGATGGCTCACTGACGCTGTGGAGACAATAATAGAGGAACTTTTTCAGTAATCATAATTTTTTTTGTGGCATTTATGACAACTGAACAACTGAAGATGTGAAAAGAGGAAAGAGAGGATAATGACATGTAGCAAAGGGTTGCAGGTCAGAAGTAGTCCACGGCCACTGCGGCAAGGACTGAGCCTTTATACATTGGGTGCATGCTCAACTAGGTGAGCTATCCAGGCGCCCTGGGAATACATGTTAATAACAAGCCATATTAGCAGCTATGTAAGGCTGTAGGCACAGCAGTGCTTTAGGGTTAATGCATTAACATACTTAATGACAATGCTAACTTGCTAATGTTTCGCATCTTAGTTGAACATGCTAACATTTGATAATACATTCTAAAAAACATATCTTAAGACTTATTTATTATCATTGGCTTCTAACCTAGCATGAGAGTTTTCTTTATCCATGGTTTTATTGTTTCTTACTGCATATCAGTATCACTCCCTGGGTTTTTATTTATTTTATTTATTAATATTGTTATATAACATTGTGACCCTTTTTTGTTTCTTGAGTGTGCAGCTCTTTGGCTCAACTCTGTTTTTTTGTGCTTTATGTGCTTTATAAATGAAGTTGGACTGGAACAAGCACTAAACTCAAAGTACAGCTGGGGCTGATGGGAATGTTGCTTTGCAGGTTTTTAGTCATAAACCAAAGTATTTTACAAATTGATATGTTGACCTGAAGATGGCTCTAGATAGAAAGTTAAAATCACCAAAATTATTATAATTCATCCTGAGGGGGCCATGGTTGTCTAAATCAAATTTCACCGCAATCTGTCCCATAACTGTCAAGACATTTCAACCAAAAACAATAAAAGTCAACCTCATGGTGGCACTAGAGGAAGAGTCAGGGGATGACCAAAGTCAGAAGGATTCATCCTCTGATTATCATAAAATTTAATGACAATCTATCAAATAGTTGTTGAAGTATTTTCCAGTTTGGCAAAAGTGGTGGACTCACTGGCAGACTGACAGATATTGTCACGGCTAACAAAACAAATATTAATGTTCACACATTAGGCCTCTTCCACCTCATCTATTTGATGGTTATTCAAAACCTGCTCTGCTTGGGTGAGCAGAGGCCATCAATACTCTGTCAGACAGCAAGGTGTGTGTGTGTGTGTGTGTGTGTGTGTGTGTGTGTGTGTGTGTCTTGCTCAGGTTTCTCCCTCCTCTGAGTTAAGCCAATGTGGGTGTTGCAGCAGGCGACAGATCGGCTTCCACACCTGAGATTTATGACACACTGGTCCCTGGCCTTCTGTACTCAAAGCAAACCAGGGGGGAGCGTGGAAGTGGCCTACATTATGCTATCAAATTGGGACGGACCAGAGAGGAAACAATTACACTGTAATCCTAGCCAAGCGTTGAAGCCTTGACAGGCACTTTCTGCTAAAATGAATAGAGACGTTGGAGATGGGAGAGTGGAGATGACATACAGCTGATTAATCACATTCAAACCTGCAGTGAAGAGGCTGCATGATCAGCACCGGGTGTCCTTTATCACTAACACAATGAAGTGACTCAGTCCTTTGTCTTGTCTTGTATAGTCAAGGTTCACTTAAATAGCCTAAAATAACAAGTGGGTTTTAGAGAGCTTTAAACACCCTTTATCCTTTTACTCTATTTGGTAGAATGAACACACACACACACACACACACAGTGATTGGGTGAGATTGGTATTGATCTCCTCGTCTAACTCTCAGCAAGCAGACAAAGCCTATTCCCCAAAATGTTAAACTACTCCTTTAAGATGATTACATTTGATTTTACTTGATTTTAATCATCAAGACAGTCAGACTCAGGAAACCGTTTATTCAGTAAACACTAAGCAGGTAACTTTAATGTTTTAAAAGAAAGAAAGAGAAGCCATGATATAAATAGTGTCTCTTAATAAATCCTGTTTTTAAAAAAAGTTGGTGTGGTGGGACATCGTCCATTTGTTTTACTATAAATACACAAAAAAAGACTCACATGAATTATTTTCTTGATTAATCATACAAAATGTCAAAATTTATGTTTAAGTTTCAGAGCCTGAGGCGGTCTTCAAGATGTTGTTTTGTCTGACCAACAGTTCAAAAACAACAATTTGCCGTTTATTCTCACAATGTTCAGAAGAGTCTTTGAATATTTTGGAAATTACTTACACGTCAGTAGTTAATATTGTTAATATAACTGTTATAATTGGAGATGTTTTAAAGACCAAAAGAAAGGACATTTCAAAGAAACAGATGCTTGGTTCAGTGACGTGAATGCAAACTGAACCTTCAGCTACTGTCTGACGTGCAGCTTACCTGAGACGAGCCATGCTGCTTCGCCTGCGAGGCTCCTTGGCTGTAGCTACTAGTGAAGGCAGCCTCAGAGGGGTCCTGGTCCCCCAGCCTCCTCCGGCTGAGGGTGGAGGGTGCACAGAGCTTGTGAGCAGGTAGGTCTGGACCAAAGCTCTGCTTTTCTGGACAGCTCTCTGATGCCACCGTCCACTGATGTCCAAACCCAGGCCGAGCACGGCTGTTGGGGGTTCAGCTTCAGCAGCAGAAGAGCCACTCATTGGTCTCTGAGTTTGTGTCACACCTGAATGAGAATTTACCTGAAAATGTCCTCTGAAAATGTCCTCTGATAGTTAAACTGGAAACTGGTTTATCCTGCAACACGTGGACAGCTATAACAAAAACAACATAATAACTTTAGATCAAGCAGACGGAGTGGACTACTGCCAAGACCTGGATCTGTGTGCACCTACAGGCCCTGGGGGGGGGGTGAATGGAGAGGGGATTGTGCCGCTCCACCTGTGGGCAGCGGACACCATCAATGATTCATGCCCATTAATGATGCATGGCTGGAGCTGGTCAGGTGGACACCACCTACTTTACCTCTTCTCTCCCTTTCCCTCTTCCCAGGTCATCTTACAGTGGGAGGGAACAGGTGGTAAACAGACCGGGTGAAGTGAGTGTTGGTTGAACTGTTCAAACACATTGAACTTGAATGTACAAGAAATGTAAACGTGATACAATGAGCTTCAAATATATACAACTTTTATTTATTTTTGTAAATCCTGGGTACCTTTGGGGTCCATTTTTCCCCAAGCCTCAGTTTTCCAAAATTGTACCATGGCTGTGACTAAAGGGGTGGCACCACATCCCCCCCACCCATTTTTTCAATTTAAGACTAAGAGACATTTGTACATTAACATTAAATTAAAAGTGTACTAATTTTGATTTGTTTGCTGTTCCTGTTTGACTGAATTTTTGTTTCCATCACTTGTACCTCAGTGTAGATTTGAGTGTTTGAAGTACACTTCTGTAAGTTTGGAACGGCACACACGTTAATTGTGTAAGATGTGAATAAACATATTTAAATAAAAGTGTACTAATTCAAGAATTTCCAACTTGTACCCCAGTGTGTACGTCTGCAGCTGGCCTTGGCAGTGCATAGGTGTAAAAATTGTTGAGTTGCTCACATCCATATGTTTCCAGCCACAAATGAGTATTTTTACAAATCATTTTACAAATTGTTGTAAGGCTGATCTTTGCAGGTCAAACTGCACAGGACACACGGTACACAAGTTGTTACACCTTGAAGCCACATTTTGGTGTAAAGAGTGCATAGAAACTAGAGAAGTTGAAAGAGAACACTAAAAGTAATAATGGGGTTGAAATATTCAACAATGCTACGCCAAGTGGCAGTGCAAAAGAGAAATACAACAAGCCTCAACAATTCCAGTACCACTGCAGTAACAACATCCACTTTTCTTTAGTCCATTATTTTAAAATTAAAATGAACACATTTGGAACATGACAGGTGGGGTCTAAGCAGTAGGCCTAGTCTTTTTTTGCAATCAAATTTTTAAAATGTATTTAAACAAACAGATAAAAGTTCAAAATATTGGTCTAGATGACAATATACAGAAAAGTACACTACACATACCGAAGGCACAGTGCACTTTTTACACAATCCTTCCTTGCGATCAAATGTTTCACACCAAAACAAAGAGAGAAAATACAGAAAGGAGGGAGACGCAACAAAAACACAACAGCAAGAACAATGTCTGCAGCTCACAAACAAGACACACAGAAACGGACACAGACAAACACACAAACAAACAAGAGGCATTGACAGGGAGACCGGCATAAGACAAAAGGGACCAAACACTCGCACAGATAGAAGTGAGAAAGCTATAGCACAAATCTACAGCATGGATTTCAAGGATTCAGCAATGCTGACCCAAGTGTCCAAAGTCTTTCCTGGTGCTCCATTTATGTGAGCCGTGGAGAACTCCATATATATGACATCCAAAAAGGAAATGGTCCATATACGAATAGGCAAGTCATGAGGTAGTTTCCCATGGTTTGTCCAGCAAAAACAGCACACTTTTGAGTTTTAGAGAGCTGGAGGGCTGACAGGTCATTCAGAATTAAAACATGGACTGTAACAAGTACAGTATCATTAATCAGGGTGGATATTTTGGATGCAATATTGTTCCAGAACTGACAAACAGGAAAGCAATCCCAGAACACGTGAAGATATGTACCTTGTGCTTTTAGTTGGCAGAACGTGCATAAAGGTCTGTTAATTATTTTCATGGGATGCATTCTCACAGGGCTGAGATACAGTATGTCCTATGAATGAAATTGTAATGAATCTGCTGATGGTCTGAATTGTGAGATACTTCTGGAACGTTAGACCATGCATCATGCCAGTGAAGATTGTTACTCAGGTCTGGGCAATCACGTGCCCAGATCCTCTCAATAGGAAGGCCAGAGCGGCTAGATATCACCAAGAATTGATAAAGCCTGGATACCATTCTGCAGTTTTTAGACTGCAAAGTAAAAGCAACGGCCTCTGCCAAGTGACACTGTATGCCTTGATTGCGGATCTTAATTGAAGGTAAAAGAAAAAAGAGCAATGTGGTCGATAGCATTCTGTAAGTCAGAAAAAGGTAACAAGCCAACCTTGCTAAAAATGTCTTTTAGACAATGCTGTTGTCGGCCTCCCACCAATCAGAAGTGCTGAGTTATTGAATAATGGGGGAAAAGTGTGTCAGTTCCAAGCAATATGGCAGAATGTTTCAGCTAATCTCCATGTTTTGATAAGATGAGAGATAATGGGTCCAATGCCCAGCTTACACTGTGAAATTGGCAAGAAGAATGTCATGGAGTGAGTCTAAGCAGTAGATTAACTCATCTGATACAGCTGTCTAAATTAACTGTTAGAAAAATTATGATTACATTCCACTGTTTGCATAGAAAGACAAAAATAATGGGCGGCCAGATAGCTCATTTGGTAGAGTGGCCGTCCATATATAGAGGTTTACGCCTCAGTGCAGCAGGCCTGGGTTCAACTCTGACCTGGGGCCCTTTGCTGCGTGTCATTCCCACTCTCTCACCCGTTTTGTATCTTTAGCTGTCTTGTCAAAAAAATAATGGCTGAAAATGCCCAAAAAATATTGACAAATTACACAGCTCCTTTAAGGATACTTCCTATAATATTATTAGGAACATACAATCCTGTAAAATGAGGTGCTAACTAGCTTTTTTCTTTTCATTCATGGTTTAAAGTCAGTTTTGCATTTCCAACAAGCCATTGTCACCAGTCTTGCATTTTTGGCTACCAGCAGCCTGTTAACAGAATATTGAGTACCAGAGTGCAGCTCAGGTGACGGTAAACACCAAACTGACCCACATTCAGCCTCCCTCAGTCAGTTCTGTGAGCTTCAGGCTCCACCGTATCACCTTCCATCCTCTGGACTGGACCTCCTCCAGGGTTGACAGCCAGGACCTCAGGATACAAGTGTGATTCAGCAGCAGCAGCAACATTGCACCTTTACCCTTAATTGTAATGGACTGGCTTCAGCGTAGGAGCATTGACGCAAGTCAGGCAGGCTGATATGGTCGTTAATCAACAGCTCAGGGCTCAGCTGGAGTATTTCAGGGTGTATATAATACATCAGTATGACTGAATTAAGTTAAACTGTCTTCATGTTATTTGATTAACTATATGTTCTTTGTAATTGTCCACAAGCTGTAACTTAAATGTGACTTCATATTGGCAATTATGCTATAAATTGTAAAGCCCTAATCCCATAAACAGGCGACTGTCCATAGTGTAAGGAATACAAACCACAAAACTCAGGTTTATATTATTTATTATTAAAACTTTAAAGCAAAAAAAAAACAAAAATGCATCCCTCCTCTGGACTACGAGCTGCTTGTCCTCCTGCTGGATGCCTCCTAGTACTGCGCCTGTTCCACCACCTGCAGCTCTGCAAATGGAAACAAAAGAAAACAGTTTGAGAGATTATTAAACTGTATTGATTCAACAGTCCAGCTGTTATTGTGGTATTCAATATCACATACTTCAAAGCTTATGAAGTGTTTTCCAGTATAGGTTTTCTGGATTATTCACTTTAATGTTTGTGTAAAAAGCTGTTGCTATATGGCACAAAGCTTTCACATCAGCGTCTGAATGATTAACTGCAGAGGAACTAACATGGAAGTCATCCTGGCATCACCACAGTGCGGTTGCTGAGTCTCCTGCAGCTCTGGCATTGTATCAGACATCCGTCTTCATTTTACCTACAAACCAGAAACAAAAGACCAACCGTTATTGCTTCTCGAATTAATTTAAAGAAAACATTTACTACTTTTTAAATGTCCGCTACTGGCACAAGGTACCAAAATCTCCCGACTGAACTGTCAACATTGCGGGTAATGTAGTCACAAGGTTTCGACAAGGAAAAAGAATGCACGGAGGGAAAAAAAAATAATTGCTTGTTCCGCTGCATTGATTTGATTTTTTATTTGGTGGAGGACTCTTAAAAGGACAACATTTATCTTTAATATATAAAGACTGCTGGGTTCTTCTCAAAGCCCACACATTGAATAATAACCACTGGGGCTCTTACCCTGGCTTAACGGTGTGGATTGTCAGCCTCCTTCGACTGGTCGAGGCTCCTGTGGCGAGAAACAAACAATGAGAGCCTGGCAGTGAACTGGTCAGCAAGTTTCTCTCACACAGACACACACGTGTCACACATACACACACACTAAAGGTTGCCACCTTTAAGAAAATGGCAGCCTGTGCATCTACAATATAGTATGAGTGTGTTCTGTGTGTGCATGTGTGTGTAAAGATTCAAGGTATGTTTTAGTTGTGAATATGGGTTATGACGTTATGTGAACCTGCATATTAAGAAATAGTGTATGTAAATGTGACAAGTACAAATATGTTGAATGAATTGTGCAATAAATTAAAATACAGGTTTTAGAAAGGCATCTCAGCAAGATTCATTTGTTTAGAAACTGCAGACAAGACAAATTCATGACAACAACGTTGAAATCTGTTGCAAACCTCGGGGAAGGGAATTCTGTTACAAAGCCATGTGAAGTTGGACTTCGTACTAACACATCAGGGGTGTTACTGCAAAAACAGAGCTGGGAGTTGTACCATGAAGCTTGTGGAGAAGTAGAGACCTGGTCATTTTCAGTGTCAGTCGTGCAGACTTTGGGCAGTGCCCTTTTAGACGAGGCCATTAGAGACCAAAAGGGTTATTCTGGCATCACACTCAAACAGGACAGTTTGGCCAATCAGAACTGAGGACTTAGTTAGAAAATGGATCACAGTGCAGACAAATACATCTCGACAGCCTCCAGGGCTTGATTCATGGCATTGGCTGAAAATGTGGTTCCCTCTTGATCAAGGAGAACCATCAACTTCACAACGGTCCTTTACAGCTAAAAGACAACACCTCCTTACGAGCTACAAAAAGGAAAATGCCAGTCGTGATGTACTGTGTTTCCACAATGACTGGCTGGTCACTGGCAGGACAGGGCATTCAGGTTAAAACATGAAGAGTGACAAAATATGAGCAGTAAAATGTACTGAGAGGAAAGGAAAGCAATCAAGTCCAGCACTACTGCAATATTGTTCACACAGAAGAACTTCTGGTCTCTCCATTTTACTCCTTCCATCCCTTCAATGTGAAATAACCGGAAACTAATCAATATTTTTATTATTAGAGCTTTGTTTTTTTTGTTTGTAGGTATTTATTTTCACTCTGGTGCTCTACCCAAGGGAAATATCTTGAACGGCGTTTTCCTTTTACACCGTCTAAAAACATACTGATAACTGAAAGTTATTGATGGATTTTTTGCTCCTATTAATACTACTTCTATTCATCATCTCTAAGCTTTGGAACCACAGTTTCCATGATGCTTTGGGGAATGCAAACAAGAAGTACATTGTTGCGATTCACTGCGTTACGATGCAGGTTGCAACTTACATTTTGGCAAATTAGTACCATAAAAAGTATGCCACATTAGCAGCTCCTGTTTTACACAACTACCACTGATTACTGTGATACTTAAAAAAAAAAAAAAAAACACTTTACAAACGTGATGATTCTCAGTTATAAAAAAGGTATTCCCCCCCCTTCTCCTACAATTCCTAAGCAATTTATGGACATCAAAGATTCAATATCCTTGGGAAGTGCAATTAACAGAATCTTTATTTTTTTTAAAGATTTTTTGGGGCTTTTCCCTTTAATGTAATGACAGTGGATAGACAGCAAAGGGGGAGAGCGAGAAATGTGGGAGGACACGCAGCAAAGGGCCGCAGGTCAGATTCCACTGCAGGACTCAGCCAACATGGGGCAAACGCTCTTACTGGGTGAGCTAGAGGCCGACCCCAAGTAACTGAATTTTAATATGTACATAACGTCTACGTGTTGAGACTTGACTGAACTATTACTCCAAGAAAGGAGATCTAGGTAATATAGTAAATCCAAAGTGTAAAGAGTGATTGTATGGAAAGTGAAGAGAAAATGCTCAACATGAACTCGGGAAATCACGTCATAATTTGTGGGCAAAAAATAAAATGGAAAAACTCCATCTAACCAAACATAGGCAGTCACAAAAGTTGTGGTCTAAGGATCAAACTGCACTGAGCAGTATACGTTTTCTACATCCCCACCCAGAGCAACCCAAGCAGTATGTGATGTTTCACTTCAAAGCTGCAAAGAGATCCCAACCCGGTACCACAGCATATCATTTATAGTTTTACAGACATTTCACAGCCAGAGACAGAGGACAGGAGTGGTGACAACAGATAGAGCAGTTCTGTCAGTTACTAAGGGTCAATGCCATGTTTACATAACTGTGTGAAAATGCAAACGTCTAACATTTAAATGATTTTTGAATTTTCCATAGTCCAGTGAGCCACACTAGGACTACTGTCTTTTAAATTCATATAAAAGCTTAGTCTGCACATGTGCTATGGTTTCTGAAAAGGAAAGAAAAACGACTCAAATCTATTTGGAATTCAAAACCGGTTTCAAACCAGAAATATAGATTTCTGTAGTTTTTGATCAGAAATTGCACTTTTGCATTTGATTGTTAAAGATGTAAGAGGTGCAGCATACAGACAAAACTACCCAAAAAATATGGAATAAAGAAAATGGCATCTATGAGTTGGGCTTCGTTGATGCTTTTATTCCATTGTCGGAAACGACCTGCCTATTACCAAAGCTAAATTATTTAAATTGGCAAAATGTTCAGCAAACACCACAGAAATCAGCACAAGATGAATGAGAACTGAAATATTTTGTACAGTTGTACAAGGTTGAAGCTTTCTAATGCTTTAAAACTGACTAAAATACATGTTTGATGTTGCTCGAATACTTCAAGCAATGAAAAAAATAACAGGTTACTCTTCTCTTGACTTCTAGTGTTCACAAAATGACAGCAGCACTGTATCTCACACCTCTAGTTAGGAACTAGTGTTGAACCAGTGACTCAGCAGTCCAAACATAGTACCTTTCATGCATACATACAGAAAAGCCAAAGTACTACAACCACATACACACACTGCACGGGCTATACATCCACGCACAAAGTTTCAAGAACAGAAATCTGCACTGTGATGCCATTCTTTGCAAGTGTGATGCCAGAAGCCCTGTAAACGTCACTGAGCAGTGATGTGGTGTAAGAGACGACAGACAGAAGAGTTTTGAGAGAACTGTGCATCTTGTATTGTAAACATGGATGGGACACTTACCTTACTTGTTCAGCTGATCTGTGTAAGCATACCTCTGGCTGCAGTGCAAACAAGTCCAGGCTTTACTGTCCACTGACTTCTGCAGAACTACTCATCGTCAATGTAACCCAACTGCAGAGACGAGCCTCTACTGTGGACTGGGGCCGCCTGTCTTTGATAAGCTGGCTGACAGCTAATTCACGTCTCATTTACCCAAAGACATTAACACACACCCACACAAAAACAGACACACACACAAACACTCCATCCTTTCTTGAACCGTAAGGTGCACGGGACTTTCTGCCTCAGGTAGATGCTGAATAGGAGGTCAGTCAGGGTTACTACTTGCAGTTTTTACCAACAGCTTTCAGGGTCAGGAATTCTCCACAAAAGAACAACAAATATGCGTGTTGATGGGGTTAAGAGCAATGAAGTCTTTAAACATAACTTGATTAAGAACTTCTCTTTAGGCATGTCAGTGTCAGAAGTTTGCTTTTTAATTATTACTTCAATGACACAAAGTCAAAATGTGTTAATAGGGGACATCCCTGTTCCTCTTTAGTCTGTTGACTATGAAGTTCATTCAAAAGAATGTCACTCAATTAAGACTGGGCGATATGTCGATGTATGTCATAAAAATTATATTAAAATGTCCCACTGCATAAAGTTTCTATTGTGTCAAAAAAAACTGTTAATGCAATATTGACGTCATTTGAACTGCGCTTTATATTCTGATTCTTGCACTGAAGTTTATAAGAAAATACTCTGTACAATACTGTACTTCATTTTTTCAAGTATTTAATTCACACAAGACTATAAAAAAAAAAAATAGGTTTTACCTTCCAGTTTTGTATAATTATTTATTGAATTAGAGGTAAATGTTATAGTGATATATTTCATTACATTAAATGACGTGTGTGTGTGTGTGTGTGTATATATATATATATATATATATATATATATATATTTTGCTATATCGCCCAGCCCTAGTTCCTAAAGGAACAATCCCCGTTTCAAATCTCTACATTATAGTTACTTTAGTCTTTTGGCTATAAAGCTCTTTAAAAGAATGTCACTGTCAAAGCTTTGCTTTCAATTTTACTCCAATGACGCCAGAAAAATGTGTTCGCAATAAGGGGCCTCCCTGTTCTGAACCTCCTAAATAGCCACTTTAAGAACTTCTCTGGAAAAATCTCAGTGATAAAGCTTTGATTTCCATGTTTACACAATCAAAGTTTGCTGCAACAAGTCCCTGTCCCTCCATATTAGAGTGAACCTCCAATAGCATCGTTTGGTTCACATTTTTACTCCAATAAAGTCAAAATGTGTTGGCAATATAAGTGGACATCCTAAAGAACTTCTATTTACATCAAAAATTCTATTTTTACTTTACGCAAGGTCCAAATGTGCTGGCCAGAGGGTACTCCCCTGTTCCAAAGCTTATGTACTTATTGTGTAGTCTGGTAAGTAAAGTAGATGAACTAGTCTTAAAAAAATGTCAGTGTTAAAAGACGTGATTTCCTTTTCCAACAACTCAAGTCAAAATGTGCTGCAGTAGGGGTGGTTTAGTGATCTTAGCACAGTTGAGTCAATCTTATTTATCTGTGCAAGAAGAATGGGCAAAGGATAAAAATCACACTACAGTCTTAAGCTATGGAGCCACCAGCTATAATAATCAATAAGTGTATATCTTTCAAAAGTAGGTGCCCTTTGGTCCACGAGAGTGACAGCGTTTCATTAACAGAAGCAATGAAGCTACAGACTTTGAATTTCTTGGATTGGAAAGTTCCTTCTCATAGTCCAACACCTTTAAAGATGGTCAAACCTGTTAAAGAAAAACAAATTGTACACAACACCAACACACAGACATAACATTACAAGTTTTAAAAGTGGTCACTTCAATGAGCACTTGTACTATTTTGCAGAATGTCAGATGCTGGGTGAAGAACATCTCTGTTCAACTACCAAAGCCCTAAATTAGCCAAATAATGTTGCTTAAATACTTCTAATACACTATATATAAAAAGGACAGTCATTTAAAATTGTGTTAGCTGGAGATTCAACTTGAATCTTTTGTCTTACCAACCCCATAGTTTTGGCAGTCATCTTACTTTTGCCTTTCCCCCACTCTAGTTATTCCATTTGCAAAATCTCTTCCAGAAGTGATAATTTAGTCAGAAAAGTTGTTAAATCTGTCCACTGAGTCAGAACCTTGGCAGTCACCATTTAGAAAAGAGCACTACATAAGTGAATCCAAAGGGATTTTGTTGTTGCGCTATTCTCCTTGTCCTTATTTATAAGTGACTGAAGGCTCAAGGATTGGTTAGAAAAGGGAATTTCCGCACTGGGGAATCTGTATCTTGGTGGCATATTGAAATCCATTGAGGATGTGGGACAGCAATTTGGAAAACATAGTCTCCATTTTTATTTTTTGATATTTGCAACATTGCCATATGTTTTTTTTTTTTTTTTTAATCCAGTTCTTCACCCCAAAGACACCAGGATGTTTAGAGAAGGTGTTGAAATATGGATAATGTCATGAGGTTTCTGGGAATTATTCTATGCTTATGTCAAACCTGGGGGATGGAGCCTGGGGTGAGCCCTCAAAAACACATGGGAAAGAGATTGGAGTATTACACTAGACAATGAGGAATGGGACAGAATGTGTAGGAATATTAAAACTGTCATGCGATGTGAGGGGATGCTAAAAACCAGTTCAAGATTATGCATCAATTCTATTGGACTCCCTCCAGACTGTTTAGAATTGGTCTGAAAGACACACCAAATTGTTGGCAATGTTAGACAGAGGACGGCCATTTACTTTTTGTCCTACGGTCCTGTGATAATGTCCAGTCATTTTGGACGGGGATGCATGATAACCTATGTTATGGATTGCAGGGACTCAGGTTCCGTTCAGCCCAAGATTATTTGTTCTGGGAGGTGGGTCAATATTAAGCAGGTGGAAGCACATAAGGTGGATCCAGAATACTTTGATAGCAGCCAGACAAACGCTTTTTAGAGAAGGGGGGAATGAAGGGGTGCCATCAATTTAAGAGTGGGCTTATGAGATGGCTGCGAGTTGGAAAAAAAAGTCATAAAAAAGGTTTTCTAGATTGGATGTCTATACTAAAAAAAAACAAAAATGGGGAAACTACTTGACCCTTCTGAATGCTCCTAAGCTTTGCACTGGGCAGAAACGTGTATGATGGGCTTATGGTGTTGTCATTATACGTGTTTGTTTGGTTTGTTGTCCATTTTGCTACCGTTTTGGGGGATGGTCTTGAGTGTTGTGATTGCCGCCATCTTTTGGTTTATGTCTGGGTGGGTAGTGATGACAAACAGGGAGGGATATGTTCATGTTGCAATTGTATTTAAAAAAAAAATTTAAAAAACAATTTGTCATTTAGAAAATAAAAATGAAATCTGGAATAACCTTAATGGTGAATGTGGCTAGGTAAATGTAAGAGTTTTGTTTTGGGCTGTAATCTTAAATACACCAGCATTGATGAACAAAAATAGTTGTAAACTGGTTCTAGACTAAACTTATTTAATGATTATCTTCAAAAGTTTGGTTTTAACGCCAGACTGTATAAAATATGGACAATGTCTCTGAAGTCACCCAGAGAGCCAAAATAAAGCTCAAAGTAGACTGCTTCCAGTGGCTCAGGCTGTTGCCATCTTTGCAGTTCTGACGACTGCTAATTCAAAAATGGGCAAAGAGGTGGAGCCTAGATGGAGCTGAGGCAGGTTGAAGGAAGCCTGCAGTCTATGCTCACATTCTGTGCCAGCTAGCTGTAAGTGAACGCGCCGTTAGGTCTAGTCTGTTTGTCCGACAGCAGCAGTGGCCAAGTGCCAATGGGTGAGTTATAATGCATTTCAAAAACAAAAAGTCAACGGGAAAACTTGGCCGAAGAGACAAAATCCCTTTAGTTGCATTTTATTTCATGATCGTCTTTTCCAAAAAAAAAAAAAAAAAAAAGTCGTTTAATCTTCTGGGTTTGTAAATACCTCATGCAAGAGGAATGCCACAAAGTTAAATCAGCACTATTGCCCAACTTTGTATTCATGAGACACTGAATCCAAGGCAAAAGGTGTTGGCTAAAGTTGGCATCATGGTTTTTAACCATATATATATTATACTGTTGTGAAGGAGGGCAGACACCTTTCAGTTGTTGGTCGACATGTTCTTGTCCGACCAAATTCTCACTGGTCGGACAACGTCTGGTGTTACTTTTAAGCTTAGTCTAGAATATCCGCAAAAGTCAAAATGTCGACACAAGGTAGAGTACTTCCTGTACTCTAGCGCCCCCCCCCATCCATTGGTTGAAGAATAAGTAGGGAGAGAGGACACATCCCTGGTCTATGTGGCCGGCTGTTTACATTTTTACTTCAGTGATGTTGCTCAGCACTTGTCCCGCCTCTCCTTCACTGTGATTGAACATCTGGGATAAAGTAGTGCCAGTGACGAGTGCTGCGTTTTTACCCAGTCACACACTCAAACTCAGCGACCAGAAAAGGAAAAGCCAAATGCGCAGAGCTCAGCACAGGATAAATAGGTGCCTCATCATGTAGCATAGTGTAAATACACATCTATCCCTTTGCAAATAAAAATAAATGCTGGCCTCAGGAAAAAGCGTTTTGGTGGACACAACACTACGAGGTAGAGTTCACGCAGTGCACTGTGGCCGATTGAGTTTAACTAATGTGCTGACCCCCCCCGAACAATCCATTGGTTGAAGATTAAGTAAAATTTCAGTCAACCAAAAAACAGTTGACTATCCTGTGAATCTTAAGTCCAGTAAGTCCATAAGTTTCTTTTCTAAAGCATTCCTGACTCCACACTATACAGCCACAAATCTGTAAAGCTGGTCAAACCTGTTAAAGAAAAAATGTACATGATACAAACACGTAACATTACAGATAAATACTCCATGATATCCAATTCTATTACCATGTGTCTGTAGTCTTCTGTTTTGCAGCCATTTCAGATGTGTGTTGCAGGGTTTTCAGATGCCAAATGAAGGAAAAGCATTTACTTCAAATATTTTTTATAACAAAGCAATCCTTATATTTATAGTTATAGTGCAGGGTGCATCATCATACTGTGCACAGGAGAAATGCTGCAAGTCATTTTAAAGTTTCTTGATGTCGTAACATATTCTAAAGTTTTGGCAGCTCTAAAACTACTATAGGATTCATTGTGGTCATCCAGTTAGAGGTCCAAGTGATCAAAGTCAGGCATTGGACAATTATCATTTACAATGAGAACTATACAAGTGACTGCAAATCTAAGACTGAAAGCCACTTTTTGTTCTTTTCATCTTCAGAATGCAAGCATTATTAAAGAAGTTTCAAAAGCTGCACTGTTGTAAGGAGACTTGTCAGCTACACGTAATGTAAATACACCTTCAGCGGTCCACAGAATCAGTCAAGCTAGTGCCAGGAAAAAACAAAGAGGGCTACTTCATCTCATCATATTCTCCATTTCCATATATAAAAAAAAAAAAATCAAGTGAAACAATTTAACACTTTAAAATGAAATGTGCTCAATCTTAAGTTGTAATTAATACAATACTTACACTCACTTTCACAGCCCGTCTCAGCCTACCACAACTGAGAAATGCTTGCTGAGGCAAGCCAGTGTCCGTTTGCTGCCAAAGGGATGTCAAAACACCTTAGAACAGGTACTGACATTATTCATGGGGAGAGGCCAGATTGGGCAGCAGAGTAAAAATGTTAATTTCAACTGCAGGAAGCCCTTAATGCGTTTTAAAAGTTGTTCTTTCATATATCATGTTAATAATTCGACAGTTTATTTATATAGCAGGCTGTTCAATATACAGACTTTTGTTATCATTTTTGATCCAAATATCAGAGGGTAGCTCACCATCAACATTTAAAACAGATTTGTTAAGTCAATTATCTCATTGTTCAATTATGCTTTGTTTCCTTTGAGGCTCTGCATCTTGGGCAGAAGGCAGCCATGACATGTGTATAATAACACTGTTAAACGTTCTTTTCTTAATATTGTTTGTGGCCTTTTGCGTCTTGTAATGTTGCCACAGATAAGATGTATGCAACTACAGCTTAACACATTATCTCCTGAAATGCAGAAAGGTGTTGGTCAACGGGCACTAAATGGTAATGACATGAATCAGTGTGAAAACAACTAATTGAAGCCAGATCTGAGGAAAATAAAAGCATTGTAACCCCCAGCTGTACCAAAGTTACACCATAAGGTTTGGTTATTACCAACAGATAAATACAGAGATAATGTCTTTCCGCCATGTTTTTTTTTAATGCATTCAGCTACATAATGTATCTGTGCAACACAATATTCAATTAGAACAGTGTAAAATAATATCAGATTAAACCAATAATTAGTCTTCCTTTGGTGAAATGATAAGATGTAAAAGGGAATTCACAAACTGAAGAATGGGAAATGTATATAACAAAAAGGGGGGGGGGAGAAGAAGAAAGAGAGAGCGAGCGAGAGAGACGCAGCGACAGGCCACATGTTCCACTGCAGTAGCGCCATATTGATGTGGTTTATCTTGCTTATTGCAAACTCTGGATTTCTTGTCTTCTTACAGGTCCAGCACAATGAATGCTCCGCACTACTTGTGCAAAGACAATTTGCAATATTGGCTGTTTGCTGACTGACATGCAACACTAGTCTCATGCAGCTCTAAAAAAACGTGACTGCATTTATTTTGAGTTTGAAAAAATAGTAACATTTTAAGTGTATTATAGGGCTGCAGCCTGCAACTAAGAACAATTTTGATAATCGACTAATCGGTCTGATTACTTTGATTATTACTTGAATACTTGGCAAAAGAAAAAAGCTAATTATATCCAGCATTTCATCCAAAAATTAACATCTTCCTTGTCTTCTTGTCCAATGCTCTTTTGAACATTTACAGTAACATTGTTTAAGTTAATAATTGCTGATGTAAAGGCTACAATAAAAAGTTTAATTAAATAAATTATGCAGCCATGCACTAAGAATAAAAAGGTAAACTTAACTTTACGGATATGGATAATTTCACAATTTTAAAAACGTAAACATTCTTAATGTGTCCCAGTTTTTTGTTGCAGCCAGCCCAAGGAGACCCCACACACACAGTTTGTTGTTGCAGCCAGCCCTAGGAAACCCCACACACACAGTTTGTTGTTGCAGCCAGCCCAAGGAAACCCCACACACACAGTATGTTGTTGCAGCCAGCCCTAGGAAACCCCACACACACAAAATTAGTTTTTTTTGTCCATCAAAAACATACACAGGAAGTGAAGACGGACCACATTGGTTGCCTAGCATTGCCAGTGAACGATCTATGCATTTTATTAGACCGTGCTCAAGATTCTGTTGTAAAGAAATTAAGAATTCACCTTAGACTTCCTCAGTGTAATGGCATGAAATATTCAAATGGACTTTACAGTTTAACGTGACGAACACTATACCTTCCGTGTGTTTTCTCTGTTTTTTTTGCCTGGCGTTAGCTTTATCAAACATTAGCACTAAAACAGCAATAGCGTTATTAGGGGTGTTGACTTTAAAAAGTTTAGCTTTATTAGAAGCCCAACATTGTTGTTCAATTACTACATTTTTGAAAAGTGTGTTTTAATAAGTTATTTTGATGCATGATTGAACAAATTCATGCTTTAGTTTCTGGTAGTCAGCATGCCTTCAAAACTGACTACAATGCATGTTTGCAAGTCTAACTGAGCCCTTTGCCAGTCATGCAAAGTCCCATTTACTCATGCTTACAAATAGTGGATCTATGGTACAGGCATTCAATTCAGATAAGTTTGTCAATGAAGTAACATACAAACTGGTGGCCTCTGTTGTAACCAAAAATAAGTACTGAACAGGGTTGAATTTACGTGCAGGTTTGTGAAGGACCATTGGTCTAAATCGTTAAACAGTAACCGGTGGCAAACTATACACAGTAGCCACTAAAGTGACTGAGGTTATTGGCTTCCTTATTTGCTTAACTGCAGTTACACTATTTAAGACATGGCCAACATCTACACACTCAAGCACACAGCGGCCATCACACACACACCTTTTGTTATGATATACACTGGCAAAAGAACAACCAAGGCTAAAAGCTCAATAATGTCCAATAACACATTATTAAGAGATGTACAAACACAAACCAAGGTCATCAAAAGCTTAATTCCTTACTCTGGAGCCTAATTGTTTTGAAATTGTGATCATCCATTCAACTAATGGTCCAAGATGTCAACAGTACCAGGAGGTTTCATTTTGGCGGTCCATCTGCAAAAATTGTATTGGCTATTTTGCTAATTAGACAATTAAGGGTGGGCATGTCAACCCCTTTATTATTAACACTATATATTGGACTGCATCTTAACATTCTCAATATCCTCTAAACGTGCACACAAGACGCACAATGTGGACTGACGAGAGGGTTTCCACTTTGCTAACCACACACACAAACACACACACAATACCCAAGGCTTTCTTAAAAGGATCTATGTAGTATTTCTGCTTTCCTGAATCACAACTTTAAAAGCAGTTACTGTATACCAACGGATGAAACATAGTTAACAACTCAGTGTAGGCACTTAAGTTGGAAAATAGCTTTAAGGCGTAAAGTGGAAACAGTATTTGTGGAAAGAAGTTGAAAGTTGCGTATGAAAGTAAGTCATAAATTTAGCCTTGTGTACAGTTTACAAGTGCAGTGAGCCATGTAATCTATAGACATCTTAGCAGATGCTAAATGTCTTTATGACCATTGTCTAGATACATTAGCCATGTCCTTGCTTATTCGCTACGTACACGGACATTTGAGTTTACCAATTGTGGCGGTGTCAGCTTGTTATCTGAATTTAAAGGCAAGAAAATACAGAACCAAAGGCCAGGAGTGTGGCATTCGTAGCAAGCATTTGCGTCGGGTAGCGCCATGCGCTGGTTATCAGGACTGCGGCAGAGATAACACATAGACCCTTTAAGACCGAATGTGGTAGATGTATCCACATTATTTACAAAACAACCAATTGTTGGCATTTGGTTGCTTTTCAGACGTACTGTACGTTTCAACTTCTGGGAATAAATGTTAAGGTTTGTCCTGATAGAACCAATGTCTCTTTATTATAATACATGCTTTGACTCCAAATGTATGGCACAAAACATAGCCATAGAAGGTAGAGAAAAATGTTACAATTATCACTTCACGGCGACTCACAGAGCATAATACATCTAAGAAAAAAAATTATACATGGGTCAGAAAGAACTAACGATCACACAAAGGTGTCCCATCTTTCCATACTACTGACAATACAAAATAAAAAAGGAAAATATTGACTTAGTCATAAAATGAGTAAATTGTCATGCTAAAATGTAGCAACAATTTAAACTTAAATACAAGAAATGCGACTCAACATGTTTGTTGAGGAGAATCTATACAAAGGGTGCTGCTGGGAGCATCAAAGACCAGCGTTTAAAAACGGGGTTTCTTAGCCGGACCATCAAACTCTTCACGGACCCTGCCGAACCCGGGATTACCAGGACCCATTCCCCTAGGACCACCCTGGGCAAAGCGCTCGTTGCGCTGTGGGGGTGAGGGGCAATTTGCCAGGGAGGCAGATAGTGGTGGTAAAATATGGGTTAAGTGTGGAAGCACAAAGTTCATGTCCATATGGAAGTGTATAAAAAGGTACGCCAATAGAGGTGATTTGTTTTATATTGTGAGGTATACAACACAACCAGCAGGAGACACATCCGAAGAAACCGTTCGTTCCAATATGAAGGTCCACAGGTGCCACAGGTTACATACGGAAAAGGAAGAGAGGGTAATGCTTTCGTTAGTCAGTGCCTACCTAATATGGTCTCTCCAGTGCATGCCAAGACTAGCCTAGTCTTACTACTTCGTAGGTTCAGCATTTTGTAAATGCTGCCCATGTTTCCCCCCCAAGATCGTTGAATATATCGACGTCTTGATAGAGGTATTCATACAAAATATAAATAAAAAGGTTATACATAAGAGCCAAACATTCTTATTAGTTACATTTCCTTAGAATTTTGGAAAAAAGATAATTGTCGTCAAAAACCAATTCTGGCTAAATTAGTTCCAATGTTCCCTAAACAGAAATGTTGGTGTATTAATCTACTGCCCAGCTTTCACAGCACCTCTTATGGCACTGCATTGATAATATAAAAAAATTGCACCAAATGTGACCAGGATCTGAAGAAAAATAACTGTACCAGAAATGTTTGTGAATATTGTCACAGTAAAATGTTAACATTCACAAGACGTTCAGCACAACCATTTCACCAACTAGAAATTACTTAATGTGCCAGTTCAGACACGCTGTGAAACTTAAATGGTGTGAGAAAGAATTAAAGTCTCAAAAGCCAAAATTCCAACAGAGGAGGAGGCCCAAGGCTACTGTGGAAAAATATGGTAAGAACGGAACATAAAGTAATGTAGTGCGTATGAATGTAGAATATGAATATATCCTGGATATATGGATCTGCAACAATCTGCTCAGGTAAACTATATTATAAAACTCTTACTGAGCTTCAGTCATGAGACTATAAAAACTGTCAATTTGCACCCTTTATGCAACTTAGATTGTGGAAATAATGTATCGCCAACATCAACACTGCCAACAAGCATGAACCTAAAAAATATTTTTTAGATCCTAAGAAAGCCTTGTCTACATTGACTGTAAAAGAAAATGGTGCTTCAAGTTCAATGCTAGACTAAATTATTAGGGCATGCTATATTAGCATGAATAAAGATTTTTGAAAGCTACTAATGTGAGGCACACTTTTTTCAAATAAAAAAACATTTCTATAAATTGAAGCATTTACCGTACAGTAGAGATGGGTCTCGACTTTAAAAGCTTCAAAGTTAATTTATATACATTTAAAAAAAAAAAAACTAACAATCCTCCTGCCTGAAAAATAATTTTCTTCTTGATTTTATGGTGGTGGTAAAACGTGTTTATCCGACGAGGGCAGTATAGCATTTGCTACAGCGCTGTTAGATGCTAATGTAAGAGTTACTACAGACGTCACCATGTTCTGTATTCTTCAAATACAAAAATTAGGTGCAGTGCGGTTGTACGGTGACCAGATGGCAGATGTAACCACATTGTTTGTGTGTTGAAGTTAGAACCGGTTGTTTAACGAAAGTGAATGAGCAAACAAGGCTGAGAGTCTAATTGCAGGCCATAGGTGTTGTAGCGGTCAAAAGCACATTTGCCAGTTATGAAAATAAGTTGTGAATGGATCTCTGTGTGCACACCTGGGGTGCCTTAGAACCGTCGATTCCATCTCTACTGTACAGTTAGTACAAAAAGTTGTCTATAAACCTCAAAGCTCAAGTAATAAGTTAAGTATCCTGGAAATGCACACACATTTAGCCATTCTTACTGGCAACTGTAACCCAGAAACCAACCCAATATTGGTACTACAAATCTGCCAGAAGCATAGAGCTCAAGTTTAGTCCAGTATTCCCCAATATCATCCTTTACACAAATGGTCACAAGGGTTTGCCTGCCCCCATCAATTTATCTTGCTGTATATAAAGTAAGATTTAATGCCTTACACCGTCAGCCTGCACTAAAAGCATTTTAAATGCTCAAAAAAAGATGTAAAAATGTTTGCTGGTCCAGAAAATTAACTCCACACCTACTTCAAGTCTCAAATTGGCTTGTAGCACAAAAAGGAGTTTTACACAGGATTTCACATTGCCACCCAAAAATACACTTAGCCTGTTCATATACAACTTCCTTCCTTCTCATGACAGACTATGCATAAAACTGCTAGCACGGTATGAAAAAGGTCATTTAAAACTAAATGACAACATTGTCAACATTTAAGCGGGGAAAAAAACAAAACTCTTCAGACATTCTGACTCCAGTCAAGAAAAGGTGCCTGTCCAGCTCACATGAGACAGGGCTTGCAATAGCAATCCACTACACAAACAGTGTGATAATAGTGAGCAGAGCCCCTGAAGTTTATCTACAGCTTACACAGAGCACACTGGAAAACAATTTATGATTTAGTGCAGGTTGACGGTTTCGCTACTAAAAAGCTGTAAGACAGGTGAAGGTAACTGAGGGGCTTGGCTTACCTTTGAAAGATACCCTAATCATGCAGGCAGCATTTCTCACATTCAACAACCAACAAGCCACCTGAAGACAGCTGGGAGCACAAATCATTCATAACTTCCAATCCTGCTTGGCCAGCTGCCCTTCATGTTAAAGGATCAGCTGGGAGCCTCTCCAACAAAAAAGGAAATCCGAAGACAGTCTACATAACTACTGATCTTCCGAAAGGTGGGATACATTACCATTTCGTTGCTCATCAAGGCTGCTGAAGCTGGTCCCATTCCCTGCTGTCCTTCAAAGCCCAGTCCACCCATGGAGAACTTCTGGTTGGAACCACCAAAGGGCATATCTAACAAAAAAAACAACAACAGTCAACATATACTGCACTTGAAGTGAACACTTCAGACAAACTCCTAATGCAGCATGTTAGTTGCAACGTTGACGTAACATAATTACAAAATTTCCTTAGAGTTATTTCAAAAGAGAATCACACAGTTTAATCGGTTTGGTCAACCCATCTTTGAATCACCCCCCCCCACCCCATTTGAAACATCTGCTTGGATTTTTTCCACACAGACACAAGTTGTATTTTTGCCCCGTTTAAACTTGCAAAAATGTCATTATTTGCCGAGAAACATGTTGCGACTATTGCTTGCCGGTTTAAGACCAATGAGCAGCTCTGTTTGTTGTGTATGTGGGCACTGCCAAGAAGATTGTGATTGTTTAAAAAAAATAAAAATAAAAATAAAGCCAACGGTTATTTGCTTTGCCAGAGTCATTGGTGTAGCCAGACCCTACTCCAGCCATGACACAGCACTGTAAATCAAATTGCCTCATACTGAGAGATGATGATTCACTCCCAGAGCCCATAAACGTTTTCTCTCCTTTCTTTAAAAAAAAAAAAAAGGAAAAAAAAGTTACTTCAATGAATTGACTAATATTAAAAAGACTTACCACCCATGCCCAAAGCACCACCGGGATTCATTCTCATTTCCCTGTCCCTCTAATGATAAATACAAAAGAAAAAGTCAATTGGACAAATATTGAAGAACTATCTTGCTTCATTGCATATATGCAATAGTCTTGTTTTCTAGTGTAGAGTTAAACTCACATCCATGAAGTTGCCCATCCTGTAGTTCTCATCACGTTTGCGGCGCATCTGTTCTTCTATCTCCCTATTGCGAATCATCTCCTCTTCCCGCCGGCGGCGCTCCTCTTCTTGTCTGTTTACAAAATGGAAAACATGTGATCTAGCATATGTTTAGCATAAAATGAACAGATTTTATATTCATATCTCAATAAAAAAAAATAAAAATGTAAGGAGTGATATGGACAACCACATGACATACATCTGCCTCAATCAACAACCTGACAGACTTAATACCTGATCTGCATCTCCTTCCTCTTTTGCATCTCCTTACTGTGCAATTCCTCCATGCGTCGCAGTTCCTCCTGTCGTCTCAGCAAATCTGTAAAGACACATGAAAACAGATTTAATTGTGGCATTTGAACACTAAGGTACTTCACATCCTGTCAGTGACACCCATGTATTCTAGTGATAAATAGCAGCTAATATCATCTAATAGCTGCAGGCCTGTGGCTTTTTTTAAAGGTTATTTTAGGCCTTTATTTGACAGGACAAATGATGCCATGAAAAGGGGGTTGACAAAGGGCCAGAATCGAACCTGGGCCTGCTGCGTTGAGGAGTAAACCTCTATATACGGACACCTGCTCTACCAACTGAGCTATCTGGGCACCCAGGCCTTTGGTTCTTTTTCAAACCTGACAACAATATCACCACACTTGCCTTGCCGGAGCAGGTTGGCCTGGTGCTCATGGTATGCATCCTCCATCTCGCTCTCCAGCTTCTCACGGGCCTCGCGCATGTTCTTCTCCACTTGCTGCCTCTGCTGTTTCTCCATGTCATCCAGGGACTTCCAGCGCTTGGAGTACTCATATTCGAATGTGCCGGGACGAGCAAAACGAGGAGGTTCCTCACGCTCTCTATAGAAACAATTTAACAATGTTAGGCAATCGGCTTGTATCCACATCATTTACTGTATAGCCATAAGACACTAATGCTATTTCATTAGTGAATAAATGCTCTATAGAAGGGCTGGGCGATATTTCATTATTTCGACATTGATATGAGACTAGATATCGTCATAGATTTTGAATATTGTAATGTGACACGAGTGGTCTTTTCCTGGTTTTAGAGGCTGCATTACAGTAAAGTGATGTCATTTTCTGAACTTAGACTGTTTCTATTAGTTGCCTTTACCCACTTAGTTATTAGATCCACGTTATTGGTGATTATTTATCAAAACTAATTGTGTTAATAGTTTGTGAATGCATCAATCACTACAATAGTGGCATTGAGTTGTTTTGTCAAAAATATTGTTATATTTTCCATATCACCCAGCTCTACTCTATAGTTATAAAAAGGTGCCTTGACAGCAGTTGCAAAACATTTAACCAGTATGGCAATGCTGACAATATAATAATTAGTAGTCCACTTCATACGGTGAGCAATATGGATCGGTGCTAGTTGTCAGTATTGGGTTTTGAAGGCTACTAACAACGTCCTTTCTCTACTTCCCCTTGATTTACACAGGTTAACATCTGCTATTCCACACACAAATTATTTTTTACAGCTGCCATCCCTGACTCTCACCCCCAGACACACATCACATCTGTTGTTCACATTGCAAGGACTTGTAGAATGAATTAAAGATAATATGCATAACAAAGATGGTTGTATCAAGGAGATGTAAGTTAACCTTACTTAACTCAAAATAACTACTTATCCCTAACGCAAATTGGTGGGGACAAACAGTGATTTGCTTACGCTTGATATCTGGGGTTCTTCTGTGCCAATTTTTCTGGAAGACCATCTTCATCATCAAACTGCTCCAGAGGCTCAACGACAATAGGTCGGGGTGACCTGAAAAGGGTGAAACAAAGATGAATAAGCAACGGTGTCAAGTATCTTTTATTATTTCGCATATGTCCACTTTACTTACGTGGTAAGCAGGAAGACACCCTCGTTGCACCGATCAAGGGCCTTTCTAGCTGCCGGTTTGGAGGCAAACTCTACTATTCCCTTGCCTGTGGCACGCCCGCGGTCATCTACAATGACAATGGCTCTCTCAACCATTCCAAACTGTGAGAAAGCTTCTTCCAGGAGCTCATTAGAAACAAATGGTGACAGGTTTTTCACAGACAAAGCTGCGGAGTGTGTGGCAAATCGAACACGCAGTGGTCTGTTTTTCATTGGCGTGTCATCCAACTCTGCCTTTGCTATCTCTGCAAGTGCACGGGACTCCTACAAGAACCCAAATGTACCGTTACAATTAAGGGATCTGTTAAACATGAAATCAACATAAAAATGTAACACTAAAAGTTGTTCTTAACATCACAGATGTAAAACTGGACTTCAAATTCTTGCATCTAATGTAGTAATCTTTACAAAAATCAACTATGACAATCTGGTATAAGTAAGGATTTTATGTCTTACCAGTCGGATGAAACCAAAGCCTTTGCTTTTGTTGATAAAGACCTCGCTAGGCTCTCCGTATTTTGCGAACAGTTTCTTGAAAGCCTCCTCTGTGATGTCGTTGGGCAGGTTTCCAATGAACAGACGACACCGCTGTGTGTACGTCTTCTCACCCGGTTTCAGCAGCATGGAGAGTGTTGCCCTGAATGCCTGTCGAGTTATCAAAAGATGCAACGTTAACATTAAAACTCAAAAATCTATGTGATACACCAAATAAATTGAAACAAGCACACACAAAAATAAGAAAAGATTAAAATGCTAGCTTATGTTTAAATAATGATGTCTTTGTTTGCTTGCACACGTAACACACTGCCCATCCCCCATTCCCTGTGGGTGATCAGAGGACAAATAGGCTTGACCTACATTTTATTAGGTTAATTCTAGGCAACATAGCGTACAAGAGATAACTCAAACATGGAAATCGGTTTCAAATAAACAACCTGCATGGTGTTTGTTTTACCAGAACACATTTTGCATGGACGGGTTTTAGACAAGATGGCGGATAGCTAAAGCGAATAATCTATGGTGCGCGTGATTTTCGTCACCGCTTGTACCACCATAAACAGATTGAGAGTAGAGATGAGATTCCCAATCTCATGTAGTGTTTCTCATAAGTTTTTTTCCCGCTCTTATATTCTGTATCTATTTATATATGTAAATATGAGTGAAGTAATATCACAAACAATAAGCCGTTAGGAGAATATAATAATACTCCGCCCTTTCGGACTACACTGTGTTTCAAATCGAGCGTCCTGCCAGTACTGAATAAGCTAGCTAGCTAACGTTTGCGAACAACAATGACTGTCGATGCCGTTCACAGGAGAGAATACATTTAAAAAATAATGCAAACAAACCTTTGACTGGCTCGCATCTGGCTCGGCTGCATCGTTGTCTATGGCCATTTTCTCTGGCTCCTGTCTGGGCTTTACCGCTGGGGGCCCTGACTTCTGGCCTTGATAAGGGCCTGACTTCTGGCCTTGATAAGGGCCTGACTTATGGCCTTGATAAGGACCAGAAGACGGGCCTTGTTGAGGGCCAGCAGACTGGCCTTGGTGGGGACCAGATTTGGGACCTTGCTGGGGACTAGGCTTCGGACCTTGCTGGGGACCGGGCTTCGGGCCTAGTTGGGGACCGGGCTTCGGGCCTAGTTGGGGTCCGGGCTTCGGGCCTAATTGGGGACCGGGCTTCGGGCCTAGTTGGGGACCGGGCTTCGGGCTTTGTTGTGGTGGAGGCTGCTGCTTCTGCTGTTGTCCGTTAGCATTTCCTACCGGTGACACCAGCTGGTTCTTGGTTTCAGGTTTAACGTTAGGTGGAGGGGAGGTCATATTAGGTTTCGGCGGTGGTGACTGAATCTTCGGCTGAGTCGCAGGGGTTGTCGGTGTCTGCTGGGCAGGTGCCGGTTTCTGCTGCTGTTGCTGTTGCTGCATTGGGCCTTTCATGGTGAGAGCCGGGCCAGGACTTGGCGGAGGGATAATAGGCAGCGACTGTGGCTTCTGGGGAGTCTGTGGTCCCTGATTAGGTGATCTGTTGAAGTTATTATTTGCTCCCCTTCTGTTTTGGTTCTGATTCTGGAAAGGATGGTTCCTGAAATGTGGGTTTCCCATTAGCCCACCCCGCATCGGGCCGCCGGGCCCACTGTCTCCTCTGCGTTGCTGAAAATTATTCATACCAAAGCCACCGCGATTATTGTTAAATCGAGACATTGATCCTTATACACCCTACAATTAAAACAAAGTAACTTGAATGAATTTTCTCCGTAACAAAGGTCCGCTAACTGCTGGTCGAGCTCCTCAAAATGGCGACTAACGGTTGTGCCTAGAGGAGTTTTTCTCTCTCCAGTACAGTGAGCGCCGCCCCGATTAGCTCATTGGCCCGCTGCTCAGCAGGAGGAGTCACCAGGGCCCAGTTTTTCAAAAAATGTAATCTGGATCAAATTGATCCGGATTTAGTAATCCTTTC
Source organism: Percina caprodes (assembly GCA_013375575.1). Lineage (NCBI taxonomy): Eukaryota > Metazoa > Chordata > Actinopteri > Perciformes > Percidae > Percina > Percina caprodes. The sequence continues at coordinate 544,560 of JABXJD010000247.1, forward strand.
TTTTGAGATCCGTGATCACGTAACCCAGCTTACTTTTGAGCCAGTTTTTCAAAGCAACATCGGATTGGATCAATCTGATCCGGATAGGAACTTTTCAGGATCACCAAATCTGGATAACCAGTGCTCAAACAGGATAGGAAATCACAATGTAGAACTATAGATATGTAAAGAGCAACAAGTAGAATGGCCAGTGTGGGGTCAATATAAGTTTATTTTTATTTGAAATGAAAACACACACATTAAAAAAAAGAAGAACCCCCAAGTTTCATATATAGATGTATTGAATTAAAAAAAAGACTTAATGTCAAATACTCAAAAATAATTTCAGACTTCCTCATCTGATGTGGAGAGACCAGCTTGTCTGAGCGTAGCCTTTAGGAGGCGAATCTCAAGTCTGGCCTTAGTTTGCTGCAGTTTGGTCAGAGTCAGTTGTTCCTCTGCCAGACGAAGCTGTGCTTCTGCCCTTTCAGTCTCTTTTTGCAGAAGTGCCTTGTAATCATCATCTTTGTTTGATGAAGGGCGCTTCAAGCCTTTCCTCTGAGATCCTGTGGCAACTAACACTGGCTCAACCAATGAGGATCCAGCTTCTTCCTCAGGAACAGAGCTGAGATTCAATGTAAATACGCTCTCTGGATCAGCCTCAGGAGGAACTGACAGATTCTCCTCCTCCTCCTCAATCCAAGGCTCACCATCCCCTACAACACCTTGAATACCATGGAGAGCTTGCGACTTCTCACCTCCAATGATGTCGAGGACCACATCTGTGTAATCTCCCCTCTTAAATGGCTTGTTGCCCGTTTGTGGGTTTTTGGCTTCAGCATGGTCCTTTGTTGCCCTGGCCTTAAGATTCTTCCACCGCAATTTGATTTGGTCTGTGGTCCTCCTCTGGCCGGACCCTATGGCATTCACATTTTCTGTGATTAAAATCCAAACATCATTTTTCTTTTGTTGGTATCCTTAGCAGAATTAAAACTTCCCACTATTGTTCCATAATGGCACCGAACACCCTCTAGTAGTGCATTGGTTTCAGCAGCAGTGAAGTTACAGCTTCTTGAGTCCATGGTTCCGTTGCTTTATTATAGTGAACATTGTTCATCAATTATAGGCCTTGGGTCCAATTGCCTTAATTGAACACAAGCCAAAACTAATCTGTTGTATCAGGTGTGTTTGAAAAGACCAATTACACAGCCATATAAATCAGCCTTTCTCAGAGGATTCACAGAGAGCCAGTGAAATGGCAGGTGTTGTCCACCGTCACCACCACTTTGCCAGGAGAGGATACCGTCAAAGGGTGTATGTTGAACGTACCAAGCCACTGGAGCAATACACCACTGAGGAGCTGTATGTCCGGTTTCGCTTTGGGAAGGCTGATATAGAGTACCTTGTGAACCTTCTCAGGCCAAAACTTCAACACAGAACCCAAAGGAGTCACGGTCTGTCTGTGGAAGACCAGATCCTCATTACTCTCCGATTTTATGCATGTGGGACTTTCTATCAAGTTGTTGGTGACTATATGGGAGTGGTGAAATCAGCTGTGTGTGATGTGGTGAGAGATGTGTCAATCGCACTGGCCAGCCTGGTCAATGAATTTGTTTCTTTTCCAAAGGACAACCAGATTGCCCAGGCCAAGCGCGGCTTTTTTCTTTTGGGGAATATGCCCAATGCTATTGGAGCAATCGACTGCACACATGTGCATATACAAGCACCTCGTGAGAATGAATGGGAGTTTATAAACAGAAAGGAGGCACAGCATCAATGTCCAACTTGTGTGTGATGCTGACCTCATCATCACCAACTGCGTTGTCAAGTGGCCTGGGTCTGTCCATGATGCACGCATCCTGAGGGAGAGCGCCTATATGGAGACCTCCAAACCAACCGACCAGATGGCATAATATTAGGAGACAGTGCCTACCCACTCCTACCATGGCTGATGACTCCTTTTGTAACAGCAAATACACCGGCGCAGGCACGCTTCAACACTGCTCATTGCAGAGCAAGATGTGCAATTGAGCGTTTAAATGGAGTTCTTAAGAGGCGCTTTGCATGCCTTAACTACCTGAGAACGGAACCACAGAAAGCATGCAACATAACCCTTGCCTGTATTGTCCTGCACAACATCGCTACTAAGCGCAATGTCCCTCTCTGTGCTGACAATGATGCACCTGAGCCCCTTGGAGACCCTAACCAACCTCCTGCGTTCTGCAAGAACGAGCAAACAGGACGTGCAACAAGGGACGCAATAGTTAGACACTATTTCTGATTTGGATTTGTTTTGGATTTCAAAAATCAGTGATTGCCATTCTTTGCATTTTTTGGTTATTCTGTAATCATTGCATGCATCACTAATAAATATTCTAAAAACGAAAATATTTTCGATTGTGATGAATATATAGGCCTATATATATATATATATATATATATATATATATATATATATATATATATATCAATTATTGACAGAACAAAATCTATTGTTTTTGGTCAATTTTGACAGCTGTTTGGGGATTATTTTATGAGGCCAAACTCTTTCTACTTCGCTGTAGGCCTATACTGAAAGGCTGATTACGTTAAAGCCTACCTAATCACTGTAGCCTGACGGATGAACAAATAAAATTAATATGATAAATAGGATATCTTGTAAGATACTGCATGATCCAAATATAGTATTATTTGATACATTTTTAAAGTTTTCATTACATTTTGGGCATGAAATCCACGCTGAGTCCACCCTTCTGATGGGATCAGTTTAATCCAGATTTTTTGGATCAAAGTGATCCAAATCCTACAAAAAAGTTCTGAAAAACCCAAACTGAAGGTTTGATCCAGATCCAAACCAAGATTGGATTATGTGATCTAATCCGATTATGTAATCCGTTTTTTCTTTTGAAAAACCCATTTTCAACATTTGATCCAATCCGTCATCCAAAATCCTAGTGGATTACTTTTGAAAAACTGGGCCCAGGGCGTTCAAGTCTTTTGAAGGATCCAGTTAATTTGTATGATTCATTCTCTAATATCAGCACTCATTCGGGTTTGATTACAGTGATGTAGGAAAACGTTAAACTTGATTGCAGTTACAGTTTTAGTCCGCATATTAAAATATCTGTGAATTATATAGTGGGTTTTAGAGTTTTATTATTTCAGGAAGCAGGAATTTTACACCTATTACTTGTTGTTGTTGAGGAAGAAAAACAACAGCACAGTATAGTGTACCCTAAAAGACAAACCTAGACACAAACCACATGGACCAATTACTGAAAATAAATGTTGCAGGCTTAAGCATACGAGTATAACCACTTGAACCTTTTGGCTTGGCTTTGTCCACATTTGATCTTGATGAGACATATAGAGATAATATTTGTCTCCCTTTGCCAAATAGAACCAGTTGTTAAAAAATAACTTTTTGGCCAATCACTTCCCCCAAACCCATTAACCTGGCCACTTATTTTAGAGCTATAGCTACATTGCTTGTTTCAAAATGTCACACAGAAATCCTAGTTCTGTCACCAACGTTAGCCTTCAAGCTAAAAATGATCAACTGTAATCTCTTTGATCTAAGTTAAATGAGCTCTAATAGTGTACCCATTTAAACTTATCCACTATGCAAACCCTTTTGAATAGATTTTAATAGTTGTATTTACTAGAATATGCTTATTGATTGCAGACTAGGATATTAAGCAAGTTTGCATAGGTAAGATTATGAGATACTATATTTAAAAAAGGTAAGGAACCTTTGACCTCCTGCCAGTGGACATTATAGGGCAGGGCTTTGGACTCGAGTCACACATTTGATAAACTGAGACTTAAAAATAATAGAATGACTTTTGACACTAACTTTATGAGCCCTTTGACTTTGAAATATCTGATGCCTTTCGTCAGGCAGGAAATAACTGATTAAAACTTAATCAACACAAATGTGTATTTCCCTGGTTTGCAATATTGTTTCACTATTAGTCTTTTAGTGTTAACGTGTTGAAGTGGCACTAAAGAACAGATAACTTGTTTTGGAATATTAGGACTTGAGATTTAAAAAACAAAAACATGACTTGTTCCAACCTCTGTCGCATGGCTTGAATTTATGTTGTTAACTTGCACTGGTTACACTTTTTCCATTGGAGGACACTTGTGGGGTTTGCTTAATTATAGATTTTTATAGAAAAAAATGTTTTATAATACTCACACCTTTTAAGAAGTTAATCCCTCTTGAGATAAATATCCAGCTATGGAAAAATAAATTATGCTTAACCCAAATGGACCTTTTTTTTGTCATTTATTCCGCATACAGGTGTTTGGAAACAAAAAAGCGGAGACTATCAAGTCTCGCCTAGACAGGTTTTCTTAATGCTCATCGTTATAAACAGACACAAAAAGATGAGATGACAACTGTGACAAAACATAAGTCCAATAAACAAAGAACATTTAAAACACTTAACCAATGACAAGATACAACCCAGAAAAAAACACACAGGACGATGCAACGTCGTCACACAGGCGGAAAATGTTGGAATAATAAAAAATGGTGAAGGTGTAAACGGGAAAAATAAACTGAATAAAGAGAAGCGACCACGCAGGGATTCAAAGTGACGAGAAAACTAAAGGACTCAAAAAGGTAAGAGAGACATTCATTGATTTGGTAACAACAATCAAAACATGTCTTGCCTCTTAGTTTAAAAAAAAGAAGAAAAAAAAAAAGAAAAATCAGGATTGAGAAGAGAAATATAGAACAAGTAATCATGAGAGCAAAATTAACATTCACAACACCTGATATACAGTATATATTTTTAAGCACACACGACTCCTCAGAGTTACACTCCAATGTTCAAGGATCACACATTCAAGATTAGCTTTTTTTAGACTTGTAAAATCACTGTTCAGTTAGGTTAGAACAACTTCTTGCCAAAGCCCTCCCAGTGTATAGCTATTTTATTTTGAAGAAGTGAACCTTTTATGTTCTTTTAGAGTGGGTTACAGTAAGCGGAGCAACAAAGTGAATGTTTTCTTCCATTTTCTTGGGAATAAATGGTCAACAAAAGTCAGGGCTGCTTAGGTGTCATCGAAGAAGATATGGAGGAAGGTTTTCCCAATTTAAAACAAACAAAACCACAAAATCAACTTGGAATAATACCAAGAAGTGTGTTGATGGTAAAACAGGAACACTTGAAAAGGAATATTGTTTAAAGAGAAAAAGTTGGTGGGAGGAACAGTGAAGCGACTCATGGTGGGCAGTCTGTGCAGGCCTGCAACCATCTAAAGTGATGCTGTATTTCATGCAACTCATTCCTGTCATTCATTCACCTTTAAGCCTACAATCGTAATTATTTTTAGAAGCAAATCAGCTGAGGTAATTTTACATTAAGAATCACATAGAGTGGTTACTAACATGCAGTTGTGGAAGTTTGAAATAAACAGCACATGGTGGCAAAAGCATCAATTGATTTGTTTTCTTTTATTTCAATTGGATTTTCTTCATATACTTCATGATGTTTTCATTACTTATTACAAAAGAAGAAAAAATGTGAGGCCCTCATGAATGTTGTATTTTAATAAAAAGGGTCGTCCGTAGGTTGATTACTGACGCAAGACCGCGACTGGATGCAGTGTATAAATCATGGGGTGGTAGGTAGTGGAATGGATGGGTTGGTAGGAAACCAGCTGTTCTAGGTCTAAAACCAGCACTCACAGCAGTCAGTCAGTCAGTCGCTGTGGGACTCCAACTCTAGAGTGAAGCTGCAGTCAGACTGAATTTCACCAGGAAAAATTTACTATGTGGCAAAAAATTAGGAGGGGACAAGAAATAGAGTGGGCAGGGTTTTATCAAAAATGTGACTGTCTTTCAACTTTGTCGCTGTCGTTACACCTCACCGCAGCATCCCTTCTTCTTGGCTGCTTGTATTATTATACCCTGCAATTATAAAGCAAGACTATAAACAACCAATATTACCTGAATGAGAAGTAAATCCCACCTTTTCTATCAAACATGTCAAAGTTCAATCAGATTAAACCAAAGGATGAAGATCAATATTTCATGTCTCGTTCCAACCAGAAATGATTAAGAAGTGAAATCCAGTCAGACTGCGCTTTAGGATGGTTGCTGACAGTATCAGGTAGGTGTTATCTCAACTCAAACGTATTGATGATTTACCACTAAATGTCTTACAAACTGACACTGCAATAAAAAAAAGAAAGGCGTGTCAGTGGAAGCAATAGAGGACATGACAGCTGGAGGTTAAGATGAAGCAATATGAGGTAAGAGTGAAGAAAAACTGAGGTCAGGTAGAAGCGAAAAACTTTAATAAAACAAAAAGGAATGCAATGTGTTAATCAGTGTTTCTCCCTCCAAAAGGCTAAGACTTGTAAGTGTGAGCACTTAATTATGTTAGAATCAAATCGGTGTGTCTTCAGTTTGAGTGCTATCATATATTTTATGTTATTATGTGTTTTGTTTAGCGGTGTGGATCTAACCACATATGGTTATTAAATATGTATGCATGTTTGTCATCTTATCTTGCTGATGTGTGTGGAAGAGGGGGTGCTCATGTCATGGCTGTTTCCTGTGGGAGAATGGCAGATTGGGTGAGAGGTCAGTGTCTCAGCGGGTTACAGTGGGGATGAGGTGAGGTCAAATTTGGGGCAAATACTTCTCGATAAATTCCTTTACAGCCGCCATCTCCTGCAAGAGAGAAAAGTAGATGTTGGTACCGTGGTTGGTAACATGATACTGTGCCTGACGGAAAACACAACAATGCTGACTGTTTGTCTACAAAAGTACGAGAACTAGTTGTTTGATAGACAGACTTCCGTGAGATAAGGATAGAAAGTTTGCGTCGCGGGAGAGTATACATTGGCAAGCCAGGGTTCTGGAAATGAAAGTATTTTCTGTATAGACAATGTCAGGTGACCAGCAGGTGGGGCACTTTCAAGGCTATTAAGGGAATGTCACTTCCTGGTTGAATAATCAGAAAGTCTGTCAGAAAATATCTGGTTCAAATCTGCACTTGGTTCAAGCAGAAGCATTGTGCAGAGTTTGAGACTCTATAGTTAAATATACCAACAACACTGAAACAAGTAAACCTGAATGAAGTAATAGTTTTGAGCGGGTTGCAATAAGAATGAACGTTGAATTACATATTCTCCCTACTGTAAAAGCATCTTATAAAAAAACGCACGCACACAAACAAAAACACACACACTACCTGAGGACAGGAGCTGTGAGGAAGCCCTTGGTAGGTTTTGAAGGTAATCATCTGAGGGTTGACTATGGATTTGAGTTTCTCTGCCGTCATGGCACCAAACTGCACTGGGATCATGACGTCCATCTCCCCGTGGCACTGCAGGATCGGGATGTTCTTGTTGCCGCTTGACGCCTGCAAGACAGACACAACAATGTCCACAGTAAGCTGGCTAAATCTGAATTGTTTTTCCCTATTGGTTAGGGGAAAGTTTAGTGGAACTATTTCATAAAAAAAGTAAAGCATTTAACATTTGAAGAAGTTTGAATTGATGAGGCAGAAGAACCATATAACTGTGACTGTACCGATGGGAAACTCCTGTGAAGTGGTAGCCAGCAACTGAGGGCCACAATGCCAGCCAACTGATGCTGGCAGGTCAAGGCGGTATACAAGGACAAGGCCCCGCCCTAAGAAGGAAGGCAGGAAGCAGACAGAGATAGAAATGTTAATTACATGCATTCATTTACATTTCTTTAAAAAGGAGCCATTCTCAAAATACTGATAACAAAGTGATTTGGGATTGCCCCCACACAGTTCTCACAGACTGTACCCTAACTTGTCAAAACAAATACTGACGCTTTATCACAGCTGACGCTGTCTGATAATGACATACATTGAGTTACAGGTATTACTCTTGTGAAATATAACACAATACATAGGTATGAATTCCAACCTGAGAGAAGCCACCGAGCATTATACGGTGCGGGGGGATCCCGTTTTTGACCTCATGTTCGATTATGGCCTTGACTGGAGGAAAGCAAGAACAAATATGTGTTATTGAACATATCAGGGAGACAGCATATAGTGCTGATTGCCATACAAACACTTCCCTGTCACTTTTAGGAGTGGTTTCATTTGCTTTACTTTTAGTTGTTGTGGTCTGTGACCACCAGGAGGAGCCTCAGATCTTAAAAACACATTTCTGGCTGTTGAGTGGTAAAGAATGAAAACTAGAGGCCTGTGTATGCCCAAAATAATTAGTTTGTCCGCATGTCTAAAGGCAAACGTATTTATAGATGGTCTGAAAGGCAATACTTATAGATGGGGTGAAAAGCCAAACATCATAGAGAGGGGCGAGAAGCAATAATCATGGTAATATGTATATAACGGTGCACACTTTTAGATAAACTCACTGCTGTCTGCTGCCTTCTTGATTCCAGATTCGTCCTCCTGGGAGTCGGGGCTGAGACCCATGAGGTCAAACCTGCACACATGAAGAGACACGTGTTTAAGGAAATCAATATATACAATTGCAGTATTGTCAATGCCAGTATGGGAGTCTGCTGTGGTTTCCAGGGAAACAATAGCATCCAGTGTTGAGCTAAAAGGCCGTCTGTTTCATCACGCCAACTCACCACGCGGGCATCATGGCCCTCATGTTGAGAGTGACAGGAATCGGGGGCCTACAGGGGGACAAAGGGAGGGAGAGAAATTAAAACATGACAGTCAGTGTAGGAGATCAGCAGCAGCTAAATATTGGTGTATTGATTTATTCACTCAACAAGGCAAGAACATAGATAGACTGTTGGTTTTGAAGCTGATTATGCATTCTGATGTGCAAATTAGCTTAAAAAAAGATCTAGAAAGTGTATATTTGTTCACAGTTTACTTCTCTCCACACAATCACACCAAGAAAAAGATGTTAGTTTTCCTGCCTGCTGACAAGTCTTGGAGGAATAAAATATGACAGAAGGAATAGGAGAATAAAATAAAAATAAATAAAACTTACGCATGGGGGCAGATGAACTTGACGTGAGACAGCTGGATCCCCTTCAAAGTGTCTGCCCACCCGTGCCTGACAGAAAAGAGAGAGAAAAAAAAAACTATTTGTTTCTCATCCAGCTTCAGAAAAATGACTAATATGTAGTGCATCCAAACTCAAATATATTACAACGAAGTACAATGTACAATACAGTGTGAGTGTAGCCTCACATGTGGCTTTTAAATAAAAAACATGTATGCACTTCATTGTACTAAATCAGGCACTTAAGAGGAAATCACCCACCAGAGGGGATATTTTTTGATCTCCACTGACACGATGTGATCTTATTAAATGAATCAGCCGGCATCAAGTGCTGGTTTGAGAGCTTTTCAGATCAGTCATTCATGCTGTTGTTAGTGGTGTATTATGAAATAAAGCTACATGAATGAGGGCATTATTTATCTACATTTACTTTAAAAAAATTTGAGGATTTCAGAATAACTGGAGGTCATAAGTGCCAATACACAACCCACACATCTAAGAACATTTGGCTAGACATCAAAAATAAAATAAAATGGAAACTGCAATTAAAGAGTATTTAGTTTTAAAAGCGTTTTTTTATTAATTTTTTTAAAGTCCTCTGCCATTTAAGAACGTGTTTTGCAAATTGTTATTCACTGTGATGTTTGAGCTTCACTGTGCAGAATGATATGCAGAGTGACAGAGTCTGACACTTGAAGGCTGTTTTCACATTCGCCTGCTGACGGAGCAAAGTTTTCCTGAGCTCAAGTACCAAAATGTCTTTTTTATACTCTATTTTAACAAATAAACATTGTTTTTCACAAAACATTTTTTTTTAATTTAGTGAAAGAAGCCTGAAGTCTGATATTGGCTATTTAAAAAAAAAAAAAAAAAAGATAACCAAATTCAGAAACACATTACAGCCTGTGGCATTAAAGTATTCAGGTTTGACGCCCGGTTGTTGTAATGAAAAGTATTTCTTGTAATATCTACAACAGGAAATTACTCACCCTGAGTCTCCTAACCCATGAAGAAATATCACCTGCAGCACATATAAAGAAAAAAAAATGGTTAGAACCTTCTCTTTGAAATGTATAACTCTTAAATATGAAACTATACTAAACTGGGAACATTTCTAATTGTTTCTCTCCAAATGCAGATACAAAGACTTTTAGAAGTTTTGTTTCATTTAGATATAGCGATATATTACTTTGGACACATGAATTGCTGGAATGAGGAACGCTCAATGATAATAATAATAAACTTTCTTATGTAGCACTTTCCTTAACAAGGTTACAGAGTGCTTTTTTAGAAAAAGAAACCAATAAAAAAACCATGAACAACAATAGAATACAATACAAACAACAGAGCCATAATAAAAAATAAACAAACACCGGAAGATAAAATAAAAGTTGAGAAAACCCAGCATCATATTAAATATTGTAAAAAAGTTTTAAGGCCGGAGTTAAAAGATGCTAATGATGTAGCGCGTCTGATAGGTTCCACAGTCTGGGGTCTCTGACAGCAAAGGCCCGGTCACCTTTGGTCACAAGCTGAGATCGAGGAACAACCAGCAGAGCTGCAACCACCGATCTAAGGAACATAGGGAGTCAATAAATCCTTGATTCCATTTGTAACTAGGCCACATATTACTGTAAAAGTGATTAGTACATGTTTTTTATTTCAATACGGTAGGCCTACAAAACAGCTAACCAGTGTAAGTTGACTAGTAGTGGAATAATGTGTGTTACTTAGCGCCTGTTAAAATTCGGACGGCAGCGTTCTGCATCGGTTGGAGAGTCGGAGAAGGGATCTCTGCCTAAGACCAACATAAAGTGTATTTAGTAGCCCAGGCGAGATTAAAGAAAATCAAATCATGTATAACCTGTTATGTAATTTGGAAGGAGATGGAAAAAGCTAAAGGAAGCTTTTTAAGAGGAAGCAGCACAATTTCACAGTCTTTACTTTACAAAACATGAGATCTGAATCCAGTTTCAATAAACCTGTTTTAAACTTAAGACAATTTATCACATTACATCTATCTTGTAGTAGACGATGTACTGCTAAGTGTGCATACTTGTTCCAAAACAGGGAAGAACAGGTGCCAGTAAACACTTCTTGCCAAGCTATGTGCTCACTGCCAGTTTCCACACAAGCGACTCCCGCAGAGAAACCAAGAAAGGGAATAACAATTTAGAAAGCTGGAAATTCACTGCGTGTTGGATGGAAACCAGAGACTTTGCTGTATTTGCAGATATCAAAACACTTTTCTTCCATATAGGGTTTGCTGGGATCACTGACAGTCAGCTTTGATCCTGGTGTTTAACAAATCCCTGCACTGTACCTTACAACAGTTTGTTTCATTTGTACACTCAGATCCAGCTGAGTAGCTACACAATGCGTCCGCTTACTGTGCTGTACTTGTTACTGCTAAAGATACAGCTACAGCTACAGGTCTGGCTTCTCATCACAAAGGAATAGAGTTTATTAGGACTCTTTATCAGGATTTTTAAATGTGTACTGAACAAAATTGAATATTTCTACAAATTTTGGAAAAGGAACTGCCCTGCTGGGAAATGGTGCATCTTATCTTAATTGGGTGCTCATTGCTTTTAAAAAGATCCAATCTGTATTTTTTACAAACTCTGGTCCGCTTGAAAACGGGGTCCTCGGTTCACTTCCACGTGAACTAGAGTTTGGTTAACTTAAGGTGAGAACACAATCCGAACCAAATACAGGAGTTGAACCAAAAACTGAGCATCTACTGAACTGCAATTTCTGATTATATTTTTTAGGGCTTTATTTCTACAGGACAGCTTAGACTTGAAAAGGGGGGGGAGAAGCAAAGGGCCGCAGGTTGGAGTTGAAGGAGTAAACCTCTATATATGGGCCAGGTGAGTTAACCAGGCGCCCTACTGGCCTGCGGATTTATGATTTAAGGGATGATAATTTTCAGATCCATATCGTCTGTGTTCTCTCTTTCTCTCTGTCTTTCTCTCTCTCTCTCAGTTTACAGTGTTTGACAAAGTATATCTAAAAATATGACTATGGAGTTTGACTTTGTGATTGAATTCAAGCATTTTGCCTGTTGATTATAATGAAAATAAACGCTGCTTTACATCAGTCTTTACAAACAATACTCATTTAAACTAACCTTTATTACACACAGTAATAACTTAATAAAGCTGTATTTTAGCAAGTAAATATGCTTTCAGGTGATCAAATACAATACAGGAAGACCATACTGATTGATTATTATACTATGAGACAGGATTTTACAACTTTGGACAGTTATCACAGCGTTCATCTTTTGTTGCAACAATCACCAGTTAAACAGCACTGTTGTTATTTTTAGTATGTCCATCAAACCCTTGTAAATCAATGTGGGTCATACTTAAGCAGGTTTCAATGTCATGTTTTAGATTTTTGTGGAGGGGCGACACTTTAAATCATGGATTGAGTCTTTACGTGCATGGTGATGGTTAGTTAACATATTTTTCTGATCTAGTTTTAATGGAACAAGACCGGTAGGCCTATTGGAAGGTGTGGAGAGGAGGTCAAACTCCCTGTTTCTACACGAAACATCGGCAGCTTCGAGGCTTCAGAAAACACTCCCACAATGATTGAGCTAGACGTTGACTTCCATTCCCCACCCCTCCTCAACTGCTTAGTGACTGAGGTGCTCTGACCACAAATACATCTATGGAGTTTTGTGGTTTCCACTCACCGCTGCAGTCTCCTTTTCCATCCCGGACACTGTCACAGCCTCGGCGAGCAGCGGCACAGACATGTTGTTACCACACATACACTGTAAGAGGTGCTGGAGTCAGAAGAGAGGACAGAAAGCGGCGGTCAGCTGGTTGGGGAAGTACATAAAAAGGTTGTCATGTGCATTGGAAGAGCTTTATTTAACTCAACATTTCAGACGTTTTTTGAGCAATTTGCAACAATGATTACAGATAACATGTTTTAAAATCAGTTCAAACTTTACATATTTTATTTGTAAAGAGATTAGTCAAGACCCTAATCTTCTGGAGCATTTTCAGGATAATCTTTTTTTTTTTATAATACAGATAGACATCCGATTACACAAATAACCTACCAGTCAACTTTGCGTCTAATTACATCATATTAACTTGTTTTCTCTGGTTTGTAGATCTGCAGAGCATTCGAACAGTGCAAGCTCAATCAAGCAGATAAGGACATCATTTCCACTTTTTAAATCATATTTTTACTTTTACAGTTTTGGTTTGAGTCACTCTAGAGTTCATTTGATGTCAGGTTTTGCTGATCTGGTCTGGTGTATGAGCTTAAACTGGTTTAATTATTTAATGCAAACCAGCTGAACCGGCATTTGTTATTATGACATGTTTGGGCAAATTAAAAAGTAGCCTACATTAGCAACCTGTGCCGACTGCGTCTTGGCTCTAAATCCAACTTGTATTGTAAGCAGTGTTGGTTTTCTGAAATAAATGACCAAGTAGTGTGTCCACACAAGCTACTTTTTTTAAACTTCAAAATATCTATCAGCAGTATTGGCTTCAAAAATTCAGTATTGGTCAGGCTCTATCCCCATCTATTGCCAAATGTTTTTTGTTTTTGATGTTCTTAACATCAGCAATAACAATGAACTGCCCACTCTGACAGTTACAACTCCTGCTGTTTATTGGTGCAGCCATTCAGTCCACAGACAGAAAAAACAAAGCTGAACACACCACTTATACGCACAAACGCATAATGAAGCTGCTGAACCTAAAACAGCAGTCATGAGGTATTTGTGTATTTGTGTGTGTGTGTGTCAGCAAGTGACAGGACTCATTAACTAAATGAAACACACACTCTCCCCTGCCTGTACTGTACTGTGTAAATCGGCTGCAGACGTCCGTCCCTCTGCACAGTGAGTCAGCCATCAATAACAGACATGAGATCAGGTGGTTGCTGTACAGTAAAATCGAGCAGTAAAAGCCTTAATGCCCCTCAAGTTTCTGTTGAAGTGGGAAAGTATGAGGCAAGATGGGATGGGCAAGACAGACGGTGTTCTGCCTGATTGGTAAATAGGCGATGAGGAGACAGGGAAATGTCTGAAAGACAAAGGTTAATGTGTAAACCTTGAGCGGGATTATACTCTACGAGGGTGTTAATATTCCTCCGGCGGCATGGCCAAGCAGCTAAATGTCCCGCGCACTGTGTTTGCTCTTTGGCAGGTGATCAATTATCATCTGATGGTCATTTTCACAGCTTAAATACATGGAAGTGGGAGGTAAATGTGTTATTTAAGCATCCAAAGTATGGACAAAACAAGGCTGTTTTCACCCTGCATCCTGACCTTTGATAAATGAGTAATAGCTGAATAATAACCAGGCAGGGTTAAGCACCAGGAAATTGTCTCTTTCAGCGCAAAATATACTCTGCTAAGAATCTCATAAAGAAGGAACATTTCCACGTGTATAATGTTACATTTACTCCAGTAAGTTTAAGTACAAATACGGTTCTTCTATTTAACTTGAGTATTTCCATTTTATGCTACTTTACGCTTCTACGTCCCCACATTTAAGAAAGAAATGTTGTACTTTTTACTGTATTTATCCAACAGATTCAGATTTCACATATAAAAAACATATTACAAGCTTGTAAAATACAACTATTGTTAAAGATAAAACCAATTGTTCTCAACCTTTTTGTGTCTAGTTGGGAGTCCGTGTTACATTTCAGATGTCAATGATTTGTCAGACTGATTTCCCTCTAAACTCCTCAGTTGGTTTCATTTAAATAACTGTTTGAGGACAAAAAACAAGGTCAAATTATCCATTATTTCACAAATTAAACTATGTACTAGAACTTTTGTCTTCTTTCTTGCCGTTATGATGTTATGTACTGTCATGTGTGGTGATTGATGTTCTTTTATGCTCTTGTGCTAAGCAAATTCCCCTATGCCCCTAGGCTAGGGGCAATAAAGGTTTCATTCATTCATTCAATCATCTTGTGACCCCTTCAGATTGATCTTGTGACCCTTCAGAGGTGCCTGCTTCTAGGTTGGAAACTACCGGGCTTAACTACCTACAGAAACTGTATGTGAAGTAGCCCCATCTTGGGCAGCTGCAACACTAAAATGCTGCTTAAACATTGATGCATCAGTATCAATGATCTAATAATACATATAATAATAAATAAGTAACAAGGGCCATGCTTCGGCAGAACCAAATTCTAATTCAGTGTTAAATCCTTTTCTAACAAATGTAATTTAGATGCACTGCAGCCCTGAGTGGGAACAGACAGAGCCACATTGATAATATGACTGAAAGCAAAGAAAGAAAGAGAAATAAGAAAAGATGGTGGATAACAGAGATGGAGGAGTGCAAGAACATCACACAATCTGCTCAAACAAGCTCCCTAAACATGCTGACATATGCAAAGAGGCGATTAATTACTTTCCTACCGCTTTTTTCCTAAACCTGTTATTGTTAAGCAGATTTACAATGACCTGTAACCAGGTGGCAGCATAAAACAACTGTGTGGGCTTTCAAAGCACGCTCTAAGAAACAATGGCTGACTCTTTATGCTTCTGGAGGAGGCCGGTGGTTAAAAATAGTATTATGTGTGTACAAGCATCTCGTCCAGTTCAGGTTGTTCCACAAATTCAATTGAATCCATGACTTGGAGTTTCTACCTACCATGCACTCCTTAAACAACTGAATGGATGATTATTAATGATTCCTTTACTTTTACTTATGGCCCTTTTCCAGTAATGATGAATATTTAAGCCATGTGTGGAAATGCACAAACTATATGTTCATCACCAGGAAGCCTTAAAAACGTATTAGATATCTTAAGTCTTCTCCTGATGTCAACGGCTGTGATTAGAGCTGTGAATGTGATGATTATTTTTATTACCTATGAATTATGTTTGCGGTTAATAGATTTGTCTTTAAAACGTCAAGTTCTGAAAACGGCAAGTTCTCAGGGACCATAGTAAGATCTAAAATGTACTTATTTAATCCGATAATCAGCCTAAACTTCACAAATACTGGATATAAAATGAATATATAAAGAGAGAAAAGCTGACAATCCTCACAGAAGCTAAACTAGAAGCAGAGAATGTTGCATTTTTTTGTCAGAAATAAATTAAGCAGATACCTGTCCATTACTACAGGTTGATTTAGGAGATATAGCTGATTGATATAAATATGAATACTGTCATATGATAGTGGATATCATCTTGGTCATCATATCTTGATTTAGAGTATATCAAAATGCTGTGTTGTAGTTAAGTGGTCCTTATTTAATTGTGACAGAGCACCACATATCGTCAGATGATTGAGTAAAAATGTAGGCTAAGTCAATAGTAAATGCTTAGTGTTACTTTAAGGTGACACAAAATACGAAAAGAAAAAAGAAGCTGCCTGTGTTGCAGCCAACATAAAGCACGAGTCTTCATTCTGCATGACTCCAATTACATTTAAGTCAAACACACAAAAAACAAGAGTCGTGCTGCAGTCTGTGTGTGTCTCACACCAGTCAATGGCGTGGACGTTAAACGGCTGAACAAACTCACTAAAACAAGGCTGCTGCATTCATACAGCTCTTTGCTCAATGGCTACGGATGGCTGGCAAACAACAGGATAATATGCGGCACTGAGTGACAGGCATCCACCTTCCTCCTCCTCCCATACACACACACACACACACTATCTGGCAGCAGCAGAAAACCCTGCTCTCCGCCTGCTGCTGATGGAGGTTAATAACTCGGCTACTACTTAGCTGATGTAGAAACCCACCGCTATCAAGAAAGCAAAGTGAGGTTAAAAAGGTTATATAAATATAATGAGTATCGGTAGTTGAAGCAGAGGAACCGGGTGGTGGGGGAGGAAGGAGACAATACATGGTTGGGGCTTAGCTATGTTATTCGACCCATCAACCTCAGTAGTGATGGCATTCAGCATTGCAAAGCCTCTGCTGCCCCAAAAAAGGCTCCAGCCCTCGCCATCGGATTTAATCTTGGTTTAGCTGGCCACACACACACACACACACACACACACACACACACACACACACACACACACACACACACACACACACACACACAATAACCGGGGCAAGTGGAAGTAGAGCTGCTAGCTGACGTCGCGAACACACACACACACACACACACACACACACACACACACACACACACACACATTGTTTTGTCTTCTGCCGGTGCCTCTCTTCGTCTACCTCGGGATAACGTTGCGATTAAAATTTGGACCTCTAACATGGGCTGTTTTTTAGAAGACACTTTAAGCAACAAAATACTTCAATACAAATTAGTTTGGACCAGGATAAAGTGGTTAAATATTCTATCTGCCACCCGCTAGCTAATACATAAGCATACACTTACCGCTTGCTGTCCCAGTTCGCGACGGAACGGAACTTCCGGTACTGGCCGCACAGAAGCAGGGGGCGGGGACAGAGCGCAGGACGTCATCACATATAGCAACCGTCGTAGATACCATTTTCTTCCTTCATAAAATACATATATAATTAATGTATCTTGATAGGCTTATATGACACAGTTGATCAAGTAACGTAATCTATATTTACTACTTTACTTAATAACTTGATACTACTTGTTACCTTATACTTCAACTCCACAACATTTCAGAGGTGGCCTACTTTTACATATAATCTATATATAAAACTTGACATACTGTTTTTTTAAACAGTACAATATTTTGAAGAGAAAGTAGTATAAAAGTAGTATAATTAAAGTAGTGACAAATAACTTGTTTTGAACAAATAATAAATAACAACTTGTTTGAACCAAACTGACTCCTTGAAATACTAATTAAGGCCAAGTGTAAAACACCTCAATACCGTAGTGCCAACTAGTAGTTTCAATTTCTTTTCTACTTTATCTGATATGTTGTTCTGTATATTATTATATTACAGTCAGATGTGACACTGTATTTGTAAAGACACTTCTATTTGCTTTTAAAAAGAAAAATCAGAAAACATACCATATGAGCTAATGAAATGAACATATACAGTAAAGTACATCAACCTTTAAATCATGGAGCATATTGAATGTGAAACATTTCACAACATAGGCATAAAACAATTATTTAATTTTGCTTTATTTTATTTTTATAGCAACATTCTTAAAGCTCACACAGGTTTTCTAACTGATTGTCCTCCACACTGAGCTTACACATTCCCATAAATGCACTCACAGGCTGCCGCTGAATGCATGACCCACTGCATTACTAACAATAAAATCAAGGATGACATATTGGTCTGTGGAACACAAATACACTGTTTTTAGGGAGTTCATAGCAGTACGCTTTTGTCAAATGTCAACATGGATGTGAAATGTTGGTATGTTTGAATTATAGTGTTATTGCAGAAAAATCACAGTTCATCCTGTTAGAGTGGCCCTCTACTGCAGTAAGCCTTGGATTTGTTCCAAGACTGAGTCTCAATACTTTATATAGGCTTCCTCGACTCCACTCACCTCGCTCGCCCTCAGATGACAGCCAATGTACTTAATTAAGTGTGTCAACACATCATGCAACTGCCAGGAATTCATCTCATCACAGAGATGAACTGAGGAAAGACAAATAGAGCATTTTGGACTACAGAAAGAAACCCATCTAAGGTTTAATAATCACATAATAAACCACTAGGTGGCAGAAAATATCTAGCACCAGTTAGTGAACAATGTGTTGGCTTTGAAAAAGGTAAATAATGTATTTTTATATGCATGATATGAATTTGTAGGCATTACAAAAAAATATTTGACTGTTTCAACAGAGTATCATTTTTTGCAGATGTTTGAGAGCAAATACATTTTCTTCCCAGGAAAGGGAAGTTTGGGGTCCCCTACTGGAGCTGCTGCTGCTGCCCGATAAGCGGATGAAGATGAATGGAATTTTCTTCACATCTTATAAATACAAGAATTGTGTGAATTATGAATCCAGGGTGTTAACATGGCAACCAAAGTCTATCCTGGAAATCCAGAGTTCTCGCAAGAGCACAATTTGAATTTGCTCAGCGAGTTACTCTGGCACTGAGTAATGCTGCTCATTAACTATACCCTTGTAGCCGAGCTGCACCAATCACATCGGTGTATTTTCAAATGCACACTTGGTGCCATCCCTGGAGATGGGCGACTTTCATTACTCAACAATACCAGACCCTTAATCTTTCGGATTTAGGTCTGGATTTCCAGGCTAACCAAAGTCTTAAATGAATCAAAACGTACCATCACTTGGTTTATTCCCAGCCTTTATTTTATTTTTTTATTTAAGAGTAGTTGTCACTTTATTGAAGTGGTAGAACAGATAACAACAGACTTCATCTGAGTGTCAAATGATTCATGCATTTATTATTAAGCTTTATACCCACATTAAGCCTTCACTCTTTATTGCCATAGAAAGCAGAGCAACAACTTGGCACTCTGAGACACACCTGAAGCTCTCTGGTCTTCAGATTTCAGCACTCAGTTCTGGTCAAGCTCAACCAACCTGCCGCTACACAGCGTTGAACTCATCTTTGACTTCTTGTCAAAGACAGTCAGCAGACGCCACTGAAACCTCTCCTCCTTTACCTTTTCCTTCCAACTCTCTAAAGCTTCAAGAAATGAAGTTGGTTTGTGGGATGATGCTCTCCACTTTGTGATCTGCAGGGTTTGCTGATGCCTCGTAGTTACAGATCGTCACTTCATGTCTGTAAGCCTAAAAGGCAAACAAAGAGAAAGACAGATTAATTTACAGCACAAACATACACACACACACACACATTTATATATACACACACAATTTACACACACACACACACACACACACACACGCACACATGCGCAACACAACTTTATGGTGATTCTGAAGGATGCTGTTAAACTGTTGTTTTACTGAGAGGTGTTTCTAATATTTAGTCTACCCTCGTGATATCTACAACATTATTAAAAGGTATGTTAGATGATAAAAGAAGAACAAACTAAGACAGGATTCAGCATTTCTTTTCAAAGACGGACCTCCGAGTATTCTCCCCTCAGACCAATGTAGTAGACCCTGGTGCTC
Organism: Percina caprodes; assembly: GCA_013375575.1. Lineage (NCBI taxonomy): Eukaryota > Metazoa > Chordata > Actinopteri > Perciformes > Percidae > Percina > Percina caprodes. The sequence continues at coordinate 564,569 of JABXJD010000247.1, forward strand.
TCTGCTCCGAAGTTCTTTGAGATGTGGATGGAGAGGTGCTGAACGTTGGAAAAACGAGCAATCCTGGAAATTGTGAGACGACGGGAGAGACACATCGGTTTGAGACAACAGCTTGGGAAATGCATTCATACTCAAAAGAAGCATTGCTGAACTGTAGTGGCACTTTAGCGAGAAGGAAGGAGGAATTAAACATGTTCATCCGGAGCCATGACATGTTGGGTGTGTAAATGTAATATAAAACACAAAGACACGCATACAAAGTAGAGACAAGCATGACATACCGAAACAAACAGAAAGAAAAACAGAGAGCTGGTTCCACTTGTGTTTTGAACGCTTCTTTGACCGGATCACAAAGATTGGATTTCACTGGCATCAGGTCATCAAATATCTTACATACAAGCTACATTACTTTATCACTTCTATTTCATTGTCTTGTCTTCTCAATCATGAGAAAATCTAAAAGCCTTCAAAATTGGCTTCGGAGCATTTCACAGTAAAGCGACAAGGCAGACTTGTCACTTAAATTGTAAGTCAGGTGACGGGACCCTAGGGCATGTTTTCTGGTCTTGCTCCAAGCTCAGTTTCTAGGATGACATTTTTCAATTGTACACTGACATATACGGCAGAACGCTAATCCCTGACTGTCTCTCTGTGACATTGGGTTGCTCCAACTACTCTTTTCCCCCCCAGCGTTACAACTAGCCCTCATGTTTGGTATGGACACAGCAAAATGAGCTGGTTTCTTGTAGCTGGTCCTGCCAGACTCACGTAAATTTCCTTTGTTCAGAGAGTCTGTCCACTCTCCATTGACAAGAGCTAACTTCCTTGAAGGCAGGTACTCTGTTGAAGTTTAAAACTATTGGATCTGCCCAGAGCCACGCTGCATCTGCCGTAACCAATCGCTCACGTTCAGTCGTGACGTCAGCTTAGCATTGCTAGCGTCAGCCTTAGCCAAGTCCTTGACCACTAGCGGAGCAAGCTGGAAAATCAAACTTTTCCCGAGTGTATCTTACCTGTTAACAGTCTTTGTTTGTCGGTGACCCTGTGTGTTGCCTTTTTGCCTGCTGTAGGCTTTTCAACAACCATCTTACTGTCAGCAGTGAGCTGGTTGTGGCTCAGCCGTATCCAGCTAGCAGACACAACTTGGGACAGCGGTACCAACAATCACAACAACAAAACGGCAGCAAGAACTACTGGTCATTCTCTCACTTTGTTGGGTACTCCAGCTCAGCGACAGGGTCTCTGTTGAGTCTAAAGGCTTGTTCAGGTTCTCTACCAGTGTCGTCAAAGGACATCTGAGGGATGTTCTTGTACCTACAATGAAAAATAAGTTCATTTAATGCCATTTAGTGAGTAAAGGGTTAGAAGCACTTTGTCTGTAGATCTGTTTATTGTCTTAAAAGGTTTTTATTTATTTTTTAATGGGACTTAAAATCACTCCAACAATTCTTTTTGTATGATGTAGACAATGCATTTATAATGGTTTAAGGGGGTTTAAGACATGAACTATGCTAAGTCCCCAGTTCGAATCTGCCTAAGGTTTTGTACGTTACCTCCTTGTCACCATATCAAAAGCCTTTTTCACACAAGGATAATTATTCCACCTCTGTGTTTTGAATTAAAAAAGGTACAAAAATGGAATGGGGGGACAGAGCTGTTCTGCCGTTTAGCCGGCAGAGGTGGTAGTAACAGAGCCCAATGGACGTCTGTGTGACAGGGACAGCCGGCATGGCGGGACTACACGCAAACACACACTAGATGCCGTTGTGTTACACGCCTCTTTTGATTTCAGAAAGCTGGCATGCTGTCTAAAATCACATACTATGGCGGCATTATTCCAGTGTTATTTGGTTCAGTGTATTAATATAGAAAAGCTGGCGTAATGGCAGATCTTCTTTACAGCAGTATTCAATCAATCACTGTGTAAACGGGGCTAAAGAAGCAGTGAAAAGACACTCACAGTCGAACCTCAGCTGGATGTGAGTCGTCATTTTCCCCAGAGATGATGATGCCTTTCAGCTTAACATTGCCTGTAAAACTGAAAGAGATGATACATAAATCCTTCGCTGATATCTCTGACATAACAGGGCAAAAGCACAAAGAGACGCTATCAGGACAAAACACAGGGACGCTGTAAAGGAAAATAAGCTATCACAAGAAGATAAATGATGAATTATGAAAAACCAAAACTGAAATTAGAACCAGAAACGTTTTGGGTCTGAAACTACAGAAAAAAACAAGAGTTCATCTTATTATTATTATTTAAATTACTGCTGAAGAAAATCCTTGTTACCAACTGTACATACCAACACATTTGATAATCTTAATTTATGTGTTGCCATCTACACATATGCTTTTTTTTAATAAATGCGTTTACAGGCTGCATACAATTTGTTCATTGACGAGAAAAAGGTTAAAGTTCAGTCTAATTATGATGATGATTTTAGGACTTACGGGATGTTGAACAGCAGCTCTTCATCTGCGTCACTCTCGACATACTAATAGAAAAACAAATGTGAATTCTTCATGAGCAATCAGAGTTGCAGCAGCAATAAAAAAAACAACACAGTCCTTCTGAGTTATATAAAGGTTTCATTACCAAAATCAGATATCTTCGTTTTATTTATCTTCCTAAATTATGTTTTTGTGCAAGGCAGGGAATATCAGTCAAACTGGTGTTGTTGTTTTGACAAGATATTCCTCTTTTTTCATAAATCAAGTTTTTTTTTACACTATAAGTTCCTATAAGATATATCTATCAAACTGAGATTGGTTTATTTAATTTAGGAATGGCTGGTATTTGTCTTTGCAAATTAACTCTTCATATATTAAAATTCTAGGAATATTAGTTGCACCATTGGATAATTAGCTTTTACTGTCGCAGGTGGACATGGTTAAGCTAGTTTAAGTACTCTACCTCTTTAAGAATCCATTGCATTTATAAATTCAGTTTTTTTTAGACATTTTATGTGGGAATTAGTAACTGTCAAATAAATGTTGGGAAGCAAAAAGTACAATATTTGCCTCTGAACAGCAGTGGAGCATATGATAAAAAAAGACCTCACAGTCGTATAAATGTACTTTCACCACTGGATTTCAACCACATCGCTAAGCCCTAATAAGTAAAGTAAATAACATAACTGCAGCCCATAGTAGTCTCAGTGAAATCAAAGTTTTGTTTGATTTAATAACTGCGCAGTCCCACAGTGAGGTTCCGTGAAAGCCCCACAGACCTGCACTCTCATCCCGGACACATGCAGGGAAACCCCGTATAACTTATATGCGTCTTTGGGACATATACAGAATAACTGACCGGGGTAGAAGCTCTGTGCGGCCGTTACCTTATCCCTGTCGTTCCGTTGATCCCACGGTTTGAACACCAGCTTGCCATCCCCGTCTCTGCTCTCGTTCAGGCACTGCAGCTTCTCCAGGTCGATCCGTCGGTACAGTCCGTACTCCAGGCCCCTCTCCGCGGGCTCGTGTTCCGCCTCACACCCGCAGCCGTGCCCGTGTCCATGACCGTGTCCGGACATCGTGGAGTTTAAAAACGCTGCTTTAGTTCAGACAAACCATAGACAGTCAAGAAAGGGACAAGACTGCATGAACGCATGAACAGCAAAACACCAAACACAAGTCACGTGCTTTCTGATTGCCTCGCAGTTCTTACCACAAAGCGTCAATACTGTCGCAAACCGTTTACAAGTCATAAATCATGCCCTACATGTGGTCATATTGTGTTTTTTTGACAGTCTATGTTCCGACATAGATACAGTAATGCACTAATTCCAATTAATGCATCAAGAGCTATAATGTATTTTACATGCAAATCTAGTAGGCTAAATAGGGTAAAAGTACAATATTTGACCTGCAACTGTCTGGTATACACCCATGAAAAATTAAGCAGTTCCTGTGGGTGAATACGTATTTATATCTTTCACAAAAAGTGAAAGTAGCCATATTACAGTGCAAGTTAAAGCCATGCATTCAAACTCTATTAATCCCACAACGGGGAGAGTCACACTTTTTTTTTTAATCCTAAAAGTCATTTGACTCAAAATACACCTTGAGAACCTAAAGTAAAATTAGTCCTTATGCTGAATGGCCCATCTCAGATTCAATATGCTCCTGGATTATAGTCATTGATGCAGCTTTTGCAGCTGGTAAAGTTTGAGCTAATTTGAATTACTTTATATCATGTTGTATATATGTCAATAAATTAAACTAATTTCCATCTTGTATTAATAATCTCAATCTGCAAAGTAACAAATGACGAAAGCTGTCAAATATAAATAATAAAAAGGAGTAGAAAGTAGTATAAAAGTACTTCAAAGTATTTCAAAAAAGTACTTTAGTAGAGTAAATGTACTCAGTTATCTTTTATCCTTGTCATTTGTAGTATCCAATATATATTAACAAATTTAGTGAAAAGTCAGATAAAACAAATGTAACTAACAGAATATGTTTATCTCTTCTTCCTTTAATCATGTAACCCCTCAGATTTATGATGGGACCTTAAGGTTCTGAGAAATCACTTCCCTAAAATATAAAACTGCACAACCTTCAAATACTCATTTAAGTTTTACCAATTGACATCATCTGCTTGAGCAAATTTAAACTGACCTGTTATATAATGAAAGCTGGAACAACCAAAACGGATACCATCTATTTACACCCTGGACACTGATACAAGATATTTGAAACAAGGAAAAACACAAAATGTAGGTTTAATTGGGAACAAATGCCACAATACATGATTTAAGGATAACATTATGTAAACAATATACTAATACCTCTTTATTCAGGACATTCTCTAGAAGTGAGTTTTTCCATATTACTGTACCTCCTCTGCAGATTTTCTAAAACTGTTTAGTCATTTAAAGAGAAAAAGAAGATCATGAAAAAGCACAGAGGATGTTTGTGTTGCTTGGTAAAACACCACCACACAAAGCTTTCTGCACACAGTTTTTAAGGGCAAAACGTCAATTTTAATAAAAATGACCATATAACATTTATTAAAATCTACTAAAATTACAATTTTTAATCTACTTCCTTTCAGGCCCATGATGTGGGGTGCCAGGTCCCAGTGTTGAAAATAAATACATCTCATCATTGTTGTAGACTGAAGCTGCAGACGTCCTATTAACTTCCTTCCTTATTGTTCTGTTTCCCTGTTCTTCCTCTTCTCTTCCTACAGTCTCTTCAGCATTCACTCAAGCTATTTCTCACAGTGAAGCAGATATTAACAGGGATAAACACATTTAACAGCAGGGAATCATGATCTGAAGCCACAGGATGGTTAAAATAACTTTACATTGTGTGTGTGTGTGTGTGTGTGTGTGTGTGCGTGTGTGTGTGTGTTTTTCACGGACATGATTTTCGCACTACATAATAAAAAAATGCAACGATTAAATATGCATGTGCTCGTTTTAAAAAAGCAGTCTTTAACCAGCCTGTTGATGTCTCTGCGGACACGCATCTTGCATGCCATTAAAATAATGAAAAAAAAAAGTGTGTTCTTCATGTAGTGTATAATTTGATCATATGTAACGTAACAAACTATTCTTTAAAAAAACGTTTCTGTACCGTGAAGGAAAGGTTTTATATTTTAGTAAACAAAGTATGTTTTTTACTTTCTTGCTAGGAGTTAGATGAGAAGCTCTATACCACTTGTGTCTGTATGCTAAATATAAAGCTACACTCAGTAGCCGGCTAACTTAGCTTAGCATAAAGACTGGAAACAGGAAAACAGCTAGCATGGGAGCAGAATCCACCTACCAGCACATCTCACTCATTAGTGTCTCAGTTAAAAGTGTGTAGTTTCCTTTGTAAAAACAACAATTTTGTGTTTCACAGGGGGAAACCTGCTAAATATTTTCTATGTTCTGACCACTAACACTGGTTGCCTGGCAACTGATCCTGGCCAAATTGTCGTTTGGAACATTACCCCCCATTAAACTATGAATTGTTGTTTGTTTTTACACACAATTTTAAGCCTTTTTTTACGGTGTGAACAAACAAGACACAACAAGTTAGTGAACTTTAAAGGTGCTGGGAGGTAGGCAGATTATGTTACCTTTGGACAGAGCCAGGCTAGCCGTTTCCCCTGCTTGCAATCTTTATGCTAAGCTAACCAGCTCCTGGTTTGAGCTTCATATTTAGCGTACAGATGTGAGAGTGGTGTCAGTCGTCTTGTCTAACGCTCTGTAAGAAGAAGGGTCAAACTATTCCTTTTAAAATGGCTGCTAGAAAACAAGAAAATTAACAGACTGTGTGTTTGAAGGTGTGTGTGTCCTTTGCGTCTTTGCGTCCCCTTCGGTTATTAATGATTTAAATACTTTTCAAAGACCCCTGAAAACAGATGCCACTAGTTAAATAAAAAAAGAAATTAAAAATTAACCATTTAGTACTGAAACGTTCCTATATCCATGATATGTTTGGTGGTTAAAAAGTGTGTGTGTGTGTGTGTGTGTGGATCAAGGGCTCTCCAGTAAAACCTTTCTATACTTAAATTAAAAATACAGTTGAAATTCATAAAATACATTCAGACTCTTTCACACTATCGGCGGGAGAATCTGTTCTTGAAAGCTTTGATAGTTTTGGCCATCATGGGGGCGATTTCTGCAAGAGGAAACAAATGGTTAGTGAGATTTAAAAGAACTCAAAACATAATTCTGGCTCTTTTTAAGAGGCTTAACTCACGATTGTGAACACACACACACACACACACACACACACACACACACACACACACACACACACACACACACTTACTTTTGACCTGTGGCTTGTCCCGGGCTGCAGGTCCTCCTCCTCCTGCTCCTCCTCCTCCTCCTCCTGGTGCTGAGGAGCGAGACGAGCTGGGAGAAGGATTAAGTTGGGAGGAAGAGGAGTGGCTCGATTCACCAGAGTAATTTGTGGGAGCTGGTCTTATTCTGAAACACACAGAAAGAGCCAACAGTCTGTGACTGTGCTAAATCTAAAATCGAGGAGGCAACTAATTAGTATTAGTATTATTATTGATTGTCTGCTGATTTTCTTTCCAAATACTGCTTTATCATGTATTATAATGTAGATAAACAGTAAATCCCCACATGTGAGAGGCAGAGAACAGAGAATCTGTTTTATTTTTGCCTTGTACTGTACATAAACTATTTATCAATTATCAAAATTGTTGTCAATTAATTTTCACACTTACTTAATTTTCATATATATTTGGGAGGAAAGCCTTATTTTAAATGCATGGCTAATTAATTAGGGTATTACAGGCGTAAACATATGTTTAAAAATCCTGTTTTTATAAATAATGATTCAAAGATATGAAAATATATTTATCCAGAATGAGTGTCATTAGTAAACAGTAGCTGAACACACATGTCACCAATTTTGTGAAATTAGAGAATACAGAAAATGTACAACCTTTAACCTCAAATTAGACAAATACACCCATTGAAAAATATAGGTTAGCATAATCCCCAAATATTTTAAGGTGGTCTGTAATTATGATGCGTATTAACTCCCCTGATTACAGTAAATACTGTACATCCTTGGAAAAACCCTGTGCATACATAAATAAAATATTTATGTAAAGTTATCTCTTTGTTTTATGCTTATTCTATCTCAACAGTGTCACTTCATCACCAAATTCAAGTCATAAACCTAAATGCCAAATATGTCACTATGCTGGATGCGATACTGACTTGATGGGAGCTGCAGCTGCGGTGGACGTGGCCGATGAACCACTGATGGTGCCGAACTTCTCCTGTCGGCGGCGGACGTCACGTGGTGGCTTGGCGACAGAATTCACAAACGCCATCTTAACCTGCCGACCTGCCAGGACAACACACAACACTCACACTAACTCACCAACACTCAAAGACCTTAAAAAATAAACACCAATCTGAGAGTTTTATTATTATTTTTTGAATGAATGTCCATTGTTGTCACTTTCTAGTGTTCTGTAATATAAATCTATAAGTGACTCAATGCTTCTCCTACCTTTTGGCTTGTTGGCGTGGGCGGAGGAGATGTTCTGGGTGAGCATCCTCAGTCGCTCCTCGCGCTCGTCGTGCAGCCTCAGATACATCTCCCTCCACGACTCGTACTCCTGAGGAGACTCGCGCTTAAAGTCCCTCTGACAGTGACGCATCCACAGATCATCAGAATCCTCCGTGAACCACTATAAGAAGAGGGGAACACAATCAACAAGAAGTGCCATCAGGCTTCCCACACACTATATCAATTAGAGAGGTAAGTCATTGGTTGACATTGGAAAGACAAAGTGTGTGTGTGTGTGTGTGTGTGTGTGTGTGTGTGTGTGTGTGTGTGTGTGTGTGTGTGTGTGTGTGTGTGTGTGTGTGTGTGTGTGTGTGTGTGTGTAGTTACGTGGTTGCTCTGCTCAATGCGGTACAGCTGTTCTGGTGTACATCGCTCCAGCACCGGCTCCAGGATCTCGAATGGCACTCCTCCAACTTCAGCGATGGCTGAAAGAGGCACAAAACAGTCACATCTGTGCAACAGTGTTATTTGTTTTAACCACCTTAAGATAACAGGCGTGGTTGGGAAGTGACCACAGAAGAGTTCCTATTGACTCTCAAACATTTGTACGCGGATCATGTAGACCTTCCGTTTACCTTTTATTCTTTGTGGTATGGCCCACCCTCTGGCACCACTATGACAGTTTCACATTTGTATAGAATACAGAATATTTAATAAAACATAACATTTTTCAATACATTTAAGTGCTTATTTTATGGTATACATAACAAGCTTGTGAAAACATTGAGCTCTGGTGCCACCCGCTGGAAGATCCAATGACTGTTATATAAAGAATATTCAGCAGCCTCACTCACAGTCAATGTTGTTCTGCAGCACACGGATGCACTGCTCGTACAGAGTCATCATCCTGGGCAAGTAAGCAGTCTTTGATCCCGAGTAGACCACCATCTTAGAGTTGAATCGCTTCCCTGTGAACCCGGAATCCTCTTCGTCGTTGCTGACAGGAACTGAAAGTAAAGAAGGGAGTAAAAGTCAGACAGTGTGACACCAAGCAGGGCAAGGTGACATCTTTACCGATATGGTGACACTGACAAGAAAAAAAAACAAGAACAACTAGATTAGAGTTTGCACAAATGCAAAAATTCACCTGTTCACACAGCCTACAATTTGGTAAGTTTTGTTTAATGGAGTCTAAGCGACCCCAGCAGGCCTGCAATTAGCGGTTATTTTTATTGTTGATTATTTTCTGGATTAATTGATTTGTTTTTGGTCTATAAAATGTCATAAAAATTCCCACGAGTGTTTCCCTCAGATATCTTGTCCACAACTCAAAGATATTTAGTTTACTGTCACAGAGGAGTAGAAACTAGAACATATTCACATTCAAAAAGCACATTCAAGAGAATTCTTTTTCTTAAAAAAATAACTCAAACCAATTATTTGATTATCAAAATAGTTGGCGATTAATTTAATTGTTGACAACTAATCAATTAATCTTTGGAGCTCTACTCAGAAGCCTCCAGGCCTCTGAGGTTTATAGATGCACATTTACAGTTATGTGTTGGTAAGTCAGAATCAGAATCAGCTTTATTGCCAGGTATGAGGACACATACTAGGAATTTTTCTTTGGAGCATCGTTGCTCACAATGTGCTTACGCACAAAACAAGCAAAACAAAAATATACACACACTAATATATACACAATATATACATACTCTAAACAGAACATTATAGACGTATGAGTGAACGAAGAGTTAAATAAAAATGATTTAAATATGGAGCATAGTGCAAGGATACTGGGATAAATCGTATGTTATTATATGAACAGTATGAACACTGAAACGTACTGAAACGAGCAAAGCAAGAGGTGAACTTTCAGAAAATTCAAACTCCAGATTCAGTCAATATCTACACATGTGCTCACTCACCTCCCTCAGTACATGTACATAGACACCAGAAACCAGGACAGAAACCAGCTTACACAGGTAATCAGAGAAGGTGTTTACCTGCACTTTAGCAACCTAGTTGGTTACAGTGAATCTGCATAGACACGGTCAGTAATATTTCTCTCCTACATCTGACCGCCTTTGGCAGCACGGTTTGCTTATTACAAGTGTATTTATAGAGATTTTCCATAGTAGTAGTAGTAGTAGTAGGATTAGATTCTGTTTGTGCCTTTTCTCCCTGCAGTATTTAAAATGTATCCAATAACAAAATAGCACAGATTATTTCCATATCAGGTTGACTAGACCTGTTTTTAATTCAAGAACAACACTGCTAAAAAAAGCTTTGTCAACTGGCTGACTTTGCTTTTTCTAACACTTCTTCACAATAAAAGCATCCTACCTCTTTGCCAGTGGAAAGGTTGGGTTTGCATTAGCAGTAACTCCAATACAACTAAAGCACTTTGAATTGCCTTGCTTTAATAATTAATTTAAAGTACAAACAGGAACAGTGTGGGTCAGAGTGACAGTGGCTGTGTGGTGAAAACTTAGCTTCTCGGTACAAATCAAATGTTCAGCAGGTGAAACAAACTGATTTAGCCGTCTAGAGGCCACTTTGTTTAAGCTCTAGTCAAACTTTAAATGGAAACATTTTAAATATGAGAATAATTTCTCTGTCTGTCTGTATTGTAAAAAATCCAATTAGAAACCCCATTAACCGTATAAATGGCCAAGAAATCAGCGCGCTCCAGGAGAAATTTAGCTGGGAAGTTGTGTTCCTCTAATCCCGTACCACCTTAATTACAGAAACTAGGTTTTCTGTAAATCAGGTTACTGGAGAAGGTTGATTGTAACTCAAATGCTGCACACTGCATGGTAGTCACAACACCACAGAAGTTCATACATGACTAAGCATTGTCAGCAAGACAATACAGGAACATGTAAAGGAAATATTGACTAGTGTGTATGAAACATTAGAACACTAAAAGGGACTACGAGTTGTATAGTTGTAAAAGTACCCTAATGGTCATGATTTTAGAGAAGAAGGATCTGTTTCATAAACAAAACCTGAATCATTAGGGTGAGGGCGTTACCTTTCCGTCTCTGAGGGGACAGCGGAGTGACATCGATGGAGGGCAGAGGTCTGTAATAGGGTTGAATCGCTGGCAGAGGGATTTCAGGAATGGTCGCAATGGCCTCAACCCCCTGCAAACAATATTAAACATTAACAAACAGGATGTGATTACAACGTATCAAACAAAAGGTTTCATATGCAATAGATAATAGATTAAAGCAATTTAAAAGAGAAAAAGCAGTCAAATTTAAAAATAAGCTTTTTTTTTGCAACAGTTAGCTAAAACATTGATACCACTCTCATGTCTTAAATATGAAGCAACAGCCAGGTCAGCTGTTTTCCAGTTTCCAATGGCAAATTATTTATTAGACTGTTTCAAGAAACCCCAGAAAGAAAGTTTTAGTTATATTTGAGACACTAAACTTTGAAATCTGCGGGTTCCTGCTCTTTCCTGAATTATCCTGACAGTGGAATAAGCTACCTCGAGCTGTGAGAAGTTATAATGGGAATTTTTTAATTTTTCTCATATTTTATTGACCAAATGCGGAAGAAAAAAATTGATAATGATTGGTAAAATGATTGTTAATTACAGCCCTACTTAAATTATACTGAACAAAATCTAAAGCAAATGTAAAATGTTCTTCTCATAATGTCTGCTGCTGTCCTCACCTTCTTGCGTTTTTCCGGCGTTGCCGAACTGGAGCCTGAGTGCGGCCTCTTGGTGCTCTGAGTGCCGTTAGCCTTGCTCCCTTTCAAGGAGGAGGATGAGGGGGCAGGCGGAGGGGTGCGTGAGCGATGGGAGGACGACGTGGAGGAAGAGGAGTGAGGCGGTCGACTGTGTGACGAGGATGATGATGATGGCTTCTTCTTCTTCTTGACAGGTGTTGGGGCGTCATATGTGAGGAAAGACTCAAAGGACATGGTGGGAGTCTCAAAGTCCTCTTCTTCCTCTTTGGGTGGAGAGTCCTTCGGCACCCGCGGTCGCCCTGGAAACACAAAGGCAAATGGAAAAGTTCGATGATGCAGTGAATCGTGGGAAATAAAGAGCCAAGTGCTAAGTGACTTACAACTACCAGAAGGTAAGAAATGGTGAAATAGCTGATTGGCCGGGTCAAACTAAGGCTGCAACTCACGATTAATGTGCCAATTATTTTCTCTCATTTATTGATTTATTGTTTAGTCTATAAAATAGTGAAAAGACCATCCCAAGTCCCCAGATGTCTTCAAAAGTTTAACAAATTAAAAAGCTAATGATTTACCAAAATATGTGAAAAGGAAAGAAGAAAGTCTTTACCTTTAAGATCAGACAGCAAATATTTGACATTTATGCTTGAAAATATATTTAAATTTGGCTTAAAATTACTTAATTTCTTTTAAATTAATTATAAGTATGTTGTTTCCTGTCAGCAGAGTTACTTAACGAACAGATTGTATCTCCACAGGATGTTGCTGAATGAATGATGAAACAGAAACTGGTGCACAGAGCTGCACAACTAATCATCAAATAAAAACATTGTTATTATTTTTTGGCTTCCACGGTATAATGATTAAAGGTTTAACAAATGCATCTGTATTGTCCGCTTTGTGTTTACAACAGCATTTCTGGAGCACCAAAGCAAGTGCAAAGTGTTCACAGCTGTAATTAACTAATCTCTGCTATCCAAATGTGAGCAGGTGTAATGTAACTACTTCTTTATCAGTAATAAATCCTTTACAATTATTGTTGGCTGTGGTATAATTATCATAGAGTCCAGTTTTATTGATCATTAGCTTTAAGAAGTCACTCTATCTCATGGCCTATACCTACCAAAACAGAAATTATTGTTTAAATTTAAGGTTTTTGTACATTTTAGGTTATTTTTACTTTTTTGTTGGGCAAAAGATGAAAGTAAAGGCAGTTTTTTGCAATTTGAAATCTTCGATAAAAGTTAAATAAGATAACATACTGTATGAGGTAAAGAGATAAACAGTCCTGATTTCAATATTGTAATGATAAAAGTCATTTCAGGTGTATACTACTGCAGCCCTAAACACAAAGTGTACGTTCACAAACACACTCACCATCATCGCCTCCTTTCTTCTTTTCTTCCCTCTTACTTTCATGTGTGATGGACTTCTTGCTGTGCTTCGTAGACTTCAGTATTGGACTCTGCTGTCTCTCTCTGTCTGCGCTGCGTTTCTTCCCTTCACTTTCTTCCCTTCCTCCTCCTCCATCGCTACTCATCTGTGCATGGCGTTGCCGCCGCTCCTCGTCCCTGTCCCTGTTTTTTTCACCGTGGTGATGGTTTTTGTTGGGTTCTTTGTTTGGTTTGGTGTGGCGGACTTCTTTGCGAGGAGGACTGGGCTCAGGCTCAGGTTCAGGTTCCAGGTCAGGCTCAGGGCTCTCGTACTCGTCCGACTGGTAGCCTCCTCGCTGTGGAGGGCTGTACTGCTTGTGTTGAGGAGGTGAGGGTGAGTAGTTTGTGCGATAGCCTTTCTCCTCCTCCTCCTCCTCCTCCTCCTCATCCTCTTCTTCCATGAAAGAGGACTCTTCCTCAGGGGAGGGCTCCCGGGTGCGTCTTTGGCCTCCTCCACCTCCTCCTGCCTCTGGGCCTCGAGGGTGCGTGTGTGACCGCGGTGCCTCTTTGTCGTGGCTGTTGGTGGGTCTGAGGTAGAAAGATACACAGTAGTGAATAGCACCAGTCACAGTACTGTTTCACTCAGCTACAGTACTGCAACTCTACTAAACACGTGCCACAATATGACTCATCTTCAGAGTGAATGTGGTCCAAACCGGAGTTTATTTGTTTAAAAAAGACCACTAGGTGTTCAAGAGGCCTGGGGGAGAGGAAAAATGGGCTTGCTGTTGATTGACAATAAGTATCAAGTAGATGGTGCATCTATATTGTTCATTGCAGAGACAGAGACAGTAACAGGGACATGAGAGCTAAAGCATGGAGCTCTCCACTCTTTACTACTGTTTGCTAGTCTAGGCACAGTAATGCAAAACATACCTGTCCGCAGACTGTGGAACAAGTTTTTTCCATTTGGCTACGAGGCTTTTTGCCACCTCTCCAGCCAGTTGATGTTTCCTAAAAGAATTCACAGTCTTCCCGACTCCAGTTTCCTACAAGGGAGAGCAAAACAAAGTGAAAACATGGGACACTGATCACTCTCTTTACGATATCTCATATCGCTACCATTTCTTTGGCAGCTTCAGCCAAGTGATCTGATTGGTCAGAAACATGTCGAGGCTTTTTTGGAACGAAAAAGCATTTTTGTTCCCATAAAGATCCAACTTTTATACTGCTTTTTAACTAATCAGTGATGAAATGCCTTGCTAAAGAGCTCTTTCCCAAATTGGCTATGTGGTCGTGTCGGCCTGACTCTGGAGGTCTAGCAGGTCACTGTAACTTGGAACAGTTTCCCCACAATAGTCCTCATAAATCAACCAGATTTAAAATCCCAACACAAAGAAAGCGGAAGGAAACGGAAAACACATGCATCCAGCGGAACTTCTTGCAGCACCGGAGCAATCCCGGAAGTGGATAAAGACTAACAGAAGAAATCAAATCAAGAGGATCCTTACCACTAGTATGTCCACAGTCATAGGAAGTTCCCCCAGTCTTTTAAAAGTCTTTAGAAGCTGGAAAACAAGAGAACATTTAAATAATTTAGACAAAGATTCTAGCATTGAAGTGGACACACTTTCAGTTTCAATGCTATAGCAGGTGTCTACACAGTGTGGCTAAATATGTGGTACTATTACTTTAGCAATACTGAAAATAATTAAATGAAATGTGAATCTTCATTTAAATCTAAAATCTTTCTAAACAGTACAGTACCTATTTCGCTTAGCTGTGATGGACTGTAAAGGAGTCATTATTACCATTTTGCTGATTATTACCATATAATGGGTTGGACAATGTGACATTATATACTGTGAGATTCATACCAACATAACTATTCCTTTAATATCTCTGCAGGTAATAGTATAGATATATTAGCAGGACTATGATTGGATGGATATGATTATGGGCATTCATGTGTTAAGGTGTGGTAAGGTATTTAATTGATAAACATATTTATTTAACTGGAACAGTCACTCTTGTCTGCTCTTTCATCCATAAACACAGTAACAAGTGTAGTTTGACAAAATGATCTTATATGTTAATCTTACAGTATAAGTTTTCCAGAGTTTACATCTTCATCTCAAGGTCTTCCTCAGCAGATGGAGATGGCTCAGTTGTCATAGATGACCACCTGTTACCAAATGGTGGAAGTTCAATGCTAAGGGTCACCTGGCAACAATTGAGCCATCTCCATGACGATAGAGCAAACTATCTGCTAAATTAGAGCAAAAGATGAGGTTGAAGAACAGCAAAAGCAGGGAAGTTCACCTTTAGTTAAGGTCATTTTAATGTCAATAGAAAATTTCTTTTTAAATATAATATTAAATGAATTGTATTGTATATGTAATATCATTGAAGTAATTTCATGTATTTGTATTGCAATATTTAAGTATTGAACACAAACTACAATATATAGAAATTGTGATATAAAGATGCAGTAAGAAAAGGATTTATATATATATATATATATATACACACATATATATATATATATATATATATATATATATATATATATATATATATATATATATATATATATATATATATATATATATATATATATATATATATATATATATATGTGTGTGTGTGTGTATGTATGTATGTATACCTATATTGCAGAAGAAGTGACACAGTGATGTTCTTAGAATGAATAAAGAAATAATAATATTGATAATAAAGATAGGATGGAGGTGTCATTCTCAGTCTACTTGTAGCTGTGTCATTAATAATACACTGTATGCCATTACTGACAACAAATCTTCGCGATGACTGTTAATTATTCATTTCTTAATTTGAAATCATATATCGGTTTGTTCACAGGTTTTGATTTCAAATCATTGTTCAATCACTCCCTTCTTAATGATTTACATGAAAATATTCTCAGATGTTTGTTGTCAATATTGTCTTATAAATCTTGGTAACTATAGCTATCACGACTAGTTGATAACGTTACCTGGTGGTTACAGATCATTTAAATTAAACAGCAGTCTCTGATTCACACTACAAACAGCAGCATTTAGCAGCCCTGCGTCATGGAGACTGAATAATAACGTGGCCTAACCGGGCAGGGCTGTAGTAAAAATCTTTTAGCTGTGATTTCACCATTTAAAAAATAAAAAATAAAAGTAAAAATGACGACTTCGAGTATAGCTCCTGTTTACCAAATGTAACGTTATCACACAGATCATGACTGCTTTGTTTAGGGAGGCTACATTTGAGCAGTGAAAGTAAACAAAGGCGATAGTCATTGTCATCAGTCGTAGTCATTGAGATTTATTATCTAACTATTTAAGAGCAGATCCCAGGGCAGTGATGTGCAGCATTTGTGTAACGTGAAATTCCATAAATCAGTTAACATTACAGGCCTGGAGTCGGTGTAACTGTCATTACTTTCCACACGTTAGTTAACGTTAGCTAAAAGGCTAACGGCTACTCAGGCACGAGTTTCGTTATAAAGATGAATTATATTGAGTGTTTAATGTTATTATTTTATTAACAGATAGAGTCATGGGAGGTAATAAACCACGCTGACACGTTAATATAAGCTAAAAGCCAGCGTAAAGAAGTACGTTGTAACTAGTTAAAACCCCTTAATTATCGTGACGTTTCAGATGATGCCTTCACAGGCTGTCGAAGGTGCGGAAATTCTGACGTGAGCAATACATGTCCATATCTATTCATCAATTCAACAAAGTGTTGTTTTGGATTCTTCAAAAGTTTAAGATACTAATAATTTTTACAGTATGCAATACTATCCAAAGTTAGACACACATATCTGGTGAATTAGAAAGCAATGTAGCCTATGTTCCTTCTGCAAAATAGAACATGCTGTCTTCTAGTCACTCCCAGCCGAATTGATAACCAATTAAAGGCTATAAATACAAATATAACATGTAGGGAAATATGGATGGGTAATGAAGAGAAAAACTAGAAAATGTACTGATATACACAAATTCATGTAATTGTGAAAAATCACAAAGCTAAATTAACAAATAAGCCCTACATTTTCATGAAATTCAACTGCAAACAAACTGTCAATTATTTATTATATTTTATTTTAATGTCATGTACTCTATACTTAATTATATTTTTAAATGATTTATCTACTCAGACATATCCCAACAATCTGTATCTCCACAGTTGTGCTGCCTCGTTGTTGTATTGTTTAGTACAGGATAAAAAAAAAAAAAATCTGGAATGTGTGCACACGAGTATTATTTATGTCATTGTGATGGGATATTAGTGGTAAAGACTTATTTGTCATTTGTATTTGCATTATACTTCTGTTGGTTAATGTATTTTAAATGTTATTTATGAACGTTTTAAAATAATTTAGATTTAAGTAGTCAGTTTTTATCTGACAAACAGATAATTGATCTTACAGCCTACATGTCATGTCATCCTCTATAAACTTGCAATAGACAGTTGTGATGACATAAACTACACCTACAGTTTAATGGTTGGATTTGATGTAGCCTATAAACAACATGATGCAATTAATTTATTTCTGCCCTATAATGCTGATTAGTGGGCTGTCATGACTTTCGTTCCTGTGTCGTTTGTTTACTTTCCATTTGTTGCCACAGAATGATTTGTCTTCTGTACCACTGAACTACTCGATTTATATATGAATCAACTAGGACTACTACAGAAAACTACTATAGTCTCAGAACTATCGTTTATATTTCCAGCTAGGCTATTATTTGTATGTCCGACCCAAAAAAGCAGTTGAATGCTGTTCAAGGTAAATGGTTTTCAGAAGACGAAGCCCGAGAGCAGCCCTCAAACGTAGCATTTAAAAAACCGTTGCGACTTTCGGAGAACTGCCGTGGCCGCGACTTCGTTACGGGTACCGGAGTCAACCCGTTGCATTTATGGAGACAGTCGGTGCTAAACACCAAATCTGTCCGTCTCGACCTGTCCAGTCGTTACCTTTCGAGGCTCCGGATTCTCGAGGAGCCGGGACTGAAGTCTATCCACTGTTTCCAGCAGTTCCTCCGCCATGTTTACTGCTGGTACCCTGTGTCGCCCGGAAACTACTTCATTCTGACTCAACCGAGAGGGAGAAAAAAACGGAGAGGTTCCGCTTGCATAGTGACCGCTAAAGCGAGAAAAGGGTGTTTCATAGCCGTTTAAAATTCAACGGATAATATTTTGTTATTAAACAGCATCAATAAATACGACGTAAATAATTACATTTTAAGAGGAATGGGAAAAACACAGACGTTTTTAGCTAGTAGCTAGCTAGCTAGCTAGGTACATTAAAAGAACAGTCTTGAAAGACGGAATTACGTCACGGCCACAGCTGACGGAGCACGCAGGGAACACCTGTTAGTTTGACGTCAAAAACGCTGAATTAGCATGTAGTATATTTTACTATGTAACCTGGCAACACAGTGTCTTCTTTCATATACAGAAATGCAATAATACTATAGACATAATAGCAGGGGTGAAATTAGCTAAGTATTGAATACAGTGGGGGGAAATACATAAGCTACCCAGCAGTATGCTATATAGTACATCAAATTAACCCCACCTTTACCAGCTACAACATTGAAGTATTGAAGACATTAATGCATCTATAATTATAATCCAATAACACTTTATTCTGATATGTGCCGTTCTGCATAAAGAGAAGCCTTCTTTTACTTTAGGTATTTTAAGTATATTTTGATGCCAATACTTTGTAATTAAAATAAAATTTTTAATGCATGACTTACACTAGACTGTGGTATTGCTACTTATACTCAAGTAAAGTATCTGCATTACTTCTACCACTGCTAGTTAGTAGCTTAAGTAACTATAGTAATCATATAGTAACTCTAGCAACCTGTGCACCCTCTTTAAATAGGGATATATTAGATAACGTATTTTAACCCTGTGTATGCAGATTCTCAGTGAGAGTTTTTCCTGTGTTGTTGGTGTGAAAGAGGAATGAGTGAGATTAACAATCAAACAAAGAAAGCAAACACACAACCAAATCTAAAACCTGAAACCACAAAGGTCATGAGGGGGGTGAGGCGGGGTCGGATGAGAGGAGAGACGGCCTCTATGGGATATTTTTGGAGGGGAGGGCGACGAGGAGTGGCTGTATTTGGAAATGGAGGTGGGAAATGAAAGACGAGGATCTGATGTCAGCTCAGGGAGGCGTGGTTGAATTTTAGGGGTTATGGGGAAGGGGGCGTTGAATTATACGTTACAGCTTTGGTTGGGACCCTGATTTCCTTCTGACACATACAAACACACAAACACACACAGCACTCTGACAGACTGACAGAGGACGGCCGGCGGAAGCAAGGAGGAACCTGTTAGAGAACAACAAAGAAAAAAGTAAGACGGTAAAAGAAAGCTCAAAGAAGTGAAGCTGAGAAAGCAAAGGAAGGGAAGAAGAGCAGGAATCATCAGGGAGAAAGAGGTACAAATACATTAAATTTTACTGCATCACAGCTTGTTGAGTCTAGAAAAGTTTGAAACTTAAAGGAAACTGATTTTTGTATCTTAAAATCTCCACAAGTTTCAATAAAGTGAGTTCAAATGAAGACTGTCTGTTTACAGAGAAGTTACTTGAGCTTAACGTTACACTACTTTATTACATTTCAGAGTGAAATATTGTAGACTTCATTTTAATTAGCTACTAGTTACTCTAAATACTTTACAAACAAAACATATAATCAGTATGATAAACATTAAACATTCAACTATCCAACATAGAAAGTAGTTAAAATTAGCTCCACCTCCACCAGCTGGAACACTAAAATGCTGTTTGTGTGTTTATGCTTCAGAAATAATATTCAAATAAAATACAATATTATAACACTCTGAAAAGGACTTTAAGTACATTTTACTGTATATATATTTATATTATATATACACAGTGGTATTGCCACTTTTACTTAAGTAAGATATAATGTATGACTGCATCTTCCACCACTGGAAACTGCACATCAAATGATACATTTAATGACATCATTGTTTTAATTAGTAATATATACTAATATTTATATTTAACTGCTGAATGGAAGAAATGTGAAGTAGTTGCCGTTGGGATACTGCTGCACCGCAGGGGGGTGTCAGGCCTTGTCTTTCCAGTCCTTAGCTGTAAAACACACAAAATACTCACACAAAGTACTTGTGTGCGTCAGCACCTATAAATACACTCATGAGATAGACAAGGAATTCAGTAGCAGCCACAGAGCGATAGAAGTGGTGGAGAGGCACGCAGGGTGGTGTTTTAAGTGTGTATGAGCAGGTACTAGTGAGGGGCAAAATAACAGAAACACTCCATAGGTCTTGGAGTTAATATACCCCTCTGATAAATATACCCCTCTGATAAATATACCCCTCTGATAAATATACCCCTCTGATAAATATACCCCTCTGATAAGCTCATGTAATGTTCAGGTTTTATTAAGACTGAGTCAGTTTTGTTGATTTGATTCAGTGGTCATTTTGAAGGATCTTAAAGCAGCTGTAGTCAATATTCTGACAAACCCACACAAGATTTTTTGCCCATCTCTGCAGTATGTTTTAGTGCCTTTTAGCTCATTGTTTTGGTTTTACAGTAATTTTACTGTTTTGGTTTACTCTAACTTCTAGTTAGAGTAGATATTGTCATCTTCGGCCACCGCAGGCAACTGTTTTTAATGGAAAAGTTCTAAAAACCCACTTTACACTACCTGCTCAGTACCAAACAACAGACACACACAGTTATGTCGTTTTTCCATTACATGGTACCTGCTCGTCTCGAGTCTACTCACCGTTTTTGGTTTTCCATTATGAAAAAAAAGTCCCTGGTACCCGCTAACAGGTACTATTTTTAATATCACCTCCGTCGAGGTTCCAAGCGAGCTGAGGCGATACCAAAAGGTGACGTGAAAACCTGCAGACTACTGATTGGTCGGAGAAAGTTGTCACTAATCACTGCGTCATCATCGCTAGCGACAGACAGGGGTGTCCTGAAAATAGACAGTTAAAGAAGTGGACCAACAGACCCCGTTGTTCTGGATGGAGACCAGTGAAGGAAAATAGAAGCACTTTTCCGGTGATGGCTGAGCGTTCTTCTCCTCCAACTGAGCTTGACGACGTAGTTGTGACGTGGGCAACGTGTCTTTAAGTTGTAAGTCCTCTGGTAGCTGTGCCAAGAGAAATCTCAATCATTCCCAATCAGTAGAGATGGAGAGCATATACATTGTCGTGTTTCTTTAGAAATAAACAACGGGCAAATGGAGTCTTGAAACGCTTCAGATGTAAAGTTAATCACTGTCAAAGTGGCGATGCTAACTGTAGGTGATGGCTTTGTAGCATTAAAATGGCGCCATAGGAGCTACGTTTAGAGAGGAGAGGCTTACCCCTTTGGTCCTGAACAAATCCGCCATTATTAAATAGTTTAGCCAGCGGTGTTTTTTTTGCTACCTCCAGCTTCTTTTGAAACAAAATTTGTCTTCTGGCTGTGGCAACAGCCGCATGCCCAGAATCAAAAACAATGCACTTTCAACGTTCTGTGTGTGTGTGTGTGTGTCGTATTAGGTCAAGGCAGTTTCCTGTGGTGTCGCTATGACGACCAGCCACGCTTGCCTCACGCATGAGGTGGTACTACGTCTGCAATGGAAAAAGGCGGACAGGGCACTGCGGCCGAGTCGAGTCGAGCCAAGCAGGTACCATGTAATGGAAAAACGCCATTAGAGACTAGCTGTTGAACATAGTGGAGCATTTAACAGCTAAAGAGACAGATATTTCTATCAGGAGTTGGTGGAGACCAAAAACAGAGCATAAAGAGGGTAAATATTCAACTTACATCCATCTGGTGGACAAAAACCGCCTCTAAATGAAAGACAATGTTGCTCCGTAACTGCTGGATGTGTTAATAAGCAACTGTTTGCAAATATTTCTGTCATATCAACTTTAAACAATACCATGTAATCTTTGTTGTGTTCACAGCTTGTATGCATTGCCAAATTACGCATGTGTATTTTAGGAAACTTCGAAGGAAATGTAGTCAGTTTTCCTGTGGTTGCCAATATGGCCACGGTGCTGTTGTTGTTTTGAAAGGAGATGCTGTTGTTAGTTACAGTATATATGTCATGATGGTTGTGGTGGTTGGGGGGGGTCTGGCTCCCAGTATGGTGGATGACAGAGCAGCTGCTCCCGGTTCTAACCTTGGTCCCAGATATTTCTGATGGCTGATCTGGGCAGAGATTATTTTCATGCCACAGAATCACTGAACAAGTGGTTATTTTGTCTGAAACATCGCCAAGACCTTGATTTTATATTTCATGTTATCTGCAGTAGGGGAAAGTTCAACGTACATTTACTCAAGTAGCCTAGAGTCATAATACTGTAGGCTACTTTAACTTTTGAGGCACTTGTACTTTAGAGTATTCCTATTCATATTACTTAAAAAACACATGATGAGCTTACAAAACACAACCCATTAAACCAGTGGTTCACGGCCTCTTTGGGGCCCCTTGTTATGTTTTAGTCTATGAATATGAATTTCAACAAAGATAGTTACATTTAAATAAACAGTTTTGTGGCCAGGTTGGCTCAGTACTAGAGCAGGTGCACCTTTACTTGGAAGTTTATGCCTTGATGGAGAGGCATAAACCTCCAACGGCGGGCCAATTTCTCACCTCCCCTCATGTTTTAATGGCTCTGTGCCCCTGTGATCATAAGACTGAGGGTCACATTCACAGAAACTCTTGGCTGTTGTCAAACATTAGGTCAAACTTTTCTTCTCAGTTAATTTGTGGTGTAAGGAGGTTATTCAGTGTCCTGGCTGCTGGATGTTGCTGAAGAAGCCTGTATGGGCAGTAACAGTAAGCCCTTCCTCTTCACATGACACCAACAACAGCTGCTGCTCTGTCCTGTATGATCCTGTCTCCGTCCCCCTGTCTGTCCATGTGTGGAGGCAGTTGGCTGGCGAGCCAATAGAGGCTATTTAAAAAGAGCCAAGTTCAGACATAGAGCGAATGAGGAGGGGGGTGGGTGGGGGGGACGGAGAGAGACGTGTATGTTTGTGGTCAGATGCACTTGCAGTTTTAACATTGCCAATGTTAATTAAAGTTAATAAAGAGGTCCCAGACAGTGGTGTGAAACAGCTGTTTCAGGTGCTGTAAGCTTAAGAAACTTAAATAATTAACATAAAAAGCCCCGTTTTAGTTAAATAATAAACAAGACAACAAGGTTACAGCCATGCTTGCATAATTGTCAGGCTGTACTTGAGCTATGTGCTAATGTCGGCATGCTAACCCTAACTCGCTCACAATGGACAGTACTAACATGCCGATGCTAAGCAGGTTCACTTTTTCACTATGTTAGTTTAGCGTGTTAGCTTGTTCCGTAACGAACACAAGAGTCCCCAACTCTCTACTTTAACTACTGTCACAATGGCTTACCATTTTAGCTAAATGTTAAAAGTTATTTAGCAGTTAAGATTATCCTATATTTGTCATTTGTGGTTGCAGTGTTCGGTTTAGAAAGATTTACATAGCCTCGCTGTGGTAGGGGAAGACTGGCGTTAAACTGGTGTTGTTGTTTCCGAAGCTTAGTAGACCACAAGTTATTGGAGTTGGACATTTTTTTATACAAAAAAGAACAACAGAGATGTATTGGCCCTGTCAACAAAGAAAACCATTATATTTTCATAATTGGGAGACCCAACACAGAATTTAAAAACAAAACTATTTTCATTGTATAGTTCTTATAATATAAGGTAGAGTTTGGACACTATTGCTGACCAGTTATACAAAAAATACAACTCAAACCACTGTACAGTTTTCCTCGGGTATAAGTTTTGTTGCTTTTTTCAAATACTAAAAAAACTTTGCAATCACACGGTGGAGTTTTGATTCAGACCCAGTGTGCTTTTAGTCTTTTTTTTAATTGTTTTTCAAATCAAATGACAAAAGAGACACAAACACAAGAGAATCAATTCCTTCCAACCAAGCGTCATGCAACAGATACAAAATTAAACCAAGAGAAAACACTCCACAAATTGAGATATACTGTATTCTCCATATATTCCCTTAGTTATAATCAGGAAACTCCACACTCTGTACACCATTTCGGCTGTTACTTTATTTCAGACACCATTTACTCTGCATATCGCCCCCTTCACTCTTTGTTACAGTCTTCCCTCTCTACACTGATCTGCTGCAGTTTGCGATCATGAGTAAGATTCCCCAGTTACAGTGAATGCTGGATGGCTGCTGTAAATCACAAAACATGACACCTGGGCACTCACAGCTGTCATTCACATTGCTGCCGGCTCACAGAGACACAGAGATTGTAGGTGATCCTCAGATTTAGATAAGGTGTCGGCCTGTGTTGTTGTGTTGTGTGATGGTCAGAGATTAGCAGAGAAATGTGCATCTGTCAGTGGGTCTGTTGTGCCCTCCAGTGACCATGAAACTGTAATTTAGAGCCTGGAAACATTTGCCCGGCGTGTTTCCGTTGTTTATTGGGAACACACTGTTTGCACACCTTTCTCTTTAATAATACGACACATTGTGGCAGACAAAGAAGAGATGAGAAAAGATTTAAAGAGAGGTGGAAAGTGATCAAGTAGAATAAATATGTGTTTTTGCACATACATCTAATAAATTACTGATCACATAGTCCAAAGCTTTTATGTTTTATGTCATTTCAGTGCAGGAGAAAAATCAAATTCCAGACCATTTAATATTACTTTACATAATCCGTTACTGTGGATGTCAAGTTTTCTTTTATCACTTTCACTGTCAATGGTAGCACAGTGTCTCAGTTATTTCTCTAAATGTTGATTTTCATACTTATCTTAAATGAATCCATAACGATGGCTGCCTAAAGGTAGAAAAACATTCAAATATCTAAAAAAGGTAGTCACATATTGCTTCTCGTACATCAAAACCAATGATAAAACTTTGCTGAAATAAATAGAAACTAACAGCGGAAGTCAGAAAAACACTTAAGAATATCCCAAATATGTTTAAAATATGGAATAAATGTTTACACTGGTGTGGTTTATTAAGCAACATTTAAAAATTTTAATTTCATACATATACATTAATTTTGTCCATTGTTTCCTAAATTAATGACATACAACTTAGTTTAGATACAAAATAACTTGCTCATCATATATTTAATTGTGGATAGATGGAATGATGAGAAAACACACAATGTTATAAATAACGATAAATCCAAGGGTTTAAAAATTTTTTGTCTTCACTTTGCAAAGGAGAATAAAATTTGTATTTTCTTCTTTTTCTAGGTGCTGTGTGCTGTGTTTAAGCAAAAACACCAAACCATTCAACGCACTTCCCTCAGACAAACACCTCACCTTTTGTTGATCAGTTAGATTTTTAGCAAGTGAAAAGGTTTCCCTGTTTGTTAAGAAAAGTAAAACCTACAAAAACCAACCTTAACACTCACACAATGGCCCCCAAGAAGAAGGCCTCCCGTCCAAAGAAGCCTGCTGTGGAAACCACCCCTCAGGTCACACTTGAGACCGTCCCAGTCCAGCTGAAGGTGGAGAGCCGTGGTGACGGTGTGGTGGTGGTGGAGGGTGGGATGAAGAAGATCGAGCAGATGGCGGCGCTGGACATCGCTCAGCTGAACAGCCTCAACCTGCCGCTGCCGCCGCCGGTCATCAAGCCCGGAGAGAGAGGCCTCGGCCTGGGCAGCGAGTTGACACGGCCCCTGCACGGCAACGCCCTGCTGGAGGAGCTCAGCAAGATGCGGCAGGAGAAGTAGGTTCTGACACTGATTGGGATATTTATGATATAAATTGATTAATTTACAATACAATAATGATAAGCTACAATAACGACAATGTGCAATAACGATACAATACAATTATGATACAAAACAAAACTTATATGCTACTGTCACAAATTATACTGCATTTTATGATAACTGGCACTTTCCTACTTCAATATACCATTATATTATAACAAGTGTCATGAGTATCTCACGTATAAGTATCATCCATCCTCCTGATCTCTGACTCAGGTTCCTCACTGATCTGGAGTTGGCCTGTAAGACGAAGGCCTTCGACGTCCACAAGCTTGTCATCTCCTCCATCAGTCAGTACTTTAGAGAGATTTTGGCTAAAGACCCGGGCATGAAACGCCTGGAGCTCCCCTCCCTCTCACCTCTAGGTATTTCTACTTTACTTCATGTTAATCCAAAGTTATATATGAATATGATTTATTTATCTGGTATGTCCATTGATAAATATATATTATGTAGCCAAACGTAGTTCAAACCTCCAGGACTTTATTTTACCTCAATATCCCACACTTTCAAGATGCCAATTATATTATGCTTAATTTTCAGTCAATTAGCATAACAGGGGTAAAAGTCGATAAATTGATTGTAATCATTGTTTACGTGTTAAAATGAGTTAAAATTATGTGACCCCAGCCAATAACTATGAGTTTTAGAGCGTTCCTTAGACAAAACAAGCAATTTAATGACGTTACCCCAGGCTTCAGGCAAAGTGTCATGGCCACTGGGCACTATTTTCTGACATCTTAGGACAAATGATCAATCAATTAGGAAAATAATTTCCAGATTAATGGATTATTTGGATAAAAAAACATGAGTTGCAGACAAAATGTGCATATGCATCATAAATCTTTAATGATGCCTCAAGCTGCTCGAAGAAAATAAATCAGGTTTAAATTATTTAGTTTAGTTTCTACTTCCTGATAAACTATCTAGTTTTAAATCAAAGGTCTCGCTCTGTCTGCAGGCCTCGCTAACGTCATCACATTCGCCTACCTGGGTCGCGTCCACATGTCCCTCTACACCATCGGTTGCACCGTCTCTGCCGCCGCCACCCTGCAGATCTCTCAGCTCCTCAAGATGTGCATGGACTTCCTGTTGGCCGAGCTCAACGTGCAGACCTGCGTCTACATCTGGAACATCGCCGCTGCCTACGGCCTGAAGCCGGTGTGTGATGCCGCCCGACGCTTTGTCCTGGACAACTTTGTGCAGTTTGCCGACACGCCGCTGTTCAACCAGCTGACCCTGGAGCAGATCTCCGCCTTCCTGCAGGACGACTCGCTGCTGTTACCTTCAGAGGTCACCGCCTTCCAGGTGAGACGTCAAACTTTGGCTTTGAAGGTCAGAGTTTTAAAAATGTGTAACTGAAAATTGAGGTTGAAATAGAATATGCTGCTAAGTGTCAACATCCACTTTTGATTTCCTAACTGAGGAGAATGCAAGGTTGTCTAGGAAGCGCTTTAAGTCGCCAACTGCTTTAACTCGTCGACCCTCTGGGCCTTCCTGCTATTTTCATACAAACCTAAAAACAGACCCCAGACCAGCTGCTCATAGCATACCACAGATCAATGAAGCGAAGCAAGTCATCTGCAGTCCGACTGCGAGCAGAAACCACCAAGTATAACTCACTGTATGCAAGAAGAGAGCTCATTTATTAATATACAACTCCAATGCAGACCTAAATAGACAGACAGCTGAGAGAAGAGGTTATCGTTGTATTTATAAACTGGAACAAATGTAACGCCGACGGCAATGAATGTGACTTTTATCCTGATCTATCTATCTTATCTATTCATAAAAAATGTTCCAACCAAATCCATATGATTAGATTTAGTAATTGATTTTATGATGTTTGCTGCCTTGTGTGAAAGTCTTACAACAGTCATTGGGCATTTAAATGTTATCAGACAAGATACAAAATTTTGCTGAATACATGTTTTTTGAATAATTAAAATAAATATAAAGCATCATACTTTTCATTCAACCTCCAGTCAATTTGTAAAAAAAACTTATTTTCTCACCAATTAGATGATGAAATAAGACACAGACTTCACTATCTGATGTCAAACTCCTTAGTTTTTAACATTATCTAAGTTGCCACATAATTAATTATTTATCTATTTCCTATTTTTCTCAAGCAACATTTCCTACTTTTCTACTTCACCTATATTATTTATCAACTTGTTTGATACCCTTTAGTCCGTTTTGCAGCTACGTATGAGGCCATTTTTGTGACTTGTGTTTTGAAAGGTGCTCTATAAAGATAATTATATTGTATAGTACATGACATAGGTCAGTATTATATATGTTCACTGTAAACGTCTCTCCCTCCAGCTGGCCATGAGGTGGCTTGACTTTGACGCCTGTCGTCAAGTCCACGCCACAGAGTTGCTGTCTCACATCCGCTTTGAAACGATTCCGGCCAGCGAGCTAGTGAGCCAGATCCAGCCGGTGCCCCGCATGATGATGGACCCTCACTGTCACCGCCTGCTGGTGGACGCCATGAACTACCATCTGCTGCCCTACCAGCAGAACACCCTGCAGTCCAGACGTACACAGGTCCGTGCCAGTCAGCAGACTCTGCTCACCATTGGGGGTCGACCTTCACTCACAGAGAGAGCTCTCAGCCGCGAGGTCAGTGCTTTGGTTTCTCTGTCTCTATTATTCAGCACTTTAAAAGAAACACAAGAACATCATCCCTCACTGACCTTTGCCCTCTGTGTGCAGGTGCTGTGGAGAGACCCTCGTGAAGGAGGAGCCACCTGGCGTCACCTCACCCAGCTGCCGGCGAAGAGCTTCAACCAGTGTGTTGCTGTGATGGATGGCTTCCTGTACGTGGCTGGAGGAGAGGACCAGAACGACGCCCGCAACCAGGCCAAGCACGCTGTCAGCACCCTCAGCAGGTAGGAGGGGGCTGACATAGTCTGTAATAAACACAGAAAACACTGTATGAGCAGACACAAACTCATTAATGGATGAATTAGGAGGCCACTATTACTTACTTTCCCTCTCTGCATTATAGCCTATGTAGCCCCAAATTTGAAGATTGGTAATCTGATTAAACACATCTTTATTTAGAAACATGCACCATATAGGCCTACTCACATTATTTGTAGAGCTGCAAAGATGAATTGATTAACTATTTTGATAATCGATCGTCATTTTCCTTCCTCTTGGAGTCTGAGCCCCTCTAAACATCAACATGACCGTCTGCGCTCTTCCTCCACCAGATATGATCCTCGCTTCAACACCTGGCTCCACTTGGCCAGCATGCGTCAGCGCCGCACCCACTTCTCTCTGACAGCCAGCGGGGGCCGTCTGTTTGCCATCGGCGGCCGCAATGTCGAGGGTCTGCTGGCCACCACCGAGAGCTACCTGCCCTCCTCCAACACCTGGCAGATGCGTGCCCCCATGGAGGTGCCTCGCTGCTGCCACTCCAGCGCCACCCTGCCCTCCGGAGACATCCTGGTGACTGGCGGGTACATCAACTGCGCCTACTCCCGCTCTGTGGCATGCTATAACGTAGACACCGACACGTGGAGTGAGAAGGCCTCCATGGAGACACCACGCGGCTGGCACTGCTCTGCCGCCGTCGGAGGGAAGGTGTATGTGGTGGGAGGCAGCCAGCTGGGGCCCAGCGGTGAGCGGGTGGATGTGCTCTCTGTGGAGGTCTTCTCCCCGGAGAGTGGTGCCTGGAACCGGGCCGCCCCTCTCCTCCTCGGTGTGAGCACCGCCGGTCTGTCCCCACTGACCGATAAGCTGTACCTGCTGGGAGGCTGGAATGAGGCAGAGAAGCGCTACAAGGCGGCCGTCCAGAAGTACGACCCGGCCACAGACAGCTGGTCCATGGCTGAGGACCTGCCCGAGCCCACTGTGGGAGTGTCCTGCTGCACCCTGACCCTGCCGCCCCGTCACACACCACGCCGCCAGCTGCACCGCAACACCCCAGCCCACGAAGAACAGCAGCAGGCCGGGCAGAACCGGAGCAGAGAGAGCAGCATGGCTCCTTCCCAAACCATCACAGCATAGAGAAGCATGCATGGGAGAGACTAGAAGAGGAGGGCTGGTTGAACTGCTGGACAACATCTGGATCATGTCTGCTCTTTAATCTGTATAGGCCTATATACATAGAGTATGTTATACAGTATCTAGTATGTGGACAAATTTACCTACTTACTAAAATGTATTTCAGTCTGTAATTAATTACATAAAAAATGTGGATAAAAGCAACAAAAACAAAAAATACAACAAACTATAAAACATTAGGCCTATCATAGAAAACATGGCAAACAGCAGAAAATATATTGTAGAAATATTTATATATATATATATATAAAATTTAAAATGATAATGGAGAATTTGATTTGACAACATTTTACATATTTTTCATAGATTTACACAATTTCGATGTAGCATTGGTCTTTAATTTTTTTTGAGGTGATTTTGGGGTTTGTAAAAAGACATTATTATAATTACTGGTGAAAGACGCTAATTTGAATGCCCAGGTTGTGCAAGAAAAGACACGAGCTTGCATGATCCAAAGTGGTTTCAGAAAGTTTAACATTTATGGAAACTGAGAAGACAAAGTAGATAAGGGATGAATTGTAGAGTGGAGCAGGTGGAGGTAGAGAGGTGATGGGTGGAGGAGGATGACGGAAAGAAGGGAACAGTGGCTGTCTGCGTTTGAGCGGGTTAAAAAACCTCACTGTGAATCCCCTGGCAGTTTGTGTACTATGTATCTAAGCAGTGTGTGTGGGTGTGTGTTATTTAACTGTGAAAGTAAATGTGAATGTGTGTGTGCGTGTGTTATTTAACTGTGAAAATTAGTGTGTGTGTGTG
Source organism: Percina caprodes (assembly GCA_013375575.1). Classification (NCBI taxonomy): domain Eukaryota; kingdom Metazoa; phylum Chordata; class Actinopteri; order Perciformes; family Percidae; genus Percina; species Percina caprodes. The sequence goes on from JABXJD010000247.1 coordinate 595,303, forward strand.
TGTGTGTGTGTGTCTGACAGAGATGATTGATTGACAGGAGTGTTTGGCCGTAACAGGAAAACGAGTCAAATCTGACAAAAAGTGCAAAATTCAATATTTCTCACCAGCAAAGTTTTAATAATCCTCATGAGGATCACTCAGCAGGTCAGCAATAAACCAACGTCAGAAGTAGTGTTGCTCAATTGTGACTAAAGTATTTAAAACAATTATATAGCTTTAGCAAAAATATATTTTTTAAGTGCAATGGAGTAAAAGGACTGAGTGAACACAAGGAAGTCACGTGAACCCAACAACACAGGTGAGATTTTTTGATTGTAAGAAACTAAAAAGATTGACATTTTTTTTTAATAATTATTAAACATCTTAAAACGCATAAAAATCTGCAAAATATAGATAAAAATCTAACAAAAAAATATCCACCCAAAGCTCACTCATGTTTGTGTATTTGCCGTCCTCGGACGTCTAATTCTTACTGAAACTAAAACGAACCAACTGAAGAACCAGTGAGACTCCAGCAGGTGGAAATAACGGCTCAAAAGCTGCAACTGTATATTTAGTTATTGATAAATATTATTTATCAGTAGATGCATCAGGTTAATGTGGCTCTTTTGATTGGATGAATCCCTCTGTATTTGTTAGTGGACGAGCTCTGTGCTGGTGGTTTCACTGAATAAAGCCAATGTGATCAAAACATGCCTGTTTCCTGTCTTATTTTTTTTATTTATATGTACAGACTGGCCTGCTGGGAAATGTAGTCCGACCACAGAAAAGTATAAAGTGGCTCTGCTTGTGTGCAGCTAGAAAAACATCATGCAAAGTCAGGTTAAAATAAAATTAATCATTGAATCATTACTTTAAGTGACCTGTAGCGGGATTGAAAGAGACTTTAATGATGGAAGGATTTAAATACCTTGACTCACGTAACAGAATGAACACCACAATGTAAAAACTAAATGTTTACATTAACCATGTTTAGGAAGTTGAAAGTATCAGAAAATATGTAGTACTCATGGCCCTTCACTACTGTATTACTGATGCAATTAAGTGTAAGAAGCAGTCCCTCAACAACAGGGCCTTGATCTTTAAAAGTAAGGATTCTATTACTGAGCGTCAATGTCCAATGACGAGCTCATCCAGATACAGTGGGGCTCGAAAGTTTGGGCACCCCAGGTAAATTTATTAATGTGCCTAAAGAAGCCAAGACAAGATGGAAAAATCCGTTCAATTCCATTTGAGGTATCTTTGCCCAGTCTTCCTTCCAAAAGTCTTCCAGTTCTTTGAGATTTCTGGGCTGTCTGTCACGCACTGCTCTTTTAAGGTCTATCCATTGATTTTTAATTATGTTGAGGTCAGGAGATTGTAAAGGCCATGGAAAAACCTTCAGTTTACGCGTCTTGATGTAATCCACCGTGGATTTTGAGGTGTGTTTAGGATCATTATCCATTTGTAGCCATCCTCTTTAACTTCATCTTTTTCCACAGATGGCATCAAGTTAGCATCCAAAATTTGAAAAAAAGCTTAATTAAAAAAAAAAGAAGCTTAATTTATTTACAGCTTAAAGAGTTGTAAATTAAGAATGCTTCAAAAGTGATTTACAAAGTTACGAAACACAACTTGTACAGTCGGACAACTTTGAGGATTGTAGACGCAGTGGTCAGACAAGGAACCAGTGCAGCAGATGATCAAGACCATTTCCCTTTGAAATCGGAAGACGTCCAGCAGGGACGTCAGCTCAGAACTGGCAGAAACCAGCAGGACCCGGTTACAGGGTGGACCTGGGTCCCGCTGTCCGGAGAAGTCTGGCCAGAAGTGGTCTTCATGGAAGAGTTGCATCCACACCTAGGTGGCCGACTAGGTTTTCGTACGTGTTTGGCCTCGTTTGTCTTTTTGGCTGCAACTCTTCCATTCTTAGTTTACAGTATTGTTTCACACCTGCCTAAGACTTTTCACAGTACTGTGTATTTAAAAAGTCAAAGTGTCGCCCTTTCAAAAAGAAAACTGCACTCAGTCCTGAGCAGTTAGGGATTACACAACTGCACACAGAATTTTCTTGAGAACATAAACTGGAGGTACAACACTCGAATAAGAAGTTTAAAAATCTGAAAGACTAGAAATACCAGAGTAACACAAGACAAGAGTTGTTTTTTCCGATTTTATTTGTTACAAACATCAAAAGGAGGTCCTTTACTTGCCGGGGAGGATGATGCCGTCATACTGAAGACAAAAGAAATAAATGTATTAGAATTTAATCTGTAGTTTAAAAAATAAATAAAAAAATAAAAGCAGCGTAGCACGAGATAAACCCCAATGGAAAAATTACAAAACCACAATTTTATGAGTTTCAAGCAACCAAATCTCCCATCATAAACATTATGTAACCTTAATGTAAATGAACAAACTATATCAGGGATTCTTAACAGAAATTTGAAGAATAAAACAAATTTAAAGAAGTAATTCTTTCAAATGTTCAACATGAACTTAAGAAAACTTAGCCTGAGGATGTGGGGACCACGGACTACTCACTTTCTGCTGGAACCAGCGCATGGCCTCCTCTTTGCGGATGCGGTGCCTGAAACCGATGCGGCCTCTTTTCCGCTTCTTGTCGGCGATGCTGAAGCCGGGTCTGCCCAGAACCTTAACACCGAGAGGAAGAGAAAGAGCTGGTCAGAAAAGCTGGTTTAGGAAGAAAAAAATAAAAAGTTAATGTTTGAAAATTATGCCTTTCAGTAGAAATTCAGTGTTTATTTTCTACAACGCGAATGTCAAACATTTACAGTGACTTAGACTTCTCTTTATTAATCCTTTAGGATGACTCCCGCGAGGAAATTGAAAAACCTGTATCTTTACATTTGAGAAGCTGTGTTTAAAAATCTTCATTGGATAAATTTGAAATATCAATTGCTTAATATTTAATCAAATATTTGTATCAGCTTATTGTTTCAGCGCTATTTTAAATTTTGCTTATTTTACATGTTTGATATTCAACAGACATACAAAGTAGTCAAAGTAACTTTCAGTTGACCACCTGAGGAAGTAGTAACCAGCCAAGCTTATATATTATGACATCTTAACAGCGAAAACACACGGATGCTTAAGCGTAACTCGCCAAAATGTGACCCAAGGCCTTTGTTAGTGTACCCGAGTCAAACTTTAGTTTAACAGGACAGAAGCGTCACTTTTAAGATTTACCATATTTTTGATCAAAAGGCCGTTTGAATGTGAGTGCCAGGGTCACTACGAAGGTCACATCAAAATCACCGTTTTATAAAAACACTATCAAGGCTCAAAACATGAGACTTTGCTTGAAGTATCACCAGGGGCCCTTTATGAGAGTTTAACGACTCACTTTAGCAGTTTACGCTCTCCGCCATCTTTGTCAAAAAGTGTCACTCTGAATGTGAATAACGTCATGCAAGGAAGTGTCACTAATGGGAGGTTCCTTTTTCAACTACTAGGTCAGTATGGTTTTTCCTCAATGACAATAATTATCTGCACATTAATATGGAACCAACCTTATGAGCTTTCCATCTTTACTCTCCTCCCTGTTACGTTGCAGTCAGAGATCAACATTTTGGAGAGATGGCAGCGACTAGAACAGCGAGTTAGTCGTTTAAAACCTTCTAGTAAACTGTGCACACGTTCATGTGTAGAGCCTTCTCCAGTCTTCTTAGTGATTTAAAAATAGCGATTTTAATGCGATCATAGTGACCATAGTACTCCCATTCAAAAGGCCATTGGGCCGAAAAAAATAAATGAAAATACGGTAAATCTAAAGTGGTGCTTCCGTCCCAGTAATGCTTTTACAGTCACGACAGTCTAGTTGTTACGTTTCGTCAGCATAGCGTAGATACGTGCCTTGCCATTCATACGGACGCATATTCCTATGCAATGGACACAAAGCAATCCTGTAGTTTCTTTGGTAGACAGGATGAGTGGGAAAAAACTGGGGTAATAGAGTGTGCGTAGTGACTGTCCCTCGCCTCGCCCGTCTGTGCCTAATTGCGTATCTCGCTGTGAGAAGTCAAGACAGCCAAAAATCACCATAAACAGGAGTTTTATGTTCGCTGCAACCCTGAACCTCAAATCATGTCACACTTTAGTACAAAACAGTTTTATAATAAAACCTTTTAATACAAAACCCTCAGCAGTTTCAATTGTCCCACCAAAAAAATATGACAGATGTTCAGTTAACTTTCAAGACAATTATAGCCATTTTATTTAATGTGACAAATATTCAGCCACAATTATTACTAAATATAAAAAATAAAACTGTCCAACTTTGTTACAGATATGAGTCTTTATAAAAAAAAAAATTAAAAAAAAATGGCTTCAGCCGCACGCACCACATTCTGAAACCCATCACCAGCATAATCAGAGTATTATGTTTGCAACTCACCACGTAAAAGTCCAGTCCGTAGATGCCGATGCTGGGGTCGTACTTGATACCCAGATCGATGTGCTCCTGGATACCAAAGCCAAAGTTTCCGGTATCAGAGAAGTTGTTCTTTCTCAACTCGTACTCGCGCACCTGGGAACAGGAAGCAATTATGTTCCTTAGATTGTAAAATTAATCATCAAATTAAATGATTATCCAACCTAGTCAGTGACAAAAAGGTCCAACAAAACTATTCAGACATTGCTTTTTAGATTCTCTGCATTTTGAGAAAGTTGATGACAAAACTAAAGCCAGTGTCAGTTGTACTAGCAAGAAAGACTATGAGGCAAAATATATTTTACATGGGTATATTAACTTTTTCCAAAAATATGTCCTTTAAATTGTAATAATTGTAATTAAATTCAGACCAAAATCAGCTTTAGCTTCTATTTTATCAGATATATCCGATTCCCTTTGAAATACTGAAAAGAGCACACCCCCCTATCGCCGTTTTGTTTTTTTAAAGAGTCCCAAGACAAAAATGAAGAGGTTGTGAACGACTGAAGTAGACAGAAATTTATAATAAGCAACATGGACTCTCACCTTGAGTCCTTTTTCCAAGATCTCCTCTGCTTTGGCACCACGGACGGTGCAGTGGACAGCAATCTTTTCATTTCTGCGGATACCGAAGGATCGCACAGTGTAGCGGGCTGCGAAAAGAAAACATTCAACATTCAAACCCTTAATGTTAACCCAACTTTATATAATCACTTCCACTCTTCAGCCAGGATTTACCTGGACTGTCGCTGCTAGTCTCACGTTTAAGCACCTTTAGAAATATGAATATTTGGCTTTTTCCATCATGAAAACTCTACAACTGCTTAAGTCAACACTTCCACAGCTGAAGTTCCTGTCCTCTATAGGCTTTCCTCCACACACAAACACCCACCCTTGGAGAAGACGGGGGTCTGTCCTGTGAGCTGCTCCAGCACCTTAGCAGCACGGGTCAGTCTGTCTCCGCTCTCACCGACGCAGATGTTCAGGCAGAGCTTGCGAATGCGAAGCTCTCTCATGGGGTTCTCCTTCTTCTCACCCTGGTCCTAGACAACACAAAATAAAGAAAAAAAGTTAAGAGTCACACCACAATGTGACAAAATCACAACAACTCGGGAACACCTGACTAAGAAGAAGTTGTGGCACCTTGTCAACCGTCGCTGCCATGTTGCGTTTACCTCCTTGCGCTAGCCTGCTGACAGGTTAGCTCAGACAAGTCCAATAAACCAACGTGTCAACAGTTTCACCCGAGCTTCAGTTGACCAGTTTTTATTTTATTTTCCCTAAATCCACGAGCCCTGACGCTGCCCTTCTGTCTGACATCAAACTCAAAGGTCTTCGACCAACACATGCCGGCCGGAGAACATGCCCGTACATATCCCCAATGCTACTAGCTACGGTTAGCATTGTCAGATCACATTCGCGTCCGGAAAACAAAAGTTTCTACACAACAAACAACCTCATATAAAGATCAACAACACGTCCGCTGTGTAACCGCAGGGTCATCACATGGCTGTAATGTCGCTTTTAATTACTTAATGAGTGTGCGAGGGGACAGTTTATGCTAGTAGCTAACGTTAGTATGTTAGCATCACTCGGTCTTTAGTTTTACGGTCTTCTGTCACATTTGTTAAAGAAATAAGACTTTAGTTTAATAATACATGATGTAGTTTAGGTCTCTGCACGTCAAGCAGCAGTTAGGATGACCCCACAGCTCCGATGATTGTGGATTTCACCTACAACCTCACATTTGATCGCCATCGTACGATTTGAGACAGTACTCACCGCCATGTTGGATCACTAGAAGAGGACGTTACGTTTCCGGTGAGGGACATTTATAGCAAAGTGTTCGCCGCAAATGAACTCGGAGAGAATTCGCGTTGAAACACGAGGGTTCCGGTTCACAGCACTGAAAAGCAAAATATTAGTTAAAATAACAAATTTACAAATTTTTAAATTTTTTTTATCGTCTGCAGGAATTACTCAGCTTTGACAGTTATCATAAATGTAATACTAGTTTTTTTGAACAGTTGATTAATAATTAGCAATATAAAATTAATCAACAATTTTGAACAATCAAATAATTTTAAAAATTCAAGATTAGCTATTTAATATAATAATTGTGAATTAAATATTTTTCTTGGTTCTGACATTTGGTTGGACAAAACTAGGAAAATGTCAGTTTGGGCCCTACACTTTTGATTGAGAAAATAACAATCACAATAATTAAGAAAACAATCATGAGTTGTTGCTGTATTTATTGTTTTTATTGTATTTGCTTTTGCCACAGACATTTAAAACACTATATTTCATTGACACTGCACTGAAATACCAAAAACATTGAAACAAAAGTTACCAAATAAACAACATAATTTAAATTCATAGAAGAAATTTATAAACAAAGGACTTGTAGTCTCAACTGAAATAAACAAAATGTGTTACAAAACATTGTTACTGAAGTTTTGTCTTTTAGAAAATAACTGCAAGATTAATGGCTCATACAGACAGTGGGGTTAAAATGTTTGGGCACCCCAGGTAAAAATTTGTATTAATGTGCATAAAGAAGCCAAGAAAAGATGGAAAAATCTCCAAAAGGCATCAAATGACAGATTAGACATTTGTATAATATGTCACAAAAAGTTAAATTTTATTTCCATCATTTACACTTTCAAACAGAACAGAAGCCTTTTGTAAGGAAGAATGGGCGAACAAACAAGAATTAAAGACTCTTGGCTGGCTACAAGAAGCGTTTCCAAGCTGTGATACTTGCCAAAGGGGGCGGTACAACATATTAACTCTGCATGTGCCCAAATTTTTGAAAAGTTTTTGAAAGTGTAAATGATGTAAATAAAATTTAACTTTTTGTGACATATTATACGAATGTATAATCTGTCATTTGATGCCTTTTGAGATTTTTCCATCTTTTCTTGGTTCTTTATGCACATGCCCAAACTTTTGAGCCACACTGTATTAAAACATTTCTGAAGCAATCAGCAATTAAAGAGGAACATGAGGATACTTATTATCCATATACATATATATACTACTATACTATTAATGGTAAAGCTTTTATCACCATGGAAAATGTAATTCAAATCAATAAGAAATACTGTCCTTTAGTACCTTGTCTTCACTTGATTTATACACTCCATAAAAAGAGGGAGTGTATGTAATGTTTCATATTTTGTGTGTCGGACCAACAGACTCAACAGACCAACAGACTCAAGGACTCCTTTGTCCCTCATGCCATCAGACTCTACAATTCCTCACTAGGGGGGAGGAGGAAATAGGGCAGAGAGGACAATACAATACATACATACAATACATACATGGACTTAAATTCACACCTGGTCACTTTATCAATTTAACACCGGACTCAACACTGACACTTTAATAATAATAATTTATGGTCTTTTCTTGTTTATTTGACAAATGTTCTTATTGTTATTTTGTTGTCTTTATACTGTCTTTTTTATCTATTTTTATTTCTTGAAAAAACTGCTGCTGGAACTTTCAATTTCCTCGCGGGAGTCATCCCAAAAGGATTAATAAAGAGAAGTCTAAGTCTAAGTCTATTTAGTGTGTATTCTAATTTCCAGTCACTTACATACAAAATAGGACACAAACTACAACTACAGCAAACACTAGGACCAGTTTATAAACAGATGTAGTGTACAGAGAGCAAACTGCAGTCCGACTAGGCGACTGATCGCTGGATGTCTCAGAGGTGTCGTCTCCTGAAGGACTCCTTAGTCTGAGAAGTGGGAGAGGAGCTGGAGGCTTCAGCAGCGGCAGCCCTTCCCTCCTTTGCTCCTCCAAGGCATTGGTGAGGAAAGCCAGCGCTTTTCGGGGGAAGACAGCCGGGCCGAAGAGGTTGCAGTTAGGAACGAAGAAGTGAGGGAGATGGCCTGTGCTAGCGTGGGACTGCAGAGCACTGAGGAGGTTCAGAAAGCATTCGGGGAGCTGCTGGTAAGCCCACATGGAGTCGTCAAACCTGCCCGGGAAGAAGACGTCAGAGAAATAATAATAGAAATATAGATAATAGATGCCTTAAATGCACAAACATCCAATAATATTCACTTAACAGGAATACACAACTTTTACTGAAACCATTACTGCTAAAACAAGATCCACACATCCGTACAGCTGCTTACAAGACTTATACAACATCTACTGGTGCTATTGTTATATTACCAACACAAAGACGATATTTTAATAATAATTACCTAATGGACAGGGTGTGGAGGAAGGCGGTCTTCCCGTGGTACGAGCAGAGGGGATCCAGTTCTTTGGGGAACTGTTGTTTCAGGCCCTCAATCAGAGACTTGAGGAGCATCAAGCACTGTTTACTACCAGAGAGAAAATGAAATAATTTATTGTAAAAGGGCCACAAGAAAAACTATTTATTACAAAGTCATTTGTCAACTGTTTATCTGTTAATAAATGGATTGTTTGCAGCCCTTTTCAGGTCAAATAGAAAACCAGTCAAAGAGATTTTCACAACTTGGCAACCTAAACGCTGTTCTTATTATTCTGATCTATAAAAGGATTTAACTAATCAAATCATTAATGAAAACTAAGAAACCCTTTATAAAAAAGTGTCTCATTAGAAAGTGGTACAGAAAATGCTATAATTACTAAACATGCAATCAGTTGCATTTTTAAAGCACTTTTATCTTTATATTAATATTATTCAACTGATTCCACGCTGTTCTGCGGGACGCTGCACGGCTCCTACAGCTGACAAAATGATTATATTAACAAAGACGACGAGTGGGAGGAAGTGAAAATAAACAGTACAGAGTCTCACCGGCAGCATTTGGTGGCTTTGCTCTCGCAGCAGGTTTTCTTGTTGCCATGGTTCCTGATGATTTTCTTCTCAATGTGAGAGAAAGAAATCCTCCAACTTTCTATGACAGACAGAGACAAACAACTTCAGGTTGGAAAGTGTTTTCTTGCAGAAACATCATCAACAAATAACTGACTTCTTTATTTTGTCCCAGTCACTGCTGTTCGCGTACAACAACAGACAGATCAACGGTTTTCTCACCTTTGGCGTCCTCGCTGAGGTTTCGTCCTTTGAGCCTCTTTGGTATGAAGTAACACGGTAAACTTTTGATGTCTTGGCGGACCTTCTTTCCCAACCATTTGTCCACATCTAGACCGTTACGCACAGCGTGCGGCCAGCCCTGAGAGCACTGTGAGACAGGAACAGGTACAAGTGTTACATTAAGGTCAATAGTACTGTCACTGTTACTACCTGTACTACTACCTCTGCCATTGCATTAGTACATAGTACCCCGTACTACTGCCTTTACAATTAGGACTTATAATGCTAGTATGAGAGGTAAAAGTATCAGTTTTTTTAATAAAAAAGAGTGTTAAAGTAAAGTTAGCCAAGTATTTTAGAAGTAAACAAACATTACTATCCAGTAGTGGAATGCAACTAAGTTCATTTATTTATAAACTTAAGTACAATTTTGAGGTACTTGTACTTTACTTCAGTGTTTTGATTTTATGTTACTTTAAACTTCTACTCCACAGCATTTCAGAAGCAAATATTTTACCTTTTACTACACTACGTTTTAAAACCTTTGTTACTACAAAGTACTCATACAAGGGAAGGAATCACTGGAGCCTCATACACCAACACTTTAGTAAATGTACATAGTTACAGTACTTTTACCTTGATACCTTACAGTAACTGAGAGTATTGGGAATAAATCATAATAAATTAAGATGCAAACAAATCCCATGAATGTAATCTTTATAAAACCTTTAAGATACTGAAATATATGCATCCTTAATTACTGTTAACATCATGTTAACACGGTAAAGAATAGATACAGATGTGTGTATTCTATTTTATATGTAAAATATGTATTAATGCATTTTGTCTTTTATTTATTCTAATCTCCTAAATCATATTAAGATCTTAAGTATCTTTCTTCAGTGTCTGTAATCAGAGAACCATGGATGATTTTAAATCTCTGGATTTACACTACTCCTCATAAAGCAAATAAAATGATTACTTCCAGAGCAAGAACCAGGTCTACAGAGATCAACTCATCGCTGTTGTTTTCCGGCCCGCGCAGAGACAAAGTCACAGCTGGCGAGTGAATTTTCTTCCTGTTCACCTCCCAGCGATAGCCCGCATCAGGCACTGGAAGCATGGATACATAAATATAGACAGTTATTCAGGTTCCCAAAGTGAGAAGGAGGTCAACAAAATACAAAAAGAAGTGTAGAAAACAAGTCCTGATAATTCCAACTCCAACAGAAAGTAGCGGGCTAATGATTGTTACAAAAACAACAACAGATGAGGAATAAAAGGTGATGATCAAACCTTTGTAGGTCTTGAGGAACTTGCGGACCAGACGATACATCTCACTCAGGAACTTACTCGATGAGATTGTGCGCTCATTCTCCAGAAGAAAGGCTTGTATGGGGCCCCGAGTGGAATGAGCAAGATCAATCCGGTAGAAGAGGCTGCCGTCGAGGCCGCCGTCGAGGCTGCCGTCGAGGCCGCCGTCGAGGCCGGTCATGTTGAGACGTGTGGGAACCTGAAGCTTCAGCATCATGTCAAACTCATCGGGACTGTGGATCTGAGATTCAACGCAACACAGAGACAGTGGTGGTGCTTGTTTGTCTTCCATACACTTAAAATGTCTGTTTGCTTTCTCTCTTTTCTCTACTGGCCAAACCATCATGTAACACTGATTTAATATAATAATAAGCGTAAGCATTAATGTGTCACACTTTTAGTGGTGCTAATTTGAATGACTTATATAAATAACCCTTTTTCCCAACCTTTAAGGTCTGAGGTAATCACACAGTCCGGTCATAGGAACTCAAGCACCCTTCATTGATTCCCAATCTGTGTTCCAAATGGATAACACTATTCATTATATAAAAGTGGATATTCTTAACCTCACCTTAACTTTCTCAAAGTAGCTGCCCGTGTTGAGGAAGTCAGCTGACTGGAAGAAAGACTGATCACTGTTGCGCCGCAGGAATTTCAGCAGGTTGTCTTGGAAATCGTTGACCACCTCAGCAGCCCATCGGCGGTCGGTCATCCGGATCTTGAGGTCTTTTACGTTGAGTTTGATCCAACTGGTCAGCTCTGGAGAGACGGAGACCGACTCCTCAAACACTTTAGATCCCTCCTCTGCCAAGAGACAAGGACTTTTACTCAAGTTCTGTACCTATGTACTAATTTGAAACTTTAGTGGAGTATTTCTGTTGTGCACCATTAGACTTCTACTCCATTACAATTTAGAAATAATGCACTGTGTTCCTTTAAGTGTTGAGAAAATTCATTTACTTCTTAAGTTAAATAAACTATTTAAAAACACTCTTTGATCAGCTGGAAAATGCATAGTCACAAAACAGGGCTGTTGTTCAAACACCATGAAACGTTGATTGTTGTAGCACAGCGCCACTACAAACATATGATGATCTTATAAAATATGATGCATTTCTAAAGGAGTTAAAATGAGCACAACTCTAAACATCTACAGCAGGAAAATGCAACATACACATTAATGCAGCAGTAATATTTACCCAGAATCATCAGATATAAAAGTAAAACACTAACAGGGAACATTTTACTGCACAATAAATACTTTAAGTACCTTGAGTAGATTTTTACTTGTAGTGGAGTATTTTCAGTGTGGTATTAATACCTTTATGTAAGGATCTAAATACTTCTACATCACTCACATCAAGCAACCATGTCCACAGAAAAAGGTATTTTGAGATGAGGATGTCAAAGTTTTACACACTGAAATGAATTTAAACCGCAGCATCACCTGCAGCTTGTTGTTGCTTAGCTTTTTGTCTCTGTCTTGCTGGTGTGGGTCGTGCAGGACTTGGCTTTCTTCTGGTCTCATCTTTACGCTGCTTTGCTTCAGTCAGACTGTCCTCTCTGTCCATAACTCACACGTCTCAGCCCTACACAACACAGACATTGTAGCTTGTTTCTCTGCTGCCGACTGTGATCTCGTTTAATACTGCATCAATGTCAAAGGAAAATATTTCCTCAATAGTTTTTATTGTAGCCGATACTCACTGAGCTGTTACAGAAACAAGCCTGAAGCAATAAAGCAAAAGCTGTCAGATAAATGTAGTTCAGTAACCATTACAACATTCCCCTCTGAGGTGCAGTGGAGTACAAGTATGAAGTAGCAGCAGGGGTGAGTCTAGGAGCAGACCTTTAGGGGGGCTCAGCCCCTAATGAGAACAGCTCTAGGTCCAGTGTCCCTGTTTTAAGTTTTACAAAAACAAAAGAAGGACGTGTTTTGGAGGTATATACGCTTCTGAGCTGAAAATGTCCCCGGATTTTGTCTATGAAATCTGGTCACCTTACAGTACATTCTACAATGGAAACCATAAGAAACCATTACAATCTATTAGAGATCAACTAGACAAAACAGACAATTACAGCTAGCTAGATAGGTAGATAAATCCAAATATATAGTTAGTTAGTTAGTTAGTATGTAGATAACTCACCTGTGTTTTAGAAGCTTCTGTTGCAAACGGTGATGTTGACTATTGTGTCTTTCCTTCTCTCCAGCTTTCCTTTCACTTTCAATTTCCATGAAATGTAATCTGAGGATAATGCCTTCCTCCTCCTCCCTAATGGATACCGGTCTGTCTGAAATCAATTACAACCACTTAAAGGTTAAAAATGGGGCCAGTTCCACTCATAAATAATATCACTGTGTCACACTATAACAGGGCACACCTTTGAAATTCTTCAGGCTACGTTGCCATTCATCTATTGTACCAAGTAAATAATAGGTTGCCATTTAACTTCTTATAATGAAGTAACAAGTTCCACAATATGTAAATCACAAAAGACATTTATGAAGACTTGACGCCAGTCTACCCCAGTTCAGAGTTGATATGAGGAATTTACAAAGCTGGTCAATCCTGTGGTGTCATGGTTAGCTCTGAACAGATGCCAACAAATCTTTGTTTCCTGGAAACTGACTTTTAAACCAAAATTATTTTATTATTACTTTTGAGCAGATTAAGCTGGAGGGACTTGAACAGATAAAGCAAGATAAATATTGGTTGAGAATACTATTGAATGCTAAATGGCTGAAGGATACATTTGCTGACAAAGGGAACAACATTCTAATTTACATTTCATCCTTTGGATCTGACATGTAAATATTAGCCAAATTAATATTTGTTTTCCTTTTCCTTCTCATGTTATAAAGGTCTTCATGTTCATAAGGTGTTGACCTGACTACATAAACCAAGTCAACACCTTATGAACACCTTTTAAAAGTCAACATAAAAGAAAATAACAAAAAAGATAGACATTAAAAAGTTTTCAAACAAGAAAAGAAACATCTTTGTTTGGCATGTTTGAGATTTTAATTGTTTTGCTTTCAAACTAATAGTTTTCTTAAAAAGGCACAAGCCTTCCTTTTCGGCGGAAACTTTTCCGATGGCTTTTCATCATTTTCATCTTCATTAGCCAGAAGACGACGTGGGGATGAAGAGGGGCTTGCTTCTGTTGTTGGACATCCCGCATGAGAATTCATTTCTTCCTGTCGGCCTTCAGAGCAGCCTTGGTGACCTTTCCGGCGGTGGGGTCCTTCTTAACGACCTCCTTAATGACACCGACGGCCACAGTCTGCCTCATGTCCCGCACAGCAAAACGCCCTGAGAGGAAGAGACAATATAACTCACAATAATGTTTGAAGTGCTATTTGTGCCCTTTGTATGTCCTGCCAGAACCTGAATGAAAAAATCAGTCATGATGAACAGAAGTTAACAAGATTCTGGATGATGCTGGTCATTATGTTTTGGAAATCAACGGGTGGGACTATGTCCCAGTCCGTCCATTTGTTTGAGTGTCTGTTTATCACACAGCGTGTCTCAGAAGCCGCTGATAATATTCAAACAAAGACATGTAAGTAGGGTCCAAAATTAGCACCACTTACCAGCCAAATGCTGGTAAAATATGCAAGTGGCTGGTAGAGTTGCTTCACTCACCAACCAAAAACAAAATGTGATGTAGAGATGGAGTTGGACGCAGAGATGGTCTTGCTAGCTGGAGCTCATCTTCTCCACCTTTCCTCTGGGTTTACTCTGATGTTCACATTTGAAAACTTGACCAGCTGGCTAGCTAGCCTAGGCTAGGTTATCAGAGTCGGCAGGAGACTGGCAAGTGGATTTCCCAAACCTGATGAGGGACTCATAGCCACATAGCATCACAGCCAAATAATAAGGCACAACTCATTTTGGTAAAAAAATAGACAAAAGGCACACATGCAAGCTCACAGAGAGGCGACTAGAGAGGTCCACACTTTCTAACAAGAAGTCATGAAAAAAAAAATCTCAGTTGAAGTTTTAAAGATAGTAGTAGTTTAAAGCAATGGCAGCAGATGAAACGTCAGTGGCAATCCTCAAGATTTTAGTCTTGGTTGATCCAGAATTTCTATTTGAGTGAAACAATGTAATTGTGCTGAGAGAAATATGGTCCGGAGTCTTGTTGATAAAGAATTGTGTGCACTGTTTGTGTGTATACAATGGAGAAAATCTGTTATACAGGTTTTTTTCTTCCAGTAATGGCACCACCCTTCTATGGTCACCACGGACATGCCAGTTTACAAATATATAAATATTACAATACTTTCATCAATGGCCCATGGGCTCAATCGCCATTGTATTACCTATTTCAGCAAAAGATAAAGTATTTAAATGAAAATCTTTGAGACTACAGCTTTAAAGTATTTATTTATTGTCTTTAGTCTTCAGTATCAGTTCAGAAAAATGGGCTGTAACCTACAAATGGTGGAGATGAAGAAGAAAAGTAATTGTACTCACCGAGCGGAGGATAGTTGGCGAAGGTTTCAACACACATGGGCTTCTGTGGAACCAGTTTGATAATGGAGGCGTCTCCAGACTTGATGAACTTGGGATTTTGCTCAAGTATCTTGCCAGAACGACGGTCAATCTTCTCCTTGAGCTCGGCAAACTTGCAGGCAATGTGAGCGGTGTGGCAGTCCAGCACGGGGGCGTAACCCGCGCTGATTTGGCCGGGGTGGTTCAGAACAATGACCTGAAATATTAATGTTTAAGTTCATTTAGAAACGGTGATGAGAGTTCTCCATCCAGCATTCACTTCATGCATGAGATGAACACCATTGCAGTTCCTGCTAATGGCCAGCAGAGGTCCACTTTAAAGAAACTTTAAAGTCAAGTTGTATTGTGCTTCCTGCTTCTCTATGTTCAGTACATGCTTATTTTCTAAATACAAATTGACAAGAAACTATCAAATTTAAAAATCCGAGCCCATTTTCACTTATTTTAATTTACTCAAACCCACCTGGGCGCTAAAGTTGTCAGCTGCCATTGGTGGGTCGTTCTTGCTGTCGCCAGCCACGTTTCCACGGCGGATCTCCTTGACTGACACGTTCTTGATATTGAAGCCGACGTTGTCACCAGGGGCAGCCTCGGCCAGGGACTCGTGGTGCATCTCCACAGACTTCACCTCAGTGGTCAGGTTGGGGGGAGAAAAAGTGACAACCATACCGGGCTTCAGGAGACCGGTCTCAACGCGACCAACGGGGACAGTTCCAATACCTGAGAGAGCAGGAGGCAATATGTTGCTAGAACGCTATTCAGTTAACTTTAAGATCACGTTAAGTTTTGGTTTTAACAGTCCTTGGTTTGGAGAAGATTTCATGGACACAAGAGTGTGAACTGTAATTATAGGCTTTAGGGTGCTTTCACGCCTGTATTTTGATAGACTTGGTGTGATTTGGGTGTTGCATTTTTCATTTGGTTTGGTTAGTGTTTTCACTGCACTTTGTACCACTGGACAAATATTTGAGGAAAACTGTCGGACACACAGAAATAATGGAGCAAGGTCTAAGGTTTTCTAGTCTTGCGTTGGAGTTTCTAATATTATAGAAGAAGACAAACAATATGGGCAGCTGACAATACAGCAAGTAAAGGAGCGGGCGGGCTCTGGTGAGAGAGAGATTTTTTTATCACACAGACAACTAACAAGGTATGGTCATTATAGGTTATACATTTAAAGGTCAATCTTTAAATCATATATAAGTCTATAAATTAAAGAGTCAACAGTCTCATGTACCAATCACAATTCTCTACTTTCACCATGTTTTTGCCAGAAAAAGTTACTGTAACTTTCAATGCTTTTTGTGCCATTTGGTTTGATTTTGATAATTCCGTGTTTGTGTTGTGGATTGTAGCAGCGTATTAATATGGATGTCAGCTGTGTGTTAAAACTCAATATGTCATGTTAAGTAATATGAGGTACTGAGCTATAATGTGATGTGACATAAGGCAAACATAAGACACTACTTACCACCAATCTTGTAGACGTCCTGCAGGGGCAGGCGAAGGGGCTTGTCAGTGGGGCGGGCTGGAGGCAAGATAGAGTCCAGAGCCTCCAGCAGTGTGTTTCCAGTGGCATTACCCTCCTTGCGCTCAACCTTCCATCCCTTGAACCAGCTCATCTACCGAGAGATTCAAAGAAAGAAATCAGTCCGTGTTCTCATCATCAGGTTGACACAAGTTGAAAATGTCCTCACCTTGTCACTGGCCTCCAGCATGTTGTCTCCATGCCACCCAGAGATGGGGACAAAGGAGACAGTGGCGGGGTTGTAGCCAATCTTCTTGATGTAGGTGCTAACTTCCTTGGTGATTTCTTCGAAACGGGCCTGGCTGTAAGGGGGCTCGGTTGAGTCCATCTTGTTGACTCCGACGATGAGCTGCTTCACACCCAGAGTGTAGGCCAGCAGGGCGTGCTCACGGGTCTGGCCGTTCTTGGAGATACCGGCCTCAAACTCACCAACACCTGCAGCAACGATCAGCACACCGCAGTCGGCCTGAACAGGGAGAATTTTTCTATTTTTCTACAGTTAAAGCCAAAATGAAGGTTGTCTATGATCTGTGTGTGGTGTTCTAAACATATGCACATATCATTACCTCCACTTTCAAAATGTAATGTTTCAGAATTTGCAAAGGAGACAATAGAAATTAATAGAATAATAGGGATGGATCTTGGAGTTGATTTACGTGCACTAGCCAGCTGAGCGTCTGGGATGTTAACTTCAACTTCACTTAAAAAAAAATAAATAATAAAGGGATTTTCTGGGACTACTACCATTCCTACTACTGATTGCTTGTATAGTTGGCAATATGGAAAGTTAAGTCATTGCATCCTCTGTACCCTAACCCTGATAAGACCTTGAGCTGTAAATTTACTTACAACTTGTGTTATAATGTACAAACCTGAAGGTGAAGGGTCATTAAAGAGCAGGTTAAAAGGTGTGCCTTTACCTGAGAGGTGCCAGTGATCATGTTCTTGATGAAGTCCCTGTGTCCAGGGGCATCAATGATGGTCACGTAGTACTTGGTGGTCTCAAACTTCCAGAGAGCGATGTCGATGGTGATACCACGCTCACGCTCAGCCTTCAGTTTGTCCAGCACCCAGGCGTACTTGAAGGAGCCCTTGCCCATCTAGTTTGGTTAAAACATAAACAGGGCAGGGAAACAGGGAGAGTAAAATACAGAAATTTAACCATAGCCATTATTAAAAATAAAAACATTTACGTCATTTTTTAAACTAAGATAAGTTGGTAATTAATTTACTTTACTAAAATGTGCCTAAGCATTTTATCCAGAGTTTGACATAGCAAGTAATTTGTGTCTTTTAAAGGGATTTATTTTAGCATTTACTATTATATTAAACTATAAATATTAAACTAACAGGTTAACTTCTTTGTCTTTTATGTAGATGACTTAAATAACTTCCTTATTAGTCTTCAATCATTACTAATCTTTAAAGTTAGTACCCATTAGGAAATGCTGATATTTTAAATCAGTGATTTATGTATTTGAGACTGATTTCCCCCATTTTTTTTTTTAGCAATATTAGTAACATATTTTTCATGTTAAAAACTTGAACTGCAATTTATCAAAGCAGGAGACATTCATATAATATTCTGTATGTTTACCTGGTTATAGATAGCACACGTATTTACACATAACAGTGCATGGCAGTAACCATAAAATTACCCACGGTGCTAACCACGGTAAGCCAATCAGAGGCAGAATAAGGCGGGCCATGAGGCACGTCCTTCGACGTCAACACGTCTAGCGGATCCGATCAAGCATCTACCCAAAATTAAGAAGCAGTTTACATCCGCCAAACCAATTTCCCCACACCTGTAACGTTAATGCGTCACAGTTTGTGGCCTCGTTGCGTTTTAGTTTTATAGGGTGTGAATTTTTGTTAATAACTCAAATATAAAGAAAGGCCTCCGATGTTTTAAAAAAACCAACCTCTTGGGCTTCCTTTTCGAACTTCTCGATGGTTCTCTTGTCGATTCCTCCGCACTTGTAGATCAGATGGCCGGTGGTGGTGGACTTGCCGGAGTCGACATGGCCAATGACCACGATGTTGAGGTGGAACTTTTGCTTTCCCATTTTGATGCACTGGTTATAAACGACACGGGGAGGCTTAATAAAATTATATATTCAGACCTAAATTCGCCTAGAAAATGAAGGCGAGCTCAGTGAGACGAGCAGTCATGGACTCCAACCGTAGATATAAATACGTTTAATGTTAAGCGTGTAACCATGGACTCCAACGGTTATTAAAAACAGTTAAGCTAACGTTAGCTTGCGGGCCATTAGGCACCTGCTAATCAAATCTAGCTTAACCAAGTTAATGAGACAGTCTCATCAAGTAACTAGATACCTTACATAATATTAACAATACTACCCACTATAAAGCATACAAAACAATAACGCCTATAGTAACGCCTGTATTCAAAATTGCACTAATATAAATTAAGTATATAATTTGCACACGCAAAAGCAGACGTATCAGTAGCCTATAGTTTTGTATAAAATCTTAATATATAAGACCAATAGATACTATTTTCACCCTAGAATGTAAACTATAAGAAACCATGACATACTATTATTAGAAAATAAAGTCGTCAGTGACATTTCACCTTCTGGAAATGTAATCCAAACCATTAGATTAGCATCCAAAGCCCCCCTCTCGATTTATTTTATGTTAGCTAATAGCTTTTGGTTGTATTTAAGGAGTTTTGAATTCTTGTAGAAACTATTACCACAACAGTATTTCCTCTCACCTGTTGACAAGCTAAATGAAGGTGGTTGATGCCTGTCGTCTCCTGCTTGATCAATCTGCACCTTCACTTACTGCTGTTTCCGTAAAAGAGGAAACACTATTCGTCGGGTGACCAGACTTCAACACAACAGAAAAGTTATCTGAGGACAACGCCTTCCTCTAACCTCCTCCTCCTCCTCCTCCTGGACACATCTCATGAATAATTCTACAGTTGCTCAAATTGTTCTGTGTACCCATGCACTCTGTACTTTGCCAGCTTGTTTTGCCAGTCTGGTCTTGTTCATTATATTATATAAAACACACCTTAAAGACTTGCCTTCCCCATTTTTTTTGTACATGTGTGTTTCTAATCTACAGAAGGATTGAGACCAATTGCTGCTCCTCTTTGCTTTTTATGTTTGAGCTTCTGGAGAAGTGCTGCTGCAGTTTGCAATTAAATACACATTTCTTTGTTTTCTGTTGGCAATGTTTAAGATTTTTATTGTTTTGGTTTCAACTTAATTATGATCACAGCTTTCCCTAAAAGGCACAAGCCTTCCTTTCCTGCGGAAACTTTTCCGATGGGTTTTAATCAGCATAAGCCAGTCCTTAAGTAGAGAGCTCTGCCTCAGAGCAGACGGCGCTGGGTGGCAGGGAAGAAGAAGGGATGGTGCGGGCCGCTGCTGCTGAGACGTGACTCTTTGTTGGACATCCTGCATGTGAATTCATTTCTTCTTTTCGGCCTTCTGTGCAGACTTGGTGACTTTTCCACCAGAGGCGAGCTTCTTGTCAACGGACTTGATGACACCGACGGCCACGGTCTGCCTCATGTCACGCACGGCAAAGCGACCTGAATGGTGAAGATGGACAAATAAGACAAAAAACACAGGAGTGAATGAGAGGCTGAAACGATGCCTTTGATATGAGTAATGAGCTGGTGAATATACAGTGCGCATTAAAGACCAATATTAAGTAATTGATCACAAACACCAGTAGAAATGTTGATGATTCACAAAGGGTTTAGACCATACATTAATGATAGCAATCATATCTCATCTATACAGAAACAAGGCTGCCCACTTAGTTATTTACTTTTCAACTTTTTTATTGAAATACTGGCCCAAGCTAACAAAGAGGAGACTGCTTTAGAAGAAAAATCCATATAAATATTAAAAATATATAAAGATTACTGCCTGTTGGGTCAGCTGAGGCCTCTTGTGTTTTGGTGTGACCCAGCCTATTAGGCTATGTGGAGAGACATTGAGTTATCTTTAATGGACATACAGTACCTATACAGTCAGTATTGGGCAGGCCCAGCAGAGTTAATGAAGCACTACAGCTTTAAAATCAATGGGGTTGTTTTTCATTGAAATACGATTCACACTTTCTCCCAGCATCACAAGACCACAAGTACAGTACAGACAATGGACCAAGCAGGACATCACCATCTTTCTGAATAATACTAAATGGCTTCCTCAATAATTTTGAGAACTGATGCCAGTAAGAGCAAAGGCAACTTTTTACTGGTACCTACTATACAGATCCGCCATTTTTTTTAAGGATCCCTGATTCGGCTGAGCCCTTAAAATAACCTGGACACTTTTTGATGCTTATAATTAAAAAAAAACACCAAAGGCCTCATAGGTAAACAATAGAAGTGCTTCACCTCAATGAATACAAATCCTTAAAAGCTTATAGAACACTAAATGAATGTTTTTGTCTATGTGAAAGTGTTATAACAATAAGTGACGTAAGATATTTTAACAGCACAAAGTAGATTATGTAAGACACCAGAAATGTATTTGAATCATAAATAAAAGAGAAAAACAGCTGATCCAGCTCCCAAACTATTGCTCGTTATCCAAACAACCCTCTAAACATAATTCTAAATCTTTTTGGAGAACATACATTATATAAGGACATTTAAAGCTCTATTAGTGGATTTTTCTTTTTACCGCTTGGGAACAACCTCATAAGACAACATCTAACATTAGCACCATATAAAGTTGGTATGTTGAACATATTACAGTGGCTTTATTCCTGAAAACACCTACCTGCAGTTGATTTGGGGGCCAGAAAACAACAATTAGCTGAAAGATGCTAAAACGCACAGTAAGACCAGATTCAGGTAATAAATTCTCTGTAGTCATTTAATGCATTAATATAAAAACATCTAGGCCGTCAAAGTTAACGTGTTGTCACATTAACGGCCCTCATTTCTTTGACGCAATAACAAAGGTTCTATGGACTGGAGTCTCTGAATGCGTCCAACACAGTGAATGTGCAGCAGCAGGTCTGTGTTATAAACATCTGTTATATGAAACATCTGTATCAGCACTGATCTGCCTTTTTAGAAACTATGATAATTTGGTTGCAGGTAACATCTCTTGTCCAGACGCTGTCTCACTCCCACCTCCTCTCCCCGCAGCTCTCATACTCATGGTACTGAATATCCAGTAACTACTATTTTCAATTGTGGGAGGAAAAAAGATACTTTGCAACTTCAGCGTAAAGGATTGTGAGGTTTTGATAAGTATCTGCTGCCTTTCGTTTGACCGCAGCGCCGCTCGCTCAACGAAGCAGCTTCGAGTGGTTTGGAAGTGCTGTGGGTGGAACATTGGTGAGACAGAGTGGTGACTACAGCTGCATACACTGCAGAGGGAATTATTTTTACTAGACGTGATGACTAGAGAGATTTTAATACGACAGACTTTAACAGATTTTACCGGTTTAAAAAAATTACTTAACGTGGTAATGGAAACACTGCTATGAGGGTTTCTGGACAATGGTTATTATTTAATGGAGTTAATTGATTTCCAAAAATATATATATATATATATATATATATATATATATATATATATATATATATATATATATATATATATATATATATATATATGCGCATTTGGGTAAAGCAAACATATTTGTCAACTCCCATGTTGATAAGAGTATTAAATACATATATCCCTTAGAAATATCCCTTTACGGTACATTTCCAATAGATAGAAAAATGCGTGATTAATTGTATAAATAGTCATTAGTGCAGCTTTTAAATATAGCTTTTTTCACAGCAGACGTTTTGACTTGTCATAGTAGGTGTAACTCTGCCGGTCCCGCTATGACATGTCAAAATATTATAGCACGCCGGGCAAAGGGTCTATAACTAACGATAAGACCAACAAGAAAAAAGCGTTTCACTCACCCAGTGGAGGATACTGGGAAAAGCTCTCAACACACATGGGTTTTCCGGGCACCATGGTGATGATGGCGGCGTCTCCAGACTTGAGCGCCTTAGGGTTGTCCTCAAGCTTCTTGCCAGAACGGCGGTCGATCTTCTCCTTGAGCTCACTGAATTTGCAGGCAATGTGAGCGGTGTGGCAGTCCAGCACGGGGGCGTAACCCTGGGAGATCTGACCGGGGTGGTTCAGGATGATGACCTGCAGAGAGAGGAGGGCGGTCAAAAAAAGCAACATCTAAAGATTTTGACTGGTTGGTGCTGGATATCATGGAGTTATTCTCCCAGAAGAGTGGATGAAGGTAGACTGACTGCTGTGTGGACTAACAGGGACACTAAATAGTGTTGTTCAATGTTCATTCTGCTATGTGATAGCAGCCTAAATTGAGGGGGAAATATACTTTTCCACAGAAATAGTTAAGTACACTTAGAAATAGTGATAGATTCTACAGATTCTTTTGTCTCTCCCTATGTTGTACTGTCCATCTGCACACTGTCAACTGTAAAATAAAGTGACATTCAGAGAGCATTTTGCTTTCTTAATCAAGTAAAGCACCTCCATATATTTGGGGGACTCGCAATTGACAAATTGAAAAAAAAAAAAACAGCAGAGGCTGAGATATCCCGAGTTTTTGTTGTGTACGGGTCAAACTCCAAAAACACTGGATCCGGCATTTCCCATAATGCAGCTCAATAGTGTCTTTCATTGGACCCATTAGAGCCACAGAAGTCAGTTATACAATTGTGTTTACAGACACAGCCGTAGTCATTGTGTCAACGTCAACTGAATATTATGTGTAAAATGTCCCTTTAATTTATAGGAAACTAGTATTTTGACCAAATCCTAACTCAGGCTTCACATACTAGCTTGATAAACTTTAATTATTACTGAAAACTAGTAGATTTCCATTATTGAGAGAAAAGCGGTTTTGTTTGTTATATGTTAATTGGTTGGAGTTTGTATTAACAACTGATTGATTTCCCACTGTGTGAATGTAATGAGAATTGGGTTGGCTAAGACATACAATCATTCCTGAGACTTACCTGCGCGGTGAAGTTGTCAGCTGCCATGGGTGGGTCGTTCTTGCTGTCGCCAGCCACGTTTCCACGGCGGATTTCCTTAACGGACACGTTCTTGATGTTGAAGCCGACGTTGTCACCAGGAAGAGCTTCAGTCAGAGACTCGTGGTGCATCTCCACAGACTTCACTTCAGTGGTCAAGTTGGGGGGAGCGAAGGTGACGACCATACCGGGCTTCAGGACACCGGTCTCAACGCGACCGACGGGGACAGTTCCAATACCTGAGAGAGTATGAGAGAACGCTGTTCAGTTAACTTAAAAATAAAAAAAATAACAGAGGTTTTGATTTGACTGTGAGCTGTTAAAGCCATTAATGAAAGCAAGTGTAAAGTAGTGTATGTATCCTTTATTAGTCCCACAAGGGGAATTTACAATTTACACTCTGTTGTTATTACACACATAACACACAGGCCTGAATTACACACACATGCTCAGTACCTTTATACGTAGGTACCTATACATGCACTAAATGGAGAGATGTCAGAGTGTGTGTGTGTGTGTGTGTGTGTGGGGTGGGGGGCTGGAAAGGCACCGCGAGCAGTTGGGGGTTCGGTGCCTTGCTCAAGAGCACCTTGGCAGGGCCCAGGAGGTGAACTGGCACCTCTCCAGCTACCAGTCCACCACACACGCTCCGTATGTGGACTTGAATCCATTTGATTATTTGTGATTTGAGGTACTTGTACTTTTTGTACTAAGTTTTTGATGCTGCTTTCTACTTCTACTTCACTACATTAATCTGATGTAGTAAATTAAGATTGGCACACAAAACACACGTAGATTATAAAATGCATAATTTTATTGTAGGCCAGAAGTTATCTGTCCATAAATCTGGGGGGCGGAGCTTCTAAAAATGGGATTGTTTTTGTTTGGCAGTTGAGTTCATAGTTTGTGTATACATGTATATCTAGTTTCACTTCTGTGATAAGCCTGTCTAAACTAGTTGAAAAGGGGTCTGGATCCACTCCCAGAATTTGTCCTTCCGCATTAGAGGCTGAGTATATACAGTGTGACAAATCAATCAGGACTCTCTGATTTCACCACAAGCTGCAGTTGTTATTGTTGTTGGTGCAACTTTCAGGATGTCAGGTGAGAAACTCGCCTCTGTGCCTCTTTGCTTGGTTTTGATCTTTTGAGATCTTTATTGTTAGTGAGAATGGACTTGTAAGTACAAGTGTTGGTTGCCAATTGTGGGTTTTGTTTTGAAAGGCAAATTAAGCCTTTTTCAGATTTGGAATAATTGACATTTTGGGCTTTATGTATCTGTGTTAAAGCTTTGTGTCATGCTGAGAGTTTTCTGTACATATATCCACAAATCCCTTAAGGCTTCATTCAGACAGATAGAGTTACGGTGCCACGATGCACGCATGCAACTTTGCTACGCAGGTGGGAGGCGTGGCAGTGACCTGGAAAGTAATGAATGAGGAGTGTTTTCTGTTCCGTGACATGCTGCAACAGCAATGTTCAAAAAACTTTTTATGCCACTGAAGCCTTGATTCATGATGATCATGGGCAAGGGAGAGGCTCATTCTGCATCTACAGTGAGACTACAGGTAAAACTTCTCAGCAATTTAATTAATTACAAAGAAAATTGTGCTGCTTATTTTATAATATCCGACACAACCTTAAATTGGGATTTAATTTCTATTTGCTTTAATGCCTTTATAAAACATTTGACTGGATATTCATTAATTGGAGAGATTTTGTTGGATGGGTTATTATGGTGACTATACAAGTTGTTTTTAAGACGCTTACCTCGCACAGTGAGGGAAACAAATCTAATTGCATAAACTGATTTGACGTGAAGATTCTTCGCTTATTTTCTGTGTTTCTTGGCTTACTAAACGGATTATCTTTATATGGGAGATGATAATTACAGAATTTGATCAAGACTTGTGATGTGTTTAAAATAATATGGAAATGTTACTGGGTCTGACCTAGTAAGATTGCTGATTGCTGTGCCTGGCTTCAAAGTGCAATCAGTCAAGATTAGTTTATATTTGCATAGTGGCGTGGTAGCTCAGTGTTTAATACTGCTGCGTCACAACAAGCACTGCTGAGTGCCCCTCCCACCTTATAGACTGCATGCTAGGCCATTGCCCTTGACGTAGGCACTGGCATTACAACTAAAGTTGGTCCTGGGAGGCCGGACTTTGGCTCCTAATTAGTTAGGATAGGTTAAATTCAGAGGACTTGTATGTGTAAATGTTTATACATATATGTATATATTGACAAATAAAGGAAATATTAGAAATTATTGTTAGACAGGTAGGCAGACTTCAAATATAAGATGTAGAAAGTAGTGGCCAATTCCACTGACATTGTACTGCTTCCTTTTCCCTTAAAGTGCGTGTTATTATAAGATGACATGACAGTCCTTACCGCCAATCTTGTAGACGTCCTGCAGGGGCAGACGCAAGGGCTTGTCTGTTGGGCGGGCTGGGGGCAGGATGGAGTCCAGAGCCTCAAGCAGGGTAACGCCAGAGGCACCGCCCTCCTTACGCTCGATCTTCCAACCCTTGAACCAGCCCATCTAAAATTGAGACAGGGGAGAGGAAGACAGAGAAAGTATTGGGGTAAGAGAAAGAAAAATAAATAGTTCAAGAGGATTAATTGATAAGAAAATCCAAGAAATCCACAACTTATTAGCTTTTGACAGAAATTATATAAATTTGAGTCACTGTCATTGATGTTCGATGGACTTATTTACCTACCAACCACAACTACAGTATGTTGACTAGGGCTTTCCATGTAATAAGTCACTCACCTTGTCACTGGCCTCCAGCATGTTGTCTCCATGCCACCCAGAGATGGGGACAAAGGCAACAGTGGCGGGGTTGTAGCCGATCTTCTTGATGTAGGTGCTCACTTCCTTGGTGATTTCCTCAAATCGCTTCTGGCTGTAAGGGGGCTCGGTGGAGTCCATCTTGTTGACTCCGACGATGAGCTGCTTCACACCCAGAGTGTAGGCCAGCAGGGCGTGCTCACGGGTCTGGCCGTTCTTGGAGATACCGGCCTCAAACTCACCAACGCCAGCAGCAACAATCAGCACAGCGCAGTCGGCCTGAACAGGGAGAATTTTGTAGTACATACATATTTATTCGTAAAGTATAAAGTGATGAGGCGGCAGACAACAGATTAGGTCAAAGGTGTGCCTTTACCTGAGATGTGCCAGTGATCATGTTCTTGATGAAGTCCCTGTGTCCAGGGGCATCAATGATGGTCACGTAGTACTTGGCGGTCTCAAACTTCCAGAGAGCGATGTCGATGGTGATACCACGCTCACGCTCAGCCTTCAGTTTGTCCAGCACCCAGGCGTACTTGAAGGAGCCCTTTCCCATCTATTGCGGTTAAAACAGGAAATGAAATGGGACAAAAGTAAGAGAACAGAAAAGGTAAACTGAAGTTAATCCTTTAGGTTACTTTTTGGTAACCATACCATATCACTATTCTCATTTAAGATACCTTAGCTGTTTTAGACCACTTTTTCACTTAGCAAAATATGCCAAATTGCTAAATACTTTAGTGATAGTTTGCCTAAAATGGACCATAAAGTTTCTGATTCACATTTTGAAATATCTAAGCAAATAATTGGTAAACAGACCTTAGAGTTTGAAGCATATACATTTAAATTATTTGTTTGAAGCTGTTAACCATTTTTCTTTACTACTGTGCATATTTTAAAATGTAGGGTTTTGTGGCTTAAATTCAAATATCAACTTTGTGTTTATACAGGCTTTAAACTATGTGATTATGAGTTTAGTTCAGTGTCCAAATGTGTGTGTATAATCTGTCATATGGATTTCTACTCTTTCTATTTACTAAAATAAATACTCGTTATAAGTAAAAATAATTTCATAATTGAGCGTTTGTAGCTTATTTCAATTTGTTATGTTATATTCAATTTGTTATGGATTCATGTAGCTAGTACAAAAGTGGAAAAACTTTTGTACTAGCTATATGAATCCATAACAAATTGAATTCTAACTTATGTAAGTTAAACAATAGATATTACCTGGGATATTTTCAGCAATAGGGACAGTACGTGTCTTTTAACAGTAGGTGGCAGTTTTAACCAAGTAATGAGCAGTTTTATCCACCGCACCCGTTTCCCACATATCTATTCTTTGACCTTTATGGTCTCATATGTGGCTGTAATTCTTATTTAATAACTTATATAGAGGCTGATATCTCAAACCGACCTCGGCGGCTTCCTTCTCGAACTTCTCGATGGTTCTCTTGTCGATTCCTCCGCACTTGTAGATCAGATGGCCGGTGGTGGTGGACTTGCCGGAGTCGACATGGCCAATGACCACGATGTTGATGTGGATCTTTTCCTTTCCCATTTTGATGTACTGGTTCTAAACATGGGGAGCAGTTATATGTAATTTAAAATTAAATATTTTAGGTTTAAACTCATCTCCAAAATGGGGTGATCACACCGGGAGGTCATGACTTTAGCTAATGTTAGTTAGCGAGCTGCTGGCCGTTACATTAGCTACATTAATCGGATTAAGAAATACCATGGAGTCGTTCCAGTAACATTAAAGTAAAACATGTTTAAGTTTCAACGTCTAAAAAGCGGAAGATCTGTGGGGACCACTTGATCAGCTCCATATTATTCCTTTAATGGAAAAGCAGTTGACACAATGTTTTATTGGAACGTGATTTATCGTACTAACTGCGGCATAAACAGCTGACGTTAGTTTACGTCACGTTGACGATCATTTATTATTAAACCGAATATAACCAACGTTAGCCGTTTTATATGCGTCAATACAGATTATCTGACTTCAGTTAAGGCTAGACATCCACGATTGTGAAATTCGACAAATGGGAAACGCCACCGGAAAGGCGACACTGGTGAGTCACGCGCCATGTGCTCGACAACGGGATGCCGGGCTTCTCGGCCTCCATGTTGCGCCGGCAGCGCAGAGCCGCCATGTTACTGACTGATGCAAGCGCGCAACCGACACCATACAGCCACAGCAGTGTGCGCGTTCACGAAGGCAGACAGAAAGAACTACCATGACTGGCAGAAACACATTTGACAATTAATGTAATGCTTTTTGTTCACAATTGTCGTTTTTGTAACGTCAGTGTATCAAAGCCCCGTTAAGACATTGCCGAATAAATCACATGCTATACAATGCTTGGCTAGTAATACAAGATGTTAACTGGCATGTTTACTTTTTGTGCACCTCAACATTTACAAGAAAAAAAAAAAAAAGTCATCCAGGCTCTGATTTAGTCGTGATGCACGACTCACCAGACCCGAGTCCCTGGCCGGAATACTACCGCAGCTTTTTTGTATTCACATGCATTTTAATGTACATACATGCATTTTAGAGTTCAGCTTCAAGTCAGATAAAATGACTTCACTAACCTGTGCCCAGCAACTAAAGATGTCCTGATTTAGAGTGGAGGGGAAAAAAAGGACAGAATGTGAAGAGTCCCGAGTTTTTATACTGAGCCAGAAGCGATGGGGGGGGCTGTGCTTTCTCGTGTTGCTGTCAGACTAGAATAAGGTGTGCCATTGGCTGGGGTGGCATAATTCCTATCGAGGCGATTGGACGATGAGTGCATCACTGGACACAGATAGCATGGTAAAAAACAGCTACACCACTGTGAGGCTTGTCTGACAGCCACAAACTATACCAACTGCAACACAGTAAAGATAGACAAGCCAATTTCAATTTTTTCAAAGACATTTATTTATTAGTTACCAGCAGCATTCTTTCCAATTAAATTTGTGGCATTTTAACAACAACATTTCCAACTTAAACTTAACTGAGAAGAGGCACCGTCATGTGATTCAGGTAAGTGACAATGCCACGTAGTTCTTTTTCCTGCGAAAACTTTTGCGATGAGTTTTAATCAGCATAAGCCAGTCCTTAAGTAGAGAGCTCTGCCACAGAGAAGATGATCCAGGGTGAGGGCAAGACAGGGGGGAAGGAGTGGCCCGCTGCTGCCGGCACACATCTTGTTGCTGGATGTCCTGCACGGCCATTCATTTCTTCTTCTGGGCCTTCTCTGCAGCCTTGGTTGTCTTTCCGGATACATCCTTGGTCTCAACAGCCTTGATGACACCAACAGCCACTGTCTGCCTCATGTCACGCACGGCAAAACGACCTTGAAAAGTAGAGGTGAGCAGTTAGATCACCATCATCGTCTTTTATTAAAGCATTTCTAAATTGTGTCTACGGTAGGCTTTCAAATACATACCAAGGGGAGGGTAGCTGGAGAAGGACTCCACAACCATGGGCTTCTGTGGGATCAGTTTGACAATGGCAGCGTCTCCAGACTTGACAAACTTAGGGGCGTCCTCAAGCTTCTTGCCAGAACGACGGTCAATCTTTTCTATGAGCTCGCTGAACTTGCAGGCAATGTGAGCTGTGTGGCAATCCAGCACAGGCGCATAACCAGCGTTGATCTGGCCAGGGTGGTTCAGGATGATGACCTGTGGACATAATTAATTAGAACTCTCCCAAATTGCAACTTGGCCCAAAGCTGGAAGCTATTACACAGCATTTATATATATATATATATATATATAAAAAAAATAATAAATCACAATACCAACCTGGGCGTTGAAATTGTCAGCTCCCTTGGGTGGGTCGTTCTTGCTGTCACCAGCCACGTATCCACGACGGATTTCCTTCACGGACACGTTCTTGATGTTGAAGCCAACGTTGTCACCAGGGACAGCCTCGACCAGGGACTCATGGTGCATCTCCACAGACTTCACCTCAGTTGTCAGGTTGCAGGGAGCAAAGGTGACGACCATACCGGGCTTCAGGAGACCGGTCTCAACACGGCCGACTGGTACAGTTCCAATACCTGAACAAGAAACAATTGTTTAAGTACTCAAGAACCTGACGGTTGAAAAGCTGTAGTTCATGCAATTTTCTAGTAAACAATGTTAAATTTAGTATAGAAAATTCTGTTTTTACCGCCGATTTTGTAGACGTCCTGCAGGGGCAGACGAAGGGGCTTGTCGGTGGGGCGGGCTGGAGGCAAGATAGCATCCAGAGCCTCCAGCAGTGTGGTTCCACTGCCATTACCCTCCTTGCGCTCAACCTTCCATCCCTTGAACCAGCTCATCTACCGAGAGATTCAAAGCAAGAAATTACTCAGTTGTCAGATTAAAATTAGTCCACGTTCTCAATCATCTGGTTATTACAAGTTAAGCACCACAAGGTAGTATTTCCTCACCTTCTCACTAGTCTCCAGCATGTTGTCTCCATGCCACCCAGAGATGGGGACAAAGGCAACAGTGGCGGGGTTGTAGCCAATCTTCTTGATGTAGGTGCTAACTTCCTTGGTGATTTCTTCGAAACGGGCCTGGCTGTAAGGGGGCTCGGTGGAGTCCATTTTGTTGACTCCAACGATGAGCTGCTTCACACCGAGGGTGAAGGCCAGCAGGGCGTGCTCACGGGTCTGGCCGTTCTTGGAGATACCGGCCTCAAACTCACCAACACCAGCAGCAACAATAAGTACGGCGCAGTCAGCCTGAAAGTTATTAAGCAGTTTAGTACACCAACAAGATTCAAATGTTTAAAACCTAGTCTAGCCATGTCTTAACATGATAACTTACCTGAGAGGTACCAGTGATCATGTTCTTGATGAAGTCCCTGTGTCCAGGGGCATCAATGATGGTCACGTAGTACTTGCCGGTCTCAAACTTCCAGAGAGCGATGTCGATGGTGATACCACGCTCACGCTCAGCCTTCAGTTTGTCCAGCACCCAGGCGTACTTGAAGGAGCCCTTTCCCATCTGGGGGGGATTAATTTGTTATATCTGATTAATGTTTTGCTTTTATAAACAAAAAGCCAAGGGATGTAGCTATAAACTTGTATACAAAAGGCATTTATATGCATTTTATAATGTACATACTTAAAAAAGTAGTATAGGTCAATTAAAATGTCCAATAACTACTGGCTGGCTATTACGTTACAAAACATCTATGTTACATTTAATGACATTTTAGGAGGAAATTATATTTAAACATGTTTTCTATATACATTGTAAGAGGCCTCTACTGAAGTGCACAGTCACCATTAACGTTTAGCCACACCCCTGCGTGCGCGCACACGCTTCCTCAATCTGGTGCCCGGCAGCAGGGCTCAGAGTGGGCACGCTGGCGCCGCCATTTTGGCTTTTTAATGTACGTTAACGGACAGAAAGATGAAGCAAAGAACAATTTTAACTGCTGCTCACCTCGGCGGCTTCCTTCTCGAACTTCTCGATGGTTCTCTTGTCGATTCCTCCGCACTTGTAGATCAGATGGCCGGTGGAGGTGGACTTGCCGGAGTCGACATGGCCAATGACCACGATGTTGATGTGGATCTTTTCCTTTCCCATTGTTGTAGTTTCTGTCACAAAAAAACGACCTCTTAGTTAGCTTTCGTTAAGAAGTCTGCCATCATTAGCATTCCATTAGCAGAGCAACATTTGAGTTCGTCATTTAACTAGCTTTACCGCGCCGTAACGTTAGCTAATATAACTAGCTATGCGATTTCGGGCCTAGCTTCATATGAACACGGATTAGGTAGCGGGACAGGAGCTAATGCTAAGTTAGCTAACCAGCCACAAAATGGTCACATTTCGAAAACACATGGCTAGTTAACACATTACTTGCTAGTTAATACCCGGTAATGTTACGGCATCTGATTAGCTAACGTTAGCATGGCTAACGTTAAAGGGCTGCTGCTAGGCCTCACTCGGCCAAAAGCCAGAGACACGTGTTACTCCATGGGCCACGTCGTATTAAGTTACAAAGACTGCCAAATATTCAGGAGCTATTTCACCCAGCACCTGTCGCTGGATAGTATTTACAGTTACAAAGAGGCGATAGAATGACAGCCAGGCTAGCATCCCTGTCTCTGTCCAGCATCCTTTGTTCCGTTCAAAATTTTCTCCTCCATTAAACAGCTTTATCGAAAACTTTCCTAAATGCGAATTTAATAAACTCACGACACTTAACAACATCAAGCGGGTTAGAAAAGTACCGGTACAAGTTACAGCAGTCTTTAATGTTCTAACAATTCCTTAAAAAGCCACAGGTTTGTAAAGTTTACGTTACATAACGTTAACAGATGATGCAAAGTTTTTGATAATAAAACAAAAGTTGTAATATAACTCTCGGCTACATGTTACAAAACATTTAACGACCTAATTTGTGCTCTATCGCCCCACCGCCCTGAATCAAAGTTGAACGTACCGGTGTTTCTGGGTTTTCACGGCCAAAGCTGCTGCCCCTAGCCAGGTAACAGAAAGAGGAAGTCATGGGTTGGAGTGGGGGTTTTATACCGAATGGGAGGCGGCCTGACTTCCCGTCGGCCTCCCCGGTACAGACCCTGCAAATCACACACATTCCTGCAAAAACGTCAGCACGCCACCGGATGAACCGCCTGAAACATGTATGATGTTTCACATTGTTTTACGCCCATGGTCTTACCAGGGACTGTGCATTGTAGCTTAACATTGAAACTAACAACCGGGACACTATTATGGCGTTGATAACAATATCAATTATACAGAAACACAACTGATCGAGTTGCTGAGCGGTTTTATACTTGTTTGAACCGTAACTTCTTCGACATTCATCGATCTGCTGGTCGATATAGATAGAGATGCTTTATTTATACAGAAGGAAATTTAGTTGTTTTTTGTATGAAACAAAATATATATTAAATATTCCTTGATATGACTTATTTTTTTGCCATTGACAAACTCTAAATTATGTCATGTTGAAGACATTAAAAAAACATCCACTTGAGATTAATACCATCCACATTCCAAGTTTTGGACATAATGGAATGTGAAATGTGTATTATAAAAATATATCATATTTCTCCATCATAACTGGATACAGCTCCACCCAGTTAATATTATGACAAATGTTTCATAGAAGAAATGTTAGGAGGACATGGTGTATTTCAAACTGAAAATTTCAAAAACACATGCAAAGACACACACACACAATGTTTTGTTAATGATATGTAATAACAACATTAATAAAGGTTATTCAGGGATTGTATAGGCATCATTCACAGGTTGTATGTTTGGTTGTGTAAACAACATATACCCCCACATGAATCTCTGCACACTCTGAACACAAGTTTTTTTAATCATTTATTAAAAAATAAAATTACTATTTAAAGATCTACCACAAAGCTTTCCCCCTGGAAGCCCTCACACCCACCTTCTGGTAATATTGGGACAACTCATCAGCCTAAAAGGATTATCTCAGTCCGACATTTGCATTCACACAGAGCCCAGACCCTGAAAAGATTAACTCAGGCTGTTTTTAAGACACCTTATCTTGCTGGTTGTTTACATTTACAACAGACGCATATCCACAAGTGGTTAATTAAATTAAATGTGATGTTCTCAGGGTGAAGTGAATTTCAGGGCCAGCTGCTTAACCAAAAACATAGTGGAAAATAAGTATGAACAAACACAAAAATGGGATATCCTTACAACGTCTCTTCTTTGTTAAGTTTGCTGTGATTTTTTTTATCACCGTATTCTCCTTCGATCCGTTTTACACCTATACAGTGGTGAAGGTGGCTGGTTAATTAAAATATTTGAGTTATCTGGGGTAAAGTTACACAATGTCACCCATATTCACATCGTAAAGCTGCCCACTGCATCCTGTAAATGTGAGTTATGAATTAGACTGGCTAAAAGCCTGTTTTGTCACTTGGATGCTACTTGGGGGTCAAGAGGTCAGATTCTGCCTCTTCTTCCATCAATGTGGCATGTTGCTCAGTATAGAGGCAGCTGGCATCCCCTGACACAGACACACGCACACGCACAAGCACACGCACACACACACACACACTTGGCTTTCCCTGCAGTTCAGGTAACAGCCACTTTAACTTGACAGCTGCTGCTTTCACTCAGCGCAGAGAAGAGAGGAGGAAGGAAAGAGAGGCAAGCCAGGGAGATATGGGGAGGAAGAGGGGTTGTGAGGATGACTGAGGGGCAGAAAGAGAGTAGAGTCATAAAGAGTGAGTTTAAAATGTGTGGTTTCTTTGCTGGAGTCATAGACGGAACATTCAGTATTAATTATTTATTGTAAATTCTTGTTAACAAATCCCTGTTAAATGTCAGATGAATGCAGTGCTTTTGTATTCTTGTTAACAAACAGGTTCTGCTGTGTTTTACGTAATTCACATTATAAACCCATCTGATTGAGCCACACCTTTCATTTTTAACTTAGGCCTATCTAACAAAGCTTAATGTACTTTTAAATGTCGTCTGACTCCAACAGTTGCCACAATGTTGAGCAGCTGCTATTCTTAACCAAAGGGCTTAAACATAAGGTCTGAGCCAGTTTGGATTAGCATTTAAAGTAAAATGAGCAACACTGATATTCATTTAACAGGGTGAAGTTTTCAATCTTAACTTGAAAGGCATACACAGCTTTCCTGACATTTGATTACACTTTGGAAGGCCAGATAAAAAATACTTTTTTTAACTTATGTAACTTTCTTTTCATGGGATATGACTGGTTCTGTCAACTTAGAAAAGTAAACTAGCCATATATTACAGTGACAGCGCGCTCAGTCTCTCGGTCAATTGGTTTGAAACAGATAAGTAGCGGAAAATGGA
Organism: Percina caprodes; assembly: GCA_013375575.1. NCBI lineage: Eukaryota > Metazoa > Chordata > Actinopteri > Perciformes > Percidae > Percina > Percina caprodes. Next base: position 630,806 of record JABXJD010000247.1, read on the forward strand.
AAAGCTCAAGTAAAGTATAAATAGCCTACCTCAAAAATTGTACTGAAGTACCGAACTTTACCATACACAAATTCACAATCGAATAAGAAACTAAACGTATAGCTGAGGGGGGATGTTATTAGTTTTACAGGTATACTGCATGGTCATAAAGTGTTATGACACTTTTGGAAAGTCAAAGGAGCAACAAAGTCATGAGGATTCATCTTCAGGAAATCATGAATGTGCAATTAAATAGTTGTTGAGATATTTGATTCTGGACAACTGACCAACATTGGCATCCCTAGAGTGCTACGCAGCTAGCATGGCTAAAAACACATAACTGAACAGAGTGAAGTATAACAGCTGTGCTCCTATTTCATACACTCAGTACAACAGGGTGTGTGTGAGTGAGTACGTGCAAGTGTGTGTGTGTCAGTGTGTGAAAGGGAGAATATGATTCAACAGGCAATACGTCAGTAATGAGTCATTGGTATGAGTGGTGGTTATAGCAACGAGAGATGTGAACAAGACTGAGAAAAACCTGTTCTTTGTTAGTATAGATAGATAGATAGATAGATAGATAGATAGATAGATAGATAGATAGATAGATAGATAGATAGATAGATAGATAGATAGATAACATTGCTGCTGGTGTTTACTTTTATATATAAAACCTAATTGGCAATAATCATGTTTCTGATTATATTGCAAACAAGAAATATGTTAAAATTGTCTTCCACTTAGCCAAAACAGCATTAAGGTCGACCTGATTGAGGTTAGATATTGATTAATAAGGCCTGGCTTATGCCAGAAGTGTTGGATGCGTGGGGTTGATTTCAGGAAAATGTACTGGTTAAGTATGTGTTCATCAAACTGGGGAAAAGCATTTCTTCATGTTCTGAGCTGGACTGTTGAAAAAGGGAAAGGGAGAAACAAAGTGCTGCCACAAAATTGGTCATTTGTGTGCATGTCTGAGGAGCCACAGTATCAATATGAGGAGACATAAGAAAGGAGACAAAACCTCTAACATCCATCCAAATTTAAAAGAAAGTCGGTTACAGTCGCATGACATTAGAGACCTCGTTTTAACACTTTTTGGGAAAACTACTCGTTTGAGGAAAATGTGATAAGGAGTGCCAAGTACAGTTGCATTTTAAGGGGTCATGAATTAAACTGGCTGGGAATAATAATGTTGGCCATATAATATAGTATAAACAGACAATATTTTACCTTGTACATTAAATAGACACGCTAACCAAATAAACACATTATGGAGTCCAGTTAAAACCAGTTTTGTTGTGGGCAGCAGTTTCAACTGATTCTTCAGATTTGTCTTTATCTGCCAGTTTCAAGAAATGTGACTCGGTTTCTGAGTGGGTGCAGTGAAAAACAGGCTCTAATTGATTCTGATCAAAGCCAACATTCAGAAAATCCCACGGCTCCATTCATGTGCATACAGTCAAGAGTTTTAGGTAACTGAATCTAAATAGCAGTATATGGCTCAGATTGTATCTGGGGCGGGGGGACAGGCAATGCAAATAGATCACATTTACAACACAACAGTTCCACATCTCCTGCAGTCTGCTAACCCCCGCTTCACACTTGAAAACAAAGTATTCCCTTTTGGTGTCCAGGCTATCGTTTCACACCCTGAGTGTTAAGGAGAAGTGTTTATGCGCAGCCTCCAGGGTAGCTATGTGAATAAACTCTTGGCTTCTACTTTAGGAGCAGCAGGGAATTTCATTGGCTATGATTACCTGTTGCTTTTTCCATTGTGGTTTTATACCCATATGCAGATTCTGGATCTGTAACGTAGCTGTTGCAGATATGTAAAGCTGTTGATATGTGATATTGGGCTAAATAAAACCTTTTGTCAATAATTAAGTGTATGTTTTTCTGTTCCAAATGCTTGGTAAATTAACTGCATTAACATTTTAACCTTGAAACTGGTTGAAACCCCATAACATGTTAAAAATAAAAAAATAAATAAAATTGTATCTCTTAAGGTAAACAAATGTGCATCCTGCTTCCAACAAAATTGGTGAGGTTTCAGGTCCAGTATTTTATATGAGCTATGAATGTCGTCATTATTAACAATCAAACTGGTCTTCTTCTCTTTTCTTTTTCCACTTATGTACAGGTTTGTGGTGCAGCAAAAACACAGGAGAAAATTGACAGGACTCTCATGCAATAAAACTTAACTGAGAAAAACATTTAAATAAGGGAAACAATTAGACTGAATGTACCAGGTTCAGGGACATGATACATATATCGCAGGAACTAAAATGGTCAATAAAACCTGTCTCAGCAATGCTATGTTGAAAGAATAGATATGTTCCCCTGCAGCCAGTGTTTTTCAAGAAACATGTTCATATACTCCTGACTTTGCAGTTGTGTTGGTGACTATTTGTGAATTTGAAATGTTAAACTGATAAATAAATGTACTACTTGTGAGACAACAGTACTAATAAATGCTACAGACTAGGACTGTAAACTTGTGCAATGAAATATGACCACCACATAGGCTACACATAAAGACAATGGGGGTAAATTAATTCTTTATTTGCAGAATAAAGGCTCCACATTTATGGATAGTTTTTCTAAGCATTAATAATGCATAATACATCACCATTTTTTTTGTAGGATGACGAAGGCATGCCACCCAGGGAACAAAATACTCGCGTACAGTCAACAACTGCATTATCATGAAAAATGCATAAGCACAATGCTAACATGACCAAAGCTAGCATTATTTTAAGTTGGATATAAGGTTTTAAAACGCCAAGAAATAAATAAACTATGGTCATATGTTGTTTTATAGTCGCGAATGGGCAATAATTCACGCCATAACATCTAAATAAGTGAAAGAGAATAATGAACAGGCAATCATTTCTCGTGCTAGTAAAGCTGCTGAAGTTAGCTATGGTTAGCTGTTGTAAAATGTGTTAACAGTCTTTGGTAAATATCCGAATAAAAACATTAATTACGCCAGTTTCATGATAAACCGAACATTATTCAAGAGGAGTTATTTGACGAGGAGAGGGTGACGTTGTCGTGGAGTAATGGGTAGAAACGTTTAAAGGCAAGACGTGACGAAAAGGCAGGGCGTCGGAAGACATTTCCCGTTACACCGGCAAACCGGCGTACAACGTCATCCGGGTCATTCATCAAAAATCTGATGCAAGCATCCGGTAACACCGGTCAATGGTGAAAGGTTTCTTTAACTGTCTATGGGTGAAAGAAGCATACAGATAAAAAAGAAAGAAGTAGGTCAGAGATTTTACTTAAAGGTCTATAATACTGTTAGGCTAAAAGTCGTTTAAAAATAACATCAGTTAAGGTTGTGCAGTAAATAAACTTAAAGTAGCCAATCATAAGTAAAATTACTCATTATGCAGAATGGCCAATTTCAGAATCATATATCTGTTGTCAGCATACTCTAAAATAATACATTATACCTTATTAGTTGCTTATATTAATAATCAGAATCTGCAAAGTAACAAGTAACTGATGTTATGAAATTAATGTAGTGGAGTAAAACCTACTGGCTTCCACAATGTGGTAGACTAGAAGTATAAAGTAGAATAAAATGGAAATACTCAAGTAAAGTGGTCCCTTAAAAACCCAAATTGAGTCCTCTAAGATTTATTTTTTTGTGCTAGTGTAATAAAACATTTTATCATATATTTAAAGAAATATTCTCTCTACTTAAGAGAGGCGGTTGTTTTACTGGACTGTGCACACAGACTGCCAATCCTCCTCTGACAATGTTAAAGAACATTCTTGTTCCCATTTTTCTTTCCCATACAATGTTTTCTGGTGGAAAACCCCATTGTAGATTCTAGAAATATGACTTTTGTTTTGTGACACAAATGCAAGGTAAATACATTTATTGTGCCTTTCTTTTGTGTTTCCTCTGTGTATCCACATTTGATTACTTGATAGAAATGCCATTTGTAAATATCTATAAACACATTTCTGTTCCAGCTAAAAGTTATCTTTTAGTGATGAAAGCCATCATTGTTCACCATCCGTCATAAGAGCGCAGTAGGCAATAAGCCCTCTGGTGGCTCAAGTTTGAAATCTGCTGTCGAGTATTAGGGGCAAAATCAGAGTCATGTTACACCATCTCAGATGTTTCTTTACAGTTTTTACCACATTATTCCATATTTTCAGAGGTTGTCCTTATATGTTAATAATAATAATAATAATAATATAAAAATATTTTAATGATAAAATATATAATAATGTAGACTGTAGGCCCATAATGTGAGTCTTTTACTTCAAGTAGGCCTACACTTTCTTGATAATAGATATATACTTTTGTTTAAGTAAGCTTTTGAATAAAGGGGTTTTACTTGTAAAGAGTATTTTTAAATTGTGGTGTTGGTATTTTATTTCCAACACTGGTAGTACATTACCCATATGATGATCACTGGTTGTAAACATATATGCTTAACTTGCAGCTGCTTTGATTAAGAAGTGTTATTCAAAATGTTTATCTCCATTTCAACAGTCCAGAGATCACTGCTAAAATTTAGTTTTTTGTGCCATCTAGTGGCGACAGAAAAAACAATGAGTACCCAGAAACCCTTTGAGATAGGTATTTATTGCTGACCGAGTTTAAAATCCAGTGAAAAAAGTATGTAAATTCAAGTGCTGTGGTAGCAAATCTCCACAGGTGGTTCATGAAACCATCCCTACAGCTCAAGAGGACTCTGAGGACTCTGACTCTTACGTAAGGACATCTACAACCTCTGCGGACAGTAAACACGGACTTTGTTATAGGAGTCAAAGAAAATCGCTGATCATTGATCTAAACCGGAGATCTTCAACAGGGGGTCCGGGGCCCCTAGGGGGTCCTCAGAGTTACATCAGGGGGGCCTCCAAATTATTGTTAATTTCTTTAATTTTCTTTTCAGTACAGACAAATACTTAGTACAGGTGCGTTGGACGGGATAACTTATTTATCCTGGAGGGGGATAAGTAAGTGTAGAAACTCCTGCATACTGTCTAATAAATGTAATAGTAGGTGACGTTTCGGTACAATACCATCGGGCAAAATGGATGAAGGGAGTTTCTTTGCAACTTTTGAAAGTTAAATAAAAAAAATAATAATTGAAATGTCTTAACATGAATCCAACATATTATTAGCAAATGTAAATCAGCCTATTTGTAAAAAAGAATAAACAGGCTTACTGGCGTATAGGTAAGTAGGCACCAAGGTAACCATCTACAGATGCAGTTATTCCTAAAGTTATGTCACATGTATGTTTAACTATAAAACATGATTTGTAAAATCATACCAACAATTATTTTTATAGGTTAGTTTTCTATGCTAAAAAGGTACTGTACGTATAAAGGCTTTAGGCCGCCCACACGTTATTGTAGGCAGAGTTGAATATGCAACTTAACTTTATAAAATATGTAGTAGGGGGTCCCTGCTCCGTCCCTCTCTCTGATAAGGGGTCCGTGGCTTAAAAAACATTGAAGACCCCCGATCTAAAGGGTTGTAGCTACAATTGAGGACACTGAGGACCTGTCCTTGTAGGTTTTACCATCTGAAAATGAGGCTATGTGGTTTTTCTCTCTTTGTTGCCTGTAAAGATGAGTGTCATGCACACATTTCCTGTGTTAATTATAGTTGACTGTAAAATTACAACAATCTGCAACAACACAATAGTCTGAACAGAAATGTAAGCACACAAACAGTTTTACTCAGTAATACAAACTTGATTCTTTTCACAATAAAACATATTGTACAACCGCACACATTTTCAACGCACACTGAATGTAAATAAATTATTGCACTTTTGACATACTGCCTGACTTGTCTTTTATAATTATTGTAGTTGAAAAAATGATTAAAAACAGATTAAAAACAATGCAAATCCTCATATTTCTTAGAAATTTTCAAATCCTGGCAGTAAAAGGTTTTTTGAACCTTTGGTTTTCTGGATGAAACTGAAACTTAATAATTCTAAATAAAAATTACTAAATTATTGATTAAAATCTCTTAGAAAGATAATTTATTACAATATTGGTACTGTTACCAAATATAAGGCGTTTGGTGTTTTTTTCAGTCTAGATGTGCTCAGAAACCAGATAGTTGTAAACAAAGTTGCTGAAGTAAGCAAAGTGGAAGCTGTAAAGCTGTTGGTTCATTATTATTGGTGACCGGTTCATATACATATGGTCCCATCTTATTCACAGCTAAAGAAAAACATACAAAAAAGATTGATTGTTTTTCCTCTAACCTGGGGTGAAAATATCACTGATTATAATGTAAATATTATTCTAATAAAAAGAGTTTTACCTTAAATTATACTAATCTGACCTTTTACAACAAAAAATAGAAATAACAGTACTATTATTAACAATTTACTGATTGTTAAAGGCAGTGAATATCCAGCAGAGGTATTTTTCTACTTTAAAATCTTCCTATAAAAATGTGTGTAAAATCATTTACTTAACTGGAATTATTGTTCAAATGCTCACCTGAGTGCAAACTTTCAAAGATATTATTGATAAAAATCCTGCAGACAATGTAAAAACACAAACTTAAATTATTATTACAAATTATTCTTGGTCGGAGTCAAACCTGCGGCTGCTGCATCAAGGAGTAAACCTCTATATATGTGCGCTTGCTCTACCACGATGCTACGATTCATACATCAATTTAGCAGTACGGTGGCCCAATGGTTAGCAATGTGGCCGGGTTCAAACCCTGGTCGCCTTTCTGTGTGGAGTTTGCATGCTCTCACCATGTCTGCCTGGGTTTTCTCCGGTTTTCCCCACCACTAAAAATATGTTCCCATCCCTCTCTACCAAGTTGATGTGTGGTGAGCGTCTGGCGTCGTAAGGACGCCATGGATCACCCAGGTGGGTGCTACACATTGGCCCAATAGAAGACCATAACTTAAAAATAAAAAGAGGACTAAAGACTCACAGACTTAATTGATCTCAGGTGCTAAGTGAGTGAGTGTCTGAGGCCACATGGGCTCAGACAGGTATAAATGGGATCGGGACAGCACTTCGCAAGATCAGATGTTACCATGGCAATAACAAAGATGTTGCTGACACTTTGGGACTGGGAAATTGGTGGTGTTAGAGAGGAGTCTTCCCCCTGAAGTGCTTTGAGAGTCTATGATAAAGCGCTATATAAATGTAATTCATTATTATTAATTTATAAAGGTAGTGCAAATCTCTTCTCCTGGGTTTAAATATATGACACTGTCTTTTAAAGCCGTACAACATCTGCCACTTTTCTTTGCGTTTGTCAGATATATTCGCCTGAACTTTTATGTTTTATGTGGAGATGGACCTGCTTCTGTCTTTCTTTGCTTCTGCACTCTCCTCCTCGATGCCGGCCCACGGCTGGATCTCCCCACTGCCGAATATTGTGTAGATGAGAGCACCACCGACGTTGATCCCAGCAGCGACCCAGAACACCATCCTCCAGCCTGCCAGGGTGTGCTAAGAACCACAGAAGAAGAGGTAGTGTATTACTTCATTGCCCCGTTATGTACAGCAGTGATTCCCAACTAAAGGTACTCATACACAGAGAGAATGACGTCATTCTCTGCTCAGGACGCCATTGCTATTATTATATATATTTGTTTGCCGCTATATATTAATGTTCTGAATGTCGAGAACAGCCGCTTTAAAGTACTCTATGCAGAAAATGTCCCCCATGTCTGTTCTACTTTTATGTATAATACTAATTACATTAATGTAAAAGCAGGATTTTACTGCTGCAGTTGGTTGAGGTGGACTTTATTTTGTCAATATTTTTCATTATAGATTAATCTGTTGATTATTTTCTCGATTAATTGTTTGGTTTGCAAACATTTTGAAAAAACTGAGAAACGCAGTCTCAAATACTAACAATTACCAGCCCACAGTGATACCTTCACAATGCTTGTTTTGTCCAGTCAACAGTACAATCCTCTAAATTATTCAAATTACAGCTAATTGGAAACCCCCAAACTATTAGTTTATCATTACAGTTTTTAATGATTTATTTTTGGCAGTTTAATTTGAGTGCTTTGATGTCTTGATTCTCTCTCTACATCAAGGACCACAGTGGAAATGAGTATATCATTTTGTAGATGATTGTAATTTAATGTCCTCCTCCTCATAATAAACTAAATTAAAAACTTTAAAATCTTATTGTACTTTAATAGTTTAAATGTTGTTTTACAGGTTTTTCCACTGTAACTAAAGTACACAAAACTGATCTCTTCTTTTGGACAAAAGATCAGTCTTTCAAAGAATGTCATCAAAAGAACTCAAACCTCAAGATTTTGTATTTTTTAAAGATTATTTTGGCCTTTGTTAGACAGGACAGCCAAAGTCAGGAAATAGGGAGTGAGTGGGAGAATGAGATGCAGCAAGGAGCTGTTGGTCGGAACCAAACGCGCGGCTGCAGCGGCAAGGACTGAGCCTCTGTACACGGGACGCACACTCAACCAGGTGAGCAATCCAGGCACCACATCTATATGATCATTTAAGGGACCAAAACAATCATTACTGTTTAGAGACTTACATCCTTAGTAAAGTATCCTGTAACAATGGGAGCCAAGACACCAGGAATGGTCCCAAATGTGTTGGTGATTCCTAGAAGTATTCCTGCATATCTGCAAGAGAGAGAGAGGGGTAAATATTCTTCAGTGTTTCTTTATATTACAAAGACAGTAACAAATCATACCTAATCATAATGTGTATCACACATACAGAATTGTACGTACAATTATGAGTCAGGATGACCAAAACTGGAGGATTTGGCTGAAAGCTTGTCCACGTCATAATATTACTGTTCAAACGTCTGAGTCTTCATCACAACTGAAACGATTAGTTGATGAACAGAAAAAAATTCTGATGACTAGTTTAAATTTAAGTTTTAGTGAATTTCCACAAATAAAGCAAAACATTCTCTGGTTTCAGGTTTGTGAATTACACAATTTGCTGCTTTTACCGGTTTCATATAATTGTAAAACTGAATATTTCTGGACATTTGAAGAGAAATGGCCACATGCAGCCCTAATCCTAACAAATATGCAAGAGGGGAAGGAGTACGGAAGGTAAAACCCACCGAGGAGCGATGTCTATTTGGTTGATGTAGACTCCGGAGGCGGTTGCCCCTCCTATGGTTGTGGAGAGCGTGAGAAAGGTGACGGTAAGGATGTGGCTGCAGCCGGCGTAACCCACAGCCAAGAGGAGAGCTGACGCTGGCAACACACCTGCAGAGACGATGGGGATGTGTGGAGAAATGGATGTTAAAAAAAAAAAATATATATAATAGGAAATACCAGTGCACTTGAAGAAAGCATCACTGGTATTCCTTGTTCTCTTTCTTTCTCTACAACTAATGAGTAAACCATCCAACACTTTGTTTGTATATCTGGATATCTGTGTGATTCGTTCAATACTGAACCTAAACCAGACGAGGGCAGCATTACTACATTCAAAACCTGAGAGACACTGTAATATGTTTTTTGGTCCATAATAACATACCAATTACTGTGTAGAAGACACTTCCTTATTTGTTTGTCACAAGAACATTCTGAAAACTTAGACTTTGTGTTGGACAAGTGAAAATATAATTCCCTTAGGTAAGTGTATTGTATGTTATTGGTGATTATTCAGTTGTGGAAAACTTTACATCCGTATAAGGGGCGGTACCAAAATAGAAGAATAGAACTACTCCAGTAAACATACAGTACATTTAAACAGTTACTTGAGTCAAAGCACCTTCACATTTGGAGTACATAAAATCATAACCTTTACATATTCTGAAAAATTCCTTTCAGTAGGTTACATAATTGATTTCGATGTTGCAGATGGTCCAGTAATTACTCCAAAATAATCTTTGGTAAGTGTGTGAAGAATTTAACTTAGCAGTTCAAAAGAAAGAGCGTGTTAATATCAGATGATAAATCACACAGACTTTCCAACAGACAGGCAGGATAATTTAATTGATAATTGTTGATTTCCACTGTTCGTACAATGGAAAACATACAGTGCAGTTTGTGCATATTTGGACAGTTACATGTTTATTGTTTTTTGTTTTATTGTTTTATTGTTTTTTATTGTTTATGTTTTATTGCCCTTATGCTCCAGCACATTGTATTCTAATTAAAAATGTGACTATGAGGTTAAATGTGACTTCATGCTTAGCCTTATTGCGTGATCCGTGTGGGTTTGTATAAAAAGGGCCACAACCTCTACAGGGTTCATCAAAACTGGAAGTAAACAGTAACAGAGCCAAAACAACACTGTCAAAAGTGAAATACACACTGCACTTGACACAAATGAAGTGAAACGGTCCAATGTAAATGACTTCTCTGAGTCCTTAACTTCCACATAAACATCTATTCTTTGTCCTGTGACAGTCAACCAGACACAGAATATGTCCAATTCCCACGATAAATGTAAGAAGATTTGGGTTCCTTTCACTGAGTATACAGTGATATACTGTATTCCCTTTGCTTTGAACGGAGTGATTGTTGGCTGTATTTTGTTGTTCTTGATGGTTTTTTTTTGTCTTACTTTGTCATTTGTATGTTCTTGTAAAATCGGCCCAAATTTAAATAAAAAAAACCAAAAAAAAAACAGACAGAAGCAATCATGTGGAACACGTGTATACGTGACATAAACAAAGAGAATCTGAGAGGAAAAGTTTGTTTTACCTGCGAGTGTAAAGAGCTTGCGTACGTTGGTGATGCTGAACAGCTTCCTCTCAATCAGACTGTCTGCTACGACACCTGACAGAGTCGAGAATAACCAGGCACCGAGGTACGGCAGAGCGGAGAGAAAACCATTCTGGACCAAGACAGAGATTTTTTTTCAGAGTTGTTGTCCTATTTTGTTAAGGATTTGATGCATGGCTGCAACTAACAATCATTTTCATAGTCAATTAATATGTTGATTATTTTCCTGATTAACTGATTAGTTGTTTAGTCTATAAAATGTAAGAAAATGGTGAAACATGTCGATCAGTGTTTTCCAAAGCCCAAGATGATGACCTCCAATGTCTTGTTTTCTCCAAAACGCAAAGATATTAAGTTTACTATCATAGAAGAGTGAAAAACTAGTAATATTTAAAAAGCTGGAATCAAAGAATTGTTACCATTGTTTCATAAAAAAATGACTGAAACTGAATAATCAATTATCAAAATAGTTGCAATTAAGTTAAAAGTTGACAACAAATCGATTAATGGATTAATATTTGCAGCTCTAATTTGATGATTACAGGTAGCTTTATCTTTGTTCAGTTTTAAGAGATAAATAAATAAATAAATTTGCATATTACAGTGCCCTGTTACACAGCATTGGGGCTGTAACAGAAAAATACAGCATGTTAAGTGATGGGACCACCAAAATCATTTATGACCTTTGGTAAAAATTAAAAAACAAAATAGTTTGACACCCTTATTGTATTTCTTGCTGAGAGTTAGATGAGATGATTGATGCGTCTCTTATGTGTGTAAAGTGAATATGAAAATATGAAACAGCAGCTGGTTAGCTTTGTTTAGCATAAAGACTGGAAGCAGGGAAAACAGCTAGCCAGGCTCTGTTCAAAAGGTTAAAAAATGACCTACCAGCACCTCTTAAGGTCATTAATAAATATGTTTAGAAAATTTGTTCCAGTTCTGTTGGGGGACAGCTAGCCGTTTATTTAATTTTTTTAACTTTGTCCCCATTCTGTTCACGTTAATACATCTTAACGTTGGTTTACCTTTGGAAAATTTACAGGTAAGAAACCACAACTACAGTGGTTTAATTTTAGCAAACAGTATTTGTTAGTATTTAGTAAACACACAATCTTCAAACGTAATCTCCAAACGTAATTCAAGATCAATCACTACTTACCAACATTTCTTATTCATTTTTAAATATGAAATGTAGGAACAAATAAATTGAAACTTTACCGATTGTAGGTCAAAGTGCAAGATATTATCCATGTAGGTGGGCAGGGAGGTGAGCAGGGTGTAGTAGCTCCAGTTTGAACACATCTGGGTGATGATGATGGCCCACAGAGGGACCGACAGCAGCATGGGCAGCGCGGCACGGCCCAGCCGTGACCTGTACCCTGCAGGTGCATGACAAAATCTTTAGAAAACACTACACATACAGTATATGACAAAAACTATACTAAATCCTTAGCTATCACTGATATAATGATACAAAAACATTATTCAACAGATTTGAAATGTTAAGACGCAAGTAAAATATTATATACATGGATTGACAGGAAAGCTTTCACTAATGGGATACTTTGCTGATTTGAATCTAGCTCTGTGTCATCTTTGTATGGGCGATGTGTGCAAACAAAAAGTGATTGGCTTCCCTGCACGGAGCTCAGAGCAGACAAGGACAAGGTCTAAGCGGTCTCTGTGACGCGCTCCGTGCGCTGAGGCCATAGAGTGAAGCCATACACGTTCGTCCGCAATGACACAGATCTAAATTTTAATCAGCAAACTGATTTGTTACGGAATTACAACAGCAAAACAACTGAAGGACAGCTACGGTGATTGGCTTCCCTGTGTGGCGCCAGTGCAAGGAGCTCAGAGCAGCTGGGGATTCAGCGGCCTCTGTGACGCGTTTGGTGTCATCCAGCGAATCTTGGCAGACCTCCGCTGATCTGCTGAGCTGGGAGCTCCGTGCGCTGCAGCCATGGAGGGAAGCCACACACCCTTCACCTGCCCACACTGCCAAAACTGCCATGACACAGAGCTGTATTTAAATGTGTAAAATGACTTGTTGGCATTACACCAGCAGAACAACAAAAGGACAGCTGAGGGGAAAATAACAAAAACAGAACAGTAAAGGCAACAGGACATTTGAGAGGGAACTTAAAAATATTACACTGCAAATAGAAAAACTCTTCAACATGGAGTAGAAGTGTGAGGAACAACTTAGTTTCAATTCTTCCAAAACTCCCTTTCAGACATACAGCTGGATGGAAGTGTTGTTGATACTGGCTAAAAAAATAACTGAATAAAACACCTTCTTTGCAGCTTGAAAACCAACTGGCAATAAAGGGAAACTGTATGAGTGGACTCACAATATTTGTTGTTTCATGTATTTATATCAAAGATTTAAAGCTGCAATAGGCCAGAGTTTAATATCTTATCAACAAAGAGAAGCAGCAATAATGCAGGGTATCTCATTCTTCTGGGTCCTCTGGTTTAAACATTTTTAAACCAATACATCTTTTGTCATTTCTAAATCACTACAGCTTACTTTTTGACCAGAAAAATAGAGCAAGATTGAGAAATGTGAGCTGCATGTCAGTTCTTAAAACATTGGTTAATGTTTGTGCACCTGAGGTCCGATGGAGTTTATGATGTAATCTCGCTCCTCTTCACTGATTCGACGGTGGGTGCGAGGGTCATTGGATACAAAAATAAACCAAAAGACTGCCCAGAGGCAACCAGCACTCCCTAAAGGGAGACACAGAGAGAGAGAGTAAGAGAGAGAGAGAGAGAACGGTTTATTGTACATGGTTGGTGAATAATTAAAGGAATTAAAGGAATTCTGCGAGTGTTTAGGGTTGACAGTAAATGCGTTATGTCGTAACAATATCAAACTGCTCCAAATGTATCGTACTCCATCCCAATTTGGAGGCAAAAATTGTACTTTATTTGACAACTTGAGTTAATAGTTACTTACTTACATCAATAATAATGTGTATTATTAAGGTTAAGATAATACTTTACTGATGTGGAAATTCACAAGCAAGTATATAAAGTAATAGCCCTACCTTTATGGTAATTTTAGACCTTTTCTAGAGGCAACATTAAAGTGATGTACACATTATTGCTCACTAATTATAATCTAATCTAATATATATATATATATATATATTTTTTTTTAAAATGAGTACATTTACTTTTTGTACTTTGTTAGTTTTGATGCCAATACTTTTGTTCTTCTATTGAAGTAACAGTTTAATTATTACTTTAAAGATTTTTACATGTGGTATTACTACTTTTAGTTATTCTTCCACCACTGCTTTTTGGCCTTTGTGTTCTACAAATGACTATATCTAATTTCTGTTTGTCATACAGCAACAACTATGTTGGTCAAATAACATTTCTCTCATATTATTCATTAATATCAGATAGGGAATTTATGTTCTGCATGTTTAAATGTCTTATTGTTGTTCCGTATTAAACATCTTCCCTGTGAGACACTAAGGTATGTCATGATGTCTATGAGATTGGGTTTGGGTTTCCCTCGCTCACCACAGAGGTAGAAGACAGCGGGCCAGCCTAAGGTTTGGCAGATGTAACCGGTGAGCGGCAGAGCCAAAAAGGCCCCAAAGTTGGCCCCAGATCCTGACAGGGTCATCAGACGAGAGCGCTCCAGAGGAGGAGCCCACCGAGCCCACATGGCCATCATGGCCGGGAATGTCACACCCTGGAGAAACATGTAGACACATTCAGAAAGACAGGCAGTGAGTGAGACAGAAAAATATGTACATATGGAAGGTAGATGTGTAGCAATCCAAAGTTTCAATGTTATAAAAAATATTCTGCGATGTAAAACAGAGCTGAAATGATTAATCAGCAAATATTTTTGATAAACTATAAATCATTTAGTTTATGTTAGAGTTATGTTTTATTTTACATTTTATACTATAAACACTTTATCAAATAATCAAGGAAATAATCAGCAAATTAATCAATAATGACAATAATTGATCGTTGAGGTTCTAGTGTAAAGGCAACTAAAGCATCAGAGGGAAAACAAATACAAACACCTAACTGTGCACTTCATATTCCCTGCAGCCTCCTGTGTCCTGCGTCACGCACTCTTACCTCTCCAAAGCCCTCCAATGCTCGTAGTGCAAACAGCCAGTACGAACCCATCTGGGCAGCCAGAGGGGTGAGCAGCGTGAGGACAGCAGTGCCCAGCACACCCAAACCCAGGAAGATACTCCCCCCGAAGTGACCGGCCAGGTAGCCCCCCGGGATCTGTGTGCACAGGTAGCCGAAGAAGAAGGCTCCCAGCAGCCAGCCCTGAGTCTCCGAGTCCCACAGGTACTGTGGGGTCTGGGAACAGAGGATGCAATTACATCGGTGAGATTTCACCACCCGGTAAAGGTGATAGAGTTTGTGTACAGTGCATCTTTAAATGTGTAAATAGGGTCAAGAAAAGAAACAAAGAAAGAAACAAACTGACATGTTATCTTGAAGTGGGTGAGTTATCAAGTGTTTTGTTCCAAACTACACAGATATGGTAACATGTTTAAGAAAATTACTAAAAGATTGTTTGTTACCCCCTCAGGTTGTGGGAAAGTGTCACTGGTGTTTCCCGACCCTGTTGGCAGTGGACAGGCATAGATTACAGAGGTGTTCTGGGCTGGTTTGGGGTCAGTGATATTCACCATGGCTACCATGGCAACACTGAGGTTGACACGAAGACCGTAGACTACAGCGAACCCGAGAAACATCAGGAATGCCAGGTTGAGGCGGGCCGAGCAGCACTGAGGAGGGACTGTTAAACAGAATACAACGATATTTACATGTAGTCTGGACTCTGAGCATATCTTTTTATTAAAGCATAATTAATGTTTTGCTGGAAATGAGAATTTCTTTGTTTGCACCAGAGGTTATGTTAAATAAAACTATAGAAAGAGCAGCAATGATAAATCTGGTGACAATTAATCTGCTGCTACTTTGATTTCAAGGGTTTCTAACAGCTGTTGTAGTTGTAAAAGAACAACCAACATCATTTTACATGTGAAAATATGTTAACTTTATAGTAAATTGAATAGTAAGTAGTAAACTCAAAATCTTGATTAAAATACATTTTATCTGCTCTAAAAATAAACACCTGCATCATTCTCAATGAGGGGTTTGATGTCCTCGCTCTCGTCCGAAGGGGCCGAGTTGATGGAGTAGCCATTTGGTTGAGGCATGACACTTGGCTGACCCGGAAAATATTAAGTTTGTAAAATGATGTCACTGAGCCATGGTGTCAACGAAACCTGCTGGACGGACAAAGGTAGTAATCAGAAAACAGGAAAAACACAAACAACAAATGCAGAAGGAGGCTCTGCGATAACCAAATGCCTACTCTTCAAGAAATCAACCTGTGTCCTTGGCTTAACACACACGTCTTTACAAGCTCAAGATCAAAATATCTGCCAATTAATTTTCTGTTTGGCAGATTTAGATGAGGTAAGTTTGGAGACACTACGTTATCATTAAATTGATACATACAGTATTGTTGTTTTATCTCTTTTCTGTGTCGTAGTTGTTTGTAGACGGTCCCGAAGCACTTGCAGTATCAACACTAGAACTAAACGGAGCTGAATTAGCACAACTTTCATGTATTTCTGTCATCTACAGCAGTCTGATTCACTGTGTTCACTAGGAAGGAATCTCTTCACATGGGTAGGCACTTTTAATGGAAGCTCATCAAACACATTCTTATAACAGTCTATACATTTGTTGTTTTTTATTATTGATCAAATAAGGTGATTTAATAAGTGACTTAACTTCCACAAAAAGAGGGAATAATGGTTGAAAACCTAAGAACTTTTGTTTATGAAGAAAAATGTTCCTTATAAAAAAAAAAATGGAATTCCATTGCTAGGCAACAGCCAGGCAATGGAACACTGTGTGTGTGTATGCTTCGTGGTGCAGGTGGGCACAGGTTGTTTTTGTTGCCATTTGTAGACCCTGGGCTGTCTACAGAGACCACGTTTGGAGAGGTTTGCTGTATGTGACAACCAATGTTGTAGGCTAAAACACGTGTGACATAGCTAAGCACCTTTAAAAGGGTTATTTATGTAATTGTTTATTGATGGGATAACCCCAGACCAGCTGCTTCAGCTTATTTGTGGCCATTCTGGTCCTATTATGTACTGTGATGATAAGACTGTATATCTGCTGTCACGAGAAACTCTTAATGTTATGAAACCAAGCACAACCCCCCAAAACATATTGGATTGTGTCAAAAAAACAACCGACAAACAAGTTTATTTTCCTCATTCCTTAAAAGCATTTCATCCAAAAGGTTTTCTGCTGCCAGCAACATCATGAGTCATTACTTTTCTGCACATCAAAGCTAAACAGCAGCAAGTGCAAGAAGTGAAACTCAAAACAATGACTCAGCGTTATTATCCTGACTATTTATTTTACAGACAAATCCACTCAATAATACTTAGCACGTACTATACAGAGTCAATACTCTTTGATATGTTTGTCAATGCCACAAGGGGCTGTATATTATATGTAATTTGTTTTACCAACAGCCTCGAACCTAAATATACTTTCATGTATGACAAAGAAATGCATCAAATCCTGATATTTCATGAGCTTGCACCAGCAAATATCTGGCATTTTTGTTTGACTAAATGACTAAAATTATTATTTGATGATCAAAATATTTGCCAATTAATTTTCTGTTTGGCAGATTTATCAAAAAACTACTTTTTTTACTTAAAAATTAAAAAAACAATGTAACTTTACTTTTACAGACATACAGTTGCCAGAAGGTAGGTATTACGTTTAAAGGAGAATTCCTGTCTTTGGAGGCGTCCCTGTCTGAAGCCGCTGACCTCGAGTCAGCCAGAACTGAGGGTCTGACCGGCTCTCCTCAGAGCTACAGAGCTACCAGCTCTGTGGGCAGGGATTAGAAAGGTAGGTGGGTTAAACCACCAAACCAAATATCAAAAACAGAGATCCCCAAACAGACCCCAACCGGTCATGGCTGATGGCCGTCCACCAAGAATCAGGTTCCGTCTGAGGTTTTGGGACAGGATGAGGAGGAAGAGAGGGGCAAGCTAGTCTCGTTTTGTTTGAAAATACTTTGAACGTCAACATGAAGTAACATCATCCAACAACGCTTAGAGCACCTTTAATTATAGCTACAGTTCATCTGTCAAGTCAATCTCAATATGTTTCACATTTCAAGGCCATGCATATTGTCTGAAGAGAAGTGAAGTGTCAGTGTGTAACAAAAAGGCAATCTGGAAAAACTGTGAGATGACATCTGTGACTCTAAATACTGATTATGTACAAAATCACTAATCTTGAATGTTTGCAAAAGTTTCCAGTCAGTGAGATTGTGTCAAATAAGGTGTGTTCTCCAGAAACACAACAAGTTTAGTGCTAAATGTTAACAGTAATTAATAGTATGGCGTCTATCTCTATTGGATATGTGCTGGAGATGTCCGTATTAGCATTTGTCCTGACTTATCACTGAAGAATAAACAGTTTTCAAGATCTGCTTTCATTGATTTTAACATTTCACTGGTCACCACTTTAAAGCACATTTGAACCTGGTCCCTGAATATATTGTTTATCTTTTGACTCATCCTAAGCTGTGTTGGTCATTAGAATGACCAACATATTATGTATCCCAACTATATTGTGCTATGTGGCAAGTATGTATGCATGACAAAGCATATACTTTTGTGCATTACCATGTGACACACATACAAGTGAATGTCTGTGCAACTATGTGTGTGTGTGTGTGTGTGTGCCTATCATGAGATCCTCAGAAAAAAAGCCCAATTCATTTCTTTTTTTCTGAAACTGTTAATCTATTATTAAATACCCCGTTTCTTCCTCCTTGTTTGGGGTGAACTGGGGAAGAAAAGTTCAGTTGCTGTGGTAAGTTTTTAAGTTTTCAAGTTCCCTTTTTTCACTTAACCTGTTTGGGCTAAAAGTTAAGTCCGTTTTTTTGATAAAATAAGCTTAATGCAATGTGTGAGAGAGTAAGATTAGTCCAACAAAAGTGATTTGACATGGATTCGTCAAAAAGGCAAGCTGCATAATACATTTTTCTAATGTGTAGAATATCTAACGTCAATATCAAACAAACTTTACCACAGTTCTAAAAATAAACAACGTGAAAGCAATGTGTAAGTCCCAATAGCAGCACTAACACCTATACATAGGGGCTGGAACCTATATTCCTATAACAATTACTAAATATCATTGCCAATTAAGTAGTAAGTGAATTAACAAAATTAGCACTCTTCAGCCTCTAGATTTAACTAGCAGATATTTAGTGATGTTACTTTTTTTTCAAACAAATTGGATTCATTTTCTGAAACCCAACTGCTTACTGCAATAAAGGACAACAATAATGTACGTTATTGATTTTACGGGTACTTTTTTCCTAATTTAAATTAACAATTAATATAATAAAACAAGTGAAAATTAAAGTGCAAAATGTCTTTTTCTATAAATTATCGAGATCAATACCAAGAACGGAAACCTATACTGTCTATATTTATGCAATTGACTGTTGCAGTAGCCTACTTTGCTCTTTTGTCTATTGTTTATTCCCTTTTCATATGTGTACTGTATGTATGCACCACCCACATGCAGTTCAATGCAGTAAAAACTTTCAAGCTAGCTAGTTTAACATAGGAACATCCTCAAATATGCGTGAATGGTGTCTGTTATGTGCCAAGTGTCAGATATATAGCAACAAAATAAACTATAGCTATACATAAATATAACAAAAACACTAACGTTACACAGGTTTGTGATTGTTAGCATAAGACCACACATCATTTAACGTTACCCTGAACCTGCTAGGTAGGTTACAGTATGGTTTAGCCTGTTCGTTAACTAGCTAGCTAACTATAACTCGTGTATTAAGGTTTCTAATTTAAAGACGATTTAGTTTTATGGATATTTTGTCAAAAACTACTTACTTTGTGAAGGATTTTAAACCAAAGACACCTGGTTAAAGGCAGCCTGAACGTAAAAAAACATGAAACTTGAACCGTATCATATCAATTGTGTCTTTTTGACAGCCGGCGAGACAGCAAATGATCTGTGTTGCTGTTTTTACTACCACAGAAAAACAGTCAGTCATATGACCAAAGCTATGAGGAAACGCAAATCTATAAATTACTGGAGTGGTTTCCAAAGAGGCCATCTTGTATCTTTATGTTTTACAGATCAGTACAAAGGATGTGACGTTTCAGCACATGACCAACGGTACTACTCTCTTGCTCGAGCTTCGACGTTTAGCAAGCTTATAAAAGTACTAAAAATGTAAGCAAATTTAAAACGTATTTTCACTGCTAAACAGTTGCAGTTTTTCCTTTATATTGTATTTTTTTTACAATTTAAACCTGATCGGGAAGAAATACATTTCCGGCAGCCGTTTTAATGTGTTGTTATGGCAACGAAATCCTCCTCCTCCTTTGTTGTAAACTGAAGTAAAAGTAACGATAGCTAGCTGCCCAGCAGCCAAGAGTTGAATTCAGCTAATAAGGCACCTGTAAATACTACAGATATCGTCGCATTCATGGCCCATTACAGAGTAAGTATTTGGTGTCATACTTTCTGAAGCTGTTAATTGTTTTTACTGGGTAAATGTTGTAGTTGTTCATGCTAAACGTGAGCTAACTAGCTAGTTAGCTAGCTAAACTACTATCATGATGGCTTGTTTGCAAGAAGCAGTGAACTTCCCTCAAGCGGGGATATAATTAAATAGCCAGTGGATAAAACGTCAAAAAAGTCAGACGTGTTCTTTAACTTATGTGCAAGTCAAATAGTTGTTTTATGTTTCAGGCCTCAGAATCAAAGCGAGAGCAATTCAGAAGATATCTGGAAAAATCTGGAGTTCTTGACGCAATAACCAGCGGTAGGTATACAAATATTACAAATACCGTATTTAGCATGTACATGTGCAAGGTGGGGGGGGCGGCACATTATAACGGAGGGGTCTGGACAGGGTTCATTAGCACCCTCCACCAGCCAAAATGCTGGGAAAATACGCAATTAACTGGAAGATTTGCTTCACTCACCAGTCAACAGAACAACAATGGTAATCTACTGAGTGGCTGGTAACATTTGCACATTCACTTGCCATTTGGCTGGTGGATGAAAAAGTTCATTTTGAACCCTGGGTCTGGGGTTGTCCCACAGAAAATTTGGAAAGTCAAACACTACGTTTCCTGCGTTCTGGTGAATTTAATTTAATCTAAATTGATATTGAATCTAATTTGTCTCCTGTATTGTTAAAACCTTCCTGCTTATTTAAAATATCACACATGTTTCTGGATGTTTTTTAGGAATCAATTACATCTTGTTAACCTTGTCAAAGCCATACACTCCATAAGTTTAAATCTACATAAAAGACATGACCGTCAAAATCACAAGAAATCATATCTCTATCCCCTGCATCCCCTCCAAAATCTAAATATAAATGTGCATCCAATATCGAACATAGTGTTAAATCCACACATTCACTCACTTTTCACCAATATACCTGCTGTGCTGTTTTATCATTATTTCGTTTCTCTTTTTGCAGTTTTAGTGACACTTTATGAAGAGAATGACAAACCTAACAATGCACTGGAGTATCCTTTTTTCCATGTATGCAGTTTTTTATAACATAGATGTGTAAAAATGTCAGAAAATAGATGGTATGGTTTGATTAAACATACATTGACAAATAATAAATAGCCTATTATTCAATGTTAAAACCAGATTATCATGTTCTTGCTTAGAGTTGACCCAGTTCAAGTTTCCTCAAGAATTATGTAGCTGAGAATTATGTGCCGTGTTGTACTTAAAGTGCTCATGTTATGCTTATTTTCAGGTTCATAATTGTATTTAGAGATTATATCAGAATAGGTTGACATGGTTTAATTTAAGAAAAAACTCCATCTTTTTGTTGTACTGAACATTGCTGCAGCTCCTTTTTTCCACCTGTGTGTTCACGTCTATGTTTTAGCTACAGAGTGAGGCATCTCACTTCTGTTCAATCTTTGTTGGGAGTCGCACATGCAAAGTAGCTAGGTAAGGACTACTAGGCAGTCAGAAGTGGAGTATGATGGCGTGCCCTGATAGTAGCTAGGCGAGCATTATCTTACAAAGTGATGCTCGTTCATCACGGAAGTAAAGGCTGGACTACAATAGAGCTGTTTGGAGCAGTTTGTGAACAGTGTTATCTGTTGGTAATGGTAAGTCCCTCTGAGATGGACTTTTGGCTTTTTCACTTTGCAAACCTATAACATGCACAAAAAAGATATATAACACAATAAAATAACAAGAAAAGGTCAAAAATCATAATATGAGCACTTTAACAGAAAAGGATATGATTTAACCTTTGACATTACGAGCCCTTTTCCACGTGCACTTTAACCTGTAATGAAATGGTAATTCTCCAGGAGACTGGTCATTTTTGACCACTCTGGAGCTAGTAAAATATCCAGGAAAGTTTCTCCATGGGTCTGGTTTAACAAAGGTACCATAATTCATGAAAAGGTTTACAGTGTTCTCACAGATTTATTTAAATAGCCGCAAGACTTTTCTGTCTCTGTTGTTACCCTGACTGCAGATAAGATTGCTCATTGTGCTACGGGCAATTGCTGGGGGAAGATAATCTGCATATTTTAAAATATATATTTTAGGTGTCCTGTGTGAGAGAAATGCTATTTTCCCCATATCTATCGAAAACAAATGTGTGATGTGGAAGTGTTGTGAGAAACCAAAGTCTTCATTTTCTATACTTTGCAGAAGATTAGTATAGTTCACATGGAGCTTGTTTTTGAGCCAGAGGAGTTCATCATTTTGTGTTACATGAATGGCCTATGGGGGAACAAGTCACTTCTGTTTTATTTTACCAATCTTCATCTATCTGACTTGGTTAAAAATCAAAGATTTCTGTAGACTGATTATTGATAGCACACAGTGACCTTAACCACCTGCACAGTTTCATAAAGCTTCACCTCGGTGCAGCTGCTCCAGAGCCAGCAGACGCTGTGGCTCTTCGCATGGAGCTGGCTGACCTACAACAGAAATGCAACCTGCTCATGGAGGAGAACAAAGAGCTGAGGAACAGGGTGAGATGCTGCTAAAAGTCTAAATGTACACATAACCAAGGCTGCTTGTGTTGGAGGGTGACAGTTACCGTATGAGTGTACTGTTACTGTAACCTCTAAACTCTGCCTTCATATCATTTTTCAGCTGATGCAGTACGAACCGTCGCCTGAAGAGGGAGCAGCAGAGTAGAACTGTCATTGCTGTCTGGAGTAAAAAGAGAAAAATAGCCTTTTTGAAGAATATTTAAATGTTTATTACATAATAATCTATCACAAAGTCTCTGGTATTTGTGTTTGTAACAAGAATCAACTTTTCCTTTGTCATAAATAAATGTTTTTTCACCATTTGACATCAGTAATTCACTTAATGTTCTAACTTCACAATTGTTCCAAAAGCTTCTGCTTACATACAGGCAACACTTATAGAATGGCCTTTAATTTTTTCAAAGATATTTTAATTGATATCAACTGCATAACTGAGTAAAAAGTTGTCATACAAAAGCAATAATTCAGAGTTTGCTGCTCAAGTACCTGAAGGGAAATTAAAGTATGATAAATGACACCATAACAACAACATTTTGGTCACCATAACAACTCTAAGATATTTAGCACTCGTTTTCCATTGTGACAGACATTTAGAATAATTCTGTTAAATGTTCTTACTGAAGACTTCAGACATGTTAAATGGGGGATGAGTGCAGACAGCGTCACAATTCAGACAGCGTCAATGATTTAAAAGTATCCGGTTGTGTAACCGCATGTTGTGACCTGAAACTGCATTATAGATTTGTTGTTCAGTTTTCCATTACCCTCTAATCATTCAGACAGAGCTGCTGTATACACTTTAATCATTAAATGTCTATCTGAATCTCTGTAACAGACCTGTTAATGTACGGAAACAAAACCGTTCATTGTAATCTGACCACCAGCTGTAAAAATCTGAAAAAAATGTATTAGATTGCAGATTTAAATATTGGGAAAAGTCTTTACCTATGATGTAATAAATTATTTAAGAGTTTGAGTTTAATTTGATGCTAATATTCTTGTTCACTGATCAAACTCCTACTGAGTTCTGTGTGACATTTCTACTGTGCCTTTCACTTTGGTCAGTGAGACCTTTTGATCAGCGCCCATGTCGGCTCCAGCGAAGATTCACACCTTACCTAATCAAAGGACCTTTTTTCAATAGTTTGATCAGACGGTATTGGGTCTGTGCAAATCTATTCAGACAGTCTTGTGAGTAAATGTCTTCTTAGCTTTTGTTTATTCTGTTGCTTCCTGAAACCTTGTATAAAACCCTGGTCAGAAAACTCATCCTGGTTAGAGAATCCAACATCTTGTGAGCTTCTGTCTCCACTGCCCGGTGAATGAAACTCATCTGAACACGCCAGTTTATTGGACCTGAGAGAACTTTTTCTTCCACAGGTTTCAAGAACATAATCTCTATAGCAATTGGTTACAAATGCCTTTTGTATTTGTCTTTTAAATGTGTGAAAAGTGCAGTAACTTAGTGTTCCCATAACCTGCACCCAAACATGGCTTATTGAGAGTTTCTGTTGCCATGTTGGTGAGACTACAGTCTGTTGTTCATATCTGCAGATCAGTTGGAGCTCTTCTGCTGCCTGAACTGCTCGCATGTGAAACTCTGCGGTTTGGAGGGGAGGCAATGGGGCTGTTACTCTCCCGGCTGTGTCGAGATACTGAGCTCAGCTCCTGCCGAGTCCGGGCTCTGAGACCTGATCGGTCTCTTACTGTCTGATTTAGAGAGCAGTCTTGCTCGGGGACCGACACAGCTGCTACGTGGCTTCACACTGTTGTTCCTGTGGTAGGAATCTCCACTGTCCGAGCCGTTCCCCTCGACCAGAGTGGAGCAGTTCCACGGTGGACTGACCCTCCGGGACTTCCTCACAATGCCTGACAGAGTTGTGCAGGAGGCGGTGTCTGCTACAGGGAGGGTGGGGTACTCAGAGCTGGGACACTCCATGTCCTCATGATGGGGTGAAGATTGTTCCTCAGGCTCATCCTGTTTGTCTGCAGGAGGAGAACGTGTCTCGCTGCTTGTGTTGTTGGAGTTGCCGTTTTGCTCTGTGGGGCTTGGCACCCGCTCCTTGCCGTCCTTGTGGCTGTCTGGCTTTGCACCAGGGTCCCCTTTTATTGGGACAAATGCAGAGGAGGCATTAAGAAGAGGGTAGGTAGGTCCGTTGCCCTGCTTCTCCAACAGCAATGTGTATCCACATGGAGCAGTGGGAATTGTAGTCTTGCGACCAGCAGATGTGCCTACGCAAACCTGATGTACAACTGAGTTCTTTTGTGACTTGTCAACATAATAATCATCAAGATCAGCTTTCAGATGGGGGTAGAAGTCCAGGATGCCTTTCTTGATCTTCTTGTATCCCAGGTGCATAATCTCAAGAATGCTGAGAAAGAGGGAAATGCAGGCAATCACTTGCATAAACACCATGAAAACTGTTTTCTCAGTGGGCCTGGAGACAAAGCAGTCGACCACATTTGGGCACGGCTCCCTCTCACACTTGTAGAGAGGGTTCAGGCGGTGTCCATAAAGGATGTACTGACACACCATGAAGCTGACCTCCACCAGTGAGCGAGTCACGATGTGAACCAGATAAGTACACAGCAGAGAGCCCCTCAGTGGTGCTTTGTTGAGCTTACCCTGCTCCAGCTGCTTCATCTCTTTTTCAATCCTCTTCCGCATCTCCACCAGCTCAGCGTCCACCGCCTCTAGCTCCCGACGGAGAGCCACCTTCTTGCAGTGGCGCTCCTTCTCCAGGGCTCGCAGCTGGTAGATAGCATGACCCATGTACACCAGGGAGGGCGAGGACACAAAGATCACCTGCAGCACCCAGTAGCGGATGAGGGAGATGGGGAAGGCCTGGTCGTAGCAGACGTTGCGGCAGCCGGGCTGGTCTGTGTTGCAGATGAAGTCTGACTGCTCGTCGTTCCACACGTCCTCGGCTGCAACGCCCAGCACCAACATCCGGAATATGAACAGAATGGTCAACCAGATCTTGCCGACCATGGTGGAGTGGATATGCACCTCCTCCAAGATGCCTCCGAGGAAGTTCCAGTCTCCCATTTTTTACATTAGACGTGCTGTAATAAATAAAGAGCAAAAATCTAAGTTATGATTATTAATAAAGCCAGACGGATACCAGATTTTAGAGGCTGATGATGATGTAAAAAGATATATAATATGCATAGTATGTATTAATGATTTAAAAATTTGAAAATCATTCATCGTCCGATAGTATTTTTCAACAGATGCAGAACAAATACTTGAAACAGACTGATTTGTTTTTTAAAGCAGGCAATATAAACACTAATACTAATTTATGTACTTTTCTACAATGTGGGATTGCTAAGATCCAAATACTTCTTCCACCAGTACTCAGAACTAGGTTTTCAATTATACAACCAGTTTACTCTGTTATAACAGAACCCAAAGTCATTAGACACTAATAAAAATGTATCTAAGTAGTAATCTGATAGTATTAATAAGCTGCATTAGTACTTTTAATGTGTATTGTTAAGTGAAGTGTATGGCAACATTGAGCAGCATCTTATTAAAACGATATGAGATATACTGGTTAAATTGGTAATCATTTGACATTACAAATCCCTACAAAATCTTACAAATATCAAACAATAATCATTTATATCCATATTATTCATAAAAAGTTACTGAAAAAGAGTTTTCTACAGCAAAAGAGAGAAAGCATTGCACTACGTAAAGAAAATCTATTCAGGTCTCTAATTATGTAACAAAATTACATGACTTACACAAAAAGGTCAAATATTTATTTTAAAATTAGTTAACTTACCTTTCATCTGAGATATGAAATATAACCATAAAGGCCTTTTGCAATAATGCTGCTGATGCTGTGGAACACGATCCTACAGGCAGATCCCTAATCTTTTTTATCCTCTTCCACAAGGCAAGAATTCAGTCTCCACTGTTGGTTAAAACTGGACAAAAACAAATGATCCCTGCTGGCTCTTGTTGTTCCCAACTTATAGCCTGTGACAGACAAACAATCGATACTGTTGCAATGCTCTGTTGCCATTTACCTTGCAGCAGTATGAATGGACTGACTGCCAGTTCCTGATAGTCATCAGGGGTGAAATGTGTTGCAAAGTGTGGAAGAGTTTGCCGCTTTGCCGTTTCTGGTTGAACCTAAAAGTGTGGGTCCCTGCTCTGTTGCCAGTGTTGAATGGTGCCGGTTGTTGCAGCTAGAGCTGAATCCTTTAATTGATTAATTGGTTGATGATAAATGAATCTACAACTATTTTTGATAATTGATTATTCATACTTTTTATTCTCCGCAAGCATGCATTAATAAGCTAGAAGCAAACAATTATTGCTTCCAGCTTCTTAATTGTGAAGATTTGATGCTTTTCTTTGTATTACATTATGGGAAAATGAAAAATAAATCATCTGGGCTGTGACAGGGATTTTTATTTTTTTTTTTTTACAATTGTCTAGCATTTTAAAAACAAAAGAACTCAATTGAGAAAATAATTGGCATAAAAATGTCATTCACAATTCCTATATGACTTAATAACTAACTTAATGTCTGACCAGCGACCAACAGTCCAAAAACCCAAAATATTCATTATAGTATCTTGGTAGATGAGGACAGCAGCTATTAGAAGTTTTACTTGAAGAATATTCAAATTTTCTGTTGACTAATTGAAATATTTTATTACATTCTTCATTAAACTGACTGAACGTTCACACCAATGTAGTTTCCTACAGCCAAAGACCAGTTTCATGAGCCAATTCATGTCTAATCTGTGTTAGGTATTGTACTGGGTATCATATAATCTAACAAATTGGTCTTTTACTATTTAAAATAAGGTATTATTTACACAAAATCCAAACAAATCCCACTTATTGATTAATCACTTTGAGAATTGGATAAACATTGCCATCCCAATTTCCCAAAGGTGACATGTTCAAATTTCTTGTTTTGTCTATAACAGAAAATCTCACTACAAGTTTGCTTACAGAGACAGAATGGTGAATGGGGAATGAATAGATGTTCAATTTGTGCATGGTTGTACATCTTCAGGGGGTGACAGACAGTGCAGCATCAGGTACAAAACAAAGAAGCAGTGGATCAGAGATGGTGGGCACAACAAATGTAATGCTAGACAGACTTAAAACAGTTTGCTAAAACTTTGCAAGAGTGGCAGCGCTTGAACCAGCAACCTCATTATATTGGTATGATCATATCTCAGTCATATAGTATTAATACAATACTATTTTGGTTCAGTATGTTCTGTATTTGTACCAACCCTGTCCTTAATACCAATAATCTTGATAAAGTAACTCACATCATGCCTCCATGCTGCCATTGTACTTGTTTAATCAATGTTTTTTTTTCAATACAGGGATCAATGGGGCATGTCCGATTTCATACATGGTTGCTTCTTCACTGTGAATCTAATTTAAGTTGTCTACTGATCCAGTAAAAGTAAATCGATGTTTGTGGCTGGACTGCTCTGTTTTCCACGCAGATGACTGCAGACTGTAATTTCACTTATTCTCATAATACTGAAACACCTATTGGACATCAGGCTATTGGATGGGAAATTTTGTCTCCCTAAATTCAAAAATGAAGTTTAAGAGTTAATTTGGATCTTATAAAGTGGGGTTGCATGAAGTACAAATCATTAATCTGCGTATATTTATGGCGGTCGGCACGTCCCCAGTTTGGAGAAACAGACAGGTGCTGACACAGAAGCTAAGCAATGTACTGCCGTGGACGGGGGCAGGAGCAATACGCAGTTTGTCCACCTGGAAAAAAATAAATATTTTCACCGCTTTACGTCACTGTCAGACAGCCCTTTCTGATGGGGAACTGACGCAGTTGTGTCTGTGCTCTCTTCAAAGCCACTGTACTCATTTGACAAAAACAGGTAGAATTATTCTTTGTTACATTACTGTTTTTGTCAAAGGAGTTTGGTGGCTTTGAAGAGAGCAATACAACAGCTTTGGTTCCAGTGTTGGAAAGGGCAGTTTGACTGCAAGGTAAAGTAATGAAAATGTAAGTATACACTTAAAACTAATTTATATTTTAGTGGGTCTTTTTTTTTTTATTAGGTGGCTGCAATGCTTTGCTTCCTTAACAGAACTAGAGTTGGTTTCTCCAAACTGGGGGGGTGCCAACAGCCCTCTCTTGCAGGTTACACACTAACCGTGGGTGAGTACATCATACAACCCCAGATCCAAACTATCCCTTTAAGTTTCTCCATCTTCATATAGAGCTTGGCTGCCTAGTGTAAATACCTATATTAATAAACTTCAGTGGACCAATTTGTATTTGCAAGCAGAGTTTATAAACTAAAGTCACACATTGTTTCCTTATACTGAAAGTTATCCATTTATTACTGAAAATAACAGTTTATTCCTACTAAAGATAGAAGATTAGAGAATAGGACATGCAGTGACACGATTCATTCTGAAGGAAACCAACACAATCAGGTAAACACCAATAAGCAACTTTTGTTCCTCTTTAACCAAAATTTGGAAAATTGTTTGGAAAATAAAATACTTTTGAAAATCTTACAGAAAACACCACAAAATTAAAACAGATTAATGTAAATTTTTTCAGCTTGTGTTTAAAGTCAATGGTAGACTGACACTTAAGGACCACAGCAACGTTTCTGTGTATTTTTGCCTTAATTCTAATACTTGACGCTACTGCTGATCATTTTCCAACTCCGACCATATGCTTCACATTTACTGTTTTTCTTCAGGCAGCCACTGACTTGTTTTGAAAGTATGACAATCATTGTCTTGCAGAGACTAAAACTTAAATGTCAAAGTATGCTTTTTTTCACTTCAGTCTGTTACTTTGACAATAAAGTTTGATGATCATCTCAATGTTCACGGACATGTTTTTGAACATACATTTTGACACCTGTGGCTAAAAGAAAAGAAGAAAAATCTGGTCAGCGGTAGAGTAAAAAGTACATTGATTTGTTTTAAATGCGATAAAGCACACAGAAAACGCTGGCTTGGTCAACAGACTGGATTCATTTTGAAATACTGAATGTTTTTTTCTTTGCAAAAATGGGTGCATAGGGTTTAGAAAAACCTATCAATAACCGTATATATATATATTAAAAAAGGACAATTATTCCTGGCTGACTACCACTGAACACAGAAACCGCCACAGACTGTTTCATCTTTCTAAAATCGGGAAAATCTCATCAATAACATTTTATAAAACCAAGCAAAGGACCACCATTGTTCTTGTAATAGAGCCGCAAAAAGCGGCTTTCTACAAATGGTTTCTAGTTTTCTACAAATGGTTCAGTGGACGTTACATTCATGTCAAAACAAACATTTCTTGACAAATGAACCAGCTCTGGTGCATCTGACATAGACGGATAACAGGGGGAGCAGGTACTATTCTAGCGTCCGCCTGACTTGCGTCCAGCCCAGGATCGGGACCGAGAACGCGAACGAGGCGTGATCTTGATGCAGACCGGGACCTGGAGCGGGATGGGGAGTGTGTCCGTCGTACTTCTTCCTCGGTGTAATGGGAAGTCGACGCTGGGTTGGCGTTTTCGTGGAGATGCAGATTTTGAGCGTGAACGAGATCTTCCTCTGGATTCTCTCCGAGGCCTCGGCCTGTACCTGAAGACACACGATGAAACCACTTCTGTGATTTCCTAAACTGCTGTGCACTCAACATAACTGTGTCAAATGTACAATAAGTCTTTCCAAGAAATTCTGCATTTCTAAGTGTATTTGTACACCTCTTCCTAATTGGGTGTGATGCAAATGAGCTAAGCTCGCCTTGGCCCCATTTTTGTGAAGTTTCATGCACTTCCTCAACGGCATTAGTCGAAATTGACAAAGAAACTGCATTCCGACTGAATAGAAACAAGGCTGACAGAAGGTAAATTACCTTAGCAGAACAACAGTAAAGCGCTAACCTAGCGGAGTTTCAGAGGAACACAGCAGTAAAAGGCAATGTTGAATTGCTTTCTCAGGGAGTTTACTTAACTGAAAAACAAGAGTGGTGTTGGAGCCATAATGTAACTTTGTTTTTGTTAGCCTGAAGCTTAACGTTAATACCTGCTGAATACAGTAATTATCACATATTTCAGCTTTAATTAATGTATTGGACAGTGGTTTATTGGCTAGTTAAAAGACTCTACAAGCAGTGTTGGGTAAAAAGCTCTGGATTGCAACAAGAAGAAACGTTACATCACATCTACCTTCACTCCTTCAAATTAGGCTTCTGTGACCTTTTCTCGTGGTGCGCAATAACTCTTAGTATACAGTGGTGCTCAAAAGTTTACATACACATGCTTAAGTTGACTAAAAAGAGGAATAAAAAAATCATGTTTTGGAAATTTATTTTAATACCTAAATTAAAAATGAGGTAAAATCCAACCTTTAAGGACACCAATTTTCTTTGTGAATGAATAACGTATTGTAAATAAATAAATGTTCTTATTTAAAATACAGGGTCATAAGTATACATACCCCTATGTTAAATTCCCATAGAGGCAGATTTTATTATTAAAGCCAGTTATTTCCTGGATTCAGGATATTATGCATCCTGATAAAGTTCCCTTGGCCTTTAGAATTAAAATAGCCCCACATCATCACATACTCTTCACCATGCTTAGAGATAGGCATGGTTTTATTTCAGTTAGACTAATACCTGGTTTGATTTGCATTGAGAGATGATTTTATAGAAAGTATCCCATGCCTATCTCTAAGCATGGTGAAGAGTATGTGATGATGTGGGGCTATTTTAATTCTAAAGGCCAAGGGAACTTTATCAGGATGCATAATATCCTGAATCCAGGAAATAACTGGCCTTTAATAATAAAAATCTGCCTGCCTCTATGGGAATTTAACATAGGGGTATGTATACTTATGACCCCTGTATTTTAAATAAGAACATTTATTTATTTACAATACGTTATTCATTCACAAAGAAAATTGGTGTCCTTAAAGGTTGGATTTTACCTCATTTTTTAATTTAGGTATTAAAATAAATTTCCAAAACATGATTTTTTTATTCCTCTTTTTAGTCAACTTAAGCATGTGTATGTAAACTTTTGAGCACCACTGTATCTGGACAATTTTTCACATCCCATTGGCCCCAGTATGCTCACTATCTCTATTTTAGGAAGAGGTGTAATACAGTACCATGCCCAAGACAGAAGGAGTAACAGATGCAAACCACAACCTCTGTAAGCAGCCAAAGAGAAGTTGTACCTTTCATCCTCGCGGCTCCTGCTTCTTCCTCCATACCCTCTTCCACGAGACCTAAAGACAGACATGGAAAGGTTACTTTTGCTTTCAAATAAACATTTAAGTACAGCAACTGTGAGGAACAAGCCTGCTGAAAGTAAAACTCACTCTCGAGGACTCTCGGATCGTCTGCGATGCCGATCATAAGAAGGGCTGCGTGATCTGTATCTGTCATAGCTGCGACTGCGCGATCGTCTGCGCCGGCTGTCTCGATCGTAGTCGTCGTACCGAGATGACCTGCCTGGAGAATGCCTTTCCTTTGACTTCATCTGATTTGGTGCTGATGTTAAAGAATAGACAGTGATGAGAGGTTAAGAGCCAAGACTTAGAAAACACAAAGCATCAAACATTCCCACCAGCAATAGTTGGTGTAGAATTGCACTGGAAGCTCCCCCACAAGATTTGTAATGTATGTTTTCAGTTTTCATTTTTTTGTATTACAAAGTTTGGAATAAAGGTGCTTTCTGTCCCATGAGCCCTACAGAGTTCATACAGGGTGCATCTCTATACCAGGCATTACAGCAGACGTGAACCAGTTAACACTTTCATGACTGGTTTGGTTGGTGACTGCAGTGAGTATACGCATTAGAAGATAAATTCCCACTGCATTGCTAACAAATAGGTCTTGAAAAACCTGTTGATGCGACGAGCACCAATTGAACTCATAACAGGGCTGGGCAATATATTGATTAGAGACTAGATATAGTCTAAGATTTTGTATATATCCTAATATGACAAGTGTTGTCTTTTCCTGGTTTTAAAGGCTGCATTACAGTAAAGTGATGTCATTTTCTTAACTTACAAGACTGTTCTAGCTGTTGTATTTTTTTTTACCTTTACCCACCAAGTCAAATCATTTCTGGAGAATATTAATCAAAAAGCTTATTGTATAAATAATATTTTGTAAAAGCACCAATAGCCAACCATACAATAGACATTCAGGTTGCAAGAAAAACCAAGAAGTTCTGGCCACGTCCCAATCAGTCATAGTTTTTGTTGAAAGGAAACACCTGCTGAATATTTCCTCACTTTTTTCCCCCTTTTATCCTGCTACCACAGCACTTTGTTACTGTTGTTCTTTTCACTCACTTCAATTATCAACACCCACACTCCACCTCTTTATTTGAACCACCTGCGCAGCCGTATACATGTTCTGTCAGCAGAAAATCTTATCACTGCTGCTCTGACACCATGTTGTTAAAGATGGCTTCATCCACACACATCTATCTACCACTGTATAATTTAAGTGACACTGACTAAACCGCTAAAAGACCTCCATAGTATTTGGTGGCAAAAATAAATAAAAAAACCTTAAACACTTACTCTTTCGGTCACCCTGGGCAAACTGGATTTCAATCTGCCGGCCACAAACCCACTTCCTGTCCAGGCTGTGAAGAGCATCTTCTGCATCACGCACATCCTCAAATATGCTGAGTAGTTAAGGGTTTTTGTTTGTTGTCATTTTTTGATAAGGCCACACAAATCAACTGTTTTTTATTCTCAGAAGGGTGACATAAGAGAAGGAAAACAATGGTCTCCTCACATAATATAAAAACACCAATTCAATTTTTTAAGTTCCACCCCTCACATCATCAAGAGATATAAGATACAACAGTTTATAATGAGCACAAATTACACATTACTTGTTATGATATAGCAAGTGAAAAAGAAAAAGCATCAAACAAATACATCCTCTGTTAATTTTTGTAGAGATAAAAGATGAAGCAAGTTTTTCAAAGAAATCAATTGTCTGAGGGACTAGGACTACAAATGTTTAAACAAATCAAATACATTAGTTTTTTAAAATTCCTTTAATTAAAATTACAAACGTCATTGATATAACAAAGAAAGCTGATTTTGTGGTCATGTCAAATTTGTGGAATTGTCTTGTCAGGATACAAAATAATTCAGACTTGTTACCTTTGCCCATGCTTGACTTTGAACTTCATCTTGATCTTTACACTCTTTAATCGACTCCCACAGAGACTTGGGTTTCCTGCTTGCCTTTTCCTCTTAAAACTCTTTTCTTTTCCCAATTCTTTGCCGCCATATCCAAGCTTTGTCTCCGTTCCCTTTTCCTCTTCATGCTTTACTTTCTGTTTTCAACCTTTTCCCTCCCTCTGATCCTGAAGGTCTGTGTGACTTGTCTTTACAGCTACTCTACACGGGTCTTTGTTACTCTTTGTGGCCGGTTCCACAACTGGATGCTTTTACATTTTCTGAAGCAATAACAGAGAAATATGTGTGTTAGATATTCAATCAAATTAAGTGAAAACACGTCACAAAAGCATATCTTCTGCTGAAATGAAATGAAAATGTTTTGTTAGCAGGAGCACAAACAGGAAGAAAAAAAAAAATCATTGGGAAAGGATATTGAATGTATGCAAATCCTCTTGGTCGACGTGTATGGAAGTCAAGTGGGATGTAGACATCCACTATTGGCCCATAGCGGCCAAACTCACGCCGCAAATCCTCAGGCCTGAACACCGTAAATACAAGTGTGACTCAACTGACCATCACGGGCAACTCTGCCTACATCACTAACCAGTAACAACAGCTGGGAGAGCAGCTGATGAGAAGGCTAAAGCGACAGTTCACCCCACAACACAGTAAGACTTATTTTACCTCTTACCTGGTGATCTAACCCCTCTGTCCACACGGGTTCTGTTATGTCAAGTTCGACTGTTGCGGTTTTATTCTAGAGGTTTTGTTTTGGAACAATTATATTGTGTTTTGGGGTAAACTGACCTTTAAAAAAAGTGTACACTAATTTGTTCAACATGCAATTCAACGTAAACCCCACTTACAAGTCTACAACTTGACTTTAACAGATGCAGCAATGTTGCTAAAAAAAAAAAAAAATGTTAAAAAAGGAACACGCTGACTTATTGGGACTTCAGCTTATTCACCATTACCCCCAGAGTTAGACAAGTCGATACATACCTTTCTCATCTCCGTGCGTGCTGTAACTCTGACACCCCCAGCATAAGGTTAGCCTAGCACAGATCCTGCAGGTAACTGGTTCCAACTAGCTACTGCTCCTAATAAGTGACAAAATAACACCAACATGTTCCTATTAACATGTTGTGATTAGTATAGTCACAGCGCGTAAAAATAACAAGGTCACATTAAACACAGCCATATTCTAACTGCATACTAACTAGGAACTATATTCTCAGAAAGGCGAAGCACAGGTACTTCTGCTACTTGGAGTGATTTGCTCGCAGCACCTGAGAAGCCGTGGTCACGGAGCAGAGAGTTCGCCTGAAGTTTGCTCAGAGTTGGCGTAATAGAGTCAACAATTACTAGATACTAAAAGCATAGTTTACAATCATGGGTGTTCGCTGCGACAATTAACAGGGGAGACCAGGTAATACCATGATGTTTCATAGAATACCAACAAAAAAACGCTGACCGCTGAATCTATGGGCATACTTGCTCTGGATATGGATCCAAATATACCTGTAGCCACCTTCAAGAACCATCGTGTTTGCTCAGAACATTTCACTGAGGATGATTATTATGAAAAAATGGAATTAGCCACACGGACCAGGAAACGTGTGCTGCAGGATACGGCCATCCCATCAATAGTACAGACCGGACAAAGTGGATCCCCTGCAGCTACGGTAAGTGTTCCATTATGTTTTCAGAGGACTAACTACTGTAACAGTGGTTAGGTTAGTAACACTATTACATGAATAGGGTGGTCACTACTATCGCAGTTGTCCTCGGGCTACATTTATCCCCTGTAATGTGACTGTTGTCACAAATGCGCTTTTTCACCCCAGAATAAAATGAGCGACGCTAGAGCTCACGTTAATGACTGCAGCCTTTACCTTGCTAATGAACTGGATTCCACATATACTCCACCAGTCTGTCTTTGTTCTGATTCTCCGCTCGACCTCAGCCTGTTTGGCATTTTGTCTATCAGCTTTCAAAATGTGTAACTCTTCGTCTGTGTATTCCGGCTCAAAAATATATTTTCGAGATCTTGGTTTGATACCAAGTAAAAATCCTCTGACAATTCCTCAAAGTTAGCCATGATCACCAGTGTTGTTCGCTACTAGCAAGCTTTTCACATTGATTTTGTTGATGGATGTAACTGTGCTTTTTGGTGTTGCACTAAATCACTCTTTCTTTAACTGTCTATGTAATCACTCTGCCCAAATAGCACTGCTTCACCTTTCTGAGAATATAGTTCCCAGTTAGTATGCGGTTAGAATATGGCTGTGTCTCATGTGACCTTGTTATTTGTCAGACAGAGTTACAGCATGCACGGAGATGAGAAGGGTATGTATCCACTTGTCTAACTCTGGGGGTTACGGTGAATAAGCTAAAGTCCCAATAAGTCGGCGTGTTCCTTTAATGTCGTTTAATTTTTTATAAAATGTTCAATTATCAGCAAATAAAAACAAATTATGTCTGGAGGGCATGGGTCAATATACCACGAGGAAGAGAAAAATATAGATTAAGATTAGCACCAACATCCTTTGTCAAACATTCTTACACAAAGTGTGTCAACCTCTAGTTTGTGTTCATATATGTATTCTGACCCAACCCAAGTGTTACAACATACAGTAGAAAAGCGTAGTTTCATACAGCATTTGTTGCCAGTCTCTTTTGTTCTGTATAGGGATTAGGGAAACCTTTGCCAGTGTTTGATGATGTGCAGGTAAAAAGGCGTAAACTTACTATACTGTAATATAATGTTACTAGAATTAGGTAGCATGTGTGTTCTTTTTAAGCATGTTTGAAGTTAGTAACATTACTAGTTGTGTTGAAATCACATTATCCAGTTCACTTCGTACCTCTCTAACGCTGTATAGTTTTAACGGTTTACTTTAGCTTTTACTTTACAAGAGCCGGCAAATTGCCGGTGAATTAGCCGTGCGCTACCCTTGGCCATAACTGGACACCGCCATCTCCTCGCTGTTAACACTGGCCGTTGCTGGGTATTAACGGTGCTCTAAGCGATGTTGGGTGACGTTACTTCTTGTTGACGTTAGAAGTATTTTCAAACAAAACAAGACTAGCTTGCCCCTCCCTCCTCCTCATCCCATCTCCTCTCTTCTGTGCACTAACCCCCCACCCCCAAATCCTTCTTGTTGGTTATTGGCTGGAACACTGTGTATGCTTTGTGGTGCAGGTGGGCACAGTTTGTTTTTGCTGCCGTTTGTAGACCCTGGGCTGTCTACAGAGACCGCGTTTTTTTACAGTGTGTTCTGGGGCCAAGCAGCTAGTGAGGAGATGTTTGCTGTATGTGACAACAAATGTTGTAGCCTAAAACACGTGTGACATCCCTTAGAGCACCTTTAAGCCCATAGACAGTTTGCTAAAGACAGTCCCATCAATGCTATCAAAACTACCAGATCTTACTTCCGTCCTTCACAATAAAATGCCATGTAAAAGTCACTTTCATATACATATCAGCCATCTAAATGTCCATGTACATATAGGAAAATTCATACGTAGATTGTTAGATTGGTATACTGTAGATTCTGCTAACATTTTGATGATGAAAACGTAAAGTACCGCGAAAAGACCGGAAAGTGCGTCAGGTCGATAGTGTCCTAATATGTCCAATAGCAGCGATTGGTGCTAGCTAAGCTTGTTAAAATGAAGTCCGATCAAATTAAATACAACGTTTAACGTGTTTTACCTGTAAATCAACAAAACACATACTGTAACATTGTTTATTATTTAACGATATCTTATTTAGCTGTAAACACGTAGCTAAACGAGCACAGTGAACGAACGTTTGACAGAAACGCAATGCAAACAAAGAACCGTTACCAAAACAATTCAATCATAACGTAGACACGTTATCACAAATTACTTTTTTGTTGATAATTTAGCTATATATTTGAAATATGTACGCTGAAAAATATTTTAAACATAAGGCGCCTCTGCACGCTGGTTTAACGTAACTTGAGGCTGCTACGAGGAGGCTAAACTTGGCTGCTAAGCTAAGTCAGCTAACGTTAGCTATTGCTAGCATGAATAGCTAAACGTTAGTTATCGTTAGTGGATGACCAGTGGTTCTCATTGCGTCTGAATGTGGACTCACCTGGACTCATCGGAAATGTTTCTGACGAACAAAGACGTGTTTGGGGGCCTCATGTATTTGGCCATAAAGTTACACTCACTCAGCAGAAGAAATGCTTTTCGTGAACGAAAATCTGAAGCGAAAATATTTCTTCTTCTTTTTCTTTGTGGTTTATTGGCGGTCGGCAAACCAATTTAAAGGTGCACTTCCGCCACCAACTGGACTGGAGTGGGAACGAGAAATAAATGCACAAAAATACCCCGAAAGAAACTCGTCTTTACTAAATCAGTTTTTTTTATAAACTAAATAATATTTTGATATACTTTGCCTGCTTTTTTCCCCTTTGCCCTGATAGTGAAAAGATATGGTGGTCTGCCTTACAAAGTTTCCCAAAAAAAAGGTGGTCTCTCTGGGTGTTGTGTGGCAATGAATTATGTGTTGAACATGAATGTATGCTTATTTTATGTAATTAAGATCTGTGTAAGTAATTCGAAGACTAGTAGACTACTAGAAGTAATACTAATTTCTTTAAAGCCCACCTTCCTCCCATCACCAACATGTCTTTATATATTGTGACGATGCCTTTCTGTTTGACTAATGTCCCAATACTCCTGGCATGTCGTTCTGATGAATGTTTTGCCTTCAGCTTTGCTTAGTGTAACCTGTAGGTCTACATAGTCAATCTTGAATGACTGCTTATTTTGCCAGAATATCCACCTGATCATTTTCCTCCACGCCAACATCAGGAAATGAAACTTAAAATATGCCCTTAATTTGCATTCTGTACGTTAGAAGAAATATTTCATTGATACTATTTGTTCTGAATGATTATCTCATGAAACTCATGAAATGTGACTCACTGTGTTCCCAGCAGTCTGTTATAATGCTCTTTGCAGGATGTAAATCCCAATGACCCTGAGGATTAACCCAGTATGCCAGCATTAACTTGACCCTTCTTATTCTTAAAAGCACCTCCCCCATTTCCACCTGCATAGCTGAAACTGGAGATATGCAAAAACATTTTTTGCGCATGCACACTTTATGAGGCGCTTTCTGGTTCTTCCTCTAAATCATAAATTGGGCGTTAAGTAACCACAGCGCCCCTTGTTATTTGAGATCATCACCTCCAGTTATGACGGTCACAGAAACTGTGGACTGACTACAAACCACAGGTGGAAGAAGCATTCACATCCTTTACTTATTAAGTACACTGTAACAAATTTCTGTAATTTCTACAGCTAAATTTTACAGTAACTTCTTGTTTTGTCATTTTACAATGTTTAGCTGTATATTGCAATGCATTATGGGTCAAAACACTATTACAGTAGTTGACAGCTTTTTTCCATAATAAATTACAGGCATATTTGCGCTTGACTGTAAATGATGCAGTACAGGTACAGTTATTTACTGTTGAATGTGTTGCACAAGGCAGTTGCTTTACACAAGACCTTGATGGTGGATTGCAGAGGAGCAGCCACATTCCCCTCCACTCAGCCACAATACGTAAGTATGCTTTTATGAATAACCTACATAATTAAATTGTGGTTTAACTTGTTAATGCTGGTTGAAATAACCTAAGTTGACCGTGTTTCAGTCTAGTGCAGGCCCCACAATGAAGTTCACTATAGCTAGCTAACATTAGCTGGAGACTTTTCAGAAGGAATTTTGAACAAACAATCCCAGGCGAAGCAGTT
Source organism: Percina caprodes (assembly GCA_013375575.1). Lineage (NCBI taxonomy): Eukaryota > Metazoa > Chordata > Actinopteri > Perciformes > Percidae > Percina > Percina caprodes. The sequence continues at coordinate 670,645 of JABXJD010000247.1, forward strand.
TAATGCTAAAGTTAAGGAAAGTGCAGTGGGTGTAATGTTAGCGTTGACGGTTAACCCTTTTTATATTTATTTCATTTTGAACTAAGCGTAGTAGTGGACTTCACCGTCTGTGTTGTAACGTTAATGTTAACGTCACGCAGGCAAGCAGCAGAAGTTGCTACGGGACGGTCAGGCGTCACGGAGTCGGGTCTTTGGTAAGTAACATTAGCCTAACGTCACAATGTTTTATTTAGCTAGCTATATGTGACTGTCTGACTGTACATTTCTTCACCGTTCTAGCTAACACTAGCAAACTGAAGTCAACTTTAGTGAAAAAAGGCATCTAACGCTAGCTTATCCGCATCGACTGCAGATCAGGCTGCAGACGGCCCATTAACGTTGATACAAAAGTCCCGTTTAAAACATTCGTCATTAATGTTAATGATAGCTGGGTGAAAAAAGGCTCGACTATTATCTAAGGGGTCCCTTGACCTCTTAATTAAAAATTAAAGAAATTCGAATGAAAACGGGATGTGAGGCACCCGCGAGTCTTCCCTTAACAGACATGGCCACTTTTTGATAATCCCAGATGCAGTTTATGTCATGCAGTGCATATTGTTATTGTCACCTGTAATAAAAGGGTGTATTTAAATATTTCAGCAGAATGGGGTCCCTAAACAGCCTTGGCGGTGCATGAATTTAGTCTAACTATAAAACTGAGACTGTTGTGGACTCTTAAATGTGTGATGAATTATTAAATCTTGTCAAACGTTTTTGGCAACAATGAAATAATTTATTTTCTATAGTGTATCTCAAGTCTTGGTGGCTTAATGTGGTATTTTGGTTGTAACTTGACCATTTTTTTAAATAATTTCTTGAGTGGCCAATAATGGTTAAATTTAACAGAGAAAAAAAAACAGCAATGGAAATATATGATGGGCATGTGAGTGTATAAGGGCTTATACACTCAACTTTCAACATTAAAATAGGCACCTAACACACTGTTTATTACAGATGTTACAATCCAACATAACGTTTGTTTTTCAACTTTTGTATTGTTTAGCCTAGCTACAGTGAGGAGAACCATCCTAAAGGGATTGCTGCACAGTGATCAACAACATACAGCTGAAGACGATTTTCAGGTAAAAACATTTATGCGATTATACCTGAATGTGTAATAATGTTTTGTGGCATTTCGAAATGTGACAGTTTGGGTGTTGGTAGTGAAGCACTAGTCTTCAAGGTTGTTTATATAATTAATGGCACATAAGTGATTGAATTTTGTCAGATTACATCTACAAATCTGAAGGAGTTTGTTAGTCATGTAAAAGGCCATATACAGTTGTGTTTAACACCCATCCCATGGTCTTGATTGTAATCAGTTGTAAAGCATTTCAAAGACAGACGCTAATGAGGACACACATTAGTTTAATGTGGATATTTTATGTGGAAGGCAACAGAAAAAGATGTGTATGTAAACGATTTGTTTTTTTATGTTTAGGTGAACTGCTCACAGCAGCAACCGTTTGGATGCTGAGCATCGAGGGTCAGGTGGTTGTGCCTCCACATCCCATACGAGGCTGAGATGAGCTTTGTTTTTGAGTGACTACATCTTTAATCTGGTGTACCAGGAGCAAGCATGTAGCACACTGAAATTCATTCAAAGGTAACTATGTGCTTGAAGTAGAATATGGTTGATTATTATTTTATAGAGTTTGCTATTATGAGTAACAGAGATTTTATTTTGCTTTAAGTGTAATTACAGTAAATCACTTTAAAATGATTTTTGAGCTTATAAAAAGGGTAAGTTAGCAGTTATTTACCTAAATGCTTTAAATCATTACAGAACCAATTCCATTTATAGTAAATGGCATTCATTCTGAGAGCTGTTAAACTGTTTTGTTGTTTTTCAAACATTGACTATAAAGATCTATTTGATTATACATTTAGAAAAGTAGTTCTGCATTGTAAACTGAGCATTTAGGTGAATAAACTACAAACTTGTTCTTTTTTTATTGCATTCACAAGAAATCCTAGATGAAAGTTCATTTTACAGTTATGCATGATTTTCTATGCCCCCTGCCCCAACCTTCCCCACTATGGCGAGTGAGGCTCAAAGCAAACAAACAAAAAAGGATCTGTATGCATCTTTATACATACACACCCGCATGCATATACACATATACACACCCACATACAGATTTGCACAGCCGGATGTATTTTGCACTCTCTTGTAGAGCAGTTAAGGCACTTTTTCATGAAGTTTATTTGCATGTGATTTTGTGATTTCAGATGCTTCATCGGACTGAACCCTTCAAGTGGAACCAAGACAACAAAGGTACAGGAGAAAAAGAGGAACTACCCTTTAACCCTCGCATCTCCTCTCTACTCAACGGGAGGTAGGGGGAGAGGGAGACGTCAACAAATGACAAAAAGCAACACAGAAGGTTCCTCGAAATGCTCTCCAAGAATCAGTTCACTAATTAAACACGGAGCACACCGAACAGACTTGAGTCACCGACCTCGCCAGTCCAACGGTCGATTATCGGGTTGGTTCTATCATGGTCACAATGAGCTCTTAAGAAAAATAGAAGTTACCTTCTGAAAACATACAGTATTGTTAAACTGTGTTGCGTTTTAATAATAAAATGTCATGATTTTACATCTCGGACTCTTGTTTATTTTAAAGTTGAAGAGAATCTAATGCAATGGTTTTTGGATTAAAAGCAAGCGTGGTCTTATTTAAAACACTTTACAATAGGCATCAGCAAAGCTGCGAATGTAAAAAACTAAATTAACTGTATTTTTTTTTAAACAACGTATTGTATTGTCAAATATTTACATCTTTTTGCTGGATACTTGAGTTGCCAGCAAAAAGCTGTAAATATTTCACAATACAATATGTTGTTGTAAAAAAAGATTTACAACAACATATTGTATTGTGAAGTATTTACAGATATTACCTGGCAACTCGAGTTGCCAGGTAATATCTGTAATTTAAAAAGAATACAAGATAATGTTGTAAACTAAATTACAATAAAATATTGTTTTCCTTTAAAAAAACAAAACATTGCTGTAATTTATGTACAACAATAACCTGTAAAAGAAATACTGTATTATACTGTAATTATTTTTACAGTTATTAACAGTAACTAATAGTAATTTTACAAGATTTTGCTGGCAACTTTTTTGCCAGGTGTTTACTGTAAAATCTACAATCAAATTCGTTACAGTGTAAGTATAAGCAGCTTAAAATATGAAAAGTAAAAGTATACATTGTGCAGTAAAATGTTCCCTGTCAGTGTTTTACTATTATATATTATGTTTTGGGATTAATATTACTGCTGCAATAACGTGAATGTTGCATTTCACAGCTGTAAATGTTTAATGTTGGGCTAATTTTAACTCCTTTATATACTGTTGGTTTTTGTCAGACATATTTAATGGAATAAAAAGTACAATATTTCCCTCTGGGATGTAGTGGAGTTGAAGTATAAAGTTGCATAAAAATGTAATCTATCATAAAATGAATGTATACTGTACATTTTATGATAAAATGTAAATACTCAAACAAAGTGCAAGTACCTAAAATGTGTGTGTAATTAGTTACCTTCCACCAATGACAAAGCAACCAAACATCGTAGTACAAAGTAGTACGTAATACAAACACGTTGGTTTATTTAATCATTCAAATGTATTCATAAATGTATATATATAAAAAAAAAAAACATTGTATTGTGTTATTTCCCCATGGCTCCCTGCTTGAAGCTGAAAAGGTGAAAAAGGGATCCGTCAGCTGCCAGGTGTGGGTCAGGCTCGTTTACTTCTGCTGATGAAAGTCACAGAGCCAGCAGTGATAGTCTGGATACGTGACAAAGCAGAGAGAAAAGAAAACACGGCTGTTTCACATAAAAAAAAAAAAAAACTCACCCACAGTCAAAATTTTCTTTGAAACACCGAATCCCTCGTCTTTACAGCAGTTATTAAAAGAATTAAAGCCACTAACCTCAACCATGTCGTCCCCTTGGATCTCACGGACAGAGGTGAACTTTTCATTCTCAGCAATCAGCTTCCCGTTCTCCTCTCTGACAGTGCACTGGGCAAGACCAAAAATATTGCAAGGGATGGAAGTGGTTCATCAATCAAACAAATTTATAGCAACCAATAAAAAATGAATGTACAAGAGGGTCTTTGTCATTTATCAGATATGACTGACATTTGCTTAAAGGTCCCATGACATGGTGCTCTTTGGATGCTTTTATATAGACCTTAGTGGTCCCCTAATACCATATCTGAAGTCTCTTTCCCGAAATTCAGCCTTGGTGCAGAATTACAGCCACTAGAGCCAGTCCCACAATGAGCAATTTCTGAGTCTGTAGTTTTTGTAGTGGCCTTGACCAACTGCCACTTTGCCATGATGTCTCTCTCTCTCTCTCTCTCTCAGGGGTGGGCCAAATTCTCTGGGTGGGCAAAGCAGAGAAAGGGGAGGTAACCTTGATTCCAGATCGGCCCATCTGAGCTTTCATTTTCTTGAAGGCAGGGCAGGATACCCATTTTCATGCCATGGAACCTTTAAGTATTTCCTGTTTTACTTTTCTTTCCTGTCAAAAATGTGTCCATCCACCAAAGATATCCAATTTGGTTCATATTATTGTGTCTGAGTATTCAGTTTGGTTGTTTCTTCATTAATCAGACTTTAACTGCATGTGGCCACACTGAGAGATATATCTGCTGCTTCCACCATTTGCATCCTGCTCTTCATTTAAAAATGCACAAGAACAGGACTTAAGCCTTACTGAAATTTGCTGACTGAAGCCTACATAGTTTCCTGAATGAAACTAATTTGCAACACTAAAGTTTGGCATCATTGGCTGACGTCCAACTCTCAGGTCTTCCCTTCTGTGCTAATAATATGCATTAAATCAAATGAATATGCATTCATTTTTAGCCTTGAATTACCTTAATCTTCCTGCCATCCGCAGCAGTCATCTCCGTCTCCTTTCCTAGGCTGAAAGAGTGGACTTTGGTGCCAATGGGAGTCTTCATTGTGTAGGTGAAGTCATTGCCCTTCTGCTCGATCACCAACACTGGTTTGAGTTCCTTTCGCATTTTGACAATCATTTCAGGTGCACCTTTAGGGCATATTTAAGTTAAAAAACATATATATATACATATTTGTATTCATACATAAGCAAATAAGTCCTTTAGATATGAAAACATTCTTACCTACTACTTTTAAGAACTCTTCAAGGTTTTCCTCAGAATAAACCTTCCAAGTGCCGCTGAAGTCCATGTCTGGTCGTGTTGCTTGCCTGAGGATGTTTGTTGTTCTTGTTGTTAATCCTTTCACACACACTGCTGGTTGGCATGATGGGGACTTGAAACTCCCTGTTATTTTCACTGGAATTTCCAGAGAGGCAAGATGGGCTGAACAACATATATTAAGTAATTGATGAAATATGGCACCAGCTACGAGGATGCATGGATGTTTCTTTTAAAAACAAACAAAATCACCGCACTGAAATTTAGCAATGACATATCTTTATTTCAGACAGGAATTAAAGCTTCCTTCATTTGGCAAATATTTATGACTTGACTTTGACTTTTTCCCCTTCAAAATATAAAAATACTTCAACTGCAAACACACAGAAAGCAATACGTTTTAAGGCAAACGTGCAGGCAGCAAAAGCTCAGGCAGTCCAGTGCTCGGCAGGTATGAAAAGGTGATACACCTCTTCAACCTCCCAATAAAAGTCTTAAAGCATGCTCAGTTACCAGGAACACAGATATGTAGAGCTTTGTTACAGAGATGCTTAAAGTCGATTTCTGTTGGAATGTTACTGAAGCTTAAAACACGGACGCTTACAAAACAGTCACATTATAAATAGACGAGTGGAGCACATTTTGGACAGTAACACTTATTTTCTTTCCGTGTGCCGTGTTGCAGTCCCTGAGAGAACATTGATCATTGATGCAGCAATGTTAAATACAAGCTTGTTCACAGACCTCGGTCAAACATTTGCTGTGCTTTACTCTCGACTATTTTAACATTCTTGTATCACCAGATGTGTGCTTTCTACATGTATTTCATCAGGACACTTTTAAAATTAATACCCTCTTGTAGTCTTTTATACTTGATAGTATAGCTCGATCAATAAGGATCATACCGATATTGATATTTCAGAACATTTTTGATAATGATGGCATCCTCTACCTAAACTTTTAGGGTTGCGAACCACAATTTATGTAATTTTCTGAATCCAAAGATTGGAAATTCACATCCACTCAGTGATTGTCAGCTGTGCATAAGTGAGAAAAGAACAAGGGTGTAAACTTCTTAAAGACTTTTTTATGAATGTATTCCAGGGGAGACTGTCTGGATGTGCGCCTGTATCCCCGTATTTTAATATTATTGCGTAAGTACAACTCTGTTGCCTAGTTTTTTTTCCAGCATAACCCAGTCCTAAGAGTCTACAGCCATGCTGGCTGCTGTACGCTAACATGCACACGTTAAGATGACATAATTTTCACCATGTTCACCAGTTTTAGTTTAGTGTGTTAACAAATAAAGTTCTACGGAAATCCAACAAATAGTTGTTTAGTTTTATATTGTAGTTTAGGCCAACCGGCAGACCGACATTGCCGTTCATTTAGCGACGCCGCTAGCACAGCTTACAACTGGCGGACACTGTTTCTAAATTCACTTAAACATTTCTTTGGTATTTCTATGTAGCAACTTCTAGCTCCTCCTCGGCAAATACTGTATATATGCCAATACTGATATATCTGCAGTAGGCTAATATTATCCGAGATGATGATTTGGTTAAGTTCTGTTTACAGATTCTTTAAAAGGTGCACTGTGAGTTTCTGCATGATCACTTCTGTAAAGAAGAACTACATTTCAAATAAAAACAGAGCAAGCTTGCCCTCCCCCATGTTTCCGTAACTGACTCATGACTAAACAACTCACTGTCAAACCCCTCCCCAACCACCTTGTTGGTGATTGGCTGGAGAGTTATGTTGGTGTTCTGGCTGTGTCTCTAGTGTTTGTTTGACGTTAATGACCCCTTTTGTTGTCTCCCGAGACCGAGCTTTTGCTCAGTGTATTCAGGGGGCAGGCAGCTAGCGGATCAAGGAGAGATGCCTACGATTTGAGACAAAAATGAAGTTGCACTGAAACCGTGCCGGAACTCATAGTGCACCTTTAAACTGTGCTTTTGGGGGCAGACTCCACCAATCTGGTGCTTCAAGCTTGTCAAAACAGGTGCTCTGTCTTTTTTATACCATTTGATGCAAGTCTGCCGGCTAAGACACAAAATGCTGACACTCTGCTCACTTCAGGCTGTAATTAAATCCTGAAATAGAAAATAGCCAGTGGTGCATGCTTTGGTAATGTGTTTCATGATGAAACACACATTTTCTTTTGCAAAAAAATGGTTGCATAATCTCATATCACAGCAACAGAACATGGAATAGAATAAGACTTCATATACTGTATATCAAACTTTGCTATGACTCCTGTTCATTTAGGGATCTCATAAGGGGAATTCATCCTCTACTTTCAAGAACTGTGAATATGTGTTTCATCATGAGAGATCCTCTTCCTTGTTTGGACCGGGGTCACTAAGGCAACGTGATAGTTTTAGTTGGTCTTGCTCCTCCTTCTCATCCGGCACTTTGGCCCTCAGCTCATCACTGCGTTTGGCTCTGTGTTCACTGCCCTGATTGGCCCTCTGGGAGGATTCGTTCAGCAGGCTGACGGCATCAGGAGGGCTGGGATCTGGCTCAGCCATCCGGCTTCGGGGACTCTTGCTGTCATCGTACGTGTAAACCTTGTGTTCTGGTGGACACAGATACAGTGCAGCAACATATTAGTGCTTGAACATTGTGTACAAGCAGCTGCACGTGATTTTGAAATGGGCCATTCTGCATAATGAGTACTTTTACCTTTAGTGCCTGTTGGTAAGATTTTAAATGCAGGACTTTACCTTACATTACATTATCCAAGGCGACTTCCATTCACACACCGATCGGGAGCAATTTAAGGTTCAGTGTCTTGCCTAAGGACACTTCAACATGTAGACCAGGGGCCGGGAATCAAACCACCAACCTTCCAATTGGTAGAAGATTGCTCTACCACCTGAGTATTTTTGCTATTTTTATGCAAGTTAAATAACTAAATACTTCTTCCAGGTTTCAGATCTTAAATTAAATTACGATCTGAATATGTAAATAGCAAAACATTTCACAGTACCAAATTCAACTTGTCAGCACTCTCCGGTGGACAAACGATCTAATGGCAAACACTGTTTTGTTACTTATCAAGTTGTGTGTTGTGTATTTTGATTAAATGAATCAATAAATAATCTTGCTTTAATTGTTATCACATCATTCAAATCAGTTATATTACTATGTATTACTATGACTGTTACTTCTTTTCTTTTTGACCCCTTCCTGTTCACCAACAACCTGTTTTTACTCAAAAACGTGTTGAATTAAAGAAAAATATAGTTTCACATTGACTCTAAAGCAGTGTGAAAAAGGCAGATTTCTCCATATACACTTTTTATAATACGATGAGATAAATTCTGACCTGGTTCAAAGCAAACTTTTCTCACTGGCGGTGTTTCCTGGCGGTTTGCGGGAACTGTGAGGTAATGACTCATCTGTGAATGAGACATTGAATTAAACGTTTGTCAGAACTGACTTCATTACAAAGCTTAGTACCAACCAATATTTGAGACATAAATCGACATTGTTAAATTAGCCATTTAGTTTCACTTTATTCATTCTTACTGAATCGTTAGACAAACAGGACATTTGGGTGTCATTCAGTTACTGAAAACCATTTAGCACTCTTAAATCACAGTGAATGGGATTGCAACAGCATTACAAGCAACCAAAATTAAGGTTCAAAGAATAAACTCAGAACAAAGAACTACAACTGTAAATAAGATCACTTACAGAAGCTAATTTTAGGAACAGAGACTATCCTGTATTTTGAGAGCTCGAACACACTAAACAGAATCAGTCGCTGTTAAACTCACCCTCCTCTCCATCTCCACGCGTTGCCTCCTGAAGCGAACTTCACTCACATTGTCCTCAAACGGGTCGATCATCAGGTCGTGTCTGCTGTAGGAACGAAGCTGAGGAGAACAAAAGACATGAACGTCAGCGTAAGAAACACATTTATTTACTTGTTACCTACTACTATAAGTTACATAGTAAACTACTATGCCTGCAACACCAACTCTGCTCAACGTGATCAAAACCTACATGCACTGGCGCCCGGGTAGCAACAGAGTGTGTGCCCATATACAGAGGCTCAATACTCAATGCAGTGGCCGCGGGTTTGATTCAGACCTGCGGCCTTATGCTGCATGTCATTCCCCTTCTCTCTCCCCTTTTCCTGTTTAAGCTGTCCTGTCACAAAAAAAGGCCTAAAATGCCAAAAAAAATAAATCTTAAAAAAAAAACCTGCATGCATGCTGGACTCATATTGTCTCCTACCCTCTGCCTGGTCTTCTGCAGGTTGCCTCGCAGAATCTTTCTGATCTCTTGCTCACGACTTTTCGAGATGCTCGGGATGGCCCGTCGTTTGGCCGGCCCTCTCGGCTGAATGTTTCTGTGGAGACATACGTCACATGTTTTTACTACCTAAAACAAAAACTTTTTTGAAAACACGGCAACAGAGGTAAATGTCATTTATAAAGAAAAGGGAATAATAATTATAGAATGATAATAAAGTAAAGTTTTTTGGCAGGGCCAGACCTTTAGGATGGGAACCACTGATTTATATTATGTCCAAAAGTAACATCTGCATGTAGTGCTTTGCTCCTGTTTTTTATTCATTACCGTAAATAAAAAAATAAATACAATATCTGCTGCTTGGTCCAGCCCCTGTTGAAGAATTATTTTGGATGTGTGCATACCTTTATTCTCTATTGTTCACCAGGGATCGATACCAGTGACACCAGCTTTACTTAGGATTTAGCATTTTTAAAACTAACTTCCCCCTTTTTATTTTGGAACCAAAAACCATAATATTCAGAATCAGGTTTATTGCCAAGATGTTCACATATAAAAAAACGAATTTGGCTTGGTAATTTTGGTTCATAACAATGAACATAGTGAGAGAAAAGAAGAAAAAAGTTTTGTAAATAGAAAGATCACTGCCAGTATTCGACCTCAGGACTTTGAGAAAAACATAATTAGTCCTCTTACGACTGATACTTACTGCATGGAGACGGACGACATAATCGTGGGCAGCTTGGCGGCGCTCCCGCTCTCCACCAGCATCATGGCCTGTTTCATCTCCATCTTGTTGTAGAAGGAGATGAGCTGAGGCTCGGTGGAGCGTTCGCCTGCGATCAACCACCTCTTCACATAGGCCTTATTGAAGCGGTTCAGCCTGAGTGCAGCAGAGGAAGCCCTCATGTTGATATTTATACTGTCTGCACATTACCACACCACTACCTCATGCACTACCCACATCCCCCTATAAACCAATGTATCTCTACGTACAGTATATATAAATAAGTATTTGTATATATTGGTTTATTTTATTTCATTTTATCCTAATTTAAATATTTGCGTATATGTTCTTTGTGTGTGAGCGCCATGCTGTAAAACAACAAATAAATTAACCTTGACGGGCTCCCACTATCATTAATACTTAATTCAAATATTACATCAGAGGAGGGGTTAAGAAAATCATACTTGTCTTTCCAGTGATGATGTCCATAATGACCACATACGTCTTCAATTCCTGTGAGGAGATGATCCAGGAACTTAAGACAAAATGAGTTTTTATATGCTGTTAATTCTGCATGAAAATGAACAATAAGCAAAACAGAAGTTTGATCTTTTATATTTTTTTATGTCTCTGTTCCTCTATTGTAGGTCGTAAAAACTTCCAAGTATTATTTATCCAACAAATGATTATTGATCTCACCTGTGTGTGAATCTCCTCATTAATTGATCCTTTGCTTTCCTTCTTCTTCTTTACGGCCAGTAGCTCCACCAGAGGCCTGATTGTCATTCCCTAAACACAGAAACAGGACGTGAGGTCATGTGGATACTAACAACACAACAACAACAAAACCAGACCAGCAACTCCCGTGTTCTGCGAGGTAAAATGAGTCTGGTAGCTTTGAAGAAAGCCTAGATTACAGTGTCAGTTCCCGTCTGAAAAGGCCGTCTGACGGCAAGGTAAAGCTGTGAAAATATTCAAAATGTAGCGTACACTTAAAACTTTTTTTTTTAAGGGGGGCTAAAATATGCTGCCCTCATCTACAACAGCACATCTACTGTAGGTCATACACTCGTCTATATCCATGACGTTCCACTTCCAGGATTGCTCCGTTTCTGCCGGAAATTCCGCCGGCTTTCGTGTTGGAATTTTAAACCGGTGGATTTATGAGGACTCATAAATAAACTGCTCCTCTGCAGGGTAAATCCAGACAGCTAGCAAGACTGTTTGTCCAATCTGAGTTTTCTGTTGCACGACTAAAACAACTTTTGAATGTACACAAATTCCACCAAAACAAGTTCCTTCCCGAGGCTATTTTGCAGCGGCACTGTGTCTCTGCCCGGTGCTTAGTGCCACCCATGAAGATTGTGAGGAAGGTCTGGCAATGCGAGACTAGTTATACACTGACTCACAAGTACCTTACACAACCTCACTCCAAAAAGTCCACAACTATCCGTTTTACTTAAGAAAGTCAGGTTTGGTCATGAGTTAATTTAAGCCAAATAAAACACAGAAATGCAAACGTTTGTGATATAAAACACTCAAGCCCTCTCACCTGCACAATGACAGTGAAGAAGATGACCGTGATGATGGCGGTGAGGAACAGGTTCTTCATCTCGTTGTTGGTCAGCAGGAACCCCAGTGAGAAGGCAATGGCACCTCGCAGGCCACCGTAGGCCACGATGAACTGGTCCTTTTTGGTCAGCTTTACAATGCGGAATTTATTGATGATGTATGTGAGGCCAATGACTCCTGAAGAACAACATAATACAGTTTATAAAGGAAAAGGAATGGGAAAATGAAACATCATCACAGTACTTAATTTCATTTTTAGGGTTAAATATCTTCCTTTAAATCTTTGTTCATTCTTACAGGGAAAAGATGTTGTACTCATACGTGCAGAAACAGGACAATCAGAAAAAAAATTTAAATTCTTTTTTAAAATTTACAGGGAAATTAAATGGCCAGTGAAACCCGACCCAAAAACCTATTATTTTCTTTACATAAATAAAGACATTTGCACGATAACTTGATGCAGAAAAAGCACAAATTGTTGAAAATGAAATGTTTGACATTCAAAATTTCAATCTGCTCAAAAGTGGAGATCTCAACCCCCCCCCCCCATATGTTGAACCCAAAGTGTTGCTATCTGACCAGGTTTCGTTTCGTTTACTGACCCAGGACTCTGGACACCAGGCACAGAACCACCGTGACAATGACGAAGGTCCAGTTCCAGGCGTGAGGACCGGCCACTGTGGAAACACCGAGGAAGATGAAGATGAGCGTCTCGCTCACGCTGCTCCACATCTTCAGGAAATATTTGATGGTGGTGTATGACTTGTGGGAGATGTTGGCCTCTACATACGGCCGCATCACCACGCCACATGCTATCAACCTGTTTGTGACAGGAGGGGAACAAGGAGAGCGCTATGAACACCTGGTCAGCCAGTTAATTACTGAAAAGTTTAAAAGCTTCACGGAACAATATTCCTCCGGAAAAGAACAACCGTTACTCATCATATCATAAAGTTCGGCTACAATACAGAAATTAAAACACATCCCCTTCTAATTGAGACATGGTGCATTTGTTTTTGTTTGTTTTTATTACAGTTAGACAATAAAGCAAAACATAAAGAAGTAGTCTGGCATCTTGGGAAATATGATTTTCCCTTTTTCTTACAGAAAGTTAGCTGAAAAGAATGATACCACTCCGATGTGTGTGTCTTAAATATGAAGCTAGCGTGGTTAGCTTAGCTTAGCTTAGCATAAACACTGGAAGCAGGTGAAAACAGATAGTTAAACTACTACTGAAGTTAACAAAATTCACCAACCAGCTCCTCTTAAGCTCACTGATTAACATGTTCTGTCTCAGTTTCTTAATCCGTACAAAAACTGAAGTTTAAAAATAGGAAGTTGAGGGTAGCATGTCGGACTGTTTCTTGGAGTTTTGTTGAATGTTCTTCATCTCTTCTTCTTGATGCTAAGCTAACTGGCTGCAGCTTTAAATATAACATGCGGATATAAGCGTGGTATCGATTTTCTCATCTCACTCTGTGAATAGGCGCACTGCACAAAATGTCAAACTATTCTTTAAAGGTGCTGTGGGTAGGATTGTGAAGGATTGTGAATTGTCCATTTTTTATATATTTTTTCTTTAACGGCTTTATGTAGTTTTACTGGAACATAGGGTCAGTTTCAGCGAATATGACAGAAAGTTAGTTTTATAAGTCTTACCTACAGCATATTTAACAAGGACCAACTGGACCAAGAACAATCTTGTACATACAGGAGGAATTATCACAAACTTGGGTAAAGTTCTGATCACTCACGACATGATGCCTGACAGATGGAAGACCTCGGCAGAGAGGTAAGCCATGTAGCTGTAGAGGAAAACAAACAGGGGCTCGATGACTCGGGTGTGCGAGGTGAAGCGGGAGGTAAAGGCACCCAGGATGCCGTAGATGGCCCCCACCAGGATGCCTCCCAGTGAAACCACAAAGAAACAGACGACACCGAGGACGGCGTCGACCACAGTCACAGTTCCTGCGTGAGTAAACTCCTCGAACAGGTGATACAGGACCTGCACCGAGAGAGAAACACGCGTACTGAGACTTTAACTTTTCTTCACGGTAAAATGTCTTTGTGGCTCCCCGACCCTGCACTAGGAGGAGGTCACGTTCTTCGTTTGTTTGTGAACAGGATTTCTGTTCTGGATCAAGATGCAGATCCAGGATTTTTTCTTTTGAGGAGAGATTTTTATTTTATTTTTTTTAAACATTTTCACTTTTGCCTCATGCACTTCCTCCTCTTTTTATTCCTTGCTTTCTTCTACCTTCCTTTCTTTCTTTCCTTCCTTCCTCCTTTCCTTCCTACTTATTTCCTTTTTACTTGCTTACTTCCTTACTTTCCTTGTTATTACATGATTCCTTCCCTCCCTTCTCCTCTGCAGTTATAAAACAATTGAATCAGAATCCTGTGAATTTATCTCCTTTTTAAATTAAAAATGATTTAGCTGACGGCGCTTCTTCTTCCTCTCTAAACGTGTTACTAATTTTCAAATAATCTTGATAATTTTATTACAGCATGTATAATTTCATCTTGTAAATGATGCCCCCCCCCCCTTAGATGAATCTGATAATGTCCATTTCTGTGATAATATTGTTTAAATAGTTTGTAGCTGTAGTGCAGACAGTAAAGTGTGTTTTGGAGTCATTCATTTAAACATTTACTGTTTTCTATTTGCAAAGCATATATTTGTACACACTTTGACAGCAACAGCTCGTTATTAAATGCCACATGTAATCTCCAGCAGCCTCTGCCGCTCTAAAACAAAAAGCACAAATGTGAATTAGTTGATTACTGTACGCTCCATATTCTCAATGATTGCTCGTTAAAATGACTGATCTGATAATTGCCAATTAGAATAAATACAGACTGAACAAAAACAAGGACATGAGTGGATATAAACTTGAATTTACTGGTTTAATCTTTAACAATGTGCTGTATTTTATAAGATTATGCAGGGTTTTTTTTGTAAATGTAAATCTCGATGTAAAATGTAACCAGCAACTGTAGCTGTACGATTAATTTAGTGGAATAAAAAGTACAATATTTATCTCTGAAATGTAGTAGAGTACAAGTGCTAGGTAGCAGAAGATGGAAAGACTTAAGTACCAGCACCAGCACCTCCAGTAGGTGCTAATCGTTTTCAAATCAAAATGTGTAAGAACGAATCAGCTTATTGTAAAGACAGCGATTCATGTTTAAAGCAACTGTTTTTTAATAAGATAAATGCTGGAGGGGCGGCCCCTTGCTCACACAGTAGGAGCGTGCGCCCCATGTAGGCTGAGGCCTTTGCAGCGGCCCGGGTTCGAGTCCAACCTGCGGCCCTTTGTTGCGTGTCATCCCCCATCTCTCTCCCATCTTTCCTTTCTATCCACTGTCACTCTGAAATAAAGGGCCCCTCCCAAAAAATAAATTAATTAAAAGATGCTGGAATAATCTTACATATCATAGATTGTTTAAATAAATGTCCTATTTTCAGTGGATTTAAATTGATCTTGTATTACTTTATTTAACATGATCGTAAAAGGTGACATGTAGCTAAAAATACTAATTGCAAATCAGATCATAATCGCAATTTCTGGCTGAAAAATCGCCATTCAATCCCCCAACCAAAAACATTGTTCAGCCCTATCCCTATTCTTCAGCTCACTCACCACAGTGACGGCGTCGTTGAGCAGCGACTCCCCGAACACGAGGATGTGCAGCAGCTCGTTGATGTGGATCTCCTCGAACACGGCCAGGACGGCCACGGGGTCCACGGCCGAGACGATGGTGCCGAACAGCAGGCAGGACAGCAGGTCCACTCTGCCCAGCTGGGCTCCTTCAATCTGACACACAGCGTATATCATCCCGCCGATGAAGAAGGCGTTCCACAGAGTTCCCACCACCGCAAACACCAGGATGGTGCCCATGTTCTCTGTGAAGGGCCGGATGGGCAGGAAGTAGCCGGCATCGAGGATGATGGGAGGCAGCAGGTAGAGGAAGAAGAGCTTAGTGTCGAGGACGGGGGCTTCCTCTCCGATGGCTTTGATGATGCCACCCACCAGGAGACCTACGCCAATCAGCAGACAACTCTCCGGGACGATGTTTTGCACACTGGGAATAATGTGAAAACCTGAAGAGAGAGAAAGATTTGAACTTTTTACTCATGGAAACTTAAGAGAAAGACAAAAGAAAGACAAGCCAAAGTCATTCACTCAACAACCTAACACACAACCTAAGAATAATACCCATTCATCACATTTCTTTTAACTTAAAACGTTCCCAAATTTAAGCTGGGTAATAGTTGCCTGTCAGCACCTCGGATGGCTGATTGTGTTATTATATTACTCAGAAAAACAGTAGTTTTAGTCTCCTATTTGGAACTGCTTTCTTGTTAACTATTTTCTTCAAACACAGAGTAAAGCGGGCATTGATGTGGTTTACAATCACTCCATCCAGTGTCAGTGTCTACACTGGCCAATGTGGTTATTAAATTATCTTTATTATGTGTTTTCACTGCAGAATTTTTTTCCTACTCCAGATCTGATTTACTCCCCCCCCTCCATTTCAGACAGTTTCTTATTATTTTACCAAGAGATTTGACAAAATGTGATTTTTCAGACAGATAACCGTAAGATCAATCATTAATAAAGAGTTAAATAAATGCACAAGAACATGTTTCATTAGTCAAGTAGCAGTATGAGTAAATACAAGACGCAACATTCACTGCTTAATGACCCTGCAGTACATAAAACACATTTCTACTGTGTATCAACATTTAGACATTACTGTGTGCATTAGAGCAGCAGTTTGAGGTGACAAAAAAAATTCTCTACTCAAGTTCTACTTCAATGCAGCGTCCTCATGAAATATAAAACATGTTGTTGCAGCTGCTGCTGCACGGAGAACAAACAGCCGGTTTATCGGAACAGAACAGCTGAACCAAAATATCTGTGTGGGTTAAAGTTTATGCATGTAATCTGCATTCAACTTGGATGTACTCACTATTATTTGCCTTTAGTGAATGTCACTTAAATAAGAAATTAAGGCCTGCTACTAACGGTCAATCTTATTGCTGATTTATTTGTTTTTGATTTATCTTTCAGTCTATAAAATGCCAGAAAATAGGGGAAAATTACTATCACAAGTCCTCAGAACCCATGGTAACGTCCTCGTATTGCTTGTTTTGTCTAACACTCAGTCCTAAACCCAAATATAATGAATATACAATGATATTAAACAGAAAGGATCTTCAAATCCTCACATGTGAGAACACAAAACCAGCAAATATTTGTCATTTTTTCCCCAATGAACTGCTCATCTGAAAGGTTGAATAAAAGGGCTGATACAGTAGATAGATGCTGAACAGAACATTGTCACTGCTCCTTTGGTTTTATATTTGGCCCGTTTGTCTCTCAGCTGAATGAGGCCTTGACATTCAGTCTCTCTGTGTGTGACTCGTGAATGCTGTGGTAAGGAATATTTCTGCGATGTTTTATGCAGTCAGTGGTCCTGTGTGCATCCGTACTCGCCCCCCGCCTATCCTCTGAACACTGAGATCTTTGTTATCAAGCAGTGAATTAGGACAGAAGGTTGGACCGGCCCTGGTAGACAACAGCAGGACAGAACAGATAAGATGCCACAGAGCTTCATCATGCTCACTCAGCCAACGACAAACTGCAGGAGAGATTCCTTCAGCCAATCAGGATCCTCACTGCTCGGTGTTTTCACATTCAACATGGCGGCATGGGGGATGATGCAGTAAAGTCAAACACACATTGCGGGTGGTAATAAAATATTTTTGAAATACTTCCTTTTTAATGCCAATTATACTTGTACTCCACTACGATATACAGGCAAATACTGTACTTTTTACTGCTACATTTATTCATACAGTTATTTTTATTATCAATTAAATGGCTGATTTTTTTTTGATTAATCTATTAGTCGTTTGGTCTATAAAATGTCAGAAAAATGTCCATGCTTGTTTCTTGAAGTCCAAAGTGGTGTCTTTAAATGTTGTCTTTTGTCGGTCCAAAACACAAAGTTATTCAGTTTAATGATTTTAAACAGAGAAAAGCAGAACATCTCCATATTTGAGAGGCTGAAACAGCATTTTCTGCCATTTGTGCATGAAAAATGACTTTAACCTATCACTTATTATAAATCTCCACAGAGATACATTTAATCTCTCAAATTAGTCCGAACAACTGCCTCCAAACCTCTTGCAAGGTTGAATATAAACTCTAATCCTTCACCATTTGCTTCCTCTACAGACAGACAGGCGCTCGCGTCATCAAACTCTTCTTAAAATAAGTTTGTGTGGCACGGAAACATAACTGAAGCAGTCTGAGGAGACACGATCTGCAGTCTGTTCCAGCCTGCAGCAGAGAGGAGCTTTGTGGTGTATACATTATTTAAAATTTTTCACATAAATATGCTATGTAGAAGAACATATAATGTTGCAACTTGTGTTTTTTCTTCTTCTTTTGGCTGTGTGAATGTGTTAAAGATGGATGTTATATATTTTTTTGATGTCAAAAGTAACTACCTGTAGCTGTAGGCTATTTTTTGCAGTAATTACAGTATATAGTATGTATATGTATAAAAAAGTTGCTTGCTTGGAATGCATTAACATAAAAGTTGTTTAATGGACTGGATGCACCCCAGACTCAACATTTTTTGTCATAAATATTTTTGGAAGGTGAATCTGCAGAAGGGACAAGGAGGGCAAAATTATTATTGTCAGTTTATTTTTAAATTAGAATTTAGTACAACTTTTACCACCTCAATGAAGAACTAAGATTATCTTAATAATAAATGATTAAACATGTTTGGTAAAATGTATATGATACTGGTAACCTGACATTTTTGGCTGCTGCCAGGAGAACATACTCACACCAAACTCCATTCGAAATTCGACTAATTTAACAAAAATCTTTCTATTACCAACCTGTAAAATGCCACTTTGTACCTTTAACAGATCCTGAAGAGATAATTGTCACACGTTTCCAGTTTGTCAATGATTACTCAGCAGCTGGTTGTTTCTATATTTAATTTAACATTTGATGTATTGGTATTTCACTGCTTGCTCTTTATGACTGATTATTGCATTTTCCCCCTCTTTTCTGCTGTTCTGCCTGACATTTTGTTATAAAATAGACTTACACTTGCCCCTCACTAATGCTGAAGGTGGGAGTATTGGTATTTCGGCAGCAGGGAATCCCTTCGTTTGTGTCACTCACCAAGTTTCATGAGCAGGGCCAGGAGGATCCACAGAGAGATCTCAAAGGGCTTCCTGACGTGCTCGTAGTTGAAGGAAAGGACCGGGAAAGCCTTTTTGTGAGCAGTAGAGTTAGTTTGATTATGGGAATCCCCTTGTGTCTCTCCGGCTGGATCCCTCCCCGTCTCGTTGTTTTCCGAAACAACATCACGATTCGCAGAGGCGACAGAGACGAAAACGAGCAACAAAACGCACATTAAACCCGTTAGAGGCAGAAAGGAGCTCCTCCGGGCGAGACGGAGCTCAGCCATTTTTAGGTGGTTTGACAGGTCAACTGCTGCTGATGCTCAGCTCTAGATCCGATGAAGATGAAGATGAGGATAGTACGGGAAGCCAGCGTGGTGCGCAACGGAGAAGGGCGCTCTTTTACGCACAAACTCCCCAGGCATTTAAAACTACACTTAGTTGTAAAACAACAAACGGTGATTTATGTTGCAAACAAGCTACTGTCATCGGTGGAAGATTTTTTTTTTTAAATTCACATTTTTTACTCGCCCGCTGAGATCATTTTAAGCCGGGAGAGTTGTTGCCTGGTTGTTTCAGACCGAAACTCTGAGAGCTTCATTAAGTATCAACCGTTATCAGACCAATTTCTCACGCTGAACTTTTTTTCTCTGTACGTTAAAAGACATCAGCTCATCCGACGCTTAGCCGGAGAGACGATGACATCTGCTGGCGCGGAGGGCCACAACGAGCACCTAAAGTTCACATCTGTGAAGGACGCATTGACTGGAGCTTGAATTTTAAAGGTGCCCTGCCACATGTATTTTATTATTTTGTGGTAATGTCTGCAGTTCTGCCATGGACTTTGTCACAGTTTTTGTGGAAAAAAATGCCTTGGTGACCTTGTTTCAAGCCATTCTAGTGTGGTATATAGAAAGCCTGCAGGAAGACTCAGCTCCATTTGGGCCAGTTCTCATTAATATTCAACGAGCTAAGCTGCTTGACTCTGATTGGCTAACAGCTAGCCAATGAGAGCCTGGTTATCAGCATCCTTTAGCCAGCGCAACTGGGTGAGCTCATGAATAGTAATGTGGCAACAGGCAACATGACGTCAGACTGACCAGCTTTTGTAATTGGTCTGATTTCTCCAGTTATTTCTTTTCAGTGGCTAAAGCTGACAGAACAAGTTCATTTTCACATTCACAATACAACACAAACTTATGGACCTAACATATTTAAAAAAAAAAATATGCAACTAAAAACAGTTTTATGTGGCAGGGCACCTTTAAAAAAGGAAGTAGCCTACATTTACCTATACTCATTTGCAAATCCAGTTTAAATACTGTACTTAAAGGAGAATTACAGTCAATTTCAACAGGTAGCTCTGTTTTTTAGTTTTTTTTTTATTTGTAGTGCGGTCAGTAGCAAGACCAATGAAAACAATCGGTGCAGTCTACACCGTATTGTCCTCCTGCTAGATTTTGCACCCAACAGGCTTAAACAACAGGCTTCATTGGTCTCGCTACTGGCAGCACTACAAATTGAAAAAACAACAACAGAGCAACATGTTGTAGGATTCTCCTTTAAGGTTCCTCAGAGGGAAGATATAATTTGATGAATCATGACAAGAGGACTCTGCTGCCTGCTACCCAGGGAGGATCCATCAATCTGAATAAGAAATCAATGTTTTCACTGGAAATCTCTGTCTCACACTCTGATTACCCGAGATGATTCCAGTTATTCTCTCAACTTCTCAAATAAAGTAAAGTAGAATAAATTATTTGAAAATAGCGTCCAGCTTCTAGATGAGTTCAGAATAAACAAAGGCAGCTCCCACATCCTCTGTGTGTGTATCAGACCCCAGTTGAGAGGAATTAGTAAAACCAACAACAGTGTCCAGTTCCCACAGTGTCAGAGCTTGTCCTCTGGCTGCTGTCTGGCTAACGGAGGCTAAGGGAAACATAAATCTAGAGCTTGATTGTGTTTGACAGGGAGTGAAGGGTTGTAAAATAAACACGTAACAAGACCAACAAACTGTTGTTGAACTGAAAAATACAGCCTGGTTTTGTTATAACCCTACCAAACTTGTAGCACTTGACGCAGCTACCCAAACCTGCATATTGTCATCAATTGAGTAACAGAACAAGCTGTAAACACAACACTAACATTTTACAGGCGATTCGTGTACAGTGAGTTTTATTAGAGCCGAGCACCAAAGTGCCAGGGGCCCAACATTATTGTATGCATCTTTGCTGTACTTTGGTAGACGCCAAAGACATGACAAAGTGGACAATAAAGTTAATCAGCTTTCAAATCCAACTATAGCACAATTAACCTAGACATTTAATGGAGCAGCTTGTTTGAAGCCCACCATAGTGCCAAAACCAGGGTAAAAGCAGGATCTGCCTGATAATAGCGCCATTTCTGATTGGCCCCCAGCTTCTATGACGTGCCTGCAAGCGCATGCACGGAAAAGACAGTGGTAGATTGAAGCAAGTTTAAAATGGAATCAGGAATAAAAGAAAACCTTCAAAACATCAGTATATAGAAGTCTGCACACAGATGTCAAATCTGTAAACATATTTATTTGAGAATTACATCAATTTACCAACTTTGTTACTACACAAAGTAAATAATTTGAATTTCTATTAGTGGCATTTACATATACAGACAAGCCCTTAATTAAATTCTAGTACAAACATGAACATTTACATTTAGCGAAATGTTAGATGCCCTGATGAAAAAAGCTTTAAATTTAGCTGCTTATACTCTGCTTCGTGAATAAATACTCAAAGCTATAAAGTAATGTTGCTTTAGGATTTACAATCTAAATTCAATACATTAAGGTGCTAAAGTACAACAAACCAATGATTTGAGTAAAATACTTTGAAGAAAAAGTTGACACTGGGTAGGGCTTTGTGGCCTAAACTGGTGTGAATCCTATTTGAGGGACACTTGCGTTCATCAGTAATTATCCATCTGAGCATTTAAAAATGCTGTATGGAGTTCCCCAAGGCTCCATTCTCGAGCATCTTCTGTTCCATATTTAAATGCTACTAGCACTGTCTCCCTCATGTCTTTTTATTGGCATTGTGTTTCTGTTATATCTTTTCTTAATGCCTTTCTATCTTATGTAAAGCAGTTTGAATTACCTTGATGTTGAAAGTTACATTAAATAAGGTACATCAAATGACTCGCCATGGCTATGAATAAAAAGTGTGTTTGTGACTAATTTACAATAAGCTTGTGTGCTGAGATAATTACCTACTTAATTGTTGTATTAGATTTTCTGTGGTTATTTTCAAACATGTTTTGTTGTACTATAAAAAGCAGGAAATAATAATGGCTGCAGGTCTAACTTTAATGCTGAGATCCTTCTTGAAAAATAAAAAATATAATCACTAATGAAATTAAAGGCAACCTGCACAAAATATGCAGCGTGGTCAAACTGCAGGCTCACTTATATTGCTTATAAATGTTGAGATTGCAAAGAAAGTGTAAATTGGTTGAACAAATGTTCCTGCTGAGACTGAGTAATGACTCACATTTTTCTCCTGGGACACTTAGATTTTCCTTCAAACAACACCACAAACACATTTACCCTCTCGACCTCCATCACAAACCTTCTGCAACGTACACAAAAAACAATCTGCCACATAAACCACCCACATGGCTTCTCACTAATCTCAGGCATTTGGATGTTTCATATGGACCCTCTCTGCCATCTGCCTGGCGCTGTACAGAGACACTCCCATTCCCACTGTGGCCATCGTCATGGCAATGGGATCAAGGAGACCGCTCTGAGGCTGCATCCGGACCTCACCTGAGACCTGCCTCTGCAGACAAGACGGACAGAGAGATGAAGATAGATAAGACAGTAGTTTACCACACTAGTCTGATCAGGTAGCAGTTACAGTGGTAGTACAGTATGCTTATTTTTCACATTATGGCCACAATGTGTATACTGTTTATGTGTACATGGCAGCTAAAAAACGTTTTGTAATGGCATATGTTTTGATTGTGACAATCCTGGTAAAATGTGGTGTTGATTTCAGTCCTTCATACTGTTCCTAGTTCGGGGTAGAGGTTTTGTGGGGGTTTATGCACCACTTTGGTCCAGACTGAAATATTCAAACAACTACTTGAGGGATTGCCATGATATTTCGGACAGATATTCATGTTCCTCCAGGATTAATTTTAATAACTTTGGTGACTTTCCATCCAGCAACATCGCCAAGTCAAAATTATAATTTGGTTCATGACCAAATACCTGCAAAACTAACGACTTTCCCATCAGCCTGGAGCGGTTTTGTGTTTAGTTCTGCTAATTAGAACATATTAACATGCTAATATGTTGAAAATACAAATCTGTAATGCATCACTTTTAATAAAGCAGCTGCATTAAAGTTCTGCTTCTGTCTGTCCTCAGTTGTGTGTGTCTGGTAAAAGGGTGTTCAGTGGTATGAATTGTTTCATACAGTTCAGTACTAAAACTGGACTCACAGAAGCTCTGTTATCATGTCAGCCTGTTTGAGATCTTTCAGCAAGCTTTTAAGTATGTATAGAATTTATTTATTGTCAGATTTCGGCTCTGATAGTATCAGCGTCAGTAAATACTCTTTCGTGCAGCCTCACACGAGCTGTGAGGGTGAGTCTGAACAGGTTATATAACGTAACCTCCTGAGACGAGCTCTTATAATATCAAATCACTTCACCTGCCTTTTTAAATTTAAAACGTGTATGAAGATAATCTGTCAAGTATTAACACCACATATGTTTACCTTCGGAGTGGATTGATTTATCTGTGTGTACATCCTATTTCTTTGTGGGAAACTAAACATTTTTGGGAAATGCTCCAGCTATGGGGACTAGTCAAATAAAACATAAAGAGAGAAATAATACTTTTGTGCTCTGAGTGATTGTGACCGACCTGGAGGAGACGGAAGTATCCTGGTGTCAGTCGTCCCAGTCTGATGATCATTTCTGCTCTTGGACCTTTCTGCAGGGGAGCCAAAACTGTCATCACTCCTCCACAAGTTCATGTTTACAATGTAGAAAGTGTAACACATTTTTTTTTCCATCAGTAGTTCTCGAACAAAGCTGTTTCTATGTAACCTCTTCTCTCAAGCTGCATATCTTTATAAGCTGTGAGTGCTTCAACCAGAAAGTGAATTCCTCTCCTTAGATTTTTCTTATTGATCTGTAAAAGTAAAACTACCCAGTATTTTGTTAAGACAAAGTGTGCAAAGGTTTCTGTTTCTTTTTATAATCTTGTGACCCCTGAGATTCATGTTGAGACCCCTTGGGAGGAACCTGACCTCTTAAACCACCGGTTTAAAAAAAGGTTGCATTTTGAGACATTTTTCCGTCTAGTTTATCTGCAGATAATCTAAACTAATATTGTTTATTATTAAAACAAAACTGTTTTGTAATTTACTTTTAGAAAAGCAAAAAATACAGATCTGCTCAGCCTATGGAGCGTCACTGAATGCAAAACTCACAATCTTTAGTACTTCCATTTTCCACGCTTTTCATCAGGAGTCATCTCAAGTCTTCTTTTAAAAGTAATATTCTAATCAATATTCAGTCAGCTTTTCCACACCAGAGTGTTGCATGTTGACTCTACTGTCATACTTTTAAATAGTTTAATCTCTCTGTGTTTAGTTATATTTACTTTAATCATCTGTTAGTACAAACAGAAGCCAAATAAGTTATTTGTAAGACAACCTTTAAAACACAAAGTAGCTCCACTCAAGCTGTAACTCCTTCTGTCTGTTGAAACCTGACATTCTCCATTGCTTTAAAATCTTAAACCATTTGACTTTATTAAATTTAAATGTCATTAAAATTAAGGATTGGCGATATGGCCCTAAAATAATCTCACGATATTTCAGGGTAAATCTGCCATAATATAATTCTTGATCATATGACAAAATACTGAATAAATTAAAACAATATTTTTAAGTACAACAACATACAATTGCAATAAGTGTTACGGTTTTATATGCCTGTATACATTTTAAACGTTTGCCTTCAAATATTCAGTAAAAGCTAAAAAAAGAAATCTCTCCGAGTACATCTAAATAGTTTGAATAATAATAATTAACAGGCAATAACGTCAACAAGTCAGAATATTGCCATTATTATAATGTGATTTTTTTCCCATAAAAAATGGTACCCGTATAATCGTGAACAATATGATATGGCCCAACCCTAATTCAAATGTGAATATGAAACCAAGTTGAATATAAATTAATTTCAAGTTGTACCAAAAAGAAGAGTTATTTATCAGTCTTTAGATAAAACAAAGTCTCACAGTTTGAAGTTAGTTACGAGTCCTCAGGGAGTTGATGAGCAACCATCAGCGCTCACCCTCACCTTCATCGACGGCTGCAGCAGCTCAGCACCCGCAGACAGACATGTGAAGCCCCTCAGCAGCCTGAACAAACAGTGGCAGCCTGTCGTACTGAAGAGGTTCCTGTGTGTCCCTGCTCTTTTGTACAGTGTGAACGTCCCAGTCTGACGGGGCTCAACACTCACAAAGCTGCATGAAAAGCTGCGGCCTGTCAGAGATGATTTGGTCACCCAGCCAGTAAAATGGGTGAGAGCAGAGAGAGAAGAAGAGGCTCTGTGCAGCATGTTGCACGCTTGAAGGAACATGTGTGTTAATGCACTGCAGAGACTTATGTAACCCAGAAACACTACAGAGAAAATATTTTTAACAACTGTCATAAAAGGACCTGGGTGCCACAGCTGCCAAACATACTGCATGAGGATTAACTTTTACTGGATATAATAAGACTTTTGTTTGTATGTTTAAAGTAATTTAGTAATCCATGTCCAGGGCCTCACTGTTCATGTTGTTTATATAAAGGTAGCATGTTGGAGAATTAATGCATAGAAACAAATCTAAACATTTTAATTATATGTTTAATGATCTGAATGTTGTGGAAAAATGTTTACAAATCAAATTCTTAAATTACCTATTACGTTATCTGAAAAACATTTATTTTTATCTTTATATAACATTTATTTATTTAATATACATGAACAGTTGTACGTGTCAGTCAGTTTGATGCACTGTGTGTGTGTGTGTGTGTCTGTTTAAGAGGACTGGAGGAGGACTAGACTACAAGGTTCTGATTGTGCACATCAAGTGACCTCATGTCTCAAGTCTCATGTCCGATAAAAACACTTCAGTATCTACAGACACTGGGAACGGAATTAGAAGCTATGAGAAATAAACTATAATGTTAGCAATGTTCTGCAAAGTTTAGTTTGTTTTGTGTTGGGTGTAGATTAAACTCTAAGATAAAATAAAGATGCAACAGTAATGTAAAAGGCTTGTATTAAACATCACTCTTTTACAGATTCAGTGCTGAAGTATTCTGGGTCCTGCGTTGTAGGTCCCACTTCGTCCTGACCTGCAGCCTTGATGGGAGCTCTAGCCAGCGTCAATTTTACTCCTGCAGGCCCTTGAGAATCTGTCCTCTCTACAGACATCACCTTTCCAATGAAATGCTGAAACACAGAGCAAAACACAGCATGGGTAAATCATCGGTGAGTACATCTTCTTGTTGTTCTGCTCAGCTCTTTGTCACAAGATGGTGAGTTGAGAGTAGATATATTTTCACTGATTTCCCTTGCAGCTGTAAAAGGATTTAAGGTTAAACAAGTACTATTTTTACAGCCTCAGTGCACAAAATTAACATTCTGGCAATAATGATTTCCTCAATAATAATTACTTCTCCAAGTGTTGTGATTTCTGGCTTTTATTTGGCGTTTTTGTGAAGCAGACACAACAAAAGGTCCCCAAATTATGCTGCAAGATATTTTTGATAAAGCGGGTGAAAGAACTGTGCAGAAGATATTGTTGCAGTTCCTCCTGTTTACCAGTCGGGGTCAGTAAAAGTCTGCTCACTTATTGTCAGAAAAACTGATTTAACCACCTTGCTGAACATACTGCAGGTTGTGAGCCTTTCAATCCTCTTAAAATCTGCAATATAAATGTTGTGTGTCAGTGAGAGACCTCTGTAAGATGAACTGCAGCATCCTCGTGCTTTGGGTTGGGTCTAGATGATTCAAGATATTTCTCCCTCTGTGCTTTTACTTCCTGTACATAAAAAAGGCAGCAAAACATAAAAACACCATTCTTTGTAACAGCAATGCTGACTTGAGGTTATATCTGCGGATGTTAAAGATAAAAACCTTTAGGATCTCATAGTTGGAAGTCTTGGAAACGTAACTGTCCCAAGACTTGGCTGTAAGCTCCCGTTGCTTCCAATGAGACTTAATCTGCAACATAAAGACACAAAAAAACATTCAGATTATGAAAACAAGATGTCTGCCGTGTCTACATAGGTACAGTGAACTCTCATAGACAAATTACTTTCAGTGACAACGTGCATCAATTTAAATTTATTAGAAAGCAATCACAAACTTGCACTCTCTAAAAATATATATTTTCTTAAATAAGAAAATGCTTTGAAAGAGTCTGGAGTTGCCTCAAAATACTGTGTATTTTGGGATAGTTGGGCCAGATTCATTCATTCAAGTTTGTGCAATGGTTCATGAGAAAAAAAACAAATATCATCAGCTGACTTTCACAGATGTTATTTCAGTTGTCTATTTGTGGTTACTGCATTAAACTCTCAGCACCTCTGTGTACATAAACTCCTCCTCGCCGATTTCCTCCTCCTCCTGTAGCTCCAGGATTCTGTTTTGTTCTGCTGCGACCCTCCTTGCCGTGTCCTCAGAAATCTTACAGATCGTACTCAAAGCCTCCTTATCGGGGGTGATTGGTGTCACACCGTCCAAACTCAGCTCCCTGCTGATCTCTTCCCACACCTCACCGACCTACAGCCACATGACAGACACCTCAATGTTCAAAGTGCTTCTGTGTCTGAAACAGAAGTCTTTGCTTGCCGTATTAAAAATAAACTTCAACATATTTGCAGGGGATATGTTGATAATTCTAGAGTTTAAATATGCAACCAGGAACATTTTGTGCCCATATTTTGCTTATTGACACTAACTCTATTTGACTCTTTCATTAACGTGATTACAACATCTTTCAAATTATTGTGATGGTGTAAAAAATGACACAATCCTGCTTAAAACTGGTGCAGGAACTCCAGGTGCAAATCCAACTAATTTCATACCCAGTACTGGCATTCTCTTTGCTTAATAAACAGCAGTTCTACCTTGAAGTCCAGATATCTCTTGACGATGCTCAAAGTCACATGATGTTTTCTTGACAGTCCAGGAAGGTCTTGAAAACCTGCATTATTGTTTTTCACAACATAGTTTTAAAATTTCAGCATACTATACATCTCTTTTTTCAAGTTAACTGTAGTGCTAATTTGATCAAGGCTGTCATACTTTCCTTTGTACATCATTACAGTATTTTAGCATTACGGTAACTAACCTTGCATGTCAAAACCTCATCCAGCCTTTAAATGATATAGACATACAGTATGTTTTGTTTTCTACAACATGGTTTAGACTACAGATTCTAGGCTACATGATAGAAACAACATTATCTACATATCGACAGATGTATTGTTTAAATAAGTGACATTGTATTTATGATAATTCTTTAATAACTTCTTACCAAGTTTGCAGAAGATGGAGTAAATCTTTGACCGCAGGTTCTCTGATAGCTCCAGAACTGCTGAACTCTGTACGTTAGCAGGAAATGACCGCTGGGTGTCCTCCTGCTGGTAATGACTGAGGAGGGGCCTCCGGGGATCTTAAAGTGAAAAAGTGAAAAAGTGAAAAAGCCGAAAACTAATATGAGATTCAAATTAAAATCATTGGTTAATCCTTTGCTTGGCATGTGTTGACACTTTGTCTTGCACTTTCCTACAATGTGAAAAGTATGACTTTTGGCTCTACTTCAGACAGTATCTTGAAACATGTTAGTTAAGGGCTGACGTCACACCTGATGATCTGCCAACCAACAGGTTAGTGTAGCTACAAGTGACTGCCATATTTCATAAAAACACTGTATGTTACTGTAACTGCACTTCCTCACAGTCTTGTCAATGTCTCATTATTGTTGATAAAACTGTTTGAACCTCTCCCCCTGGCAGAAGGTTGCGTCCATCGGGACCAAAACCTCATGCCTCTGCAGTCAGCCTCATCAACAAGGACCCAGACCCCCACTGACATTGACTCTTAATATTTCAAATTAATGTTCAATATGTTTGTTTGTTTATGTGTGCACCAACCACCAAGGCAAATTCCTTTTAAGTACTAACTGCAATTAAACTTTCTGATTCTGATTCTGATTAAAGTCTGCAGACTGACCTGAGATTCCTCCGTGTTGGTTTCGGCTGACTCTGAGCTCTTCCTCCTCGTCCCTCCACAGCTGCAGCAGGAAACTGGGAGCCGTCTGACCGCTACGGTCCCTCCAGCTCAGGATGTGTGACAGAGTGTTGGGGTTGTCACATAACTCCAGCAGGGTCGCGAGAACGTTGCAGTGCAAGCATCTGGGGCATGACTGAAGAGAGACACCCAAACAGTTTCTTATCAGTTCTTTTGATATTTTGGTGCATTATAGACACACAAGTACAACAACAAATTCAGTTAAGCTTCAAGGATTGGAAATCAATCAGCAACTTACACTGAGTAAGTCCAACAGAAGAGACACACCCTCTTTCGCCAAAAAGTAATCTTCTGTGGTGTAGCAACCCACAATGCAGGACCTGATGGGATACACACTTTCTTAACTGCGGGGTAACAATGAGTGCTTTCCTTCCTGTTTGTCTACCAAATTCTCCAAAACCCAAATGTGAATTATAATAAATCAATGCAAAAGCCAAGTGTAAAAAACATGGGTATCAGGATGACATAAATAGTTTAGCGATCAAAAGGAGGTAAGAGTTAACTATGTTATATCAAAATTATTATTTTATTGAACATGAAGTTAAATAATAAACATTTTCCTAGGGATTAAGTTGAAGTTTAAGAAAATATTAAAATCAACATTCATTACCATCTTAAATAAAGATAAATATTAGACATACTATAACCAAAGATCTCTGTGTCCTCAACAATAGTTACACACTTGAATGCAACCAAGACAAATTGGACAAATATAAATCTGAATCTTAATTCAGATCCTGAAAAGAAATAATGACTAACAGAGACATCCATATGCCTTCAGCTAAGGAAGAAACATTAATGTGGACAGTTGTAAACTGACTCTGGAAATGACAAGTGTAAATGGGGCATTTGGTGGTATGTTTCATTATAATGAATAGGGGAGTGGTGGCCTAGAGGTTAAAGAAGCGAGCATAGACCGGGAGGTTGCAGATCCACAAAAAGTGAAAAAGCAGCAATTGACTGTCCCTCATCACTGAGGTGCCACTGAGCAAGGCCCTTAACCCAAACCAGTCGCCAGCAGATCTAACTGTGGTTGCACTGGGCAGCTTTCCAGGTGAATAAAGGTTGCAAAAAAAGCCTACATATGTTCCTGCACATTTTGTATTAATAACAATCAAATTGAATTGAATAAATTCCAACAGTTAATCATTAATTATGAAAGTCAGGGTTTAGCTGAACTGACCACACGCAGTCCACTGTGGAGAGGATGAGCTTGTTGTGTCCCAGACCGCTGTAGAACTTGTTGGAGCCTTTCCTCAGGAAGTGAACTGCCATCTCAACTCCTTCTGATCCAAACAGTTCCTGTAGTACACAGGGCAGAACACACCAGGACTGTCAGTATGGAGATGCTGTATGTTGCTGTAACTGAAAATGTAATGTTGTGATCTGAGCATGAGCTCTGATTGATAAATACAAAAATCATATTAGTGTTTTAAGTGAAAGTGAGATGAAATAACAGTAAGTTGTAAATTTATCATTATTAAAAAATCTTCACTTAAAGCTCTAAAGCAAAAACATTGCATTTATTAATGTGATAATTAAAGCAACAATGTTTAAATTGTTTGAAAATGTCTTTCTTTGGCAGTAACCAAGTACTAGTATCAAATAAGACAAACATGGCAAACACTGACCACATCAATTTTCACCGGCATTGTTTATGTTTTTACAAATAAAAAGTTGTTCTCTCGTCCATCTTTTAAACGGACTATATCTTTATCCTTCTGCATTGTTTGTCTATGCTGTTTTTCATGTATTGCATGCCGTAAAACCAATTGCCCTCCAGTGACAAAAAAAGTTGAAAGTTGAAGTTAAAAGTCACATAGTGTAAGTTAACTACTTCTTAGCTGTCTCACAGTGACTTTGTAATTCAACAGGTTAGTTAAAAAGAGCTTTTTTGGCTGCATAATCTCAGCTTTACCTTTCTATGCATGTCACTCTCACACAACGTTGAAAGTATCAGTTGAATATCTGACTTTATCTCCAGGGTGACTACATCCTCCTCATCAGGACTCGCCTCCATCTGCATCAAAATCCCTGAGAGAATACAACAGGTACGTCTGTATTGACCATGTTTATTAAGTAAAATGTTTCTACTGATGTTGAGCACGTTTTAATAAAATTTACCGAGGAGCTGGTTGATGGTTCCTTGGTCACAAAGGTCCAGGTGGACTGAGTCTTCACCTAAAGACGTCACAGATCTCAGCACTCTGATACAATGTCGCATCTGAGCCTTCTTACTGCCTCTTTCTCCAGTGTCACCCTGACCAAAGAGAGCATCTGGTGGAAATAAATAAGTATACTGTAATAAAAATAGACTACAATACCAAAATTATGGGGGAAAAAAAACACAGTAATGGGGTTACAGCATCCAAAAATGTTATTTGCATGTGACAGGTTGTATGGAAGTTGCAGTTGAATCACTTAAAACGGTTGAAGTATCAGTTGAAGTTCTGTAAGCATCTACAACATCTCCGAGTGAGTGAGCGGTGACTCATGTTTTGCTCAAGGGCACTCGGACAGGACACATGAATGTTGGAGTTTGACCTTTGACATTTCCATTCCAGGACAGTCTCTCTTTAGTCTCTTGTGAGAAAGGTTTTCCTTGCTGCTGTCGCACCAAATGCTTGCTCTTGGGGGGAAATTGTTGGGTCTCTGTAAATTATAGAGTGTGGTCTAGACCTACTCTATCTGTAAAGTGTTCTGAGATAACTTATTTTATGACTTGACACTATAAATTAAAACCGAATTGAAATTGAATTGTTTGTCTGTTTTGCAGCATCCTCACCTTGAGCAACGCACCAGTCCAGAATGAGCAGCAGACACGCGTTCCCCTGACAGGACATGTAGTCATCCAACATAAGTGGAGCAAGGGTGGAGAGGACTGCCAGCGCCTGCAGCTGGAGCTCCTCCTGCTGGACGGAGGACCACTGACGTGAGGCTGACCAAGGCTCAGACGAGGCAGCAGGCGGCTTTACAAGCGTCAGCAGAACAAGCATAATACTTTCCTCTTTATACAGCTATGAGAAGAAACATAGAGGGAACATGCAGTGTGTTAAAAATGTGACCTTTAGTCAAACAGTTAAAGAGACTCTTAGTGTGACACTGAGTGTGGGACTGACCTGCAGGGCACCTAAGTCCTTTGACAATAAAACCAACAGATTCAAAAGCAACTTCTTCATTTTCAAGTCTTCGTTATTGTAGGTGAGTTTGAGGTTGTGGACCAAAGGGTTGTGACTTTTCACTAAAACATAAAGGAAGCCATTTTGTTATCATAAAAGATGCTAATGTAACTGTATTTGTACTGTAATATTTCAAATTAAAAAATTAGCCTAAGAGTGGCCTCACTCTCTGGAAATGTGACCAAAACCACCAGCTGTTTGGCAAATGAACTCTCCTAAAAATAGAAACATAATGTCAAGCAAATTGTGGTGACACATTTTACACACCTTATCAATATGTGACTATAAATATCAGCTACAGTGTGTTTCCATTATACAATGACCTATCCTGTACTCACAACAAGCAGAGAGTTTGGATTTTCCGCGACGAGAGTTGTGATCACAAGCAGATCATTTCTGAGTTGGAGGTCAGATTGTCGGGATCCGCTCATCAGCTGGTGAAAAAATGCTTCTTTCAGTGATCTGATGAACAAATGAACAAAAAGTAAATATCCAGAAGCTCTTTGTAGAGCACAAAAGTATTTATTTTTTTAGAGGGTAGACATTAATTAATCCTTAACTCATATAACTTTAAGTTTGTTGATTCATTTAAAGGGATTCACATTTTAGGTTTCTATCGGTTTCAAGATTTGTTCTCCCTAAGTACATCAAAAGTCATTAAAATAAATGAACTCTACAAACACACACTGTCCTCATCAATCACATATGAAAACATGTTAAGCCCACAAGAGACATACATGACACACTCCATGCTGCTGAGCTGAGCAGTGACCTCCTTGCTGCCTCTCTCCAGCAGGTTCCAGAGGATTTCGGTGGAGCGGAACAGGACCTGACCGGATGGGTCGGGTTCATTCATGTGGAGACAGATCATCTCTGCTCCTCGTGCATTCAGTATTAATGCACAGTTGATATCTGTGGTTGTAAAATGAAATGCGATTGATGTGATTCATGATAAAATAACCCACTGACTTGTTGACATTGACACAATGACACTTGTGTCATCACTGTTTTGATTGTTTATCTGATTGTTATTCGTTCATGAGATGATTTATGCACTTGAGAGCTGACTACTTTATCTAATGAAGGAGGTTAGATTGACATGTCTGACAGATCCCCTCCTCCACTACCTAAGTGGATCCAGAATAAAATCAGCTACTGACCAGAGGAGCTGGAGAGTATCTGAAGTGTCTGCAGGAGCTGCAGCTTGATGGCGGGCTGGTCGTCCAGAGCGGCCATGGAGAGGAGCAATGTCTGAGCCAGGTCACTGCGCTCCAGCAGCTGCAGCCTGTAGCCTGGAGAGGTTGGCTGAAGCCCTGCAGAACACACATTAAAATAGAAAATAAAGTACATTTTTGGATGGAAGATGTGAACAGCAAGAAACAAACTAAAGAGAAGACATGAGAAACAACATATACAAATACAGAAAAAAAACAACATTATTGCTTACAAGTGCCTCTTAATAAGAAATCGGAGGAACAGGAACAACACAATGTTTGTGAAAAACAATGAAAATAATTAAAACAATAGATTCAAAAGAACATTAAAATTTAGAGTCTAACTGTGTTAGTGTTTATGTACAAAGTTGTTTTATGATAAGATAAGCCTTCATTGATCCCCAGAGGGGAAATTCAGGTTGAAAAATGAGTTTGACGATTATGTTCGGTCAGATATCAGCATTGTGATGTATCAGCAAGACACTAAAATAGTTAAAACAAGAAAGAAAGAAAGAAAGAAAGAAAGAAAGAAAGAAAGAAAGAAAGAAAGAAAAACACACAAAGAAAAGTAAAACAAAAACAAAAGAAAGAAAGGCACAAGCATGCCATCACAGAAGCCATGAGAAAACCTCACTCGGTGAAAGTCTAGAAAATCGGTTGTCAGAGTGGAAAGTCCGAGGCTTTGGCTTGGTGAGACGGTCCGTACCGTCAAGCAGCTGTTTAGGAGCCACACAGCTGTAGAATGATTTCACAGACTCAACTATGTGGTGCCTCACTTCAGCATCTGACACCCTCATCAAACAGCCTGCCAAGAGAAACACATCTGTCAGACTCACTCGTTATCACCATTCCTGTTGGGAGAAACTGCTTTCTTCTATTAAGGACCAAATCAGTCTTGAGCAATGTAAAGCAAAAATCAAACTGTAGAAACAGAAATCATAGTAAAAACTATAAGAAGGATAATATGGACACTATTTGATAGTGACAGAGTATAGAATGGAAAGGTGTGAGAGAGATGGGGGATGACACGCAGAAAAAGGCCGCAGGTCAGATTCGAACCCAGACTGCTGCAAAGGACATGGGGCGCACGTGCTTACTAGGTGAGCTAGAGGTTACACAACAATAATGCAATTTTGACACACACAACCTGTTGCAGGAAAGACTCACCAAATAGGTATTCATCCACCTCTGAAGATAGTCCTGAAAATTAACTGTTTACTCCTGTTTAAGTTATGTTTGCCAAAAGCGACAGTGCTACACTACAGTTTAATGTAAAACTATGAAATGAAACTTAAGTGATCCGTGTACCCATGTGAGAGAGGAACTCAATGACGTCCTGAGCGTAGTTCAGCTCATCAGATGCTTTCTCCTTTAGGAAGGGAAGCCTGAGATGAAGCAAATCAACATGTTTATGATATCACAACAAAAACATCCGTTTTTTTCTATGTAGGCTTGAAATATTTGAGTTTTTTTTACCTACAAATTTGAAGTGCCTCACACAAAACTGGCACATATTCAGGGTGATCCGTCACTTTCTCAGCACAGATGTTGAGTATTTTGGCAATACCTGTGAGGTCCTTCAAAAGCTTGAAATAATTTAAGAAGTATAAAATAGAAATGCACGCTCATACATAGATAAATCCCAGTGAGGGAGGAGAAGTGATAGGGAAAAGGGTTACCATGATAACCAAGGTTATTTCTTAACAAGGAAAATGCTGACAGCAACAGCAATACAGCTGTAAATGAGAGCCTTGGGAACAACAATTGGCTCTGTGTTCAGGTTGCATAAGAGCAAATCTATTTCCATCACTGTACCAGGGGACAGTAATGACGAAAATCTGACAATATGCTGCAGTGTGTGACACCTAAAAGAGATTTATTTTGGAAGATATAGACACTTTTTGGAAAGAGATGTCTGCATAATCAGAAATCAGAAGACGGAATCCAGAACAAAGGATACAAAGCCAATTTGGTTCCTCTTCAGTAGTTTTTTCAGTAAAAAACGGTGCCTCTCCTTCAAGTTAGCCTTTGGTAAAAACAGAATATACAGTATGATTACATATAACATAACTTGGAAACAGAAAAAAGTCTGATGACATTCAAGTTTAACTTACTGTCAAAGGATCTTCAAGAAGACGAATCACCTTGATGAGTTCAAGATTTTTAACGCTGATCTGTTGAGAAATTACAGTTTAGTCCAAAGTTAATATTTTATATTGCGTATTCTTAAGATTTGTTGAAATTTTGCATTAAAATGTGCAAACATTCTTGTAATTTGTTGTTGCAAGTCTTCTTTGAGTTTAAAAAAAGCATCCACAAGCACTCTTCAGCTTATTTTATAATATGTTTTTTGATTAGGTCAATGCACTTTATTTCCAGATCCATAGTTTCTTGTAGAAGTAAGGGATAAAGTATGGTTCAACATTTTGTAAGGCTTTTTAATCTTCTTTTTTCTTTTTCTTTTTTGTAGTTTCTAGACTTAATAACCAAATTCAGAACTTTTCGTCATCTGGCAATTAGGGTAATGTTTAAAATTGAAACAGGTCCACTCCACTTTTATGTAAATAGAAGTTACATTTTTGCCAACTAAATGTGATTATATACAATCTATTGTCTTAATAATATTTAATATATATATTTCATATATACTGTAGTGTATATAATGGATATATTTGACAAATCAGAATCGTTGAATTAACCAATTGGAAATGTACCCTGTTGCCTCTAACTAGAGTTACCCATCAAGTACAGCTCACACATTAGACTACACATGGCATCTTAATTATATCCTGCCCAAATCATCAAACCAACCCACTCTCCATATTAAAGGATTACCTGGTTGTTGCTTTGTTGTGCCTGCTAATTACTTTAAAAAAAAAAAAATTAACTACGTTTTTTTAGGAATATGTGAGCATAAACGGAAATAATAAATAATAATAAACAATAACAAACGTATTAAAATCTGATTTTGACATTGAGCCCCTCTATAAAATATCAATAATTCTGGACCCCATGTTCCTTTTTAATAAATATTGAACTTTATTGGTGCATATTCCAATATTTCCCTTTTATTTCCAAACAACATAGATAGTTTTGACTACATAGTGAGTACTTTAAGGACATTTTCTTCATAGTACTTTTGCTTTTTAAGTTTTTGAGTGAGAGAATTGAGTAAGGTGGAGTATTTTTTAATTGTGGTATTTCTAATTTGAGGAGATCTTAATGCTTGTTCCACCACTAACGTTAGATGAATATAAACTGTTTACCTCTTGAATATGCAGGTTCTTATCCGATGCTTTTGGTCTGAATAACGTTACAGGAATGTCCGGTTTTCTTCTGTGCACAACTTTGCTTGAATCCATTTCCAAAATTACGAGGAACGTTTTGCATCAACGTCTTAACGTTACTTTAGTTAAACATTGTCGGTTCATTTGAATTTTTGTCTCACGAAATTATTTTGCTTCCAGGTGTTAGCTAACGTTGAACATTAAAAGAGTCAGTTAGCGTAAACATTATAAACGCGTCCAAGTTTAGCTACTTTCTAACGTCGGTGTTTGTTTACTAAAAACAACGAGCTAACATTAACGGAAACATAACCTGAACCCGAGTTGTTTCTAGTAACAAAACTCTGTTAAAAAAAGCGTGTAAAAATAACGTTAGTCGTCCAACATCTCCGTTTGCTTCTTTTCACGTTGGGTCTGACCATGGATGTATTGACTGTGTAACGTTACTACAGTTACCATAGTAACCGTGTACTACGGCAAACAGTGGAGCTCAAAACTAACCCTAACACGAAACGCCCATTTCCGCTATAAAACCGGAAGTGGTATTTTTGCAACAACAGCGCATTGATTTTCACCCACAACAATAAAAGGGAAACGAATTCTAACAATAAAAACCCGTCTCAGCTATTCACATATTTTAATTAATCTCCTGGTTTAAAAGAAACACCACAGTCAGCCATGCTGTCGGATGCAGGTCAGTGTTCGAAGCGCGCTGGTACTCACTGCTACATGCTAAATGTTAAATGTGACAGGCGGACATTGTTTGTCTGGTTTAAAGAGCTTAAAAACGTCGCCACATTTGCAGTGTTTTCTTACAATTTACTCTAGTGTTTAATCCCCTTTGGTCAATTGGTAATCAGTTGCGTAAATTTCATTATCAGTCAGAAAGCGACTCATTCGTCACAATAGCCTTATTGTGACGGATTAAGAACTGAGCTGCAATGCATTGTCCACTATTAAATATATATTGTTGTTACCAATGTCTAGACTATTCTGGGAATGCCTCTGGTGCTCGGCGAGCCAAGAAGAGGAGCTCCGGGGAGTCCCCGGGTGACGGGCAGACCTTGCGCTCCTCTGGAAGGCAGATTAATGTCCGGGTGAAGCGCAGCAACAACCCTCCACCTGGACAGGTAAACTGCAGCAGGCATGTTCAACCTTCGTCTGCTGATCAACACAGCCATGGTCCCATTTGCTTTCCCGTTTGTTTGTGCCCGAGCGATCCTGAGTTTTGAGGCTGATACTGCTATTTGAGAATTTAGGAAATCCAAGGACGATATCAGACGATTATTTTTTTTTCACAGATTATTTTGGGAGGCATTTTTGGTTTTAATTGACAGTATGCAGTCGATAGTCACACCGGAGACGTATGGATAAAAATAACAATTATATGTAACAAAGGGCTGGTTAGACCAGGGACGTTATGGTTCGTCTCAGCCCTCAGGCCACACTTTTGGTAAATTCACTTTTTAAAAAATTATGACCAAGATACCTATTGAGAAGGAGAAGGGAGTTTCAAGTTGAAATGTAATCTTGTTTGGTGCCATTTGGCCCAAGGTTTTAAGGCCCCAGTTATGAACCACAACATAGATAATAAGAAGGAAATGGTTTAATGAATGATCTAGCTCTAACGCTGCGGTTAGGTCACATCCCTTTTTACTGCTTTGCTGACAAAACTCAGTTACAGACCTTCCTTACTTTTTTCCAGGACATCAATTGAATGAAAACTTTCTCCAAGTAAAAAGAACAAACCTGCTCCTGTATTTATTAATTCTATAGTTGTTTGCGGCGTCCTCATTGTCACTGTGTGTGATTTTTGTTGTTTTTATTTAATTTTTCCCTTCCTGTCTTTTGTTCTGTCTCTGTCAGCAATGTAGAACATGTTGTATCAGCTGTGTTCTGTGTGTAAAGCAGTGGACGTGCCAATTCAACTTTCTTTCTTGTGATTCCAGTTCTCAAACCCCAGTGCTTACCCCCCCCCCACCCCTAAATGACTGTGTGGATCTGTGCACCCTTAGTTTAAAGTGCTCTATGAATAAAACAGAGTTGAGCTAAGTGAATAGTTTGTCCACACTGTCTTCTAGAGCAAAAGAAAAGCCACAGACACAGAGGAGGAAGACGACCAGTCCGAGAAGAAGTACAGAAAATGCGAGAAGGCCGGATGCTCTGCCACATACCCAGTTTGCTTTGCAAGTGCATCTGAAAGGTAGCATATTTCTTGGTATAATAGAAATCAGATCTTTATTCACTGACTTTTTTTTAGAGAGAGATTTGAATTTGTATATCTCTTTTCAGGTGTGCTAAAAATGGATACACGTCTCGCTGGTATCATCTGTCATGTGGTGAGCATTTCTGCAATGAATGTTTTGATCACTACTACAGAAGGTAATGTTGACAGAACAACTACTTGCATAACATTGATAAACAAACATGCTTCAGTATTTGTTTCTTGGTGGCATATAAAGTGCTGTTGCGTCGAGGCCATAAGATTAACTTTTTTTCATTATTTTTTTCTTTTCACCGTCAGCCACAAAGATGGCTATGAGACCTTTGCCTCGTGGAAGAAGGTATGGACTAGTAATGGGAAAAGTGAGCCCAGTCTTAAAGCTTTCATGGCAGATCAGCAGCTACCATACTGGGTAAGCAGATTTCCTGGTTACATAGCTAAATGTGTGAACAGTAAGTGAAAAGGCTTTTAATGTTAATTGTGATACTTTCCTTTCAGGTTCAATGCACTAAACCAGACTGTAGGAAATGGCGTCAGTTGACCAAGGAGATACAGCTCACTGCTTCCCTAGCAGCAACGTACCGCTGTGGGATGAAGTTCAACAACATCAAGGTAAACAGGAAATGGGGAAAAAAAGAATCAGCCAGCTACTAGCAAGTGACATTTGTGATGATGATTTTGTGTCTTTGCCTGCAGTGTGAAGGACTGGACCAGTGCTCCCAACCAGAGGACTTGGTAAGCTGGTGATGTGTGTTATAAGATCTGTTTTAGAATCATAGCAATAATCACAAAATACAATGTTTTAGTCAGCCTGGCTTCAAGCAAAGACTAAAACCAAGATTATTCATCGTGTTATTTCCAAAACATGCCTCCATTATGTGTGTCATTGAACAACACAGTGATGACTTGCATCCCATGCCGTTTCATTTACACAGAGAGTGGCCGAGGTGACTGACAGCTGGTGGCATTCAATGTTGATTTTGCCTCCGTTGTTCAAAGAAAGTCCAGCCAGCCCGTTCCTGGCTGCCTACTACCCTGACTGTGTGGGAATGAGTCCATCAGGCTCTTCAAGCAACATGTCTCTTTCTGAGCAGAGGGCAGATCACTGCAGAGCCGTCCAGCCACAAAGTAAGTCTGTGGTTGTAAGAGGAATGAAATATTTCAACTCCTATTGTTGATGCTTGGTCAGCCTTCTATTTAGAGCTATATGTCTAAAGCACATTGTAATGTGGTGAAGTAATGATTATTTCCCTCAGTTCCAGGCCTGTGTCCATACTTCCAGCCATTCTACCAGCCTAATGAGTGCGGCAAGGCTCTGTGCGTTCGGCCGGATATGATGGAGCTGGATGAGCTTTACGAGTTTCCAGAGTTTTCCAGGGATCCCACCATGTATTTGGCTTTGCGTAACCTTATTCTGGCCTCCTGGCATAATAATTGCAAGGTACACTGCAGACAACAGTGACTTACAAACATTGCATGTTTATAACTTTTTTTTTTTTTTTTTTTAAGGATTTGGACCTGGAATACATACAAAGAGAACATAATACTCTAAACAACAGCAAATGCCTATCAAATTTTCCTGTTTTTCTAAAGGAGGTACTGACTTCCCAGAAATGTGCCATGCACATCATTGTCCGGGGGTTGGTGCGTGTGCGTTGCGTGCAGGAGATGGACCGGGTGCTCCACTTCATGATCAGGAAGGGCCTCATCAACACTGGTGTGTTGGCAGTGAAACAGCCTCTGCTCCCTGAAAGACCTGGCTCTGTGAGTGTCCTCTTTATTTGATCAGCGCACATCACATGTAAATGTGGTTTTTAAATCATCATTGAGACTTACAGAACCTCCCACATTTAACATTGTAGAGGAATGTTATCATCATCGGTGCCGGGGCTTCAGGGCTGGCTGCTGCACGGCAGCTGCAAAACTTTGGCACTCAGGTACCTGTTGTTATTTCTTTTGGCACATCTTCTCTGACCTCCTATTTTACCCCTTGCTCGTCACAGTGCTGTCGCTTTACACTCTTGATTTTCATTTGTTTACAGTTGGTGGTGCTTGAGGCCAGGGAGAGAATTGGAGGTCGTGTGTGGGATGATACTTCTCTGGGCGTCACTGTAGGGCGAGGAGCTCAAATTGTCAATGGCTGTGTAAACAACCCCATCGCTCTGATGTGTGAACAGGTAAGAATTTTTAAGAACTCTAAACTCTGCAAAGAAAGAATTCTACATATTTTGGCTGTACATTAAACTTGATTTTAAGTCTTGTTTTTCTTAATGTCACCTGGTGAATGGAAACATGAACTGCCCACTATTGTGGCGTTTTTGTATGTGACTCTCTAGGATTTGTCTTTAGTCTATTTTGACTCCTCACTTGTCTGTTGCAGATGAACATCAAGATGCACAAGCTGGGAGAGCGGTGTGACCTCTTTCAGGAGGGGGGGCAGGCCACTGACCCAGCCATTGACAAGCGCATGGAGTTCCACTTCAACGCCATCCTGGATGTGGTGTCAGAATGGAGGAAGGACAAGACCCAGAACCAGGACACACCACTAAGAGGTGGTGAACTGTTAGCCCCAAACAGCATGATTATTTTAATCCAAAGTGTGAGGTTGAGTAAAGTCCCTTTAAAAAGTGGGAGCTATGATAACTTTTATTATCAGACTTTAGTAGCAATGATAGCAGCCATTCTAATGTTTGGCCTCACCTGCAAATTATTACTATGTTGTCAAGATAATGAGCTCTACATATAAATTGCAGATGTCATAGCTCTCACATGTGCAAAAAGAACACGTTGCAGTACTGGACAGTTCATGTTTCAGTACATATTTCAAGTGTGAATATGTACAATGCAAGTTACATAGAAGCGCTGAGAAAAAGTGTGCCACTCAGCCAAACTATTCCTAAATAAAAACATTTAAAAAACTCTAGAAACAGAATGTGGTCCGTGTTTTAGAGATATTTGACCTTTTTAATTGTATGCATTTATATCTCTACAGAAAAAGTCCAGGAGGTGAAGAAGAACTTCCTTCAGGAGTCTGGAATCCAGTTCAGTGAGTTAGAGGAGAAAGTGCTTCAGTTTCATCTCAGCAACCTGGAGTACGCCTGTGGAAGCACGTTAGACCAGGTCTGGAAAACTCAAACACTAAAGGGCTGCAAGATAAATTTAAATTTATTGTGAAGACATTCACCATACACGTATGTTGTTTTTGTGTCTTCAAGGTGATGAAAACAATATTTATTTGTTTGTAGGTATCTGCAAGATCTTGGGACCACAATGAGTTTTTTGCCCAGTTCTCAGGAGACCACACTTTACTCACCAAGGGCTACTCTGCTTTACTCCACAAACTGGCCGAGGGCCTCGATATCCGCACAAAGTGCCCGGTTTGTAATTCAATCTTTTAATTTCAGAAGCTACTTTTACCTTTCTTACAGTAAGTTGGCTACTACATAAATAACTCCCAACGTTTTAAATCAAAAGCAGGTGTACATTTTCTTTTTCAATTCCAGGTTCAGGC
This sequence comes from Percina caprodes, assembly GCA_013375575.1. Taxonomy (NCBI): domain Eukaryota; kingdom Metazoa; phylum Chordata; class Actinopteri; order Perciformes; family Percidae; genus Percina; species Percina caprodes. The sequence goes on from JABXJD010000247.1 coordinate 713,450, forward strand.
CATTGATTACTCGGGTGATGTTGTCACAGTTACCTCCTCCAACGGGTCCCAGTGGAAAGCACAGAAGGTAAAAACATGTTGATAAAATTGATCTCTTTTTTTCAGACTTTATCTTGAATGTGGATGTATTCAATGTGGATCATCATGGTTTAATGTTACTCTTTTAGGTTCTCGTTACAGTCCCATTGACTTTACTTCAGAGGAACATGATTCAGTTCAACCCTCCGCTTCCTGAAAGAAAACTGAAAGCAATTCACAGTCTAGGAGCTGGTATCATAGAAAAGGTAATAACTGTTTTGATGTGTATTTGTAATTCATGGTTAGATAACAAGTACATGCCACCAGGCAACTGTTGGCAAATGTATTCAGAACATTTATATCAACAGTGAAAAGTTACTTCTTTGTTGATGCTAAACCATTATTTGAAAACTTCTTTCAGATTGCTCTTCAGTTCCCATACAGATTCTGGGATAAGAAAATCCAAGGTGCAGACTACTTTGGTCACATACCACCAGGCATTGACAAGAGAGGCATGTTTAGTGTCTTCTATGACTTGGATCCACAGGTTTGTTTTTACTTATTTTAATTCACACAACAAGACCATGTCTTACCGCTCAACATGTCCTTTAATCGCATTCAAAATTACACATACGATACCTGTTCCTACCAAGGAAAATAGGTTTGAACTACTGGTTTTAGACTGCAAACCAAACTACTAGAACAATGTTCTTTATGTTATGATAAAAAATACATTTGAATGCTAAGTATACAGAAGCTAAAGGAACATTAAAATAGAGTATAAAAAGAGAAGTAGCACTTCTTGATTTTACATTTTGACATGCCATGATTAAATGGCCATTGTGCTTTATTTATTTATTCATTTGTGTGTGTGTGTGTGTGTGGGTGAGTAGGGGAAGCAGGCTGTCCTCATGTCTGTTATCACTGGTGAGGCGGTTCCTGCTGTCCGGGACATGGAGGACAAGGAGGTGGCGGATGAGTGCATGAAGGTCCTGCGAGAACTTTTCAAAGAACAGGTAAAGCTGTCCTATTCTGCTGAAGTGTAACCAACACTTTGTTGCTTCTCATTACATTATTCAAGGTTCAAGAAGTCTTTATTATCCCTGGGGGGCAATTTGTTGTGCAGCAGCATGTAACATAAATAACACACAGGTTATACAAGACAACAGCCATACATCTAGAAACAATATAAATACGTACTACACGGAATTCCACGCCTCATATTGACTATGGCAACAAAATGAAGCAGCTGTTCAAAGGGTGACTTGGGTCGGCCAGGACTGATTGGGCCTTCTTGAGGGACCTTGTCTCACATACAGTTTAAGTCAGTCAGAGGGTTGTGAGAAATCTTGCCACACACCTTAACTATACACTCACCGGCCACTTTATTAGGTACACCTGTCCAACTGCTCGTTAACACTTAATTTCTAAGCAGCCAATCACATGGCGGCAACTCAGTGCATTTAGGCATGTAGACATGGTCAAGAGAATCTCCTGCAGTTCAAACCGAGCATCAGTATGGGGAAGAAAGGTGATTTGAGTGACTTTGAACGTGGCATGATTGTTGGTGCCAGAAGGGCTGGTCTGAGTATTTCAGAAACTGCTAATCTACTGGGATTTTCACGCACAACCATCTCTAGGGTTTACAGAGAATGGTCCGAAAAGAAAACATCCAGTGAGCGGCAGTTCTAAATGCCTTGTTGATGCCAGAGGTCAGAGGAGAATGGCCAGACTGGTTCGAGCTGATAGAAGGGCAACAGTGACTCAAATAACCACCCGTTACAACCAAGGTGGGCAGAAGAGCATCTCTGAACGCACAGTACGTTTTGAGGCAGATGGGCTACAGCAGCAGAAGACCACATCGGGTGCCACTCCTTTCAGCTAAGAACAGGAAACTGAGACTACAATTTGCACAAGCTCATCGAAATTGGACAATAGAAGATTGGAAAACGTTGCCTGGTCTGATGAGTCTCGATTTCTGCTGCGACAGTCGGATGGTAGGGTCAGAATTTGGCGTCTACAACATGAAAGCATGGATCCATCCTGCCTTGTATCAACGGTTCAGGCTGGTGGTGGTGGTGTCATGGTGTGGGAATATTTTCTTGGCACTCTTTGGGCCCCTTGGTACCAATTGAGCATCGTTGCAACGCTACAGCCTACCTGAGTATTGTTGCTGACCATGTCCATCCCTTTATGACCATAATGTACCCAACTTCTGATGGCTACTTTCAGCAGGATAATGCGCCATGTCATAAAGCTGGAATCATCACAGACTGGTTTCTTGAACATGACAATGAGTTCGCTGTACTCAAATGGCCTCCACAGTCACCAGATTTCAATCCAATAGAGCATCTTTGGGATGTGGTGGAACGGGAGATTCGCATCATGGATGTGCAGCCGACAAATCTGCGGCAACTGTGTGATGCCATCATGTCAATATGGACCAAACTCCCTGAGGAATGCTTCCAGCACCTTGTTGAATCTATGCCACGAAGAATTGAGGCAGTTCTGAAGGCAAAAGGGGGTCCAACCCGTTACTAGCATGGGGTACCTAATAAAGTGGCCGGTGAGTGTATATTGCAGCCTGTTCTTGTTTTTAAGCGTGAGGGACCCAAACCAACTCACAAAGGCAAAAGAAAGAATAGATTCAATAAAACAACAATTAAACATCAACAACATTATGCAGGGTAACTGACTAATAGTGACGGATAAACTTAGACCCTAGATTATATCAGTCAAAATGCAAGTAAAGTACCTGAGTTCCTCCTTTTTTATGTTCTTGCTGTAGAAAAAGGATTCAACACATCCAATTTACGTGGCACATTTTCAATTAACACTTATTATTTTTTTAATACACATTATTTCAGATCTTCTTGTATGTTTTTGTGTTTCTCATTACTGACCGGACCTATTTACTATCCGTCATCCTTGATAGGAGGTCCCAGAGCCGCTGCATTTCTTTGTCACACATTGGAGCAAAGACATATGGTCCCAGATGTCCTACAGCTTTGTAAAGACGGGGGGAAGTGGAGAGGCCTATGACATCCTCGCTGAAGACGTGCAGGGAAAAGTGTTCTTTGCTGGAGAGGTAATGCTGCTTTTACCATTTATTTAGAAGAAGAGAAAAAAATCAAATGTCTTAAAATGTCCATTTAAAGTGATAACGTGAGATGTATTTGCTTTTGACAGTATAATTGATGAGCTAACATTTTGAGTCTTCCCACTGCACTTTTCATATCAACAGTTCTTTACACAGAAGACGTAATGGGAAAAGCACAAATGTTACTAAATAATATGAATGATGGCTCTGTTCTATTCAAGGGAAACCATGGCTATGTAAAAGTGAGAGCATGAACAATACCAGGACCCCGAAACCAAAGCAGAAAAATGGAAGTTGGCCATCATTCATTTTATCATTTACACCTGTGCTTTTCCTACTGTAACATTTCAGAATTACTTATGTGAAAAAGTCCTCTCAATCCACTACTCTTTAGGTTGGGTGTCAGCAGGTGGTTCTTAAAACAAGTTCCACTTATGTGGTGCTTTCTTTTTCTGGAGCTTTCTAAGGATGAGATAATGATGAAAGATTTGATAAAAAACAACGTTAATGGACCTTGAGCTAAAATTACTTTGTCAAACTGAATAACTATTGTTTTATATAAGTTGCTCATAGCAGTCGACTTACTTACGTCAGATATTTGGGCATTGTTTCGTTATTAGCTATCATATATCAGGCGTATTGCAGACTTTAAAACCATTTTAAAAACAGGTTTTAATGGATTTGTTGTTGGGTTTTCATTTCCAGGCCACCAACAGACATTTCCCTCAGACTGTGACGGGAGCCTACCTGAGTGGGGTCAGAGAGGCCAGCAAGATGGCTGCTATGTAAACTCTGTCAGTACCTGAGCACTATAAAACACCAGCATGGAAACATTGGTTGCACTGAGCAGCAGACCGTTAAACAACCCGGACTGAGTTAACCTGAATTGCTCACGTTATGATTTTTCACTGTACTGTGACGTGTCTGATCAGCAAGACGTTGTTAGACACTATCCAACAGTGGGGTCAAGGAGGGTTTTTCAGGGCCTGGGCTCTACATATTTAACACAAAATGTGCTTTTTATTTATATCAAAAATCAAGCTGGTAAAATTTTTGCAGGTGACAAGACACAAAATAAATAGCAAGGAATCAATAAACCCTGTGCAGCTCTGCCTGAGTCTGCTGTGCTAGAAAGAGGATGATGAGTTTAATGAGTGTCTAGGTAGCATTTCATTGATGAAAATGGTCAGAACCTTTCATTTTGAGAGATTAAGGTTACATTAAAACATTGGTAAACTCTCTCTTGTCTAATCATGAATTGAAGTCAAATTTAATTTCCACGGATCAAGTTTCGAGAGATTATACTGTAGTGATGTAAAAAAAAAAAATCTGAGTATTACCAATGTTTTATAGAGCTGTAATGAATTAGCATTATGTGATATGTGTTGGGTGATGTGAAATGGGAAGTTAGATATATAGTAGGAGTACTTCTGTAGCACTTTTATTTTAAAACATATTTGATTTAAAAACAGTAAAAAATTAATAGTTCATGTGGATGACAAGTTGAATAGCAACTCTGACGGAAGGATTGTCCCCTTACTGTCTCAGGGATGTGATCAAGACAACAACCACAGAAAATTATCGAAGAAAATCACTTTAAATGGACAATTCTGAAAATGGTTGGAACAAAATAACACAACCAACCGAAGAAGGAAAAAAAAAAATATCTTTCTCTTATTAGTTTCAATGAACAATGAGCAGCACAACAATGTCCTCACTTTTTTTTGATTAATGTTGACTAATCAAGCTTTAAATGTACTGTAGGTTCTCGTATCTCTGTCTGGCTCAGTACATCTAGATCATGTCCCGTTTGTCCTGCATTACAGTGCTTGAGTATTTATCTCGATGTGTGTAATAAACTGAGCTATCAACTGCCATACTGTCCCCTTTCTCTTGTTGATGAATACTTGTCGCTTCAATTCAGCATAATTATATTTATTGATTAGGATTTCTGCCAAAAAGTCAACTTAAATGGGTAGACGATGTAAGAGTACTGTCTAAAGATATGAATAGAGCTGAAACAAGACTCTATAGTCATAGTTAATCAGCCTCCCCTGTAGTCGTCCCCTTGTCTTAGAGCGCTCCCTGCTCCAACACAGCTGATTAAGATGATTAGCTTGTTATCAAACAGCATCAGGACTTCATGACGAGTTCATCATTTGAATCAGCTGTGTTAGAGAAGGGATAGATCTAAAACATGCAGGACGATGAGTACTTGGACTGTTATTGTTGATGTAATGTAATTTAAGGTATATTGGGTTATGTATGTGAAATGTGATTAAAAAAAAAACATATCCAACCGTAGGGTAAGAATTACTATGTGGTATGCAACCCATTTTAATTAAGTGGTGTATAAATCTTCACTGAGAGTTGGTGTAACTGGCTCCTGGTCATCTTTTCACTGGTTACTTGTGGCAGCCTCTGCCACAATACAAAGTGTTGAATAAAATATGTAGATATTTTATACAGCTCATTTTTAAAATAAATAAATGTGTATATTCGGTAAAATTAAGGCTTTTCATGAGAAACCCTTAGGATTGAAACCAGAGTATCCATTACTGAGATTTTTTTAGAAAGTCACACAGTGCTCACAGTGAATAAACTAAAGAAAATATATTCACAAATATAATTTAAAGTGACCTTTATATTAACATATATGTACTGTTCTAGGTCTATGTACAGTAGACCTTTCTACCTTTCCTGTGGCTGACTGCCTCAGAAATTATGTATGATAATGGGCTCCTTGTGCTGGACACAGATGACCTCGTCAATGTAGAGAGAGTTGGTCTTCATCTCAATGTTTTCCTGCAACTCCAGCTGGCAGCGATCCAGAGCCCTCTGCTCCTCCTCTGACTTTGCCGCTGCCTCACACAGACTGAGAGTGCGGAGATAAAGAGATGCCACATAACGACTTGTCCTAAATGGTTATATCTCTAAACAATACATCAGCCAATATGGGAAGAACCATGTTATAAAACAGGAACAGTTTTATCAATGTTAAATCAGTCATGTCATTGTGCATTTTTAAATAATAATAAAGTTTTCTTCTTATACCGCTACTATTATTTAAAAATGTTCATTATGCTGTTTTACATGCTTTCTTATACTCATTACATTTTGATATTTAAAAATTACCATTTGTATTATCATTTGAGTTCCTGCCATGTGTTGTATTTCTAGATTTCTTGGTTAAAGCCTTTGTAAATTATGTTGTATTTCAACTTACTTGTTGATGTGAGCCTTGAGCTGCTGGACTTCGGCAAAGAGCTGGGACTGTGCTGGATCGTAGCACTGCTCTTTGCCAGGCCTCTGGTGCCGCAGAGCCAGTCGGGCCTGGGCCAAACTCAGAGCATGTTCACTCCCTGCGATGGCCACTTGCAGATCCTCTCTGATCCTCTGCTGGCTGGCGAACTCAGACAGTATCTTAAGGAATAGAAGGATCACACCAGGGTAATAGAAAATGAGTAGGAAAATTATTTCAAGCTATTGCTACTATGACACAAAACTCCAATGTAATTAATCAACCACAATATTACCCACCTGTCCATCTCCATTGAAAAGATCATCACTGGCCAACCAATATCCAAATCTTATAAAAACTTAATACTGACATGATTATTCAAACCAATTCTTTTCTCTTTCACTTTTATCATCACTTTAATCTCCCTCACACTGCCTGACATTTCCTTTCACATCACTCTTTGTCTCTCTCCATGCCAAAATATACACCATATACTCATCTGCCCTACCTTGGCCAGTTGATCCTCCATCTGGCTTTTGGCAGACTTGATCTCCTGAATATTGCGCATAAAGGCTGCTGCTGTGGCCTGGAGCTGCTTGTGCATGTCAGCAGCCGTCTGCTCCAGGAGAGACTCCACCAGGGCCCGTAGGGACAGAGAGTTTATCTTTTGCCGCTCCGCTTTGGCCATGATGAGATCTGAGATGTTCTCCCACTGCTTTGGAGTCACTGCAATGCTGAGAGAGTTTAAAGAAGTTTAAAAACTTATGACGACCTAGAACTAATAAGATGTCTATTTTATTCCCAGATTCTGTAGAGAAAATGCAATGACATCCAATCATCAGGATATTTAGAATTTTAAAAGGTCTTAAAAACGGCCTTTTCACAGACGTTACATTGTTTCCCTGTTTTTATGGAGCCAACATGGTAGTTCACCTCGGCCGAACAGTATTGCTGATCTGCAGGTTGTTGATGGAATGGGTTGTCAATAAGGCACAGGAGTTATCGATGCTCTGTGCCTCAAATTTCTCCTTCAGATCCTGCTCCAAGTGGTACTTGGCAGATCGGTCCAATCTGGAGCACAAAAAACATATTTTGGTTTGCTTTACTGGCATCCGTGTCTAGTGATTTGATTTTCTTTCCAGGTTTCAAGACAGGAAAATCTGAAAGGTCTGCATACTTTTGAGATCGCCTTTGCAACTCATACTGAGCCCATCTTTCTTACCGTATCTGCTCAGTGATCTGCTCTACTACTCTCTGCAGAAGAGAAGCCACTCCCTCAATAACCTCCCTTTCCTTCATCAGCTCTCTGTCCACCTCATCGTGTAGCCTCTCAGAAGGAAGACGTTTCATTCTAAGAGCCACAGAACAAGAAGCATTACTCATTTGCTTATCCTAACTGCTGCTGTAATTTTTAATTTTTATTTCTAAGCATCATAGTAAGACAAAGTGGTGTAAAAAGGTTGGACATGTTTCTAAAAACTCACAATAGCACCCATTTCTAAAAGACAGGTGAGATGTGAGTAGTTACAGATGTAATGTATCAAAATATTATGCATTTGTCTTCTGATTTGTTTAAGATCCTCTCTTTCTATTATTTTCCAACCTAACCTCTCCTCCAGACAGACCACAGTGACTCTCAGAGGCTCTTTGCATGCTTCCAGGGCTTTCCTCACTCTGCTCTGCAATGCTATGAGGACATCAATCTCCACAATAATTTCCTCCAACTTCAGCTCCAACTCTTTCTTCAGAAACTGAATGTCTCTGACCCGCTGATCTGAACAGCAGAAGAAGAAAAAACATGGTCCACTTCTGTAGTCTTTATAACATCATTTTTTGGTGTTAAACACAGACTAGCTGATTCATATTCCCTACTTACCAAGTTGCTTGTTGTCATCATTTTGCATGCGTTTGCATGCTTTATCAGTTTCCTGCATTAGCCTCTTGCATTCTGCTCTGAAGAGCTCAGAGTGGTTCCGCATAGCCTCAATACTAACAAGTCGGGGTCCAACACCCTGCTGGGAATTGCAGTCCAGGCCTGACATCATTTTCTACTGGTGATAGGGAGAACATTTATGAAGAAATGGTAATAAATACGGGTGCCTCGGTGAAAGAGTATTGAAAATACTTCAAAACCAAAGGAAAATCCCTATGCTATGCATTTTTGACTGGACACACAATGATCAACTGTTAGAAATGTCAGAAAGAAATAGTAAGATTTAATCACACCTTGTGAAAATGTTTTGGTGACTAGAAAAAGCATTGGACATTGAGAACATGCAAAATGGCATCTGAAAAGCCTAGCTAGCAATCTCCAGATTATTTGTCACTAACTATACAAATACGACACAACATTAAATTGCATTTCATTGTGCAAAATTATATATAAATGAACAAACGTTGTAATGTTTGCTAGTTACGTGGCCAAATATTTCTGTACAAAGAGCGTTCTTGAAATTTTCGTAAAACTGAAAGTTGAATTTCAAACGTTAACAACTATCAACACCAAAAAGCTTGCAAGCGTTTACGTTAGCTAAGGCTAGCCCCAAAGTTAACGTGGCTAACGCTATTTTAACTCTGACGTTATCTTGGTTTGAAACACATTAGGATACATTTTGTGAACGTTACTCACTAGCGTACCCCAAAAGACACATTACAGAATAAAATAATAAAATACCTTACCTCGTTACTTGAAACCCCAAATGTAACAACTAGGTCTTCTTAGTCTTCTGCCTCTCAAATGACAAATGTAACTAAACAAATGGTTACTGTGGCAACGGATGACACACGCCATGGGTGGATGCATAGACATTTAAAGATCTTTATCATATCTTTATATGTCTATGGGTGGATGTGTTGCCTAATGTCAGTTTTTCTGACTAAAAGAAGAACCATGTAGCCATATGCATGCAGCCTACTATTATACATTTCTTTATTTTGTTTGACAAGTTTCATATTCACAAAGCTCAATGCTCTAACTCAAACCCATGTTTAAAGTTAATGGTAATTGAAATTGATGTGTATCCTACTTTGAGTCTCTTAAACTTGTTTCAAAGAAGAAAGGCATTTCAATAAGTAAAAGGCTGTCTACTCAGAATTATTTACCTAAGGAACACCTGCTGTCTCCAGTTTTCAAGTAGTCTACACTAAGACACTTTTTCATTTATTTATCTTTTTACTTTTTTACCATTGTATTATGTCCATTTTATTTGTGTACATATACTTTTTGTTTAGTAACTGAGATGACTGACGTTTTGTAAATTGAATTCTATGTAAATTATCTTATTTAACAAGAAAGTAAAAATAATAATTGCATCAGAAAGTAATATAAATAATAATACGGTAGTATTAATAATAACAATAAAATAAATTAAAAACGTGCAGGAGAGCTTAGATGCCAAAAATGGTGCATGACGATAGTCCCTAGGCTTCTCTTAAATGTTTTATTATAAATATATATTTTTTGTTGTGTGGAAAAATATAATTTTATTTCTCAAAAAAATACCCAAGCACCACAAGAATGCGGTTCACATTACAGGACATGGAAAGTCAAAACAAGACAAAGTGCACAATGTCCACATGTAATATTTAAACAATTAAATACCAATTGAGATATTTCCATATAAATACGTAACACATTGACATAATGTAGGCTATGACTATTGGACATGGTGTTCATGCACATTCTGCGTTAAACATCTAAAAGCAAAAATCCTATCAGATAGGGGACCCTGATATTAAATGGGGGTCCGTTGTCAAATAATATCAATTTAGGGGTCCTTCACTTAAAACGTTTGAGAAGTATGTATATAGTGTGTATATATTAGTGTGTATATTTTGTTTTGGTTGTTTTGTATGTGTAAGCACAGTGTGAGTAACAATGCTCCAACGAAACATTCCTCGTTTATGTCCTCATACCTGGCAAATAAAGCTGATTCTGATCACTGGGCTACATCAAAATTTCAAGGCGCAGCTAGACCCAAAAAACAAAACTGATAAACGTGCAATTCACATTGAAGTTTCGGTTTATAAATGGAAATGCATTACAATAAAACGTGTTTGAAATCTTTTCTTATTAAAGTCCTCTTCAGATGTTTTTTAATAAGAATATTTTAGGCTTTTATAGGTGATTGTAGAGATGGTCCTCTCTCAACAACAAAAAATTAAGGAAGTCCAACAATACAGATGATAAAAGTAATTGTGGAATATGAGTAAATGTGACAATTCTGAAAATTAGCTAGGCGCTGTAGGCAAGTTACGTTAAGTAGGCCTGCACATGAACAGGAATATATATAATATATAAGTAGCCTACCTACAATGGAGAAAAACTGTAATACAGGTTTGTTTTTCCATAAAATGTTGTTACGCCAGACATATTGCAATACTTGAATCGGGCCACAGGCTGAATCACCATTATTGTATTACCTCCATCAGCTATAGATAGTGACAAAACAGACTTAGTTTAAATTAAAAAAAAACATTTCAACCAATCTAAGATCATTAGATTACAATCTTCAACATTACAGCTTAAAGTATGCACTTAATCAGAACACCTTCAGGTAACCTGAACGTAAGGAGAAGTTCCCTAAAGGTTGCTGTAACCTGCGGGAATCTCGCATATTTATCATAGACTGTGTATTAACAGGCTATGATATTTATACACTCCGTACAGTAGGGGGCAATGTGCACGTTAGTAACAGGTCGCAACCCGGAAGCGTCATCAACACACCACACGCACTTGCTCCTTTCTCTAAAATCGAAACGGAAGAAAACAAACTAAACGTAAACTGGGACTAAAGACCGACTGGGACCATTATATCCATGACTGGAGTTACTGGTTTTTAAAACGTTTTTAATGACACCCTGTGGCACAGTGACTGGAGGTGTTTGTTCGCGAGCCAGCACCTAACATCTGGCGACAACAGCAACCAACAAACTGCGAATTTAGCTAACATTAACTCAAAAAGAAGAAGCTAACCGTAGACCAACCTGGCGCGTTTTGGATAAAGAGCATTTAACAACTTTAAACTGAGCAACAAGATGGACTGCAGCACAGCCAACGTGCCCAATGATGTGGTACACGACTCTCCAGGTAGCAAAATGAACAATGTTGTTTTAATTACAGCTCAGTAGGCAGACATTTTATTAGACTGCGTTGTAGCTAAAAGCTAAGTTAGCTTACAACTTCGAAATAAAGCACTGCCATCATTGCTGCTAATGTCTTTCAAAACAGTTTTTACACTGATCAAATACAATGGCATTTGTAACGTCGACATGTGAGTAGTATTTAGACAATTTTAGCATTGTAGTAACATACACCTTAAACATAACAATGGTACTCGTACTACTAATAAACTGTGGTGGAAAGTAGTACTGTACCTAAGTACACTTTCATAGTACTTTTATTTTCTTGAGTATTTACATGTTATGCTACTTTATACTTCACTAATTTTCACCCCGTTACATTCATCTATTACTTTGCAGAGTATTATTTTACATAAAAAATATGGACAGCTTCTAAAATATAGAAAGACTAAACTCACTTGTTCATGCATCAGTAGTAGTAACTATATATTTAACACAAGTCTCTAAAAGGTGCCATTCTGCATGAATACTTTTAAGTGTGTTTTGGTTATATTACTACGACTCATAGTATTATATTATAGTAAGTATTGTATACTGTTGCATAAGTACATTTACTCAAATAAGGTATTTGAATATGTCTCCCACTACTGGTAATAAAGTCATAATGCTGGAATTAGTTATTTAGAATGCAGATGAAAATTTGAGTTATTGGAGCTGCCCTCTCATAGACTGACATCTAGACATTTTTTTGACAGACGTTAACAAAAAGGTGTTGGTAGATCAACTTTGTTAAGACTTTAATTGTCTGTCAATAGAAGTTAGTAATTAGTAGAGAACGATAATCACATGTTATCCCAATAGTATTCCCAAATATACAGTGGTGTGAAAAAGTGTTTGACCCCTTCCTCATTTCCTGTTCCTTTGCATGTTTGTCACACTTAAGTGTTTCGGAACATCAAACCAATTTAAACAATAGTCAAGGACAACACAAGTAAACACAAAATGCAATTTGTAAATGAAGGTGTTTATTATTAAAGGTGAAAAAAAAATCCAAACCATCATGGCCCTGTGTGAAAAAGTGATTGCCCCCTAAACCTAATAACTGGTTGGGCCACCCTTAGCAGCAACAACTGCAACCAAGCGTTTGCGATAATGTGCAATGAGGCTTTTACAGCGTCCTGGAGGAATTTTGGCCCACTCATCTTTGCAGAATTGTCCTAATTCAGTTACATTAGAGGGCTTTCGAGCATGAACGGCCTTTTTAAGGTCATACCACAACATCTCAATAGGATTCAGGTCAGGACTTTGGATAGGCCACTCCAAAGTCTTCATTTTGTTTTTCTTCAGCCATTCGGTGGTGGACTTGCTGGTGTGTTTAGGATCATTGTCCTGCTGCAGAACCCAAGTTCGTTTCAGCTTGAGTACACGAACAGATGGTCGGACATTCTCCTTCAGGATCTCTTGGTAGACAGCAGAATTCATAGTTCCTTTTATCACGGCAAGTCTTCCAGGTCCTGAAGATGCAAAACAGCCCCAGACCATCACACTACCACCACCATATTTTACTGTTGGTATAATGTTTTTTTTATGAAATGCAGTGTTCCTTCTACGCCAGATATACTTGGACACACATCTTCCAAAGAGTTCCACTTTTGTCTCATCGGTCCACAGAATGTTGTCCCAAAAGTCTTGGGGATCATCAAGATGTGTTGTGGAGAAATTGAGACGAGCTTTGATGTTCTTTTTGCTCAGCAGTGGTTTTCTCCTTGGAACTCTGCCATGCAGGCCATTTTTGCCCAGTCTTTTCCTGATGGTGGAGGCATGAACGCTGACCTTAACTGAGGCAAGTGAGGCCTGCAGTTCTTTGGACGTTGTTGTGGGGTCTTTTGTGACCTCTTAGATGAGTTGTCGCTGCGCTCTTGGGGTAATTTTGGGCAGCCGGCCACTCCTGGGAAGGTTCACCACTGTTCCATGTCTTCGCCATTTGTGGATAATGGCTCTCACTGTGGTCCACTGGATTCCCAAAGCTTTGGAAATGGCTTTATAACCCTTTCCAGACTGATAGATCTCAATTACTTTCTTTCTCAATTGTTCCTGAATTTCTTTGGGTCTCGGCATGATGTGTAGCTTTTAAGGATCTTCTGGTGGACCTTACTGTGTCAATTAGCTCCTATTTAAGTGATGCCTTGATTGTGAACAGGTGTGGCAATAATCAGGCCTGGGTGTGGCTAGAGAAATTGAACTCAGGTGTGGACAACCACAGCTATAGTATGTTTTAACAAGGGGGGCAATCACTTTTTCACACAGGGCCATGATAGTTTGGATTTTTTTTCACCTTTTAATAATAAACACCTTCATTTACAAATTGCATTTTGTGTTTACTTGTGTTGTCCTTGACTATTGTTTATATTGGTTTGATGTTCCGAAACACTTAAGTGTGACAAACATGCAAAGGAACAGGAAATGAGGAAGGGGGCAAACACTTTTTCACACCACTGTAGATGCCTTGTTGGTTCATTGGTCCAAGATAAATTGTGTGCAGTTCTAATTTTCCATTTATCTATTAAAGTGTAGTTAACTATACATTTGTATAACATGTCTGAGTCAACTGTTAAGTTGGCAACTATTAGAAAATACTTACAGTAAAATAAAATCAGGCTACGCAAACTAGAAAAATGTTTTTTGGGTCCAAATAATTTTTGAGCAGATCAAATAGATGTAGAGATGTAATTACTGTTATTTCCCATTGTGTCTGATCAGGGAACGGCAGCTCCTGCTCTGATGATGACGTACCTCTCTCAGGGCTCTCGGTGAAGCCACACAGTAAGAAGAAACTCAGCTCCAAGACTAATTCAGAAAAGGACAAAAGTGGTGAGGACAACAAATAAAAAAGACTGACGACAATACTGCCAGTTAAAGTAAAATATTTTGAACTTGACACATTGTAACTTGTAAAATATATTACATTTTGTGTATGTTTATATCTTCTCCTTTTATAGCTATGGATGACTCTTCAGATGACGAGCCTTTGATAAAAAAGAAAACAATCTCTGAAAAAGCTAAGAAACCAGAGAAAAAAGACAACACATCACTCAGATCTAATGGCACAGCTAATAAGAAAGCAGGTGGTACAGATGATGATGATGAGGCGGATGATGATGGTGATGATAGGTCTGACAATGAGACTGTCAACAAAATTGCCAAAAAACCCTCCAAAGCAGCAAAGAAGACTTCCTCCGTCTCTCCAAAAAAAACTGTTGATTCAAAGAAGAAAGGTAAGTTTATTTTCTCTCAAAAGATATGCTGCATCAACAGAACATTTCTGCTTTCTGCAGTAGATGCTTATGCTTGATTTGTTACACAGAATCTCTGGATGACGACGATGGCTCGGACGATGAGCCTTTGAGTGAACTTGCTGAGAAAATTTACCCCAAACGTCAGAGAAAGGCAACACCAGTTATTAAATCTAAAAGGAACGCAGAAAGAAAAAAGGGTAGGTGTTAAAAATACTTTTCTCATAGCACATGTACCAAAAATACATATGCTTTGTTTGTTCTAGTTAAATATGCAGCCTACCTGGAATGCACAGCTCGTTAAGGAGCATAACAAAGAAAAGAGGTCTGAAACAGCAACAATTTAACTAAACCAGCAAATTTATTAAACATAGCTCAACTGAAACAAACTAGTGCGTACAGTAAGCTGTCAGTAGTGATGTGTGGTAGCCTGTTTGACACCAGACCCTTCTCAGTTGTAATAGTATGGGTCTGGGCAAGCTTCATTCACAGCCCGTTTCCAAAAGATGTCACCAACATACGCCGCTCAAATGCCTCTGGGGGCAATTGGATAGACTTTTAACCAATCAGACCAACGATCCGTGTGTCGTAACAGCAACAGTGGCATCAACGGGTTGCTGCGCTTCAGTGGCCGTCATGTTGAATGTCAAAGCTGCTCGCTGTCGCTGCGCTATCGTCATTGTGTAAAGCCCGCCTCAACGATTGTGATTGGTGCCTCGATTTGGCAAAATTGGAAATGGGCTTGAATCAGCTCTTGGCCAGACGGACTTGCAGAGCAAATCTCAAATTTGCCGGTAGTTTGTCAGGTTTTTCCCAGGCTAGGTGTGCGGATGTGAGGTGCTGTGAAACTGTGATTGCTAACCTAAACTACCTGTTACATGGAGATAAGGATAAACAAAACTCAATCAAACCAAACAAAGCCAAGTTGAGGACGGAGAGAGAGAGACTCCGTGTCTGTGGAAAAAAAAAAGAAAAGAAAATATCCTTAAAAAAGTTTCTTTTTTTTTTTTTTACACAAGTGAAAGCAGTTTCAATGGCAGACACCTTAGCCTACATGAGACAAACTTCGCTCTGGCCTACATCCCTGCCTGGATGGGTCACCATCGCTTTAGCAAACTCACACTTTGCTAAGTTGACTGTTAAATTTGCTTCCATCGACTGCTAAAACGCTGCTTTCAGATGTTGAACATGAGCTTCCCATGTGTGACACAGTCTCTGCACCAGATAAGACACCTGAGAAAAAAGACACATAACACACAATAATTAACTCATCCAAACATATTTCCGCAGTTTTCTGACTTTTGTCTGTAACGGATCGATGGCTTTCAATCTTTTGATATGTTTCAGATATGGATGTAGATGATAGCTCTGACAATGAGCCTCTCAAAAAAAATGCCAAAATATCATCTAAGGCTGCAAAGAAGACTTTCCCAGTCCCTCCACAAAAATCTGTTGATTCAGAAAAGGAAGGTAAGATAATTTTCGCTCTATGGATACGCAGCATCAACATAAAATTGTTGTGCTCTGTAACAGATACTGATTCTTCTCGACTTCCATCTCTTACACAGAATCTCTGAATGACAATGATGGCTCGGATGATGAGCCTTTGAATGAACGTGCCAAGAAACTTTACCCCAAACGCCAGAGAAAGGCACCAGGTACTCCATGTGGAAATGCGACCCCAGTTATTAAATCCAAAAGGAACGCAGCAAGGAAAGAGGGTAGGTGTTATGACATGGACATTAAAACTACATTAAAATACTTTTCTCATAGCACTTGTACAAAAACACACGTTTTGTTTGTTCTAGTTAATTGGGGTGGAAACCTCTCTCGGCACCTCAAGATTTGATTCCGATTCAGAGGCCGACTTTTCGATTCTAAACCAATTATCGATGCAAAAAATGTTTTTCATTTCATTTCCATGCGTGATTTTAAAAAAATATACATAGAAATCTGAGTTTTAGATTTTGACATTTGCAGTATTTGTCAAACACAAGTTATAATGAATTTGTTTTGTCTACTGAGGTTTATATTTTGTAGTCATTCCATGCTTAAGCCTGAAACATGCTTGTGAGCGTTACCTTCTCTCACAGTAATCTTCCATGTCAGAGGCTCAGTCATGTTTAAAGGTGGAGAATTGGCTTCTTAGAACATGAAACCTGAGGTGGTCATATGTAATTTGATGAAATAGATGAACAGCCTATATGTGTTTTGCCTAATTATTTTATGTATGTCTTATAAGATCATATGTGTGTGTGTATATATACACAAAACCTATTTATTTTCCCTTTTCGCCATTTTTGTGTTTATCGAATCGTTCTAGAGAGAATCGCAATACATCTAAGAATCAATTTTTTTTTTTTCCCACCCTTACTAGTTAAATATGCAGAGTCTTCCAGTGACAGTTCAGGTGATGAACCACTGGCAACAATAAAGAAGAAGTTGACAAAGGCTCCTAAAGAGAAAAAGACTTCAGACAACAGCAAGGAAAGAAAACCTAAAGAAAAATCACTTAAAGGTAGGCAGCCCTTTCATTAGACTGACCAAAAATAATTGATTTAATTGAAGCACTAACCTCTTGGATTTCAAAAGACTCTTCTTCCTCAGACAGCAGCTCAGATGAAAGTTATGTTCCCATGGTGAACGCCAGTGCCAAGAAGAAGAAACCAGTGAAGAAAAACACAAAGAGGACAACTGCATCGCCAGGCAGAGCGTCCAGAAAGAGACGAGGTATTGTAGCAGTAATTGTGACATGAATGAAAAAGGTATTTGAGGAAAACATTTTTAAATCCTTGCTGCTGTGACTGTTGTTTGGCAGGACATTCTGATGAGAGCTCAGATGATGAACCCTTAATGAGACACGGGAAAAAGAATCGCACAGGCAAACAAACTAAAAACAAACGGAAGGCTTCCCCCCTGAAAAAGAAGAAGAACACAACTTCCAAAAAGTCAAGAAAGATGCTTGAGTCAGGTAAAGACCAGCCAGTCTTAGCTAGTAGAGGTGAACACTTTATCAATCAATCTGGGGAACTCTATTCATCAACTTCTTGATGATTTATGTATCTTTTCATAATTTTTCCAGAGTCTTCAGGCAACAGTTCAGACGATGAACATTTAATCAAGGCAGCGAAACATCCACAAGTAACAAAAATCCTGAGAATAATACTAGAGAGGTGTGATGGTGAAGAAGCTGGGGACTCAGCAACAGGAGCCCTGACCAAAACCACTTCAGGTACTGATGACATAACCAAGTCATTATTAATGCTGTAAGAACCTCAAAATAAAGAGTAACATTATTCTTACACTCCAACGTAGAAACACAGATTGCTGGAAAGAGCGAGGAGTCAGAAGACTCAGCAAAATCCGCAGAAGAAGAATAAACAGATGAAACGAAGGTTGAAGAAATGGCGTTTCATTGTTTTCTTTCACCATTTGGACGGGGAAGTTCAAACCATGAAGTGGCTACAAAGTTTAAAGGACTTCAGAAAGTGTAAATCTCTCAGAGAGACACCTCCTAAAAATTACAATTAGTGTTCATGTAAAGTGACTTAAAGTGTGTTTTATATACAGTACCTACATCTTCATGTTTAATTTCGGGACCAGATTTTGTAGACTCCTTAAAGATTTTATGCACAGTCTTTGATGTGGTTTTACTATTGATGTTATTTTACTATTTCTGCACATTGTTTGCACTGGCTGTCTCCTCTGTTTGTTTTTTTAAGGAGAATAATGCAGTGCTCATTGATATAAGCTACATCCCTGCTTTCATATTAACTGTAAACTCTGCATGCAGCAGTGCACATCTGTTGTGTTGGATTAAACTGCTTTCACTATGAAATTGATATCAGATGAGTCAGTCTCTATTTCAGATGACTTGTCATACCAATATTCTTCTTTATCATTGCCTGTCATTTTCATTCCAGTGAGATTGTAAATGTCAATTTTATTGCTTCTCAAAATTACAAATTTGTCTCAGAGGGCTGTACAGTCTAAAGGTATTTTTTGTACCAATCTAAAGGTACTTTTGATATACATGTAGCAAAATTCTTTCTCTGCATTTAACCCATTTACAGCACCCAATCCTAGATATGAGCCAGAGCCTTGATCAAGGGGCACCGGCTTGAGAACCTAGTACATGTTTTTTGTGATGGTGGGAGAAACCAGAGGCAAACATGGGGAGAACATGCAAACTCCACACATAAAGGCCCGGAACGGCCTGGTTTCGAACCCAATCCTACTTGCTGTGAGGCCACAGTGCTAACCATTCTAAACTTTTTAGTTTATTTATCTGACTCGCTTTTAAAAGTAATTGTACCTTGGTTCTATAAATGGTATCCACCCCCATCCTTTTAACTGAGTACAAAAACATTCTCAAATCAATTAATGGCGTTATATGTTGTTACAGTTGCATAAAAACAAACCAAGAGGGAATTGAACAAGATCAGCTTTGCAGGTTTCAGTTTTATTAAATTACTTGAATTTGCAGGAATGTTTAATCCCTTCTTCGCTCTGGCTGTAGCAGCCATAGACATATAAAGAGTTCCTTAGCTATAAGACTCTTTATATGTTTATGGTAGCAGCCATCTGCAATTTCCGCTTAGTCTGCAATTTTTTTTCTCCTAGGCTGGCAAAGAAATGTCCCGCCCTACTCTGCCTTACTCTGCCGCTGATTGGCTTACCTTGGTTACTCTACTCAATCTCACTCACGATGCCTAAACCTAACCAATCCAATCAACGAAGGTAACGAGTACTAGCCAATCAGAAGCAGAGTAGGGCGGGGCATTCCTTCGCCGTCCTAGGAAACGCAATTCCGCCAGCCAAGTACAACAACGCAAGCGCTAAATTCAGTCATCCACACAATTAACATCACTAACACTGTAACTGTGTGACTGCTGGTTTACATCTTCAAATAGGAAATGTTTATGTAGAAAAGGGAAGATTGTAGTTCGGCTTGTTACCTGCCTAGTTTACCTCAAATCGAAGTATTTAATTGTGGGCTCCTAGGTTAACGTTAGCTAGCTAACCGCTTGTTAGTTAGCATGCTGCTGTCTCTACACACCAGACAACTCCTCTCGGATTAATTTGATCTCGTCATGACAGAGTTAAGATGTCGAAAAACAGACATTTTGGAGGGAGAAACAGAGGAGGACGAGGGCCAGATTGATCCTGAGGTGCAGACCACAGGTAGGTTCACTTGGTTAACTTAGCTAGCAGTTTGCTAACTGAACACCGGTTAACTTCCTGCGCAAAAACATCCGGTAACTTCAGTTAACTTTTCTGCCGAAACACACTTTGTCACAACGCTTGTATCTGTTAAGCCACTGTCCGTCTGTTGTTACACCTGACCAGATACCAAAAGCCGGTGAACACAGAGGAGGATGAGGGGAGTGTGTCCAGTGGTGGCGATGGGGGAGACAAACAGCAGAAAGATGAGGCTCAAGTTAAAGAAAAAGATGCACAACATAAAGAGGAGGAATCAAAAAAACCCGAGTCGGCTGTCAAAAGATCCAAGCGCTCTTCTGCCTGTAAGTCTGTGTTCTGTTTACAGATGTCTGTATACTTTTAGCACTGCTCAATGTCAACTTTAGAAAGCATTATCAATCTCAAACTACTATTATCCTTTCTCCCAATGCTTGGTTGATGATCCTTTTGAAGGGCTGTGTAACTTAAAGCAAAAATCCTATAATATCTACTAAGCCACAGAATCAACATGAGCATATATAAAGATCAGAAGATGGTACTTTGTTTATAGTGGTATCTTATTTACCCGTAGAGTCCAGCACTGTGTGAGCAGTTCAAACCATTAATACAGAATCCATCCTATAAAAGAAACCGACTAGTTTCTCTAGTGACTCAGTACACCCTTGATGGTGGTGTGGCAGGATAGTTATAAGATTAAACTGAGGACTGATTTTTCCTTTTTAAAAAACGTTAATGTGATTAACAAACTTAAACTGTTATATTTCTGCTTTTCAGCTGTCTTTTTGCAGCGCCTGGTGAGGGTTTTCTTCGGATTTCTTGCAGCAGTTGCCTGTGGCATCCTTTATGCTGCGTATCTGTCTGCGTATCATGACAGGAAGTTCTGGTTTTCCACTAGACAGGTGGGTGATTCTGTTTTTCAGAAGTCTGCTTCCATTAAATTTCCATTTCACTTCCATAAACATATCAATTCTAAAATTCACTTCCATGTGTCTCAGGAGCTAGAGCGTGAACTCACCTTCCAGGGAGGCAGTGGGGTCTACTATTACTACTACAAGCACATGCTGACCGTACCATCCTTTGAAAGAGGTACTTGTATCCTTTCTGCTTCTCATTAAGGAAAGAAAATTCAATATTCATCTAAATACAGCATCAAAAAGGACACTAACTTGAACTAAGGGCTATGAATGTCACTCTCTCCTTGTCAATTAACTGTGTTTTTATGTGGTTTGTGTTTCCCAGGGTTTTATGAGCTGACAATAGATAACAGGACTGTTTCAGGTCAGACCATTAATGCAGTGGAGCGTTTGTCTCTGTATCCAGAGCTCATCGCAAGCTACATTTACAGAGTCACAGACAGCCAGGTGAGATTCATTTTGCTGTTTGATCAGCTTCTGATTTACTTTTATTAAAGTGTAATTAAGACATTGCCCGTTTTCACCATGCTACATTACATTTGTGTCAAATTGTTTTTGTTGTTGATGGTAATATGAAATGATTGGTGGATTTGTATATTCCAAATCACAAAGCTACTAAACCAGTACAATCCCCTGTCTCAAAGTAAATAAACACTGGCAAACCAATTGAAAATAGTAACAATATTCCTATCATATGGCTGAAAGCCTTTCAGCCTGAAATTTGTTGCATAGCAAGACCAGTTTTAGCTACTTTAGCTGGTTTGCATCGGTTGGACAAGGTCAGTGAATTTAGCATATTTGAAGTTTGCATATGTATTGCTTCAGATTCAGTAGTTTAGGATGTGAAATGCTTCCGAAGTGCCTCTCTGGTTTGTATTTGTTTTCTCAGTCTACTCAATGACAACATAAATGGAGCTGAATGGCACGTCATTTTACTAGATGAAAGAATTTCACCGGAAAGCTCTGAATTAACTTTATAAATGCAGAAAACAACTGTCGTTCTCCATGAAGTTAAGAGTCATCTGCTAACAGTGCGGAGGGCTTGTCACCTAATAATGCAATAAATTAGTCAATTCATTGAGCCGGCAAAATTGGAGATAAGTTAAAACAAACAACAACATGAACTTGTCACTTATATCACTGGATAGTTATATCAATTAGTGCACTGACTCATTTTAGCACTTTGTTTAACATTGGATTTCTGTCTTTGAAATAGTATACAGCCATTTAAATAACAAAATGGTATCCAGATTTTTTTAATGCTCTTGCTTAATAATAATAATAATAATAATAATTTAATAATAAGGTGATAATTTGATAAAACTTTGTTTGTGTCTCTGTCTTCAGGATTTCGTCGAGCCAATCTACTTCTACGTTGGAGCTGTTTTCGGGCTCCAGGCGGTCTATGTCACTGCTCTGTTTGTGTGTAGCTGGGTGATGAGCGGCACCTGGGTGGCCGGCATGTTGGCTGTGGCCTGGTACGTGATTAACAGGTGAGAGGAATTCTACTACCTGGTTTCTCTGAAGTTACCTTCCCCTTAAAACTTTATCATATCCTTTCCATTTTTGCTCCTACCTTCTGATGACAAAACACTGAAAATGGGACACTTAAGTTGCTGTTAAGACAAATAAAATCTCAGCGGTGAAGCATAATAATACCATTCTCTTTTAGATCCCAGTTTCACTCGTTTTCTTTAGCTTTCTCTCCTTTACAACTCTTCTGTGGGTCAATTCTTTCTCAGATCAGATACAACAAAAGTGGACTTTGCCATTCCTCTGCGGGACAACTGGGCTCTGCCTTACTTCTCTTGCCAGGTTGCAGCTTTGACTGGATTCCTGAGTAATAACATCAGCTCTGCCACTGAGGTGAGCCTCTTGTGAAACCAGTTTAAAAAAACAAACTCTACTACTGTATATCCAAGTTAGGTGGGACACTACATTTAAACCCTGTATTTCTCTGTAGATGTTTTGCTATCTTACCATGAGTGCCACCACCTTCACCTTCCTCCTAGTCTGGGAACACAGCCACTATGTGCTCTTCATCCAAGCCCTCTGTCTTTTCTTGCTTGACTCTTTTGACCTGGTGCCACCACGTAAGGTAAGGAAGTCACAGCACCTGATCAAGAAATAGTCCTGCACCTCAAAGTTTTTTTGTTCCGATATACAAACAAGATATATGTTAAGCCTATTAGCTTTAGAGGTGGTACTAGGCAGATTCTGTTACCGTCAGACAGTTCTAGCTAACTGTTTGCAACTGTTTTTATGCTAAGCTAAGATAACTGGCTGCTGCATGTAGCTCAATATTAAACGGACAGACATTAGAGGGGTATTGATCTGCTTATTTGGCAAGAAAGCAAATAAACGTGTTTTCTAAAATGTCGAACTACTCCTTTAACCACGGAACTTATGATGGAAATTAGCTGTTGTAGTTTTAGGATTTATTGTAAAAGATGTGTAATCTTTTGGGCATGATCTAGTTAAGAGCAACAAGTTTTGTGTATGGAGGAAATTATCTCATTTGAGTTTCTGATTGATGCATTTACACTATGCCACCTAAACATGAATTAAACCTAAACTGTTGGCCAGCTATTTTTTAACGTAAGATGTGGAAAAAGAGAAATATTGTTTTTTTAGTTTTTTATATATAAACTGTATATCTATCTTAAATATTCTTCAAGAACAAATTTGTATTCCAAAAATGTATCTTTAGATTGACTGCTTTGTGCCCACAAGTCCTCAAAGACATTGTGCTTTTTCCTTTCTTTCTTTTCTCTCTCATGGTCTCTACTTCTCCATCATCCCTTCATCTGCTATGTTAAGATGGCTGACATTCACAAGGTGTACCTCAGCTCTTTGTTCCCGGTCTACTTGTGCCAGTTTCAGAACCCGGCCTTGCTCAGCTCGCCTCTGCTCGGCCTCCTGATTGGCTCAGTGCTTGCGCGGTACTTCCAGGTAGAGTTAGCTTCTCCCTCACATCAGAGCTCAGTCAAATTACGTACTACAGGCGTTTGTTTTAACTTACATTATTGATTCATTATTTAACTAATTTATCCAGTAAAAAATTTAACATTTCCTGGTTTCACCTTCTCAAATGTCAGAATGTTTTAGTTATTTATTTTTTTCTGTATTTCATCATTAAATATGGCCAACCTTCAGTGTTTTAACGTAGAGTTAACACAATCTCAATGCGGTTTTCTGTATTTCACTTGCAGCAAAAGATGAAGAAGGGACCTTTTGTGGCCAGACTGATGAAGCTCTTTCTACATTTCCACCTAGTCTTTACCACAGCGATCACCTTCAGTTATTTGGTCAAGGTAAAACCACAAGATGGGATGGGTCTCCATTAATCTATTTCAAGTCAAGATTATTCGTTTGTAGTTTTAAGCTGTTGGGTAATCATTACTGTTTTTAATTTACAGAAACTTATGCCTGTAAGTGAGAGTGACTTCATTTGAAATTCCTTGAAGTAAAATTTGGGCTCAACACAACAACGTGAGTTACAGCTGTTGCATTCACACTTAGTTTTTACAGTGCAAGCTGCTTTTGAACAGTATCCATATTAGTCAGTATGCTATTTTCTGCCAGTGTAATCTAATTTCAATATTTTCTTTCCTACTATGTCAGAGACTTCATCACCAACTTCCTCCTGTGCCAAGAGAGTTTTCAGACCCCCAGTCAGGACTTATTTCTACGACTGACGCAGGCCTCAGTCCTTCCTTTCTACTTACTGGTGCTCACTGTTTGCCTGCTGTCCACCCTGCAGACCATTTACAGAAGACTCAGGTTAGAGACTTGTGCCTAACACAACACATGCCATTACTCTTGGGTGCCATTCTGAAGTTATATTTGACAGAGCTGGTGATCACAGCTTGAAGGTTGGCTGTAAAGGAATTGTCTTTGAGGCGCCAGTCAACATGTATCATGGTTTTACTGTTATACAGTGGCCAGCCAATGAAAACCAACATCAGACTTGAAGATGGACGAATAGGAGAGCAGCCAGAGGTCATCTATCATGTTTTTCATACGTTGCTTTTTGGAGGCCTGGCTCTGCTGTTTGATGGGTACGTTCATCAGCGTCAAAGTGTGTTTTAATGTTAACGTGTTTTTAAACAACAAATTGTTATGACACAAAAGACATTGTGTTCTTTTTTCACGCAGTATGAAATATTTATGGACCCCATATGTGTGCATGTTTACGGCGTTCGGTGTGTGTTCTCCAGACCTCTGGATGACTGTGTTTAAGTGGCTCAAACTGAAGTCCATCCACCCTGTAGTACTGGTGAGTGGCCTCTGAATTGTGTTGCTACCTATAATGTATTCTAGCTGAAGGTATTAATTGTTGCTTTTACTCTCCAGTCTCTAATCCTGAGCACAGCGGTTCCTACTATCATCGGTTTCAGTTTGTGGAGAGAGGTGAGATTTTCAGCTTATCTTTCAAAGCTCTTTCTATGAGACATTTAAATACGCATAATATCTTCCTACCCTGCTATCTTGTCTTGCAGTACTGCCCTCGTGTCTTAGCAGAGTTGTCAGACGTGCAGGAGTTTTACGATCCAGATACAGTAGAGCTGATCAACTGGATCAAGTGAGTCAGCAGATCTTCCTGTATTATATAAATACACAGTATCTATAAAGTCTTTATTGTGGTATCTAAGATCTTCTTATTGTGTTCCAGGTCACAGGCTCCAGTGGCGGCTGTCTTTGCAGGTAGCCCTCAGCTGTTGGGAACCGTGAAGTTGTGTTCAGGCTCAGCTGTGACCAGTCTACCGCTTTACTCAGACATCAACCTGCTGAGGAGGACTGAAGATGTGAGTGAGATGAAAGATTTATCACAAAAGGAAACTCCTAGTACTGGAAAATAATTGAAAACACAACTTCTGTCAGTCTTAAACAAAGCTAAATCGCTTAAGTTCTTGGGTTATAAAGCAGCGATTTGTGGACTCGATTAAATTCATTTTACATTAAATGTCCTCAAATCAATTATAGTAATGGGTAATTTATGTTATAAATGGGCCTTAAAAATGTTGTTTTCACTACTCATTTGTCTTCTCTACACTGCCCAGTAAAGGCATAAAATGCCCAAAAAAGACAAAATGTATATTTAAATTTTCCTTATCACAGATGAATTTAACTAGCAAGCGTTTATTCATTTATTTTTTAAATGAATCTCCTTTTTTGTTTTATAGACTTACCAGGTGTATGCACTGAGATCCGCAGAGGACATCTACAAGATTCTGACCTCTCAAAAGACAAACTACGTGATCATAGAGGACTCTATTTGCAACGAGCTTAGTCTAAATAAAGGATGCAGGATCAAAGACCTGCTCGACATTTCCAACGGACATGTGAGTTTAGACAGTTCTTGTTCACCACAAACTACAGATTCCTATATATCTATATGTCTACTAATGTGTTTAAAAATGGTGCATGTTGTTGCCATAAGGTGAAAATCATGATTTCATCCAACTCTCGGCAAGAAAGTGAATTAGTGTTACATATAGGTGATTACAATGAGGGACTTATTGTGAATAAAGCTGGTGTTTTCTGAAAGCGCTTTACAAAAGCAGTCCTTAATCATGGAAAGTATTGTGTTATTAGGAAAATTGTTAAACAATTATTCTCATTCCACGTTCCATATCCTCTTGTCTTATGCAGGTCATTTATGACAAAGAAGAGATTTACTCTTTCTCAAAGCACAGAAGATTCTGCCATGAGATAAAGATGAACTACTCGCCCTACACAAACTACTTCACTCGAGTTTTTGGAACCGCTCGTACCACGTGTACAAAGTGAACACTGTCATCTCCTTTCAGTACTGACAGCAGCTCCCACCTCCCCGGCAGACTTCACTAAGCCTGGCTCTGCCCTTCTCCAGTGTTTCACATCATATCCACACTGCAACACAGATGACTGCAAATATGTTGTTGCAGTGTGTGCGCTCAGAAAAAAGGTCTAATGACTGGTACCTTCCACATCCTGGTGTAGATGGTGAATTGGTATCAACTGAGCAGATAGTGATTTTGGCCTACGCATTGTTTGATTAAAATCAACATAAAGTAGCCCTGTTGAAATATGCCATAATAACCACTGTACTGTCGTTTTATAAGCCATGCGTTACTGTGATATATTTAATGAAGGGAGAGTTTGAAATGTGTGGTCTGTGTTTTACTTGTACAGAAGCCAAGATCAGCTGTGGTTGCTGGGATGTATTTAGGCTCTGCAAAAAGAAAGTAAGTTTAAAAAAAAAAAAGGCTAAAAGAATTCTGCTGGTAAAGAAAACACCCACCTCAGTTAAGAGTTTATTAATATAGTTTCTGGTGTATATCATCAGCTAGTAAATATATTTGAAGCTCAGGAGCACACCTGAGACATTGGATGATCAATGACTAGTAATAATCAGACTGTTCGGCTGTTCGGTTTTAATGTGTGGTATGTGCTCTGCTTTTCCCATTTACAGCATGGTTTTGCTCTCTCTGTTTTTATATAAAAATATTGATGTAACAACCCAGGATGATAGAAACAACATCTGTAATCTTTCTTTTAGCCTTGAAGGATAGTGGAGGCTGGTTCTGATGCTACTCATTTCAATGGCTTTGTCTTCATCATTCTCTTTATCAGGATGCCTTATTGTGAGATGTAGGAACCGACTGACTGATATGTCTTTATTGATCACAGCTTTAGTTATGTCTGAGACTGATCGGTTCCCCTTCCCTGGTTCTTACCTGTAAGTATTTGGCAGTAATTTCTTTCTGGTGCTGTCATGAAAGTCTCACCAATAACTGTCCCTGTGCAAAAGGCCATGTAGTGAATATTAGGTTGTATTGAATTATGGAAAAAAGTGTGTGTGAGTTGATAAATACAAAGCCTATCTCTACAGTATTTTGCAATATTTTTGTTGAAATGTTATTTGTATGCTTTAAATGTCATTTTAAGGTCAGATATTTTGTTTTAAATGCAAATGGGTGTTGATATGGGAAAGAAAAAGACAACTTTATAAACATGAGAGAATTTTCCCCTTGCATTTGTTTTTTTTCAAAATTATTTTTATTTTGAGCATTTTGGTCATGAGCTCAGGATCTGTTTTTCTGTGCCATCTTAACTATAAAGGCCATGGACACTCATGCAGAGATGTTAAATAAAAATGCTCCAAATTAAAGCATGACTGGAAGTTTAAAGGCCCTGCCATTCCACACAGGTGTTTTCACTTAGTCTGACTATTCCACCTCTGCTCAGATTGAGGTCAAGTGGAGCTGGTAGGAATCAAAAGAGGTTACCAAAAGTCCCAGGAAGACTTTATTTTTTTTATTTTAAGTGCCTATATTAAAATTGCCATTTCAGTATCTGTATTTCAATATCCACGTTCCTTTTTAATTTGAGTCAATAATGATTTTTTTTTTTTTAAATCATGTGTGCACAAGTGTAAAACATACTTTTAAGTGACTTAAGAGTCTCTGGCCTTTTATTTATGTAAAAATAGCAATACTACCATGCACAAGCACTCTGTTACAAGGAAAGGCCATGCATTCAAACTTACTTGAGTAAAAGTACAAAAATGTTAGCACCATACTTAAAAGTAAAAGTATTATTATGCAGAAAGGCCCATTTCAGAAGCATATACTATATTATATTACTGGATTTTAATATGTGAAGCATTAATGTATTTATAATTTAAATATTGCAGCTGGTAAAAGTTTAGGCTCATTTTAATTACTCTGTACACTGCTGGGTATTTTAAACTGTAATAATATAATTTATTAATTTATATTTTGTATTAATCTGAATATGCAAAGTGACTAAAGCTGATAAATAAAATGTATTAAAAATAATAATATTGGCTTCCAAAATAAAGTACCTTAACGTTAGGTAACACCATGGGTAACACGCACAAACTTACTAAACACACGTTTTTTCGTCAAACTCAGCATAATCTCCCTCTCCAGATGATAAATATGCGCAAACATTGCGCAGTGTGTCCCTCGCCATGGCGACGAAGCGGAAGCGGAAACACACCGGCGAGATGTCGAAGCGCAGAATGAATTATGTGAGAAGGAAGCAGTCCTTGTAGCTGTTCCTGTTTTTAAATTTGAGATTTTTTTGTGTATATTTAGCATATATTTTCTATTTGTTCATTTTTTCCTTTAAGGTAAGATAACCAGTCTCTCGGTGTCCGGCCCAGACTGTAGAGCTTTGCTAGTTAGCTAGAATATTAGCTAGCTCAAAACAACGTTAGCTCCGAGTCCGCACACAACAGAGAATATGTGAAAGGGGTGCGCTTGGTTTTAATACACTGGCATCCTCAAGCCGCCTCGGTTCAGTAATGTCCCAACCCGCTTTGTGGACAAGCTTTAAAAACCTCGCCCTCTCGGCACTACACGTTAATCAGATTAAACCTCCTCTGGCCACTACAGAAAATAAATACTGTAAACTATCATTGATCATATATCTTTTTCCAAACTTTGCTATCATATAACATGAGTGACGTTCATAGCTACGTAGCCTTGGCTGTATAATAAGTACGTAGAATAGCTTAAGTGTACTTGATACAATACAGTACATAATGTGCTTTGAAAACACTTTTAATGCACATAATAAAAAAGTGAAGTAAAATAATCGGAGTCAGGTTTATCACCAAGAAGATTTTCATTCCCTTGGTAATTAAACAACTAAGTGTCGCAATAAACATAGTAGGAGGAAAGCGCAGGTTTTGTCAAGTTTGAGAAATATTTATGTTGACAAAGCTTCTCTAGAGCCTCAACGAAATTACTGTTGACAATTAATACAGCAGTTTTCAAAAGGCTTAATAGTAAACTGATCTTGTGTGTTAATATGATGTGTGTTAATATGATATGCATTAATGTTGTTTCAGGACACTTCATTTCACACAATTTGTCATACATCTCACTGTAGGTCACGATGATGGCGTAAAAGATAAACACATTTTCAAATTTCTGTCACTGTTCACCAGGGGAGGATGAGTGTGGAGACAGCGGACCGGGTGGCCGCTGTGACCAGCAGCCGGCCTAGCACCCCTCTTCAGACCTCCTGGTTTGAGTTCCTCCTGGATGGCAGTCTGCTGGAGAACCACCTGCAGAAGTCATACCCAGGTCAGCTCAGCAATACTTATTATATCTATTGTATTCTGGCTTGTGGTAGATTTGTAATTGTTTCTTAATATAATAATCCAAATTAATAATTAGAGTGAACAAAATCTCAAGGATAGCTTTGTTAATACTGATTCTACTTAAATGAACATCTGGCAGATATCAACTGCCATACAACTTATTTCCTTATATGTCAGTGAGTTTAACATGATTTAAAATGTATGCACTCATGACACTGCAACATATTTTAAATGAATATATCTATATGTCATGCCTTGTGTTTGGTAATTACATTAACATTTTGTTTTTGTAGCCCTTCTTTTCATTCTTAAAGTATATTTTATATAAGTTAACATGTATAAATTATTTCACTCTGCTTTCGTGTCAAGTTCATAAAAATAACACGTATCCTTGTGTTTTGCATTATAATTGTCCTTTGCACTCCAAAACAAATGGTCATTTTGCTTCATGGTGCATTTTCACAGGCCAAACATGAACAACCATAATGTGATATTTGTTGTGCATTTAGAAAGTTTTATATAAAAATATTATCTGTCAAAATCATAATGGTGGGCTATGTATTTTTAATGGATGCTCAAGAGGCAAGTTAATGAAAAGTGGCTCCACCTTAAAAAATAATTAACCTTGCGTGTGTGCGTCTTTCCACAGACCCGACGCCGGTGCAGCTGATCGTCCAGTTCCTGGAGCAGGCATCCAAGCCCTCCGTGAACGAGCAGAATCAAGTGCAGCCTCCAGTAGACAACCGCAGGAACCGCACCCTGAAGCTGCTGGCACTAAAGGTAGCTGCCCACATGAAGTGGGATCTGGATGCTCTTGAGAAAGGGTAAGTGTGTAAGGCACTTTAAACCTATAATGCGGAGGAAGTCATGAAAAGTAACTTTTCATGTGTTTTTTTTTTTTTAACCCTTTCCACTAAGTCAATTTGGAGGGTTTTAGGGTTGCGGAAATGCGTCATTTTGTAGAGGACAATGCAATTGTTCAGTTTAGTTAAATATCTGAAATTTGAGGTTGCAGGTTTTCACCCAATAATGTCATTGACTTCTATGTTGTGAAATTCCAACATTTTGGCAGGGTAACTGCCTATTTACCTTAACAGAAAGTGAATTAGAAAGTGTCTTGCATGCCTCTAATAATTGTTCTAT
Organism: Percina caprodes; assembly: GCA_013375575.1. Taxonomy (NCBI): domain Eukaryota; kingdom Metazoa; phylum Chordata; class Actinopteri; order Perciformes; family Percidae; genus Percina; species Percina caprodes. The sequence goes on from JABXJD010000247.1 coordinate 744,564, forward strand.
CAAATCATACAGATGTTTGCATCATGTAATTATTCATCCTTCTTCCCTGCCAGTTTGACCATTCCAGTATTAAATATGTTACTGAATGAACTCCTGTGTGTGAGCAAAGTGCCACCCGGGGTGAAACATGTGGACCTGGACCTGTCCACTCTGCCTCCAACCACAGCCATGGCTGTCATCATATACAACCGCTGGTGAGTGAAGATCCACAAACTGAAGTAGTAAGAGACCCTGGCTTGTCCACTGTGGTCGGCCATTCAAATGATTTTACTAATCACAAATAATCTTGTGTCTTTCAAAGGGCCATCAGAACTATCGTGCTGAGCAGCTTTCCAGAGAAACAGACCAAACCAGGACCTCACCAGATGAACATGTAAATGCTGTTCCTTCCTTTCCTGTTACCACCCTCTGATTTGGGATCAGCCAAAGTTGTTTACAGAACAAATAAACTTCCCATGCTTATCTGAAACATCCAGGTCCAGTTTAAAAAATAAGAATATAGCTTTTAAGTGCTCAGTTTTAATGGCATCAAGACGATAGTGACTGAGTTGTCTTGTGGCCTCTCGTAGGTTAAGTATTGTGCAGCAGGAGAAAGAGATGACTGACAACATCCTTACTGTGGTGAGTACTCGGTGGACATCTTTGAGATTGTTATCATGAAAGATACCTCTTCGGACTATTGCTGATACAAATAAACATGTTATCCACATTTCGGTATGCTTGATAATTTTGATTTGTAAAAGTTTGGATGAACAACCAACCATTATATTTCCTTTTTTTTTAGTAATCCCTGTTTTGTCTCTGTCCACTATTAAAGAAATTGTCTAGTAGGTCAGATCCAATGTACCTTATTATGCCCTCAGCTGAAAGAGCAGGCAGCCGACTCCATCAGCGTCCTTGAAGGAGCTCTGCAGCTAAAGAAAGACTTCTACATTCACACCCTGAGGACTCTGGATCTGCTGGCTGCTGATGCTGCTGCCAACGGAGAGACAGAGTCATCAACTGCAGGGCTTCGCATCAGTGCCGATGAGCTGCAGTGTCAGGTTAGTGGATAGCACAATGTTGTCTCAGATCACTCCGACTACAGTTGATCCAAATGACATTGTTTCCCACAAATAGACTAATATGTGGCTGTGCGCCACACAATCAACACCAGCCGCCACACATTTTGTTTCGTTATTTTTTTTTCTTTTAACGCTATTTAAAACAGCTGCATTTCTGCATGTCTCTCCGTCACTCTATATACACACACACACACACACACACACACACACACACACACACACACATATATATACACAGCCCCTCCCCTCCGTGCACACACCATCTGTCTCCATGAAAACAGTATTGCCAACTTAGCAACTTTGTCGCTATTTAATGACTTTTCAGACCCCCTTAGCGACTTTTTTCTACAAAAGCGTCTAGTGACAAATCTGACGACTTTCTGTAGAAAAGGCAGCGACTTTCTGTAAAAAAGTTGTCAGTATTGTTCAGCGAGCACACAAGGTCTTTCTCTCCTGTGGCTGCCAAAACAGTCACCTCTCTGAATCAGTTTAATGAGGAGCAGCCCCTCCTCTTCCAGTGTACGTAGGCAGGCAGGTAGAAAGGGGAGAAGGGACAGGGTGCGGAGGTGTAGGTAGGAGTGACAGCGGGTTGCGATGGGAGAAAGACGCAGCTGAGCTGGCTTGGCCCTGGTTAAGCCAGCCTTCTTTGAGAATTCTTTTATTGATCTTTTTCCCTTGCTTTGTAGAATTTCTTGTTTTACGTCAAAGATAGGCTATATAAGTAATATTTATGAGGTAAAATAAATTCCTAAAGATGTCTATTTCTTTCTATATACCATGCTGACACAATCACTAAGCTTTATGCAGATGATTGCCCAATGATGCCACATATATGCAATATCAGCGTATAACGTCACACCCCCACCACAAATTGCTTTCTAATCTGTGGGAAACACTGCAAATACAAACAACTATTAATTATTTCAGGGAGCAATTGGAGATTGTGTGCGTCAGAACAAAAGGATTTGTAAAACGAACAAAAAAATGTCCAAAGTGTAATTTCAGTCAAAAAGTAGTTCAATTTCTAGTAAAGTTGAATCTAAAATTGGCCTAATTTTTGTATTTGGTTTTTCAGGTGCATTATGACTTGGGAGGTATTTTCTTCCAGCAAGGCTGCACAGACCAAACAGCCTATGAGAACGCCCGTGATCACTTCAGACAAACAAAGGAACTATTAACAAAGGTATATTTACTTGTTTATTACTTTAACATGTCCAGATTTGTCTTCTTTTAGTTTCATTTTGCCACGAGCAGAATTTGTGGCTCTCGGTCATTTCTTATGTTTTGTGATACGTATATTTTGTTATTTTTTTTTTTTAAGCTGGACTCAACTGTTCATGTTCACCTGGATGAGAAACGTCTGGCTGGCTACTGGAACGCCTGCAAAGCTTTGACTGACGACTGTGACCCGTCAGACTCCCAGAACACACCCTACAACCAGATCAACAGCCTGATCAGGGCGCGCAACTACCAGGTCAGAGCAGACGCTGCAGTAACTTTAAAGCCAAAGATTTGTTTTTTGGTTAAAAAATACACCTGGAACTACTTATAGTAAGGCCCAAATGGAAACTGAAGATAATGAAACATGCCAGAAAGTTGTATAACTGAATGAAGGTATTCAGCACTGTAAATCATGTATAGTACTTTATATTGTGTATTCCTCTCTCTAACAGGCTGTCATCGAAGCCTTTATCAAAGACAACGTGTGCCGCAGTTTGCCAAACAACTTCAGACGGTCTGTTCTCAGGGAGTTCCTGTATAAAGTGCAACAAGGGTGAGACCACAATTCATTCCAAAAGTAATCCAAACAACAGTTTGCATTGTGACAAAGTCTATAGATATACTGTACAGGCCAAAAGTTTGGACACACCTTCTCATTAAATGCGTTTTCTTTATTATCATGACTATTTACAGTATATTATGTACTGGTATCTGCTTCCATTGTATTTATTTTACTTTATATAGCTTTATAACAGTCATTCTGCATATCTACAAACAATCTAGCCTACAACTTATTTCTTAACACTATGTAGGGAATCAACCTTAGATGAGGTTTGCTACAAGCTGTGTGTTTGTAACGCCGTTCGAGATGCTTTGGAAGGAGAAGTCCTCAGTGTGCGTTTCCAGCAGCTCCTCCTCAAACCCAGTAAAAAGATGGTGGACTTCATTTTAGAGGTAATTTCTCACCTTTTTATGTCCCAAATAACTGTCATTAAAGACTGTTTGCAGGAGTAATGAATGCTTGGGACATCCTGGAGATTAAATGTACAAACATCGGAAAACTCAAAGTATGTCTCAGATTTAAATCTGACTTTTAATTAATTCATCCACCGTTTCTTTATTCTCTGATATCAACTGTTAGATAAAGCTCAAATTACCTTTTAAATAATGTGCATATGTTGTACAATCCAATATCCCAACTGGTGGCAATTAAGCATCAAGCCTTCCGATTAAGGAAAGAAGTTTGTGGGAGTTGTATGAAATTGTACATGTCAGGATTGTTATTGAACTTCTATCTATTGAAGTTAGAAATTGTATTTTCATAATAAAAACACATGATTTTTTTTTAGGAAATTATTGTGCTGAGGTTGGTGGAGTTCAACGTGTATCTGGGGCTGACCTGAATAATTCTCATGATGGTAAAATTGAAAGCTGCAGCTCATTTGAATCCAATATTTTTTGTCCTGCAGGTATGCACACTTTCGCTGGAAAAGGGCCGTCAGTCTGAGACATCAAGAAGAAACATGGGTACTTTCATGAAGTGAGTAAGAGCAGAGAATGTGTCACATTTATTATGCACTGATGTACTAGCTAAGTGACAAAACATTAATTTAGTCCAAAGAAATAGCAGAACATACAACTGAATACAATGCAGATCACTGTGCAGCTCTTAAACAGCACTGATTTGACATAAAACTGTTACTCTAATCATTTAATCATCTTTTAAATTATCTTGCAGGACTCTGTGTGAAACCTTGGAAGAACTGTCTCTGCTTTTTGTGGTGTCGTCTCATAAGCTCTTCATGGAGCTGTTGAAGGAGGAGGAGAGGAAGGTCCTGGTAGAGCAGCTGAGGAAGAGATCGACCACAATCAACCTCAGTGCCAAGCCTCTGCCTTCCTTCTATGACATTCCAGGTACAGCACTGAGATTTTCTTTCCCATACTGTTCAGTGACATCCAATATATGTATCCAATGTAAGGGGAGCTCTCAGTGGTATGATTCAGTTCATGCATTTCAGCATCAGCGAGTGTGAACATTGGGCAGCTGGAGCAGCAGCTCATCCTTTCACTGGAGCCACGCAGAATCAGACAGATCCTCATGGAACTCCATGGCATGGCCGAACGGCCCTTCTGGAGGGTCAACAGTAAGGTCAGAGGTCAATTAAGAGTAGTAAACGCCATCATTCACGAATTTCCAAAATGTAAGATTAACTTTACTTATTGCGTAAAATGTAATATTCATTTTTCTGAAGTAATGGAAATGCCCCTTTCTCTTTGTGTGTTCAGTGGGAAGTTCCTCCAGACTACATAAACGTAATCCTCGGCATTAAAGACAACCTGACAAAGGACCTGGTTTATATCCTCATGGCCAAAGGACTCCACTGCATATCAATAAAGGTCTGTTTACAGGATAAATGTTCAGAAATGTAACTTACTTGTAAAAAATAAACTTTACTGGCCTAATTAAGCAGAAGAATTGGAATCAGAAAAAGCTTTATTGCCAAGTATGATTTTTACATATACAAGGAATTTGTTTGTTTTGGTGTTGTTGGAGCATGTCATACAGTATATAAAACTATCAGAATATAAACTCTCTATATATTATAAAAAAAATGTCTTTGGCAGGTTGAAATTATTCAGCTGCTGCAGGAAGTACATCCTCTGTTGTGCTTTGTTCATGAGGGAGCTGATGTTGAGCTCTGTCTTGAGAAACAGTGGGCTGACTACTTTATTTGACAGGATTCAATACATGAAATGAGCTTGTCTGACTTTATTAACAGTAAAGAATACCAAATGGTTAGCCACAATTATTTAAAACCCTTACTTAGGACATCAACAAGTGGTACATCCAATTTATGACAGTAACAGTTCCAAGCAGTAAGAATCTATTAAAAGCAGAGATGTTAAATATTTGGATCATATTTTCCTGTCCTCTCAGGACTTTGCCCATGCACGACAGCTTTTCTCAGCCTGCCTGGAGCTTGTTACAGAGTTCTCCCCAAAGCTGAGGCAGGTGATGCTGAACGAGATGCTGTTGCTGGAGGTCCGTGCACACGAGACAATGGCGGCCGAGGGCAGCAAGGAGCGGCCCCCCTCTGACCTGGTCAGCAGGGTCAGAGGATATCTGGAGATGAGGATTCACGGTGAGTGGATGGAAACACTGTTGAGTTGTTACCTGGGATTAAGTCTGTAATTTCCTGGTAGTTTTCTGGCAAAAGAAACATGTAAGACATTCTGGATGCAGTCCCAATATTTAGATTGTTCCCCATTTATGTGAGTAGCATCACAACCTGCTTACTATAGATTCATACTGCAGGGAAATAAGGGATCCTTTTATAAAGTTTGGACATTTTAGACAACAAAAAGAACACTTTACCTGCTCTATCCATAATATTGTTTGTATGATAGACTGTACAAAAGCCAAAAGCGGTTTCTAAAATTGAAACACTTCTCTGGCCAACCTAATACACTTTAAAATATCAGCATTCACTGATACAAGTGCACTAAATAATGGGTCTTTGTCTTTAGATCTGCCTCTGCGTCAGGTGGTAGGAAAGGAGTGTGTCGCTTTCATGTTGAACTGGAGGGAGAACGATTACCTGACCCTGCAGGTGCCACCATCTCTGGTCATGAACAACCCATACATCAAGGTAAAAAGTCTGTTTAACACTCAAGCCCATTTCTGCCTCATTTTAGCAGTTACTGTACATATGTTATCATTGTCTCTGATTGTACATTGTTCCAAGAAGACCATGACATTTATGTAGGTAATAAAATAGTTAAAGCTTTCTATTTTATTGCAATTGGCTGCCATGAAAACTTGGTATGCTCTGTAATGGTACAGGTGTTGAGCTCCCTGAATTCCTTCTAGTGGATTGTTCAGATGCAATAATAGCCAAAATAATATCTACACTACCATGTAGGGAAGTATACTAACTGTTAAAATCTTGAACTCCCTTTATTTCCTCTTTAAGTGGCTTTCAGTACAAAAACATATTTGCCATTGTGGTAAAGCTATATATATATATCTGGCTGTTGCACAACTTCATTTAAAGATGTAATCAATATGTCTACATTAGGACTGGAAACAGTTCCAGGTGTTTGTGACCTTACATTTGTCAGGTGGACATAAACAAGGCTACATATTGATGATAATTTAGCTCCATGTGTGCTAAATGTACATCAACTTTGTATAAGGTGATAACATGTCAATGTTACGCATACAGGTTTTTTTTTTTTTTTTTTGCTGCCCCAAAGTGATCAATAAAATAATTTACTACAGGTTTAAGCCATATGTTTAATAGAGAGAGACAATCTCAATGTTATTTAATGCCTGTACCACTGCAAGAGAAATATTCTGTAATTCTTGAAGTATTGTGCATTGTTTTATAAACATTTCCAGAATGTAATTAGAAATATTTCTTACCTTTTGGAAACAAAGACTTTGTAAATGATGAACCCTTCACTGGCTCTTGGATGGTTTAAACGGCCAGGATTGTGTTGGATTTAGCTTGTTAAAGTCACCCCCTCTGTTTCCCTCTGATAGCTGGGTCAGCTCCTGGCTTCAACGTGCAAAGAGCTCCCGGGTCCTAAAGAGTGTCGGCGCACAGCCAAGGAGTTGTGGGATGTTGTGGTTCAGATCTGCAGCGTGTCCATCCAGCACAAGAGGAACCACGACGGCAGAGTGGGCCTCATCAAACAGAGAGAGTCCTCCATGGGCATCCTGCACCGGTACGCTGCAAGCATGCCTACTACCACCTACGATTTTACAGTAATGCAGAGCAAGAGCATCACGGCACAGTTATACGCTGTACATAAGCGCGCACAGGTGGTAGAGTCATGCTCATTCTAGTGTATTTTTATTGTCTAACCCATTTAGGAGCAAATTCATCACTTTCATCAAGAAAATTAGAGTAAGTATTCAAAACCTAAACTTAAACCCTCTGTGAATATATTAAATTTACATTAATTGAGGTGCTATTAATGGAAAGGTAACTCATTTCATCTTATGTCTCACAGGAGCCACTGGTGCTGACAACCCTTATCTCACTTTTTGTGAGGCTCCACAGCATAGTGCGGGTATGTGTCTAATTTGAGCTGTTAGATTGTTGAATTTTTCACACTGAAAGCACACTGTACAATCTCACATAGGTTGTGTGATAGTAGGATTATCTCACAGTAAAACAAGGGGAAATAAACAGCTGGCTAACATGAAAAAATGGCTTTAATGTTGCAGTAAGTGTAAAAAAAAAAACCATAGTATGATGGTAGGTTTTGTTGCAGTTTTAGTCTGGCCACTTTAAGTTGTTTTGCCGTGCTCATCACAGTCAGCTATCTGAATCTCTCATGGGTAACAATCTGTTTTCTCTCTTTAGGATGATATTGTAAATGAAGTGACAGCAGAACACCTCTCTATCTGGCCATCTACTCTTCCAAAGTAAGAACTTTTGTTGCTTAATAAAATGTTTAAGATGTTTCAAACAAAGCCACTAAATGTGACAGTGATGTTTGTGTGTGTCGACCAGCATACAGGCGGTAGACGTGGAAGCTGTGGCTGTGACAGTCAAAGAGCTGGTGTCCTACGCCCTCACCCTGAATCCTAATAACCAGTCGTGGCTCATCACACAGGCAGATATCTACTTTGGTGAGAAACTAAACTGCTAGATTGGCGACAACAATTCAGGGGAAAGTATAAACCGTGTTACCCACATCACGGTTACTGAAGCCTTCTTGTTTGTCTCACGGTTTGCAGTGACCAATCAATACTCTGCTGCACTGAACCTTTACCTCCAGGCCGGAGCTGTCTGCTCGGACTTCTTCACCAAAGCTGTTCCCCCTGATGTCTACTCCGACCAGGTAGATCACACAGCTTACTCACAAAACTACACACTAAATGACTACAAACAAAGTCTCAATAAAAACAAAAAAATGACTTTCTACAGTTGAATAATAACATACTAAATATTCTATAAGCGAATTACAATTATGTATGTAACGCATTGCCTTCCTCCACAACGCGGGATGGGAGAAAAACCTGGCCTGGTTTATTGGCATTTCAAATGCTCATATGCTCATTTTCAGGTTCATAATTGTATTTAAAGGTTATATCAGAATAGGTTGACATGGTTTAATTTTCAAAAAACACCATATTTTTCTTGTACTACACATTGCTGCAGCTCTTCTTTTCATCCTGTGTGTTGAGCTCTCTGTTTTAATTACAGAGTGAGGCATCTCACTTCTATCCCATCTTTGTTGGGAGTTGCACATGCACAGTAGCTAGGTAAGGACTGCTAGCTAATCAGAAGTATGAGAGTTTGGAGCAGTTTGTAAACAGTGTTTTCTGTTGGAGATGGTGAGTCCCTATTGGATGAACTTTGGGCTTTTTCACTTTGAAAACCTATAACATGCACAAAAAAGATATATGTATAACACAAAGAAAAGCCAAAAACACAATATGAGCACTTTAAAGTCACAGTGCGGCAGCAAAATAGCCTCGGGAAGGAACTTGTTTTGGTGGAACAAGTGTACGTTCAAAAGTTGTTTAGTTGTGCAACAGAAAACTCAGATTGGACAGATGGTCTAGCTAGCTGTCTGGATTTACCCTGCAGAGATCTGAGGAGCAGTTAACCATAGTCCTCAAATCGACCGGAGTTTAAAATTACAACACGAAAGTGGAAGGTGACAGACATACTGCCGAAAAGAGGGACATATGGCAGAATTTCCGGCAGAATGAGAGCAATCATGGAAGTGGAACATCATGGAAATAGACTAATAACGCTGACTTGTGTTTGCAGGTCCTGAAGAGGATGATCAAGTGCTGTTCAATGATGAACTGCCACACTCAGGTCAGAGGGTCAATGCAGTTACCCTTTTCTTTCTTTCAAATTATAACCTACATATCTTTCTTTTTTCTTTGCAAGTGCTAATCACAATGCTGTCTCAATGTCCTGATGGTGAAATGGTTTCTAAAAATAACTGGATAAATACCTCTCAGGTTTAATTACACTTTCAGTGTAATGTTATGCTTGTTTTCACATGCTGCAGTACATTTTTAACAGAATCAACAAATTTCATTTTGGTGTTCCACTAGTTTCTCTCTCATCCTCATTAGGTCGCAGTTCTCTGTCAGTTTCTTCGAGAGGTGGACTACATGACGGCATTTAAAGCTCTTCAAGAACAGAACAGGTACGGTACGACATGACCTGACACAGCCAATAGCCAGACCAACAGCACTATTCTGAACATCTCTTATCTTTTGTCACCAGTCACGATGCCATGGACTCATTCTATGACTACATCTGGGATGTCACCATCCTGGAATACCTCACACGTATCCTTTTTTTTTTTTTTAGGGCAAATACAGACCTTGACAGAACTAGCTTATATCATACAATTCTACTTTTGCAAAAACAAGCCATGCAAATGTCATTTTGTTCTTCCTTGACCGTACTTTGAGATATTCACCACAAACGGGGCGAGACTGAGAAGAGACAAATAGCGGTAAAACCTGTTCTTGCACCAAGATAAAATAAACTGTTATTCCACTTCTAAAATTAAAAATCTTACAGTACATCTATCTAAATAGATAATTTTGATAACCAATCAAAATGGCAATTTTTCCTGACCTAAGTGTTTGTGAAAAAGCATTTTTCAGATAGTCCAGTTTATGTTCAGCTCGTCTAGAAACAATCATTTCTGAAATTCCTCCACAAAGGTTTAGTGTTCACTCATTGGTGACATGATGGTGAGAATGAATGTGGTGACCTTACACACAAAGTTTAAAAAGGGCTAAATGTGGTTATACATTAACAGCGGTTCCATAACTATTCCAATATAATTGTTAGAAACTGTTAAGTAGTCTTTTAAAAACAGTTGAAAGTGTTTGTTTTTTTTAAACCCCCCCAATCAAATTATAACCTACATATCTCCAAGTCTACGCTCAGTAAGAGGCTACAGTAGATTAACTCTTGTTGTTTCTCAGATAAAAGCGATCGGACAGACGGAGTTAAACACCAGTAACCCAGAGGAAGTGCTGCAGCTGGCTGCACAGAAGAGGAAGAAGAGATTCCTGCAGGCGATGGCCAAACTGTATTTCTAGAAAACATGTGAACCACTTAGACTTCAGGCGAGCGGGAATGTATATTTTATTTTGTGGTAAAAAATAAACTTCTAAAATAAATACAGTTGCTCATTTGTACACTTGTAATAATTTTCAATGGATTATTTAAAAAAAAAAAAAAAATCATTGACTATCCATAGGCCTGAGTTACACAAACAATGGCTGGTTTACAACAACATGGCACAGATGGCTGAGAAACACTGAAGAGTATGCCCTTTATTAGCTGACAGGTGAAGTAGTGGCAGTAAACTCAGTTTCCAACATGCATTTCAAAAAAACACTAACTGACCCTGAAGCGGTATTCAGATTCTGTTGAACATATTTAATATGGTACAGAAGTAAACAATTGCACATTACTTTCAGTAATACACCTGACACTTTAAAAACATTTATTTTCTCAATTAAAGCACCCAGTTGCTAGAAACGCCTAAAATCATGAAAAAAAAAAGCTTTGGCCAAGATTTAAGTCTTTAAAATATTATTCTGGATATTGCATTCAGTGACAATTTCACATCAGCAGGCATGACATAAAATCCCACACTGTCCAAACTCTGTATTCCAGTTAACAGTCTCTTCCCCCGATTAGGAGCCGATTCCAGTAAACAAGACTCTAAACCTTAACCCGGTGTCTTTGTTCACATTCACCTCAGAGTCTTCCTCTTGTGGTTCAACGTGTGCAAGTTTTCTCTGTGCTGTTGGGAGGAGTGAGGAACTGTCTGTTCACCTCCTTTTGACTGACGTCCTCCTAAAATAAGACAGGTTGAAAGTCAGGAACCAATGAAATAGCAGCATTAATGAATACGTATTTATTATGGCGGCTCTTATTTAGATCAAGCCATAATAAATTCTTCCAAACAGTACAACTAACTGTTCAGTGCAAGAAGAACAAAATACAAACCAGCATGGTCAGATAGTCTGTGTGTGTCTGGATGTTGTGTCTGTCTTCTCTCTTTATCCCAACAAAATTCCTCAGCGTCGCTCTGCCAAACTGACCCACCGACTCCACAAAGGGGGCCATCCAGTTCACACACACCTGGACGATGTCGTTCGACAGACCTGAGTACAAAAAAAAAAGTTTACATGTAGGAAGAAACCTTGCTATAGGTGACACTGCAGTTCAGACCATAAATCATGGTTTTTAATAACACCTCAGCCAGTATGTTGATCTAGCTGCATTTGTGCAATCAATAATTGAGCCAGACACACAGACAGATGCACATGCACGCACGGCTCTTTCTGGTCCAATTTTCATCCCATCAGGCTTAATACTGCGTTTGACAGATTGTCCCATTTATATCTACATTATAATTGTAATCACCCAAAATCTTACCTGAAACCTTTTCAGCTGTTTTAAGTCCAATGAAGTGGCTCAGGACTGAGGCAGCCAACACTCGATACTCAAAGTCCAGAGAGTTTATGTTGAGGATACACAGGTCTAAAAGCTGGAAAAGTCAAAAAGACAGAAGACAAACAACCTTGGTCATAAGCCAGACTTGAACTGAAGAAATTAATCACATATATATAGAAGTTTTAGTTCTCAGTAGCTTGTTGGGAGACATAACCAGCTGTCATTACCATATATGCTGACACTTTTGTTTATGTTGGTATTAGTGACTATAGAAAGAGAAAAGGTTCTCATAGGTTACCAGTGGTATTATGGTAGTAGGGTCTCACTACAGAATGAAATCCAGAAAAACTGCCCTGACAGAAAAGTCCTTTGTGAAATATTATTTTGTTGTTGTGACTATGTCAGAAGGTTTTTGATAGTATTTAAGCTTAAAAATACAAATCCCATCCAAACACTTACAAGTGCCATTTGTACGTAAGCCTCCTGCGGAAACTGGGGCTGCAGCAGGTCAGAGTCGCTGTTCATCGATGCCATCTGGAAGTAAAGCTTCAGCCAAGACACGGCTGTTTCAGGACAAAGGTGCCAATGCAATGCCTGTATAACATATATTATGTGAAAATCAAAGCCTTCTTATTGATTATGTATTAAGAATAATGGGTGAAAACATCGCACTTGTACTGTACCTTCAAAATGATTATCTCCATTTGAATGATCTCTTCTTCATAGTAGGTTCCCGCCGTCATATAAGCCATCTGTGACAGCTTTGGAGGAGAGGCTTCCTACAAGGAAAGAATGCAGGGCTATATCCATTAGAAATGTGACTGTGTGCACTGTTGCTATCAAGCAAATGAAATACCACAGGAACAATGAGCTTGTTAAACACCCAGATATAAAAAGGTTTCTTAACTGGCGGCTGGGCATGTTGTTTAAGCGCAAGCTGGGTTTTCACAGTACTGTACACTTTCATTTAGTTTGAATGATTTGGGAAAAATGAGACCTGATCCATCCCTCTTTGTTCCTTACCTCCATCTTTGCTGCTATAAAAAGACAAGTTATCCCAATGAGCTGCAGCATGCCCTTTTCAATGTTGTTCTGCGTTAACATGAACCGGTCGAAGTAGTCCTGAGCCAAATAGAACGTCTGCCGGTGAAGCGTATAGGCCTCACTCACCTGGTTAAATCAATGACAAATAAAATAGTTGGTACACCTTTTTTGTTTCTTTAAATTGATGAGATCTAAAGCTAAGTGATTACATTGCTTTATAGTAATATTTTTCTCAGTTTTCTATTTTTGTTTTGTTCACTGAACTGGAAAAGCTGAGATGTTTTAGTAGCCTGATGTTTCAACATAATTTAGTGCTAAGATAAACAGGGCTTGTGCCAATTACTTAAAACCTCATGGATGAATATAGGTTAAACAGGAAATACAGCTAATTTGGTTAGAAGTTCGTACATTGCTTTTTATGTGTTTACAACATTGTGACCCTAAAAGGATTTAAAAGATTAATTTTTGGGCTTTTCCACCTTTTTTTTTTTTTAAATTTTTTGACAGGACAGTTAGGTGAGAAACTGGTCACAGATCGGGTTCGAACCCTAGACCTCTGCGTCGAGGTATAAACCTCGAAATACATGTGCACCAACTCTACCACGGATCCAACCTGGCCACTTAAAAGGATTTCAAACTGCTACTGCTTCACACACAAAGTTGTGAAGTCATCAACAATACACAGAAATATCAAAGATGTTAAACTGAAAAGCAAAGATGAATGTATGAATGAAACATTTTTTCAATGAGATGCAGTTGAAAACGCACCTCAATTAACCAGTCAAGGAGAATGGATCTCATTCTGGGTTGTATTGTCGGGTGTTTCTGCACGAAGCTCTTGCTGTGTCTGTAATTCTGCTCCCTGCCGACCATCTTCAACCACACATCTTCAGGAGATCCCCATCTGTAACATGCAGACAAATAGAGCTGCAACAATTAGTCAATAATCAGCAACTAAGTTTGACTTTGATTGTTCCATTTTTTTTAAATGTCAGAATTCTGGTGTTTTTCTACACTAAATTTAATACATTTGGGTTTTGGGTGACTATATTAAAACTGTCTGGCAGAAGATATCTGCAAAAGATAATTCTGGGTGAAGCCATGGCTGAATAATAACTGACAATCACCCAAGATGAGGCAAAGGTGACGGCCGAATCAAGGAAGATGGGGATGTGAGAACTGCATCACGGCCGACCCCAACTCCCTTCTCAGAAGTCTCGAGAATACAAGGCTTGGCAGCTCCTTCAAGTATCAGCTGGTTCTGGAATGGAAATGACAACTTAATGCAACATGTGTGTTTGTAAACTAAGAGCTATTAACAGGAAAGGATATTTCTGTTGTGTTGATTTTAAACTTGAAAATGCTTTCTCTTGACCTTGGCCTAAAAACGCTGGTATCGGAAGTACTGGAGTTTATGCACCAATCCGATACCACATGATAAAGCCCTAAATAAAAATCTACGTTAAATTGGTTTACTTATGTTCTTTCTTCTCAGTTTGCTATAACTGACGGTCAAACTGGACGATAAAAGAAAGTTCTGTGGCGTTCATTTGTGTTTGTTCATGTTTCATCAAGAGTTTAACCTCAGCCAGAATGACAACAAAGATAGCAATCATGTTACATCCATACAGGGATAGTAGTACACAGTTATTAAAACATAATAAAATATATGACCCACTACTATATATTGGATCAGTACATGGTATCGGCCAATACACAAGTTCAAGTATCAGAATCTGTCAGAATTTGTCTCAGCGCCTGAACTTTGTTGAACAAAGTTGAATCTAATGCTCTGACCTAATTATGGTAAGAAAGGGACATACCTGCTCACACTGCAGCTTTGACAGGGGCTGAATCTTTTTTCTGTTGCTTTGCTGAAAAGAAAAGTTTTTATAAGTTGTATATCAAGACCATCTAGCTAGTAAAATGATTGTCTATAGATAGTCACTGATTAAAGCTGTATGGTATACTCCTAAATGAATGGTGTGTTACCTTAGTTACTTTGCCTTTCGGCCCTGGAGCATTTTCAGATCTTTTCAGCAGGCGACCACTGCAAAAAAATAAATAAAACTGAACTCAACATGGAGCTTGAGACTGGACAAAGGAGCAAGAAATCAAGATACAATAATAATTCATATAGCAACAAAAGAGATCATTACCTTTGTCTAGACATGGTTGTAACTGCTTCTGTCTGTAAACAAAAACCCACATTTTTTTTTTAGCAAATTGTGTATTTGTCAACAACATAACCAATACGTTATAGCCCTCAGGTGGAAACGGTAACAACCAGCTGTAGGTATCTTGCACAAAACATACTTCCATTCATTACTAAGACCGATAAACACACTGTTTCAGGAATTAGAGATCATACGCGCCAACACTTCATTAATAATGGCCGCGTAACGTAAAATGACCCAAACTCTGCAGCCACCGCCCGCGAAAAAAGACGTTGCTGCTTAAACTTTAATCTACATCAGGATATAACTTTATGGCCAAAAGATCCAGTTGCAGGAGACAAAACGACCGTGAACAGCACAAAGAGACTTAGAGTGAAAGCCCCCCAAATGCTACAACTGATCTAACAACACCAAGGCCCAGGAAGGACATTTTGAGCCAAATACAACTGATAAAAATGGTTTGAATTTAACACTAACGTTAACCGAAAACCGTACGATCACTATATGATTAAACTTTCAAACCGTTATGGTTTCTAATATTATTTCTGTGTCATGAAGTGTTAGGTTAATCATGATTCAGATGCATTATTATCATCCGGTGACCGAACAAAGTACAGAGTGCAATTGGGACTCAAGAGCTGCAACAAACTCTGCCTTCCAAAGAAGTATCTAAAACAGTCATTAATACCAAACAGACAACTTTATCTAGCTAATGTTAGCTAAATTTGACGCTAGCTTGATAAACACAAACCCTACAAGCGTTTACAAACATATCGTTTATAGCAGAATAACAAACAAACTGCTGCTTTAATTATAGCATAATATTCCATCCACCTGACTTACTTGGGAATGATTCAGAACTGTAAAAGTAAAGTACTTCGTTAACGACACAAGCTAGCTAACTCTACGGGAGCACTACTGCTCGCAGCTTACCCTCCCTGGTTCCGAGCCCAAATTAAACTTGTTTCCAGTTGGCGCTGGCGCCAACAAATTAGCATTTACGGCACATTGCGCATGTGTACATACTCCCAACCGGAGGTTGGAAAAGATTAACATTTAACTAAAAGGCGAGTAACCTTAGTTAGATAGATGCGTCCCCGTTGTTGTATTTAATTCCCTTTGTTTTACTTTCAATCACTTTAACCTTTCGATGGATCGAGTTTGTTCTTAGGCCAACTAAATTCACTTGCTAAACTTAAAACTAAATAGAGATACCGTCTTTTTATTTTTATTTTTAAAGCTGAATGGTCTTTACTAAAATCAGATGTTTGTTGTTAGCATTTTTAAGGCTTAATTGTCATAGAAAGGTTTAAAAATGACATATATTTTAAATTAACTTCGTCATTCTTACCAGTTGTATTTCCGGATAGCCGCTGGTGGGCGGAGCTATAGAACAGGACAGCCAATAGGAGAGCGAGTAAAGTTGAGCGCGTGCTCCTGGACCATGATGTAAACAAAGCAGGCAGCTGTCAGAGCTGTCAGTTAGAGCTCGCCTCAGTTAGTTCGTGCTCGGGCCCTAATAATAATCCTATCGATTTCAATATGGCCTTCGGGGAACGACGTGGTCGGTGCTTGGACCCTAACAAATCTGTTACAGCCTATTCAATATCAAGTTGTACTAAGACAATACTGAACATTTAGGCTGAAACGTGCACCAACGCAGACGTAGACTAATGTCGCCCTCCTCTGGTAAACTTAATTTTAAGTCGTGCTTGACAGAATGTGAGACCCTTTTGTAGCCTTAGTCAAACTATTTATTTTACTTATATCCTATGATTGCATGACTCTTAACATGACATCACCCATTTATTTTATTATTATTAAACGTAGCTTAAACATTTAGCATTATATTAAATTGATTGTATGTATGTAACATTCTTCATACCTTGCAAACCATGTGTGCACTAAAAATAATTTGGTAATTTTAACATAATTATACAACTATACAATGTAACAACATCAATTGAACGGAATTGTAATGCTTGGCAGTATATATTATAATACTATATGACTTGACTGTATTAATCCTTTTAGACCCTCAGTTAGGTCTACTACTAATTGTTAATTTAATACATTGCTATTTTGTCCATGATAACTACAAGTCTCAATGTAATGTCCATATCAAAGACAAAACAAGGTAATTATTAATACAAAATGACTCCAATGAGTTGAAGATGTATAGTTTCAGGGACAAAAGCACATGCTTCACTTCCTGTCACAATGCACTATGGTAAATGGGAAGTTCTGTCATAGATATGGAACAAGAGATGAAGCCACATAGTACACGCAAATGGCACAGTTTGATTAGGGACAATAGAGGCTGTGTTCCTTTTTTTTTTAACAACATGAAGCTGGTGAAATGCATTTTAATTGTCCAACTGAGCTCTCTTTGTCACGGTAATGTATATTGTTTTGTATATAAACTCAATATCTAAAATATGTTTACAAAATATTGATTCTGCTGTAAGTTATGAACTTTATTATGGCTTTATTGACATCGGTTGTAACTAAAAAAAGTATTTCCTTGTCTAAGTTGTAACTATATTTAACGCTGTAAAGTGCAGCACATAAACTATGTTATGCTATGACATTTTGAACAACTGAAAGTTGATGTAAAAGTAAAAGTTATTGTCAAAAAAGGGAAATGGTAGAATCTGTTGTTTGTTTGGAATTTATTGTCTTCTATTTTGCTATTTCTATGTGCTATTAATCAAAAGAAGAGTAAGTATCACTACAAATTTAACATGGACAAAGAAACAAACTACATATTAAAGTGGTAAATCTTGACAAATGGATCCTGAAGTTGGCTAAACCTTATTCGTTTTTTTTTTTTTTTTTTTACATAAATCTAAAGTGGCCTTAGGTCCAGTTATATTTGCTCTTGTTTCTGTTTTGTAGGTCTGAGGTTTCCAAGTGCATCACTTTCATTTGGAAAACCAATTTCTTCAAAGAAACATGTCTTGAATAAAATTAAAATGGTATTAGATGGTGTGGAGGTTAAAAGTAATCATGAAAAGTAGATGAAAATAGAGAAATAGAATTCTGGATGAAAAGAAGATAATGCACATCTGAGTACATTGTGATGTGTTATACTGTATTTAATGTTTAATCTTTTTCATTTTTCTAATCCTCATTTTCAACACTTATCTTTTAGCACAACGTTGGTAGCTTGCGACTATGTGTGACAAATAAATCTTTTGAATCTTTTGTTTCGGCTGATTTAGTCACATAGGAGTATAAAACATTAAGATAAATACAATGTGAAGTGTAGAAAGTGGATGACTAAAAAAGTTATTTGTCTACACACCCACACTGCACTCCATCCAAATGCTGAAATGAAAAGGTCAGACATTTGGTTACTCTTCAAAAGTCTTTAATTTTGCACTGTTCCTGATAGTGAGACTGAGTTTTTTCCATCTTCATTTCAGCTTTGCAAAAGTCATCCACTCAAACAGACCCAACTGATTTCCAGAGGCGAGCAGAAGGAAATAATACAATAACACAAGAGGAATTCAACAGTAAGTTACATTTTCTGCAGTGCAAATGTATTATTCAGGAAGATAATCTTTCGCTCTCTCTTTTACTCAAACACACAGTAATACTAGATTTATTACACTACTTTCATTCCAGAACTACACTGTATGCACAGAACGTATGAATATCGGAATATCCTTGCTTTTTATTGTGACAGGATGTGGGGTGACCTGCTTATGAAACACATCTCTGTGAATTTTGCAGGTGCAAATCAAACAGTGAGATAGCACAGCATTCTCCCATGCAGACTCTGGTGCGACCTTTGCTGCTGTTTGTTTCTGTGTGACTTTTTGCTCAACTGCACCCACAGTAAGGCAGTTTTGTCCCAGAAACATCTCTATCATACACAGGAAAAGAAAAAAATGTTTTTAAAAGCAGTCAGATGCAAATATATAAGCTAATATAATAATATAATCTATATCTATATATATTGTATATATACTTTATACATATAATAATAATAATATAAGATAATGTATTGATGATGTGGTCTCCTTTCACCCACATTGCTCTGATCCACATGCTTAAACACAAAAATCTGACTCAAGTGGTTACTCTTGAAGCAAGCAATAATTGATCAAATATGGTTAGATGTGTTTGATGCAGTTTTTTGGATAGCCTGTATTTGATGCTGGCACTGTTATTATCAGTGAAAGTAACAACACAAACACTAGTTTATTTTGTCCTGCTGCTGTAAATATTCACTAGATTGCCAAATGTGTATCAATCCGCAATAGAAAATAGTCCAAATGCACTATTTTCTTCTTTTTGAGTAACGTTTGCTAGAAGTTATAATGCCCAGCTGTTTGGGAAAATAACTGAGCTTTAAAAAAAACTGAAACTATATACAGTATCTGTGACACATTTTAAAGATTTTCAGAAAGTATTACAACAAGAATCAGTGAACAGGGTTTGATACTATTGCTTTTAAGGAAGTGCATGTCTGGGAATAATCACCACTTAAATCATTTTCTGTTTCTGTGTGTCCTGAGGTGACCCATACGTCCACAAACTCTCTGGCAAATGCATCTTCATGCTCAGGATGCCTGGAAACAGGAGCGGTGATGTGGTGGCTTTACCAGCAGAATCTACAGATATGTTGGTTGAACAGATGTGTCAGGATCTCAACTGTGGCAGCGTCTATCATGTGAATAAAACCAGCTCACCTCCCAATAGGCCTACCACCTGCTTTCATGACTGTGTGTACCAAGATGGTCGTTTGCAGAACTGTTCACAGAAAGCGGGAGATAACTGCACTGTGATTACTGAAGCTTTTTGTGGTAAGGTTTGATTTACACACATACATACATACATACATACATATATATATATATATGCAGCTCCTCCTATAATAGAACAATGGCGAGGAAGTACATTTAGGCAAGGCAAGGCAGCTTTATTTGTATAGCACATTTCAGCAACAGGGCAAATCAAAGTGCTTCACACAAAATCAGTTAAAAAAAACAGTTAAAAGAAAATAAAACCGATAAAACACAATCACTCAATTTTCAGGTACTTTACTGGAATATTTCCATTTTATATTTCTTTATATTTCTACTATACTACATTTTGTACTTTTTAACTCCACTACATTTATTAAAAAACAAAACATAAATTACAGATTCAGATTATCAACATCTAAATCAACTAATATATTATGATGTATTAATATGTATTAAACTACATCAACAGTACAATAAAGAATCGAAAAATTACCCCCACTTTGACCAGCTGCAACATTAGTGATGCTTAACATACCCCTGATTATATCTCTATATAAGTCTAGGCTTTTTAGATGTACTGAATGCATGACTTTTATTTGTAACACATTATATTTTACATTGTATACTTGGTTTTTTGTTGTTTAAAAATCTGAGTACTACTTTTACCACTGCAAGAGAGATAAGTGTACTTAGAGATAAGACCTGATGTCCCTAGACATAACAACACAACTTTGTATACATATTGTATTTATATACAATATCGTCTATAGTCCAGCATTTCTATGTTATCAGGCCAGTCACATATGGTATTATAATGCAGGTGGTGCACAATAATTTATCTATGATTATTATGATTATGATTATTAATATTATTATTATTATATATTCCTACACTGATTATCAATTCTATTTTAGTTTAAGCTGATAAAAGATTGATACATTTACTAATTAGCATATATTGAAATTCATTATCCCTTCAATAGTCAATATCATCAAATAAACTGCCATCAAACTATTTTTCAGGCTATCTCTGCCCTTTATCATAAACAGTGCCAAAAACTGACCGCATATCATGATTTCCTGCAGGCCACCAGGCTGTGCGGCTGGCAGGAGGGTCAGACCGCTGTGCCGGACGGGTAGAGCTGTGGAGAAAAGGGACGTGGGGCACCGTGTGTGACGACCAGTGGGACCTGCGGGATGCCGACGTGGTGTGCGCCCAGCTCGGCTGCGGTTACGCCCTCAGTGTGACAGGACAGGGCGGCTTCTTCCCACCGGGCAAAGGACCCGTCCATCTGGACGACCTGAACTGTACCGGCGGAGAGGAGAATCTGTGGGCCTGTCAGGCCGGACAGGTGGAGGACGACTGCGGACATAAAGAGGATGCTGGGGTCGTATGCTCAGGTTCATAACACAAACCCAAACACACAGATAGCTGATTGAAAACAGACAGAAGAAAATGAGAAAGTTGAGAGTGAAAGATATAGAGATAGTAACCGGACGGGTAACTTCTCGAAAAAAGAAAACTTTATTTTGTTTTGTCTAAACCAAGTTCAAAGCTCGACAAAAACAATGGTCTACAGGCATGCTAGCAGCTCGAGGCGTACTTGAGCACAAAGGTGCGAAATAGCCAATAGCCCACTAACATTAGCACGCTCACAGTGACATGCTAATGTTTAACAGGTGTGTTCCATGTCCACCGTCGTAGTGAAGACAGACATGCTAGCACTAAACACAAAGGAACGGCTGGGCTAATATTAGTTTTGCACGTATTTTGGGCATATTATATTTAATGTAATTATGAATATATTAACATGGTATAACGTTATATTAATAGAAATTTATAATCTTGACCTGATGGGGGCACTAGATACAAATTTAAGAGATCACCAAAGTCAATAATTATTCCGATGGGCGACGTGAACTCAAAACCGCAATTGTTGGTCCTAGAGCCCTAGAGGAAAAGTTAAGTGGTGAACAAAGTCAGTGGGATTCATCCTCTGGGGAACATGAATGTCTTGAATGTCATGAAAACAGAGTTTTATGGCAGTCTATCCAATTGTTGTTGAGATATTTGAATCTGGAACAAAGACCCAAACCCAGACATTTCCATCCCACAGCCATCTAGCATGGCTAACTGGCTAAGGTCATGAGTCCAAGTCCCGCCAATTCACACCAACCTCTGTATAACATTTTTTTTGGAAAAATAAATTTTAAATCTAGTCAAATTTAATAATTACTCCCCCTGTGTAGGTTAGAATTGTAAAATGTAGACTACCACCAGGTTGATGAAATCCACAAAGCACTAATATTAAGGACGTCATTTTTAATGTTTCCTCTATGGCGATATAATGAAAACTAGGGGAATATTTTACTCAACATTAATCTATAGCAGATAATGTCATATTTATTTTCATTTAATAGTTTCACAGTTTGTATTTTCTATGTGCAGAGATGAGAGCAGTTAGACTGACTGGAGGTCTGGACCGCTGCTCTGGTAAAGTGGAGGTCCACCGTGATGGCAGCTGGGGTACGGTGTGTGATAACTGCTGGAATAAAGACATGGCCTCAATGGTGTGCTCCATGCTGCAGTGTGGTGCCGAAGCACTGAAATACTCACAGTTTCTTCCTCATCTCACCCACAACAATGGGACACTGTGGTTCTATCAATGCGATCCAAACGTGCAGAGTCTGTGGCAGTGCGATGAGTTAATCAACATACCACATCTGTGCACAACCTCAAAAGCATCTGGCGTCATCTGTAACGGCAAGTGACCAAGTGTTTGTTCATGAAATATGTTTTGTCCAACAACAAAAATATAGGTAGGGGACTTGGCTGAGAAACAGTACAACAGAGGGAACAGCACATGAGAAAATGCCAGATTTGGCTGAATTATTAAATGTATCACATTTCTTTAACTTTATAAAATGTACAGAACAGGAATCAAAAGCAGCTATGAACCTGCATTTTATCCATTTCATACAGTTCATTAAAAAATTCTCATGTCATTATTTGATTTTTTTTGTCAATAAATAATCATCTGGTACTGTATGTACATTTTGGTTGGCCAGTGTAGTCTAATTTAGTAATAACTTGCCCAATGAAACACCAAACCTACAGTAGAACTGCAAGATGTAAACTACCCCCAGGTCGATGAAATCCCCAAAACAAAAATATCAACAGCGTGTTTAGTGTTTTCTGGCTTGCTGTTCAGTATTAACAGAATCATATATTTCTGGTAGAAATATGAAATTCATGTTGAGCTAATTTTGCTCATATATATAAAACAGGTGAATAATTGAATCTCTTTATTTGTCAACTCAGATCCAGACTGTGTTGAACTTGAAATATTTTTGCTGTGCAGGTTCCCTCGGGTTTCCTGCAGCCACAACAGCCACCACAGAAAATGCAACTGTAATGACCAGTTGGACAACTGGTAAATACTTTAGTTTTTTTCTTTTTGAATCTTACTTAAAAAAAGACATTTATCACATTATGTTTATAAAAATAATTTTTAAAATGCTTTCACTTATTTAAGAGTTTCAGTATTTAAAATCCACAGAAAGGCCTTCTAACAAACAGGCTTGAACAAGCAGAAATTATGACAATGATGTGAATTTCTTTCTTTTTGTCATCCCAAAAGGTGCAGCCTCAGTCAGTCATGCTCAAGGCTTCCTCTTACCATCTCCAGAGCTTCTCAGCACCATTGTTTTGGCTCTTCTTCTCCTCGTGGTTTTCATTACATACACTGTGGTCTGCTGCCATTACAGAAAAAGACACGGTTGGTTTTGTACTTGGGTCTGCACTACAGTCGCTACTTTATCTGGACAGAAATCCAACACAATGTGTTTTTAGTAGCTCTACATTTACAAGCAGTCCATCGTATTCTGGTTTTGATTATTATGTGACTTCAGGTCCAGATGCTGTGTGCTACTTTTTAAGTTAATTTTTAAAGTAAATGAAAAACAGATTGTGCAACATTTCGTCAATATATCTCTACAAATGTTTTTATGTAGAAATATTTTTTTCTTAAAATAAAAGTTTAAGTCAGAATTAAACAATGAAACAAACAATGTAAATTTATTTAATGTCATGTACATATTCATAGTGTCTGGATTTTGGATTAAGAATTCTTAACAAGGTAATAAGACCTTTCTTTGGAAAAAACACATCAGACAATTTATTATTCAAAGCGCAGTATGTTTATGTGTGTTGTGTGAGAGGATCTATAATCTCAACAACAAACTACATATCAACCCAATCTCCATTTCACGACCTCTCACCTCCTGAAAATATTTCAGCCATATTCTAGTTTTTCAAAGCACAGTGTATAGTTAAACCCATTTCTTCCGTATACATCTTACTCTATTTTTAAGATGAAAAAAAAAAAAAACTTTAAGCAGTATACACACCAGACAGTTAAAGACACTAATTATTTATATCTTGATAATTGTGTTCACAGCATTCTTGCTCCAGCAGACTCGCACTGGGCCACGACCTCTCGCTGAATATCATCACAATAGCTACCAAGACACAGTCGACCTCATCAAGATCACTCCCAACGCTCCCAACCCTCTGCAGACAGAAGGTCAGTGGCTGAAAATGTCCAAGTATATCATTAATAAATACAAATGTGTGAGCAGAACTGAATATCTTGGATACTTACACAACTTAGTCTTTTCTTTCTTTATACCTTACAAATATATATATATATATATATATATATATATATATATATATATATATATATATATATATATATATATATATATTATTTATTTATTTATTTATTTAAATACTGTACGTGCACAGTAGTGAGAAAGTTGCAGAATTTTGCAGCACATACAAAGTATATGGTCATCTCATCAAGTTGTTCAATTTTTTGTGTTTGTCTCAAGAAGCCCCCTCCAATCCCAGGTATCTTTGGACCCAGCTTAGTAGTGTTGACAGCACGTCAGTAGATACAGACTATGAGCAGTATGAGCCAAGCAATGACCCGTCTGTCACTTTAACAACCTTTCGGAGTGAGCTATGTTCTTTTATTTTTATTTCCATTTGTATTTATTTGTGTGTTTCTCAGCCTTTGCCTCTTAAACTGGCTGTGTTGCTGCATTTTGCGGTTGATGCTGCTCTGCCATGCATGTGTGTGTGTGTGGTCTGTGCAGATAAATGCTGTTTGCAGTGAATGTTTGCAGGATGGTTTGTGATTAAAACAAATTCTCAGATTCTCAGAGGTACAGAACAGACGTGAACCCTTTGATGAGGCCCTCAGGTCTTGACAGCCTCCTTGAGGAAGGTGAGTCACTGTTAGTTTGCAAAGCTGTCACAAAGACGTTACACTTTGCAGATCTCAAAATCACACGATAATAAACAAACATCGATAGAGGTTAAATTGGACTTTCTGAACTCATTTGTTACTGTAGGAGTGTTTGGATACATAAATATCTTCAGAAAATAATTAAAAGAATATTTTAAGTTACATTTAGGCTTTAAGGAAATATGTTGAGTTACATTGATTTGATTTGTTTTGGTTCTATTCTGTCATAAACAACAAGCTGCACATTACACACTTGAAAAACAAAACAAAAGCAAAAGACACATTTTTGTTTTGATTTAATTATAGCAGAGGCAAGACAGCTTTATTTGTAAAGCACATTTCAGCAACAAGGTAATTCAAAGTGCTTTACATAAAACTTTAAAGAGCAGTTAAAAACAATTAAAATTATAAAAACAGTTAAAATAGAATGAGATAGATATGAAATACAAGAATAAAAGTTACAGTGCAGTGTAAGTTACGACAATAACTGGTATTATACCTATTTTATATCTTTGACCTCTAGTACGGTGTAATTTAATGTTTATTTTATTTTATTCAAAAAGTCAAATGACATCTTATTTTGTACAATCTGTAAATGGACCTGTTGTTTAAATAAAACAACTAGTAATGCATGAACAGTCAATTCCTGTTTTGTATTAATATACATAACATTTGCTTGCAACAAACAATTGAAAAGTTTTTTGAACCATAGAGTTACATCATCCCTTTTACAAGAGATAATTAATTTTTTTTTTTTTTCCCTGAAGCCACAAATGAAGTGATGGGAGCCTTTATAAGCTATGATGGCGCTCCTGCAGAGGCTCAATATGCCAGAGTGTCAAAGATCTCAGTGGACTCATTTGATACCTCCAGTACCTCCTCTGGGGAATTCTACGAAAACACAAACAACGGCTATGTCATGGTCACTCCCGGTCAGTCATATTCATTCACCTATTTCCCTTTAACCAATACTTTGTTGGAAAGTTACTGAAAAAATGCACTGTACTGCACGAAAACCTGTTGTTATATTTGCTATACATTTCACAATTGCACTTATAATGTGTGTATTGGCAGCTGTTTTAAACAGTAATTTTCTGCATACTATAGGGAATTACCTGAACTATTTCTTTAAGATTTAGATTATAATCCACCATCAACTCCTTCCTTACTAGTAAAATTGTATCAGTAATAATTGGTGAAACTTGTAGCAATGCTGTCATATTATTTTGAAATGACAAAGAAAAATTATAGTAATGCTGGGGAGGGTTTAGCTTTTTAAATGCAAGATTCAGCAATACTTTCTGTAATCTGTGGGTGTTTGCAGCTTTGAATCAAGATAAACACACTGGTGATTCAGAGATAGGAGGATATGAAAGACGAAAGCAAACCTGAAACTGTCTCAAAACGTTTTCACAAACTTACGAAATACAGAACCAGGGCTGGGCCAGTCATCTGCTTTTGACCCTCCAGGGCTCCTCCACAGCAAAGATCAACTTTACCCCGGACAAACTATGAACCTGCAGAGTTCAGGTAAATGTTGATAAACAGGCAAAAGTTACAAAGGTAAGAGCCACAACATGTGCTTATCTTTGTTAATGTCTGATCATTAGGTGATGAAGATGACGGCCCCATCTACTCACCTGTGAGCCCCGACCAAAACCCTTCAACTGAGGATTACTATGATGACGTCGGCACCTATGACGTCGGCACCTAATAGTAACCAGAGGAGGTAACTCCAGCTCACAGAGACCAACAGTGTGGGACTGAAACTGCTAAACTGTACTGAGATAAACATGTACTGTAAAACCAAATGCCTTTTATAGACTAAGGAAAACCAGTGAGAATTAATTTGTTGATATGCAGGCTAATATACATTTAGGTTAAAACTGGGCTCAATATGGTTAAAAAGTGTAAGTCTAGTTTACATATTACCTATGTTTTAACAGCAGTTGAATGACTATTTGATTGTGTGCAGTAGTCAACATTCATTTAAATGCTGATACATAAGTTAAATGAGGCCTTCGTTCCTAAGAATGTTTACCAATTTCTGTTTACCAACCAATTTCGACTCAGATTTCATGACTGACTTTTGACCTGCAACTTATCAAACTGTTTCCTGTGAACCACAATAATAATAAGTTCAATCAGGAAAAACGAGTGAATGAAGTAAAGATCAATGTTTATTATAACAGATAAAATGTGATAATTATGTATTAGCAGGAACTCTTTTGGGTTCTTAGACTCTAAAGGGAGATTTGTAACCAAGGGGTGTCTGCCCTCAGCAGCAGCAAGATAAATCCCCCCATGGAGTCCTCCAGACTCTGGTGGTGGAGGTGGTGGCTGATGGAGCTGATGTATCTGCAGGACGGGTGGTTATGGGGAGGTGGAGGGGCACTTTGCCAATTGTGACGATTTGCACTGAAATGACAGCTGAGAGCAATAGAGAGAACAAATATAACTGTGATGATGAGCCATTAGATGGATGAGATCA
Organism: Percina caprodes; assembly: GCA_013375575.1. NCBI lineage: Eukaryota > Metazoa > Chordata > Actinopteri > Perciformes > Percidae > Percina > Percina caprodes. Next base: position 772,100 of record JABXJD010000247.1, read on the forward strand.
GCTAATGACATGATTGAGAGCTTCAGACAGGACCGCAGGGAATAATGAGTGAGCATGTGTGAGAGGATGCTTTCAGCTGCATTGCCATGCAAATATAATTTTACAAAATAATACAACAAAATGGTCACTGTGATGTAATAGATATCTAAAGCAAGTTTCACGTAGGGTAATTTTTAGAGTGCACTGAGATTTAATGAAAACCAATAGGAGGTAGGAATTCAAACTTAGATGCTGAGATGCTAGATGTTTAGGTGTTTTGTGAATGTAGACGCAACTGTAAGATAAATGTAACATAACACGTCTTTTTTGTATTTCTTTTTTAAAATTTTTCTTATTTAACTAATTTTGTTTGCATAGCAGTTTTTAACAACTAGTATGTATTCAGACAATGTGATAATGTTTGGCATGTATCTTTCTGTGGCTGTAAGTACTTTTAAACAATTGAGTTCTAACATAATGTCTAGAATTGCTATGTGCACTACATGGCCAAAAGTATGTGGACACCCAAACAGCACACCCACATGTGATGGTTGAATGTGTTGTTCTCCAACTATGGGCAATTTTCTGCTGCTCTAACATTGGCCATTCTTCTAGGAACGTTTTCTACAAGATATTAAAACTTGGCTGCAGGGATGTGCTCTCATTCAGCCACGAGAGCATTAGATAAGTTGGACACTGATGTTGGGCTATAAGGCAAGGAAATTTAGCACATTTTATTACAAGTAACCTCAATGTGCTTTACATTAAAATGCATGTGCAGACAGAAAAAAACCACATCACATCTTATAGGCAGGATCAGACACACATGCAGTAACCAATCACTAGACAGTGAAAATATAAAAGTTTCCCCGTTCCAGTTCATCCTTGAGGTGGTCAGTGGGGTTGAGGTCAGGGCTCTGTGCAGGCCATTTTCATGTTATTATTAGTATTAACCTTTCCTTTAATTGGAACTAAGGTGCTTAGCCCAAACCATAATTAATGGCACCAGACTAAAGGTACACAAAAGTATTTGCCCTTATACTTTTGGCCACATAGTGTGTTAAAAAAATTTGCTAATGTTTTTTGCAACACCATCCTGTCAGTGTATCGTGTAATCAAATTTGGGTATCTGCCACAAGGTGGCACTATAAGCTTGTAAGTAACTAAAGGTTTAACTGGTGTAAAGCTATTTCAGTACATGTAAACTAAAAAACAAACTTGTCATTTGCCAAATGTTTTCCAGGCTGTAAAATGTTGTGACAAATACCCATTCGTGCTGAGCGAGAAAGAAGTCAAAATAATGAACTATAATAAAGTTTGAGAGGGGAAATCTAGATCCTGATTGGGGGCCAACATAAACCATCAGTGCGGTTTGAAACCAGACCTGGCACGGCTCTTCTTGGTGCATTACATCTGCAGCAGCTGCAGAGCATCAACGCTTCCTCCTGATCTGAAGTGATGCCTTGAATCAAAGTTATGTCTTGTTTTGTAGAATATGACAAACTGCTTCAAAAGCCCTTAAAAGAAACTTTTAATAAGGGATAACTATGGTGAATTCCCAAATTAATACGGATAGGCTTCAACTTAGCTAGCATGAGAAAATGGGAGTGATGATGCATTAGACTGATAACCAGCAAAATTAGGTGTTTTTTGACTCAAAGGTATTTGGCAAGGAAGAGAGGATAATTGTGTGTCAGAGTGTGTGGAGGGGGAGGATGGGGGGGTGAAGCTGAGGAGAAGAGGAGGAGGTGGAAGGAGAAGACGGCAGAGATAAAACGTGTCTGAGAAAATCATATATTACACTCAAATTTAGTCCAGAGCTTGGCATCAAGATAAACAGGCGAATTAACGACCAGATCTTCTTATGAAACTCAATCTCTTTCACATGCCGAAGAATCCAGCACACTCACACACACACCAACCCACACACCACTTAACAGAGATCCCATCTAAAAATATGCAGTTTGATATATTACAGATCCTCCTCCAACAGTTTGCTTTTGTTTTATTCGGCTCTAAAAGATTGATAAATCAGAATCCTAAAGTCTGTGGATTTACAGTCCTGATTAACATCAAGGGGAAAGAAATGTAGCACACTAGTATTTCAAGTAGCTTGTAGTATTTGAGGGATTAAAAGATCAACCCTCTGTTTTTACTTTGTTCATTAAATCAGTTACACACAAAGGATTACGGCTCTATAAGTCCTTAAGTTGCTTAAAGTGTCCCGACAACAGATCCTGCCCGAGTTTAAACTTTTGAACTCCGTTTGGTGCAGGAGGCCTGGAGACGACATAACCTGGCTGTCTACAAGCAATATGTAGCACATACTAGAACATTACAGCTGCAGCAGTTTGTGTTTACGAATCTTTTGAGGTTCGTCAAAGAATATTAATAATACATTTTCTGCAAACAACCTCTCAAAAAAAACACTACCTGCCCAGAACCAAACTAGCTGGTGAACATATTAGAGCATTTAGTGGCTAAAGAGCCAGATATTTCCCTCAGAAGTTTGTAGAGCTAAAAGGAGAGTGAAGACTGGACTCCAAATGAACGATCATGTTGCTCTGTAACTGCTGGATGTGGAAATAAGCAACTGTTTGCTAACAAGTTCTCCATAGCAACTTAAGTATGTCAGTGTTGTTTCTGCTACCTAGAGGCCAGGAAAACCCTGATTCCTGCAGCTTTTGAAAATTTTCTTAGGAAATTAAGTGGTACTTTTTCTTTAATTTTGAGAATGAGAATGCTCTTTCACTTCCATAAAGCTAACATGATTTTGTTAATAAACTTAAACTGTTAACAGTTTTTTATCTACAGTATGTCTAATTTGTGTATGGAAATTAAAAGCATCACATTATTGAATAACTTTTTATTTTTTAACTAACTTACTAAAATCAGTCTCAATCTTTTATATGTAACTGCAAAAAACGCATTTAACATACTGTGAACTTGTAGGTTTAGCTCTTGACTTGGCCTTTGTATTGGTACTACTCTTTGATTGCCATGGACATGTTGCAGGATGGACTGCAGCCAGTGAAATGCAGTGAGGTAATCAGTTTAGGTAGAGCCCCAGATGGTTACAGACTCGGGCAAAAAATCCACTTCAGCTTATTAATCAAAGCCTTTTTTTCTCCTCTGGCCTACAAATGGCAAAGCTTTCTACTAAAGCCATAACATTCACTATATTCCTTTCTCCTGATTAGTCACTCACAGTGAATCAGCCTGTAGTTTGGCTGTAAACGACATTACAGCCTGCTGGGCAGAAGCTTGGGTGCGCTTGCGAGGCCCGGTAATAGTGTTGATTACTGCTCACTCATTAGGTTGCTTTCACTGCTGCCGCTAAGCCCTCATCAGGAGGTTTTTGGCTGAGCAGCCGGGCAGGGGCCCTGATCCAATTCACCTTTAAAGTTCAGTGGACCTGTCTGGGTTGCCACGGGTCAGTGCATAGCTCTCCATGCTGTGCACTCCCAGAGAGGCCCTCGTTACCTCATTTCCTGTTACTACTGTACCAGACAAGCATTTAAATCTCATGGTTTGGTTGTGTAAAGTTTGCAATGTTTGTCACAGATGGTATATTAAAAGTCTGTAATAAAGCACTTGTTGGATTTTTGTCTTTGGAGAATAACGAATGTGATGATCAATCAATTGGCAGGGCTGCGATGGCCCTGAGGTGCAAAACACACTAATAACAAAATAGAAAACACAAAAGTAATTCACAGAACACAACATTATAGAAAACACATCAACAAATCAAAAAATTCATTTAAAAAAAACCTTAATTTTCTAAAAGCAAAACATTTTACAAATCAGAAAACACAATATTTTAGAATACATCAGAAATCAGAAAACATTTTAGAAAATATAACATAACAGATCTGAAATCAACAATGGAAAAAATGATTTTTGTTTGTGATGACAGAAACAAAATCAAATCAGAATTTATTCATACAGCATTGCTTACCAAACACTGATTTTCTACTAACTAAAATCTCTTGGTTGAAATTGACCCATTTGGGAATAATTTAGCACTGTCTCAACACTGGATTAATTTTATCGAATGCCAATGAGTTTTTACCCTGTGTCCCTGTTATTCTTTATATTACTACTGTTATTTACCCAGTTTAAAGTATGTGTGTGACACAACATACCCATGTTTTACTTTAAAATATATTGTGAGTTGTACAAAACAATGTGCATATTTAAAACATTCAAAACTACAAATAATAAATATTACCATCCATAAATAAATAGTGACATGCAGTATAATTTAAAACAGAGTTGGAGTGCATTTTTTGCAACCATATTTTAACGTGAATAAATAATCCAGCAGTATTATAATATGTTTGGACTACTGCAATGGTGTCCTGTCTGGGGTCCCCAGCAAAACCCTGGACAGACTCCAGTATGTCCAAAACTCCACCGCCAGGGTCCTCACCCACACCAAGACCTGGCAGCATATCAACCCAACCCTCATCCACCCTCATTGGCTCCCAATCAAATCCTACATCAAATATAAAATCCTCCTTCTCATCCACAAATCCCTCCATGCCCTGGCCCTACAGTACCTCTCCAACCTTCTTCATCCATACACACACACACGGTCATCAGCCTTTGGCCTGCTCTCCATTCCCTACACCAGACTCTGTACCTTCGGAGACAGAGCCTTTAATGTTGCAGCCCCGTCCCTCTGACACACCCTTCCTGCAGATATCCGCAATGCTACATTCATGCTCAAACACCACCTGTTCACCACAGCCTACAACCTCCCTTTGCTTAATTTAGCTCCAGTAATTCTGTGTCCTTGGATTTTGTAAAAGGCACAATATAAATAAAAGTTATTATTACTGTTATTACTACAGTAACAAAAATGACAAACAAATAAAACAGTGACACAGGGTCAATACAAACTATTTGTGGGTGGTTTTCTAAAAATGGCTAAAATGGTTAAATTAGTAAAATCAACACAATTTGTTTGTTGGAGCCAAATTGACCCACAATTTTAGTTTAGAAAATCTAAATCTTGTGGTCTATATTGCTAATGCTAAAATGATAATATTGCTACACCCTGCATTACCATGCTACGCCCTGCAGTGCCCTGCTACGCCATGGACTTCTACAACTACTATTTCCAGTAGTAGTTCCATTATCTGTATTTTGACTATAATTTCATCTGTTCATCATATCCCCAACTGGAACCATCAGACACCACCTACCAAGATCCTGGGTCTGTCAGAGGTTTCTCACTAAAAGGAGGTTTTCCTCACCACTCAAGGTTTCTGCCTCTTAGGTTTTTCCTCGCCACTGTAGCACTAAATTCTTGCTCTTGGTTGAATTACTGGAGTTGTTGGGTTGTGAAGTTATAGAGTGTCTATACCTACTATATCTGTAAAGTGTCTTGAGATAACCCTTATTAGTTATGATTTGATACCATGAATAAAATTTAATTGGAAATTGAATTTCATCTAATGTTGTGTTTTGCACCTCAGGGCCACCGTACATTTCTCATAAAACACATTTATTAGTCTGTTTAAAGAAATGAATCCCAACTTGAAAGCTGGCCTGGCAGTGCAGCGTTTAGCTCATTAACCTTTTTTTCTTCTTAGCACCTCGCTGCAGTTAACAGTCTGTGGCCTCTTCCCCACCAAGTCACATTCATGTAGCTGCCAATCAGGTCAACGTTGCAATTAAGCTGCTTTAAACTTGTTCAGTGGTGCTTGGAGGCCGTAAAAATACTTCCGTTTGAGTGTCAATGGGAGCCTGTGGTGGTTAACGCTGCATTCATGGGAGAATACATTGTGTCTAGTTAATGTAAGTAGTCTGGTCAGCAGGTCAAAAGGGCAACATGACTGAAGGATACGAGGATGTGCAGTAGTTTCCAGCTGTTTGAGACATGATTTACAGTATTACGTTGCTGTTTTTTTCTTCTTTCTTCAGTTGTCCAACATTATATTTTCTCAAGCAAGTTAAGAATTTATGGACACATTTCCTTGTTTGTCTCCGACCAGACGGACTGAAATTTATGAGTGTGCGGTGCATGTCGGATGGCGGCATCTCGCTCTGAGTACCAGTCCGTCAGCACAGGCGTCATCAATCTTAGTCTCCAGTGAATGGCAGATTGGCTGCCATAAACCAGACCTGATTGCAGTGTGCTGTTCCCTGTGTAAGAGTTTTTAGGCCAAGGGAGGCATGGAAACAAAAACCTGCAGATACAAACAATGTGTGTGGGACACTGAGAACTGGGCCACGTTGTAGGATGGTATACTGTATGTATGGTAGCACCAGTATTTCACAGGAATGATTTTTTATTTTATTTAGATGATTCTTGTCAATCAAAAGTGATCCTGTAACCATTTCTAAACAACCACAGGTTTCAGATGGATGGATGAAATGAGAGAGTAATGAAAGAAAACAGAAACATTATGTACATTTGAAGTACTCTCTGAACCAGGACAGTAGCCCAATTTAGGCATGGCCAAACTAAGAGGTCTTGGTTAGGGCAAAACTTTACTGTGGAGCCCACTGTGCCCAGTAGGTAATCCAGTTTTAGATTAAGGACTCTGAGGTCATGTCTTCTGTTTTATTTCTGGGTTTTAGAAATCCAAATGGCTTGTTGGACCACTACAGCTATATTGGCACAATATCTTGCAGAGGACTGGTGTTAACAGGCAGGTGTTTATATACAGAGTTGCTGATTTAGATGAATGAGCAGCAGGTGTGCTGGCAGAGATTTTGTAATCATGAGTTGTATATTGCAAAAACTTGATATCTTTATTTATGAATAACAAAACGATAGTTTTTGTAAGTTGCAGTGACAGTATTTGTTAAAAGTGGTTGCATTTTTGCCATGCTAGCAGCAATGGCGTTTGACCAGACTGAAATATTTTGATGATTATTTCCAAAAGCTTTATTAAATCCTGATTTTACATCTTGCACCATCAGTAGGTCAACATTTTGAATTTGTCCAGTACTATGTTTATGAAAAAACTAATGACATTCCCATCAGTCTCAGTTGTACTTTGTGTTATTGGAAGTGCCAATTAGCAAGAGTTAGCATGCTAACATGCTAAACTAAGATATACCTGCTTACAGTAATATCAGCACGTTAGCATGCGTGTGTAGCCACTTATATTTGGACTTTATAGATGGCATAGTTTACCTAGATTGGCATGGTGTTATTTCAGTTAGCTTAATAGCTGGTTTGATTTGCACTGAGAGATGATCTTATGGAAAGTTCCTTTCTATGTATATCTCTATGTATGGTGAAAAGTATGTGATGATGTGGGGTATTTTAATTCCAAAGGCCAAGGGAACTTTATCAGGATGGGTAGTGTCCTGGATCCATGAAATAACTCGCCTTTAAAAATAAAAATCTGCCTGCTTCTATGGGAATTTAACATAGGGGTGTATATATAGTACTTATACCCCCTGTATTTTAAGGAAGAACATTTATTTATTTACAATACATTATTCATTCACAAAGAAAATTGGTGTCCTTAAAAGGTTGGATTTTCCTAATTTTTTTTTTTTTAAATGATTTATCCGAAGCTAGAATACCTCCCACTATTTGAAAACCAAACAACACCACTATAAACACTTCACTCTGGTTCAGTGTGATTTACTGGCACTGTAACATTAAGACATACACACACACCCACACACACACCCACACACACACACACACACACACACACACACACACACACACACACACACACACACACACACACACAAACACACACACACACAAGAAAAAATACATTTGGCACAGACAGCACATCAGGCCAGGTGAGGGGCTCACTGTGGGTATGTGTCATCTTTGTTGTCAGGGTTACACAGCATCATCATTTGTGTGTGCGCCCCAGGTGAAGTAATTAATTACAGAGTCAATCTGGGACAGCCTTAACAAATCATGAACATAATGTGAATGGCAGACGTTTGCGCCAACAGAGTTCTCATTTACAGGCTCTTCGTGCAGAGGACGAATGTTTTACCTCAGCTGCAACGAAGGAGAGGAATGGAGGAAGGGGAGCAGGACAAAAGGAGGAGGAGGAATGTGGAAGCAAAGGAAGGGAGTAAGGAGTCTTACAGTTAACTGTATACCTAGCACTGAAATTAGACTAATAAACCCAGTATTAATATTATCACATTAGTACCACGTTTAAGATTATTCTTGGCAGGGGAAGATACTGTGTAAAAAACTTCAAACTTTCTGACCCAATTTCAACACCACAATTCTGTTTATCAATACTTTCAATAAAGAAAATGTGGGAAAAAGGTATTTAGTAGCGCTGCAACGATTATCTTCATTATTGATTAATCAATCGAATCAATCAAACCATTTTCTCAAAATATAATTAAAAAACATTAGAAAATATTTGGCATTTTAACTTAAGTTGTTTATAAAAATAGTAGCAGATTCATTTTATTTTGATCGACAAATCGATTAATCAACTGATCATTGCCGCTCTAGTATTCAGTTATTTTATAATGACCTTTCTTTGCTTTCAGTGCTGGGATCAGTTTATAGGACGTGTGTTGTTTTTCAGATTGAATGAGGTCACTACAAGATTGATAGCATGGCGTGGTAGGTGATGGTGAGTGAGCTCGGCCAGCTTAGAGTCGAGGAACTGTGTGTGTGTGTGTGTGTGTGTGTGTGTGTGTGTGTGTGTGTGTGTGTCCGGTCAGCCGCTCCATGCCACCAGCTTAACCCCTGGATTCTCCACATTCCAGCCCAAAGTCAGGCACAAGTTTCACCACTGGCCCGTTTAAGGTGATTGACGTTATTTGCTACCATTAGGCACTACTGTGTAATTGGCCTTTGACCCCTCACAAGCGACCTGTTGAAACGGCTTTAAACCAGATTGTCTAATCTCCATGGGAAAAGCCCTCAATCTAGATTTAGGGCTCTAAAAGCAATCAACACCTTAAGGTGAAAGAGGGGAGCCGGGGTCACTGCCACCAGATCGCTCTGATCCAGTCGGGGGGCGATGATGATCATTTTGTTCAGACTCACCGAGCCGTGCAAACACACTTTATTAGAAAAACAACTCAGGGGTTTACCTCCCTAATGCTCCATGTCCTTTTCTAGATAAAAATATCATAGTCATTACCTTTTGTTGCTATTCTACGTGTAAATAGATATTAGTGACAATTATTTACCTTGGTCAAGGCAATCGGGTTTTTTGGAGTAAAATTAACTTATACTTAAATATAATCAGAATAAAATAATTAAAATACAAGTCCTACTATCATTACTATATAGTAATGTTTACATACGTTTTATATGTCATATATTTATATATGTTTACAGGTACATTTTAATACACAAAATTATTAAATCAAATGTTTTGCAGTGGGATGACCATTTTATTTCATCTTTAGAATACAAAATAAGACAAAACATCTAGAAAAGTGACTAATGTTCGTATGAAATACTATAATATATGAGTAAACAGAAAGGGAGCAACATTAATTTTTTATCACACACATTTAACTGCAACTTGTTGTGTAAAACAATCCTATCGCTTGATGTTTAATCAGTTATGAAACCCTGAAAATTGTCAATCTAGATGAAGAACTTAGTCATGTAATATACCTTAGATTCATATGGCATAGAAATAGCAGATTTGGCCTTTAATGTGAAGAATTTAATTTATACACCAAAAAAAAAGGAACCAAAAAAGCAAGGCAAGCTCTCGCATTTGACATTACTTTTGAGACAATTATGTAGTTGAGATGTAAGTATAGGATTTAAACAACATCTTTTGCTTGTAAAATGATGAAGTTACATTCTTTTTATGGTGGCACAGTAAGAGAATAAAATTTAAAAACACCTCAACACGCTGGATTTTTGGCTGCAGAGCCTCAGCGTGTGACTCCAGGCCGCTTCTAAGATCCACTTTGGTCAGGTTTTTTACTCTGTGGACATGATACAATCTGACAGTTTGGAGGGATTAACGGAGGTTTGACAACAAGACATTGTTTCAGATGATATTGATCAAAGTTCACTTTAATCCTGTTAATTTAAGCAAAGAATAACAATAAATCCACAACTTAAAAGAGAGGCTGGATGAAAGACTTATTGAAAGATTTTGATCTTGTAATTATCTGTTAACGCTTTAGTTTCCAATTTGACCTCAGAAATGCTGCTGCTGCTTCCAGGCTCCTGAAATGTGGGATTGACAACCAGAGGCGTAGCACAAAATTCTGTGCCCTGTAGAAAAGCATTTTCTATGGGCTCCTCCCCTGCATCCACAGCTATTCATTCCAGCATATTTTTGGCCCCTCTTCACATGAGTGTCCTGGGTACTCAGTCCCCTTTTCCCCAGTCTGACAACTTTATCAAGGCTTGAAGAGTGAAGGACCTTGAGTAAACCTGCTTTATTAGATGAATGCACGCGTGGTGGGAGGTCTGTCTGACTTGTTGTTAATACCCATAAACGCTGACCTCTCCCATGCCATGTGCCTCCCAAATCCAGATATGGAAAAATGCTTTCATCATTGCACTAACAATGAAAAAGTCTGAGAGAGAGAATGGATGAAAATAATTTAACTACTTCTGTTCTGTGAAATCACAATAACAATGTTGACCACAGTACCTCATGTAGAGTAGATCGTTATTCATTACACATGGCGGAATAAATAGATGGCTACAATGTAAAGAAAAATTATATATAAACTGTATATGTATATATTATATATATATATATATATATATATATATAATTTAATATTGAAAACAGAATTCATGAACGTCATCTTGAAGGACACAATGTGCTCATGCTCTTCATACTTGTTTCTACTGGAACATGTTACATGCTTTAATTTTCAAAAAACAATTTTTCTCATAGTCTGTCTGAATATACCTGTTATCACCCTCTGAAATGCTATTTAAGCCCTCCTCCCAAAAACCCTGCTTTGATTGGCTTGCAAGACAAAATTTAGGCACCTTTGCAAAACTTTTTGATGCATGTCATGTCAAAGAATTGAACCTTTGACCTCCAGCCTTCATTTCATCTGTTGCTGATCATCACTGTGCTATTTGCAAAGCTTGTAATGTAAAGGTTCAGCATTGTATTTATCGTTCATGTTACTGAAGACAAAAAAAAGTCGTGAAATGTCATAGTTTAGTATGTCGAAATAAGTGATAAAAAGCCAGAAAAAAAGAGTTATAGAAAGAAAAACTAGTATGTCGAAAAAGTAATAGTGTGTTGAAAAGCTTAGGAACAGATTGGTTAATTGAACTCCAGTCTCTCAGACCCAAGACATGTGTTTTATCCACTGCACCATAACCTTCCCAACATAGGATGGTATAACTTTTTCATGAAATACTATACTATGACTTCTTTTATGACATACTATACTATGACTTTTCATTACTTATTTCAACATACTTCAACTATGACTTTTCACGACTTTTTTTTGTCTTCAGTAACTCCAAACCAGTGAAATGAAGATTGGAGGTCAATGGTTCAGTTCTTTGACATTTATGACTTTTATTAAGACTTTGTTTTGACATACTATACTATCACTTTTTTTTAGTTCAAAATAGTGTACTTTTCCTTTTTATTACTTTTTTTTCAACATATTCTACTATCACTTTTTTTTCCTTTTACAACATAGGATACTATGACTTTTTCATGATACACTATACTATGATTTTTTATGACATACTATACTATGACTTTTTATCACTTATTTCGACATACAAAACTTTGACTTTTCATGACCTTTATTGTCTTGTCAGTAACGTGAACGATAAACACAACTCCGAACCAGTAGGCCTACATTACAAGCTTCACTAGCTCAGTAAGATAAGCTGCATTAGATGAAGTTAAGTTTGGATATCAAGGGTTCAATTCTTTCATATTTATGACTTTTTTAGACTTATTTTCAACATACTATACTATCAGTTTTTTGACGACATACTTTACTATGACTTTTTAATGACCTTTTTTCAACATCCTGAACTATGACTTTTTAATGACTTCTTTTCAACATACTGTACTATGAAGTTTTTCATCATACTATGTTGACATTTTTTATTCTTTTTTCTACATACTACACCCTGATTTTCTTATGCCTTTCTTTACAGACTATTCAGTGACATTCAATACCATGAATTTTTTATGACTTTTTTCCGTGACTTTTTTATGACTTTGTTGACATACTATGCTATTGCTATTTTTTACTTTTTTGACTCTCTAAACAATGACTTTTCACAACTTTTTTGTGTCTAGTAATGTGAACGATAAACACAACTGCAAACAAGTGCATTACGAGCTTCATAAATAGTTTGGTAAGATAAGCTGCAAAAGATGAAATGAGGTTTTAAGCATGAGGGTTCAATTCTTTGACATGCTTTTTTTAGACATACTATACTATGACTTTTTATGATTTTTTTTTTACATATACCATACTATGACTTTTTTTTCAAAATATTATAATATGACTTTTATGACTTTTTTCAACATACCTATACTATGACTTTTTTCATTATAATATATTTCAACTTTTTATGACTATACTATGCCTGTTTAATCACTTTCAGCATACTATACTATGACTTTTTATTGTCTTTTTTGACATGATAAATGATGACTTTTTCATGACTTTTTTCCAACATACCACACTACAACTTTTTTCAACATACTATACTATGACTTTTTTTAAATATTATAATATGACTTTTAGGACTTTTTTTGACATACTATACTATGACTTTTTTTAAAATATTATAATATGACTTTTAGGCCTTTTTCAACATACTATACTATGACTTTTTTTTAAAATATTATAATATGACTTTTAGGACTTTTTTTGACACACTATACTATGACTTTTTTCAAAATATTATAATATGACTTTTAGGACTTTTTTCGACATACTATACTATGACTTTTTTTTAAATATTATAATATGACTTTTAGGACTTTTTTTGACATACTATACTATGACTTTTTTTCGAAATATTATAATATGACTTTTAGGACTCTTTTCGACATACCTATACTATGAATTTTTTCATTATAATATATTTCAACTTTTTATGACTATACTATAACTGTTTAATCACTTTCAGCATACTATACTATGACGTTTTTATGTATTTTTTGAAATAATAAATGATGACTTTTCATGACTTTTTTCCGACATACCAAACTCCGACTTTTTTCAACATACTATACTATGACGTTTTTTCAAAATATTACAATATGACTTTTATGACTTTTTCGACATACTATACTATGACTTTTTACACACTATCCTATGACTTTTTTTTTTTTTTAAAACTTTAAATATTCAACTTTTGTTTAATACATTGGTATTATTCAACATTTCAATAAAATTTATATAATGAAAACCATTCCCACTTTTCCAACTATTCTCACTACTTCACATTCTTCTTATGCAATTATGCCAGAAATCTAGTTTAGCTTTAGCAATTTAGGATTTCAGCATTCACAAGCATTTTATGCAGGAAATGCATTTTCTAGTTAATAATCAAATATATTTAATAAATCAGTGTATTTCCTTATCATCTTAGATAATGCATAAGTGTATTACTTTTTACATCTTTTTTTTAAACCTTTGACCTGTGCACTCAATGTTGCTTTTGATGATTCTACTATTGCAGCATCACGTTCAATTCAACATCCCTTTGGGGCATTTTTGTTAAACTATTTTTGTTTTTACATAAGGTTTTGGGCATTTTAGGCCTTTATTTTTGACATGACAGCTTAGACATGAAAGGGGAGGGGGGGGGCGGGCTGGTCGGAACCAAACCCATTGCCGTTGCGTTGAGGACTGAGCCTCTACCAGCTTAGTTACCCAGGTGCCCCACACACATAAACTTTTAAAATTCTCATTTAAACATATTTGGGCTCCTGTTCTGTTCAGCGTCTGCTTGTTTTTCCCATCAACACCCCCTCCACATTTACTCCGTCTTTGTTTTCACTGCTGCATTTTTTTCTGTGTGCAGATAAAACCCAGATCCAGCAGTTTATACAAAGTACAATGCTCCTCTATTACATCCATGACATGTAAAATATTTCCTCTTGAAGTTACCACACATTTCCTCAAACTGTTTTAAAGCCATAATTGGAAACAGACAGCTTTTGTACCTTTGAGTCTCAGTAGCCTGAAATATGTATAAATCTTTATTATTTTCTATCAATCCAGACAACTGATGGTCATTTTTAGTTTTTAATCAAACTGCTCTGGGAAACTTTGTACCCGAACAGTTTGGTAAATGTTGATTGGATGGATTTTTCACCCATCAATCAGACTTCAACCTTCAGTTCAAACCAAATGTTTGTGTATGTTTTCCTTAAAGTATGCATGGGAAAGTGCCCCCGCTGCCGGCTCCAAGTGAACGTTCCCTGTGAATAAATGCATGAATTTATGACTGTGTGTGTGTGTGTGTGTGTGGCATAGCAGCGGGGCTTTTCCGTCTTGTCAATGGAAAACATTAGTGTCATGCCCCCAAAAACCCACCCATCACCCCCTCAACCCCCTCCCTACCCCCCTTATTTAATTCAGTCCATCAACACTTCCTCCTTCAGCCTGTTAGTGTCACACTGCATTTCCTCTTCGGCCTCAACCAGAGCAACTCACCACAATCGGCCCGGTTCAGGTTTCCCTCAAACGACCAAGGGCTTCAAAGTCAATAACTGCTTTTTTGATTTTTATTGACCCAAAGTCTCTGCTCCCCCTCTCTGTCTGCCCAAACGCCACTCGCCCTAAATGTATTTAAGAGGAATAAATTACAGTAAGGAGAGTGATTGTGCAGAGGTTTAAAAGGGGGTGTTGTCTTACTGATTGCACCTGCAACTCATTTGACAAGGTGTTCAAAATGAATATATGATGAAGAGAAAGACTCAGGTGAATTCTTCATCTAAAACACTGTAGGTTTCAAGGTGTGTATGTTTATTGAGAGGTCACAATTGAAGGACATTTACTCAAATGTAAGGTTTTTCTTTTTTAATGCACCTACTAAAGCCCTGTTCCCAACTGCACAGCAACATTGAACTTATCTAGATATTACCCAGAGAAGCTGTGTGTGAGAATGCAAATGTTCAAATCAGCAGGACCAAACCTTTCACTGCCTAATGTCTGATTAAGCACATGTATGAATAGAGCGGGTCATTGTCCATGTTCATCTGAAACACAATAGAAATAAATTAAATTATTTCTTTTCCATTTATGCACCTTAACAGAGTTAGTAAGTAACTAAGAGCATTTTCTGGATGTTTCCTCATCTATACTGCATTTTGGAGAGAAATACTATAAAGTTTAAAGGTTCATTCTTGACCTTGGAAATAGTTGTTGGACAGAGTTTGCCCAGTTGTATGAGATATTGTACTTTTTACTACATTTATCTGATGGCAGCACTCACTTTGCAGATTAAGATTTTACATTCAGCGTAAGAAAAGAGGGGCTCATAAAATATTGCTTTTCTCTTATAAAAAATCCTTCGTCTCAAAAAGGTCAACGTTTAAAGAAACTCTATAAAAGTTTTGGTTTGATGACACACTGACTTTCACTCTTTATGTAAAGGTTTTAGAAAATCTAGTCAATCTGAACAAAACTCTTGTTCTGTCCATTCCTTATCTTCTTTACTTCTTCAGCTGATCTGAAAGAATAAAAAGGAATCTTCCCTTTTCTTTTAATATGATTGAGATTGAAGCACAAATTGGTTCTCTGTTTGATTATAATTCTAAGGGGCTTCTATAGGAAGAAATGACCTCATTCACGAAAGGATACTATTACAATTAACTTTTTGATATATTAAAAGGTCTCATTTGTTTTTGCAGGTATCAATGCTTTAGAAAAACTGTATTTTGAATCACTCTATGAATTGATGTTCTATATATTTCAACTTTTATTTCATAAAACAGCAAATGGTCATTTAACTCTTCTGTTTTTAAACAAACAATATGTAACATGCTCATTAGTACGCTTTAGAGGTGCTGGTAGGCGATTTTTGATACCTTAGACAGTGCAAGGCTTAGCTGTTTCCCCCTATTTCCAGTCTTTATGCTAAGCTAAACTAATCGGTTGCTGGCTGCAGCTTTATATATTTACTGCACAGACATGAGGGCAACTGAGGGTTATGAAGTCTAGCTTTAATTGCCTCAAACAAAAAAGAAATATGTAAGATTTGATGATGTGTCAAATCAATCATTGTGGCATTACATAGTTCACCTTTATGGAGTTTTACCACAGAAGGAGGATTTTAAAAATAAGTTTCAGTGTCTCCCTGCGGATGGAAAGGTGGAGATAGAACAGACAATCTGTAGGTAATCAGCCCAATGACTGCCTGTGATCTTTTTGGGGAAATCTACTCACTAATGGCTCGCCCTGTGTCCTGTGTCATTTCCTTTTGATGTGATCGGCCAGTGATGATCAGTGATCTGGCTGTGTGTAGTAAAGAGCTCTCAGCAGGCACTTTTAATTACCGGGGGGACTGATTTTGGCCGTGGAGCCCACCTCGTCTGGTTTTTATTTCCAACTGCAGACTGACTGTAAAACAACACTACCAGCGCTGTCACCCAAAACCAAAGCTGCTCATGTACAAAAGCAGCCCGGGCCCTGATTATCATTCTGTGTTGGGCGTGTGAGCGACAGTTGTTCTGTTTTTACTTACAACCCCCTCTTTCCTCCTCCGCCTCCTCCTCCTCCTCCTCATCCTCATCTTCTCTCTTTCCTTTAAGTATCTTTCTGTACACATAAAAAACTGATGTCAAGTGCACACGCTACATGCTCTATCTCAGACAAATCAGAGCCAGGTGCATCCGTATGAGAGAGTACATATTAGAGAGATATTGCAAACATCTGCATGTTCTGCGTGTCCTCATCATTTAGATCCCTGTGTGACAGTAAAAGGCTGTGGAGAGGAGCAGAGGGGAACACCCGCTAAAAAGTAACTGCCCGGTTTGTTCTGTTGCCAAAAGACCTGACTGATGGGGCTCTGGGAGCTCACACACACACACACACACACACACACACACACACACACACACACACACACACACACACACACACACACACACACACACACACACACACACACACACACACACACACACACCTATGTTTTTTTCTCTTAATTTCTTCTCACTTTCTTTCTCTCAAATACATTTTCAAATGTTCACCATGGGCATCATTAAAAGGTTATTTCATTCATTATGCTTATGTGGAAAATACAGTGTTTTTATGTGCAAAATACAGCGCAATGACTTGTTATCAACTGGTATTGCTAACAATGGCTAACCTGGCTAGAGCAAACCCTAACCACTGTGAAATAACAGTTTTATGACTTGTTATTGGAATACTGTCAACTCAGGTGTGACGTCATTCTCAGCTCCAGCTTCCGACTTCCAGAGCGCACCATTAACACTTTGTGTTTACAGTCGATGGGTGAGGGATGTTTTTAGATGCATTATGGGAAATGTGTTGTTAGGCAGTGTTGGTCCACCACTTTGGTCAAAACTAAAATATCTCAAAAGCTATTATATGGATTGGCATTACATTTTGTACACACATGCATGGTCCCCAGAGGATGAATTTTCATGATTTTGATAATCCCATTATATTTCCTTTAGTGCCATCATTAGGTCAGAATTTCACTTTGTCCAACCCTTTGGTTTATGACCAAATACCTGCAAAACTGATGTTCCCATCAGCCTCAGCTGTACTTTTGTGCTAAATGGCAAATGTTAGGGTTGCCATTTTGAACATGTTAACACGCTGATGTCAGCATTCTGTATCCTTAACGCATGCACGCATGCATGCATGCATGCACATGCACACGCACACGCATACGCACACGCACACGCACACGCACACGCACACGCACACGCACACACACACCTCTGCTGGCTCTTCCCCTCAAGTGCACCAGAGAAGGAGTGGTATCAGGATGTTTCCAATCTCTATAAAACTTTATCATTATGAGGTGTTGTGAATAATGTGTGTCTTTAAGATGTCGAAAAAATGTGGATCTGCCTGGGCTGCCCTCTCATGAAACCTTCACCCGAGGCCACAATCTGTAAGAGACCAGAAAGATCAAGTATGGGAACTAAACCAGAGGATCTTGTTCAAAGTGCAGAAACACGACATGTGTATCCAGAGTACATGTGTTCAGATAGAGATATATAGAGAGAGAGAGGTTACAGCTTGGGGAAATAAGAGAGAAAAAGGACAGATATGAGGCTACAGATGGGGAAGAGTGTTGATTTATAGTTTTTTAAGATTGCTAAACCACAGTGGGCACAACTGGAGTCACATGTGCAAAACTCTAACTCTAACTACAGTCTACACAGCAGCAGTTCATGTGGACCAAACTCTAGTTCATGTTTCATTTACAGTAAATAATTATACACTGTACCGTTTGAGAGAAACAGGTAAAAGAGCAAAGATACCAATATGTCCAGGTCAAATGTCTGAGGTTATATACACAGCAACGAAAATAAATGTGAAAAACACAACATCTTCACAATAGTAAAACTGTGTTCTTACTGTTTTTCAGAAAGTAATGGAGGTGAAAACAATGAAAACACCACATTCATTAGTATTTAGAGATGATGCAGACACCAATGTGATGAAGAAAACTTGCTGCATGATGCTGGAGAGAGGCATGATCAGTCACAATATTTTTTGTTACTCTAATGCACCTTTGGTTTTTTTGTCCAGTAATTTCATAAATTACTGCATACAAAATACTACGTAAAAATTGGTGTATTGTAAAAATCTTTAAAGAAACTATTGAGTCGTGTAAAGTCATTAAAATTGTTTGAACTGTAAAGATGAGAAAGTTTGTAAGCTCTGCACTGGTGTTTGATGCTGGTGTTTTTACTGTCAGTGTGTTCTGACTGAGTGTCAGTGTGTATGTGTTTGACTGCACTGAGCCTGTTTTGAGACGTGTGTTAAGAGTTGTGTTGCTGGGAATGAGTTTTGTGATGTGAACTGTGTTACGACCATCTTTTCTACAATCTGAAGTTGGGCAAGGGTAGGCTGTTCCAAAAAGTTCTCCAAAATAAATTTTTCAGCCATGGTGGGACCCAAGTAGCCAGCTGCACTTCCACAACTAAAGTTTAGCAATCCACACTACCCCCACTATACCTTTTGTCTCGTCCACATTCACTAAATTTTAATAGTTTTTTCTTTTTTTCTATTACTAACCAAGAACTACTAACAATCAGTTACCAATTAATGTAATTAGTATCCAGGACGAGCCCCCATATGTTACAACCAGGCCCGTTGTAAGATTGGGCGTAACATAAAATGGATGAATTTGGAGGAACCAAGGCAAAAAGGAAGAAGAGATCACGATAAAAAGAAAGGATTTTTAATTAACATGTAAAGGAATATCAAATTACAAAACACAAAAAGAGCAATATGGGTGCTGCCTTTATAAACAAAGTAATTCCTAACCACAACTAAAAGAGCACAGCACCCATTAGCTTAACAAATTATAATTTGTATAGAATGGAAACAAAAAGACTGCCTTGTAACACAACAGGCTCTACAAACTACTAACTCTTAAGTTTGTACCAACAACTTTTAACAACAACACCTCTTTCACAACAACTCTAACAAAAGGTAATTAGACAGACAGCATGGCAGACTTATCTCTACTTTCAGCTGCCTGGACTGATGAATCCAAGAGCTTTTTAAACTCTAGCTGGGCTGATTGCAGGAAGTTGATTGGAAGGATCCACACCAACTGCACCAATACACAGCAATGGACTGGAACAGGGAAGTGGGCGGAGCCACCACGCAGGCCAATCCACACAGCTGAATTTGCATACACAAACATTTTGCACATGCTCTAGAAGCCTAAACTAACTTAAAAGGCAGGGGTCTTAACAACTGTTTAGCTCAGGTGA
Organism: Percina caprodes; assembly: GCA_013375575.1. Classification (NCBI taxonomy): domain Eukaryota; kingdom Metazoa; phylum Chordata; class Actinopteri; order Perciformes; family Percidae; genus Percina; species Percina caprodes. Next base: position 791,968 of record JABXJD010000247.1, read on the forward strand.
CTGTTGGTAGTACAAACTGTAGTTAGAGTCTTGCACATATAGCTCCAGTTGTGACCACTGTTGTTTAGCAATCGGAAAAAACTGCATGGGAAATCAAATTACTTTCTTTGAACTTAAAGAGGAAAGAAGTGCAGGTATTGCTGGCCAACCTGCAAACAGATAAAAAGGCAACATTTTGACAATATGGGTCTTTCTAAGAGAAATGGGAAACCTGACAAAACAATTGTTCTAGTGATTTCATTATCATTTTGTTTTTAGTATTACAATATGACCCTCCACAAAAATATGAATATTTGCAATAAGGGTGTAGGAATAAAAAATAAAACGCATGAGAAACATTGCAGGGCTTCAGCATAACTTCACAATTCTGAAACCCATTGACAAAAGAAACCCATATTTATATATATGAATTAATTAATATTTGTTGTTTGTGTCAGTTTCAGGCCTCCATAATTCAGTTGCTTCACATCTCAGTTCAAGGAAAGGACAAGCAGGTGAACAGCCCACATGGCTTTTACCTGAAGATAAATTTAACAAAACCAATTACCATTCATTGGTGTGCATCACATGCATGAGTAAGAAATGTTGTGTTGTGTAGAGATAAACTGGAACTCTAAAACCAAACCAAACACAAAGGAAGAGACTAATTGACTCCATCTGCTTATATATATATTTAGGAGCATTACAGGTGTCAGTCATTCTGTTGATGGAGGGGGAGATGGGGGCGTTGTAATTTCTACTGATGGAAGCAAATAAGTGGCACCAGTCAAATCCCAACTGCACACTACAAACTAAAGTTGTTTGCCATTATGCAGGGTGAAATCACTTGATTGCTCTTTTTTTTAATGTGTGGATTTGTCCCAAAAATGCTGCAATGCAAAAACAAACATGATAAAAGTTCTCCTAGCTGATACAGATAATAAGCAGCAGTGCAACCAGCTGCAGGGACATCTTGGAAAACACTTGCATATGTAGGTTTACAATTTTTTTAAATGGCGTCACAGTTCAAGTGACGTCCAATTGCACATCTTTTATCTTTTATTTCCTGAAACATGGATTTTTTTTTTCAGAATTTGTACATAATGTGAGGGACACAGTGAGTCACTTATGTGCTTACATAATATCACCACAACAAAGACACACATCCAAACCCTGAGAGGGCTTCTGTTGTTCCGAGTGACATTCAAGAATACACTGTTTGTCAGCAGCAGTGACCCACAGACGAGTCACCTTTTGCATTCTCGCTGAACTGTGTAATCCCTCTTCTGTTCTGTGTCTGCATCAGTCAGCACCTCGGCAGAAATGTCACTAAACGTCTCTTGTATTTCAATCACGTCTGAGAGAAATGTCCAGAAAATGAAAGTACTAAAGACTAGCTCTGTGGCAGTTGTCCCATTTCATTTATTATGGGCAAAAACAAAGCAAAACAAACAAATTATTTATTGTTCATGTTTCAAAATATTTATTGCTGAAATAAACAAACGGCCTGTTATGGTCTTTACAAATACTTTTTTAAATTTTCTATAGTTAATTTCTAAACCCTTACCCCAAATTTAGACTACTTTTACATTTAATTAGAAAAATCTCTTATTTTGTCCAAGCTTATAAAATAACGTATAACTAACAGAAACACCTCTCTGTTCAACAGCACAACAAACTACATTCTTCAAAACAATCATAAAGTTGAGTCCTCACCTTCATGGAGATATGATTTATTGCATGACTGCTGTATTGTAGGTATAGATGTTTAAGGGGGAAGGAGGGGACACGTCCCCCTTATTATTTGGACTACGTGCGTTTGACCGCCCATGAAAGTAGCAGATTTTTATTTTGACGTAGTACTAGTAAGCAACTCATCGATGCAAAAATTCCTCCGGTAAAGAAAAATGTATTATTTATTTTATTCTATTTATTTATTACAGGGACAGGGCATATTGATGAATGTTTCTGTCACTATGCCAGAGAGAGAAAAAGCTATTTTTTCATCTGCAGTCCCACGACAGATTGTAAAAGTCATCCTAAAAGAAGTAAAATTACATATTTACATAACAATATAACAATTACAATACATTTGGTCAAAAGTACTATTAAGCTTAAATGTACAATAGAAACATTGCTGACCAACAATCAGACAAACATCAGACAAAGACATGAACACATGCACACACACACACACACACACACACACACACACACACACACACACACACACACACACACACACACACACACACACACACACACAAGGCAAGAAGCCAGCAGGGGGCAGCAAGATCAGGTCTGAAAGTTAATGGTAATGTTGACACCTCTGATCGTCAATGAGCCACATTTTTAACTGGCTCTTGAATGTACTATATGTATTTCCTGATGGTTATGGGGTGAGGTTCCACTCATTAGCGGCTTGAACAGAAAAAGCAGTTTTGACCAAATACACTTTTTTTTTTCTAAATGGAATGAGACAATGAGGCAACTATCCAAGGTTGAATCAGGAAGTATCATTGTTTCCACCACACATTGATAAAGAAAAAGGCACAACTTGGAGCATAAGTACAAATCTTCAAAGGATCCCTGCAAAGACACTAAAGTACTCAATATATTTCACCTAAACCAGCTACAACATCAAGATGTTTTGATGAATAAAGTTTTTCTGTTGCTTCAACAGCATTTCAAAGACTATATTCAAACATATACTTAGGACCTGCTTCACATCAAGATATGGTCATTTTAGTGCTGTTGATACATTGATTTCATATAATGCAGATTCACTTTTTTAATCCCATTTAGCCCAGTTTTAACCTAGACATAAAAAGCCTACTGGGAATTAGAGGACGGCGAAACCTGAAATGAGCAAAACCATGCAGCAAAGACAACACATAAACAGTCACTAAATTTTACTCAACAATCAGAAGGAGTAATAAGTCACTTTCCTCGTGTGTCAGACAGTGGGCTTTGAGCCTGCTGACATCGGACTCCACAGTGAGGATTTCCACTCTGAAGCTTCCAACAGGCTGCATTTACCAGAGCAAACACAGAGGTCAAGATGACAAAACATCACTTTTGCATGCGACAAAAAGCGAACAAAGGAGACACGTGTTGGATTTATATCAAGTAAATACTTCACGGGAAAGTTTTCTTCTTTTGCTGTGGCTGTCTTGAGATTTCTTGGACAAACATCACAAGTTGTAAACTATCTTGCTCCAGATCTCGGTCACTGTGCTCACTCCTTATCCCTTCTTAGCTTTCTTTTCCTCTTGACTGCACTCTGGACATGTGTGAAACATTTAACATCACAGAAAAACTCAGAACCCCCCCCCCCACCCCATAACAACTGTTGAATTCTGAACTCGATTTACACTCGGCTTTGTTACCCCTGCAAATATTTTTTTCTCCATCTCACAGCAAATCTGCCACAGTGAGAAACGCAGAAGCGCCTCCACACGCCACTATAGAGGCAGTACATTCCAGTCTTTTGTCCTCCACTGGCAGTTCAGAGCAGCTGCTTCAAACTGGCCGCCCCTTTTTTATATCTCACCTTGTTGTTTGGGGGAATGACAGCGAGGCATCACACACATTCCTTCCCCTCACCCTCCCCCCTCCCCTCTTGATTGCCGCCCTTTTCTACGGGGACGTGTACGTTGTTTAATGTCCACAGTGCACATAGACAATGCCCCACTTGACCTTTGACCCCAGTGAGGAAAAGGCATGCTTAATCTGATGTTGAGATCCTCCACTGCCATTGTATGTGGCTCTAGACTAAGAGGGAGTGGGGGGGGCAGTCCCTACATCTGCACACACATTTATTTGTCACACATGGAAACACAGCCCACCCAGGGAAGATGCCGCACTTTCCACTTGTCTGTTGACCGTGTCTTCACCCTGCAAACTGTCACTCACCCTGCTCGTCCCTTTAACACCAGAGAGGAAACCTAATGAGGCTATAAGCTCCTGACCACTTGGATATATGGATCAACAGCAGGTTAAGGTGTACCTTCAACAAAACAAGGTCAACAACAGCTTACACTGTCAGACATTGTTAGTTGTCTGGCAAAAGACAAATACTTTCCACCTCTTAAAGGATTAGTCTATCATTTCGGGATATTTGCTTATTCATTTTCTAGCCAAGAGTTAGACAAGCAGATCAATACTACTCTCTGTGTCTGTATGCTACATATGTCACTAGTTATCTTAGCTTAGCATAAAGACTGCAAACAGGGGGAAACAGCTAGCCTGGCGCTGTCCAGTGTTAGCAAAATTCCCCAACCAGCACCATAGATAAGATTTTATTTTTTTTTTTTTACACTTTTTGTAGAAATTTAACATAAGGTGTAAATTGGTGAACTTTAGAGCTGCTAGTAGGTGGATTTTATCACCTTTGGACGGAGCCAGGCTAGAAGTTTCATCTGATTATAGTCTTTGTGCTAAGCTAACTGGCTACTGAATGTAGCTTCATATTGAACTGATAGAGATGCCTGAGTCTCTTTTGATGTGTCTTTTTTTTGCTATGCTTGAAGCCAAATTTTGAGCAGGACAATTAAAAACTAAACTGATTGAGCACTTGGATCATTTAAAGGTACAATCCACCAAATACTCTGACCAATTGACCTTAAAGAAGCTGTTAATGACTTGATTAATAAAGACCTTGTCTGTAATTCACCAAGAACAAGCACCACAACTAATAGTAGTCCTAGCAGTAATAAACTGAGGTGAAATGACCCCAAAAAAGTACAAGTCTTAGTAAAGTCAACACTTTAACAACAAGATTTTAAGTTCAAGACCATTTAATTTGCCTGTTACTCTATACATCTTACAGTTCACACAGTTTTATAAGAATTCATATGGTTAAACATTTTACTGTGTAAAAATACATTATCAATTAATTGTCTGTTGGTATAAGGTTTAATGCAAGAGAGCAAAGAGATGAATTATCCATTCATCTTACTGACAGTCAGTATAATATATTATTTTCAGATTCCAGTAAATAATGCAAAACAAAATATAAGAGGCTAAAATGTGCTTCTAATATTTTAAACAACAGTATTGCCTAAAAAAGAGCTCACAAAAAAAAGGTTTCTTTGTTCTGAATATCCAGAAGTGTGACTCATGTCATCTGGAAGTTGTAACAGAACAAAGTGGACAATAAAAAAATGAAATAACTTATTTATAGAACATAAATTATTATTTCCAAATATTTACACATGGTACCTTTGAACATCAGTGCATCACAGACAAAATTATGTATCTCCTCAGCGAAAAACCAAACTGGTGATAAACCCTGTGCTGGCTTTTTGTGTAAATGTACCGATGGTGGGTCAATGTGAAAAATAAAAAGACTTCACATTCTCTCCAGCACTCGAGGACGTTCCCTGAGTCGTAGGCCATGTGAAGTGCTGAAAATCTGCATTTTTTTTTTTTACTCATGGCAGAGAAGTCACTCAAGACATCCATTGTGGGAAAAAAAAAATGTTTACCTGAAGTTTATTATTTAGTTTAGTAGTAGTAGTAGTAACAGGCCACAAATGTATAATCAATGTCTTAAATTAATAAAAAAAAATAAAAAAAGGTTTGACTATTTTTGATCATTAGAACCTTGTAATTAATTTGGACTTGAATTAAGTTATTAAGAATGATTGGTTTGGAGGACTTATTGGATTACATTGTTGGACTGCCAAACTGCTTTGATGATAGGGTAGGATATAATACAGTGTGTTTAGTGTAATCTAACATCACATATATTAAATGTTCATATTTATGTAACCTGTGATAATACTAACAGTCCATTAAAGTTAAACATAGTGCTTGTGTCCCATGAGCCAAACAGTGGTTGGTAAAAAGGATAAAATCATTTTTCATTTTTGCACTGACAATATTTGTATAAGAGTATACAATTATTTTACTCAAATGGGGGATATTAAATGTGCCTCTCACTCTTCAAGGAGTGCTTCAACATGTTTGGAAAGGATTTAGAGAGTTGGATGAGAAGATTGATACCACTCTGAATGTGGTATCAATCTTCTCATCTAACTCTCCGCAAGAAAGCAAATACATGTATGTTGACCTATTTCTTAAAAAATATTTCTTATCAAATATCCATGAATATGCAGTCGCTGTAGTGTTGAAGTGGGCAGAACATACAGAAAAAAACAAGAAAACAAATGTTTGAGGTATTAAACATGACCTTGTTGGGTGTATGGTTCGCAAATGCATCATTAAATATTTCTTGCCAAACAAATGAAGCAAGTTTTCCATATTTCAGGTGCAGCCTCGCCACCACACAGACTGTGATGCTGTTTGATTCCCACTAACCAGAGAGCCTGACCAACATAAGCCAGATCTACTACCTACAGCCACAAGACTCAACCACCATGTCCTCGTACTGTTTGTAGACCACATTGTTTCCTGAGTCGATGTAGAGGATGCTGATGGGGCTGAGTTTGGACGGGGCGCAGCAGCTGGGGGGCATGTTGCTGGGGTTCATTGAATTCATCAGAGTCTGGATGATGGCGTGGTTGGTGGGCTCCAGGTGGGAGCGCAGGGGGAAGTCACACACCCCCTCACAGTGGTACGCTTCATAATCCAGCGGGGCGATGATCCAGTCGTCCCAGCCCAGGTCTCTGAAGTTGACGTGCAGCGGCTTCTTGCTGCACCTGGATTTGGACTTCTTGCCGTGTCTCTTACCGTGGCGGGTTTTGGACGCAGCCGTCCTCCTTCTCCTGCTGGCTTTAGCGCCAGGGCCTCTCTCTTTGGCCTTCCTCTCCAGACCCAGCAACGCTCTCCCCTCTCTCCTCTCACTGAAGAGGGTCTGCCTCTTCTTAGACCTGGTGAACACCACTAAGATGGCTTTCTTCTGCTTAGGTCTGCCATGCCTGTGCAAGCCCAGAAGCTGCAGGTCCAGCTCCCTCTCTGGGTTGTCCAACATGGCCCTGAGCTCCAGGCAGAAGTGCTTCCCCTGGCTCAGGTGCTGCTGCTCTTTGAATATTTCCCACACGTCCAACACCTCCCACTTTGGCCTTTGGGAATCCTGCAAGTCCAGTGTTTTGGAGTCGAGCAGCTGCCGGTCGTGGCAGGAGAAGAGCTGGATGTCAATGGGCTCTGTTTCCGATATCCTGAAATTCCCAGACACTTTGGTGTATATCCTGAGCTCGGCTCCCAGCACCTCCGCCTTTTTGGAGAGCGTTGAGACGTCGAACAGATACTGCTGTCTCCTCAGAGGGGAGAGTGGGAGGTCATCTGTGGAAAGCATTAAAACAGCAGGGTCAAATGCATTCTCATGGGGATGATGTGCATACCACAGAGATGTGAAATCTAACAGGAAAAATACCATTATTGTCTGCAATGAATTAATATGGGAGAGAAAGTATGAATCATGCAATCAATCCTACCTGCATGCACAGACCTTCCCTCTCTCTTTCTCTCTCGCACGCACACGCACACGTGCACACACGTGCACACACACACACACACACAGAGCCTACAGTAAAGCTCCATATAGCCTACCTTGTCCACTGTCCACATAACTTGCAATAGTGTTTGCAGCTTTGGAAGAACGAAAGAAACTGGCGTTGAGCCCCAGTCTTTCTGCCGTGGAGAAGGTCTTGTAAATAGACAGCATGTAGTCATGAGGCTCAATTGAGTCTTTAGATGTTGCTTTATTGTTTCTGTCGATGGATGGCGGTGCGTACAAATCCTTGAAATACTTAGAAGCTTCTTGTCCATCAAAAATCCTCGACACCTTGCTGCCCTTCGGGGCAGCTGGAGGGAAAATAGCAAGAGTGTGAAAACAGGGGATTTCCCAAACAAACATCAGCGCCCCGCAGAGAAAGGCACAGTGATAGAGATCCATCCTCTGGTCTCGTCCTGAATCAGAGCCGGAGCCTGAGCTGTGGCCGCGGGGACCACGGGCAAAGCCGGAGCTGAACTCTGCATCCACTCTGCAGCAAGTGGCTGCTCCGCAAAGTGCGCACAGTTTCGGAGGACAGGCAGTGCAAAGTAAAAAAAAAAGAAAAAAAAAGGGGGGGGGGCGAGAACACGCCCACATTGTACTGTTATCGTTAAGGCTAAATAGAGGGCGCAAATAAAGGCTGTAAAACTAATTGTTCCTCTGTCGGCCGTCACCTCCCTCCCGGGGAGGCAGATGTGAGCTGAAAGGACGATCGTCAACTTCTGGTGCATTTTCGGACCTGCTTCTACAAAACCAAAATGGCTCTTATTATGGGATTTTTTTTTTGTCTGAGTTTTTTAGAAGTTTCTCTCTGTTCAAGCCGGACTTTAAATATCACTGCCACTGCACCTCGGTGCAGCATGACAGTAGGATTTACCACGGAGTCTCCCGCCCTCTAGTGAGGCGCAAACATATCGCCCTGCTGGAGCGGAGGAGCCATTCAGCCAATCAGCTTCCTTCAGCACCACGGACAGAGCCTTCAGTCAGCATTAGAAAATGTGACACTGATACAATATGTCGATGAAAAATAGAATTTATTGAAAAGAGAACATAGTTTCTAAAAATCAATCAACAAAATGCAATCTTCATATTTTCCTTCATCTTGTTACAATCTGTTTTAAAGTAGAAAAACAGACATTCAAACAACACCAGAAGGAAAAACAAATAGATATTTTAACCCCATTCAAATCATTTAAATAAATCTTGATTAAAAAATTGACCACAGGAAAAGAAACACCACCCATGTGCATAATATATTTAAGGATTACATTTTTTTTTTAGCAGACTTGTTTGTGTTGAGGTATCCTTCATAAAACCCTCTTAAATTCACAGAACTATTTAACATATGGGGGTGCCACCTAAGCAGCAGGCCACAGCGTAGATGACGCTGACCAGACACAGACGGCCGGCGAACACGGTTGAGCTGGAGCTTAAGGTGCTCATGGTGGTGGTGAGCGACTGGTTTGTGGATGGAGTCGAAGTACTTGAAGTGTTTCTGACGGAGAAGGCGCGTGACTCGGCGCCCCACTCCTTCAGAGTGAAGACCATGGTCAGCTTCTCACCTTCAGGGAGAGGATAAGGTAATTAATGTGGTGGTTCATGTTGCATGTTTTTTGATTGTGTCCCAAGTTGATCAACTTCTGCACCCAAGTTTTTCTTTTAATAAATAATGTTTTGGAATGTTCCTAAAATAAAACCCAAGACTGCAGTACTGACAGTTAGGGGTGACCCCAAATAGTTGGATATTCAATGCATCGATTGAAGGAGCCTGATTTGAGTGCTAATCTCACATTCGAATCTTCGCAGAGGCGTAAAGACCAGTTAAGACCAAAGATTAGCGATGAGACGAGTTGATACTTTGCTATTACTTGAATCGCGCCGGTCTGCAACGTTCAGAAACCTTCCAGTTTATACCAATGATTGCATAATTATTAGTTTGCAGCTGACTTTACAAGCGGACTTCCTATTGGCTGTTGAAACATGTGAGGTCCCATATGTCCTAAAGCCAGCCTCTCTTGACCAATTTTTCGTCTGAACTGGGCTTCATAAGACAAGGATCATGCCATATTGGCTATATGGGAGTGCTCAATGTCTGATTTTACATAGAGCTACCTGTTTTCTCCCAATAAGTTAATATACAGCCTATTATTACATATTGCTGTAAATAAAAATGTGAAACAAAGCTTTTAATAAATCTCTTTAAAGTGCATGAATAAATCCAACCGCCCCATGAAAGATTTGATGTTCACTTTCCATGATTTATGATGAATTAAAACTAAAAGTTGTCCCTGATTTTTTTCTCTGTTAATCTAAACTATTTTAGTTCTTATTTGCTGAAGAACTCAATTTCCTCTCTGGGTGAATGCAGTTCTTTACGTCACAGTACACTCATACGCTTTTGTTACAAGTGCCAGTTGTATTAGCCAGTTTATGTTGTTTGTATTGTATTTATTGCTGTAAAAATGTTTTAATGCTCCAAATTGTAAGCATGATGAAGACGTACCGGTGTTTTGAATGGACAGGTCGGTGAAGTTTGCCCAGCAGGTGCTGAACAGGATGGTGGTGTTTCCCTCCAGTCCGTCTACGCTGTTCCCACTGGAGGTCTTCAGGCTGGCTGTTACGGTGAGAGTTGTCACTCCCACAGAGACGCAGTTACCCTGCAGACAACAGTACAAGTCAGCGTTTACAGACAGAAGCTACTTCAACATATCGTTAAATCTGTGTGTGTATTGTTTATAGTGAACTGTCCTATTTTCATTTGTTTTTATATTTCTGGTGTTAGCTAAAATCACATTAGTTAGGATCCGATTTACTCCACTTTTATTCTAAATGTTAACTGAGTTTTATGTTGGTAGTCAAGTTAGTTTGATCCAGAATACAATTTTTATGGTGACTTAAGGGAAATAATAAAAATGGTATCAAATTTGTTACATGTTAAATTCTGTTTAGATTTAATTAATCTAGTTTACATAATGATAAGGTGAATATACAGTCTGATGTATGCTAAAAAAGGTATAATAGGCATATTTTAAGGTGGTTTTAGATTTGCTAAATAATTGCATTTTGTTGAGCGAGCAAGCAAAGTACTCAGTGATACTGATACGTAGAATTTGAATTTGGCTGATGCCAATGTTTGTTGTTTTCTTTTGTGCAAGGTAAACAAATAAATCTCATTAATAAAAATTCTGAAATTTCCCACATCTTAGAGAGGCAGCTGGAGGCACCACATCATCCCATTGTTGTTTGTTTACATTGTTCACTGACGGGGGAAGGCAATATGGTGCTACATGGTGACTAGAGAGAAGCAGGAGGATTTTCTGTTGTTTCTCCGTCATCGTGCACTCCGGCAGGGGTCATAGTGTCTGGAATAGTCAAGCTGTAGCCTACTGGTAAGCTAATGTTACCCTGTGTCTTTATCTGCATGCTAACATTACCAGCTGTTAAACTATGCTGTCCGCGTGGGGATTTCACCTTCTCAAATGTTGTGGTTACCATGGTTACCATTGTCGGTCATCTCTCCGTTTTTAAAAAATATGTTTTACGCTTGAAATGTCACAGAAACATTCTTTTGTGAAGCTGGGTGGGCCCCTTTTGTATAAGTCAGACCAGTTAAAACAACATTAAGGCAGGGCATCAGCTACTGCCATCAGGCGGACATCGGCCTATTCCAATGTCCAGCCGATGCATCAGTGCATCCCTAATAAAAATATCAGATTCTGAGCTGCTATACATCCCTGTTTATGTAATTTATGTAAGTGCGGTGAGAACAACCTGTTTCCAGATGTATCATTGCCTCACCTGCTCATCCACAGCCATGAGACTGGGCTGCTGGTACAGAGGACCCACAAACTCCCCGGCTATCGGCTCCACTATCAGCAGCAGATTGTTCACCCTGGACACGTAGCTCACTGTAGGCTCCTCCCTCGTTACTTCTGCTGTGGCCTCCTAAAATATAAAAGCAGAAAACCATAGAACCAGCATTTGTGTAAACCTGACAGAATTGTTTTTTTAGTGTAGGTTTTACTCAACAGATGTTAAGATTAAGTCTTAACGTTCACCTGATTCCAGCTGGGGTCAGATGATGGGGGAGGAGGCCGGATGACGCCCATCGAAGAGACGTTAAAGCCGATGGACTGACTGAGGTTTCCGGAAACTGCTGCCTGACCCAGATCATCAGCGATGCTCTTCAACAACGTAAAGTCCTCCTCATCTGAGATGACAAATGAACACAGAGATGTACAAGAATCTGGATTTATGGGCCAATGTTTACAGATTAGACAGAAAAACAGTCTGTAAAGACAATATAAGCTCAGAAATGATTGTTCTCCCACTCACTGTTGGTGCTGTTGGTGGTTTGCTGGACTGGAGGTTTCTTGATCTCCACCTCCACCTTTAGGCTCGTAGATCTCTTCTTTCGCCGAGCGCCTCCATCCCCTCGAATAATGTTAGTGATTCGGATCATATTTGGGGGAATGTTGAGAAACGCAGCAAGGTTCTGGATCAGACTTTTGCCGAAGAACTGATCCTCAGTCATGGCGGGTAGCTCGAAGGAGATGAAGAGAAGCGGGGAAGTTCGGATATCCACTGGCTTAGTGCCTCTTAGTACAACCTTTATCATCTTGTAGTCCCGGTCGAAGTAGTTGGTGCCCACAGTGGCGTTCAACTGGGGGACGTATTGATCTGAAGGGATAACAGAAAGATAAAGATAGGTGCGCCTGGCTAGCTCGCCTGGTTGAGTGTGCAAAGTCTCAGTCCTTGCCGCAGGTTCAATTCCAACTTCCGCAGATTCGGATGAAGGATCCATGCATCAATAACAGATGGATGGAATGTGTTTGTGTGTTTATTAATATACATAGCTTATGTGTATAGTTCTTTTCAAACAAACATTTTTAGTTTACACTAAAATAGCCTGCAAGGCTATATACAGGTATGGCCTTCTGTATATGTAGCCTATTTTATTAAATATTCTATGTACGTGTGTTAAACAAATACAAATGTACAACATCCGTACATTCTTATCACATTATGCTACACTGTGAATTGAATTCACAGCAAATATAGCCTAGAGGTTGTCATGAACACTGTTCTGCTCATCATAAAGTGCTTATGACAAAACAATGAACAGCTGATGCAGCTGTGCCCAACGTCACATATAATTTTTTTAATGAGTGCTCCGAGGCAAAGATGTCTCATGTTTGTTAAATGCCTGTTGCCTCGACTCCTCTATCTTCACGTCTCATCCTCGTATCGAATCTCCTGTGTGTGGGACTGAGACGGGAGGAGCGGAATTGAGGAGAGCAAGTGTGAAGTGTGAGTAAGTGAAGGCCGTCTCAAAGCTCTAATTCCTGCCCTGAGGAGCGAGCATTGAGGAGAGATCACAGAGGAGCTCTGAGCAAGGATACACGAGAGCAGCCTTCCCAAAAGTTGTGCAGCTGAAAGTCGTTGCTAACGGCGCCAATACAGCTGACACATTCATGTGACGCTGCAGAGGAAAGGATGTCTCATCCCTTTAAAAACCCATTTCCACGTCTCTCCCATGCTTCGTTGGTGGGACAGACTAAGATGCGAGGAAGGGAAGCAAGAGTAGGAACTGGGGATGCAATGTTCTGTTCAGGTTTTAACCACATGCCTAACAACACCAGCCTACATCCATCCTATTTTTAAATCCATAATATCAAGGGAAAAAGTTTTTTTTTCTTATCGATCATCCATCAAATGTAAAGACCACATGACCAAAATGTGTACATGTTCATGCCTCCTCCACAAATTTGATTCCAGCTACAGCAAAAACCTACCCGACATAGTAAGATTGTGTTAAATAGATTCTGAAGGCCCTAACCTGCTTGTGTAAAGCATTAGTACCTGCATAAATGGGCTTCTTCAGAGTGTAGTCAGTGTTGTCGGCGTTCCATTGAACGTTAGTTGGGGCAACCAGTTTGTTGTCAACGTACACATCCAACCGCTGTGGCTTGGAGTAGAAGACTGACACCATGATGCTCTGAATATCAAAAAAAAAAAAGGTATTGTAGTTAAAAAGTGTCACATTTAAAGTACTCTACAACTGAAAAACGTTATTTTACTTGACCTGACAATCTAAAAAGTGAAGCTGTTAATGTTGTTGACTGTAATATGTAGTGTTCTCCTGGCTCTGCACTGACCTCAGATGGATCAGCGTTGAGCATCATGAGGCGAAGTTTCTGAGGGCTAGTACTGGTGAAGAAGACCTCGAAGGAGCGACCGATGGCCACGATGCTGTGGAAGAGAGACACTCTCTTCCGGCAGGTGTAGCCTGAACACCAACCGTGATCCTGAGGACCTGGATGCAAAGACAACTGAATTAAACACTGTTTTCTTTTTTCAAACTGATTTTCTAGTTTTTTTCTGGGTTTTAATCCTATACAGAGAACACTGAACTACAGGACAACTCACCGTTGATCAGATCCAAAAAGCCGTCTCCGAGCACAGCAACGGGGGACAGACGTCTGGTCTCCGTGTCTGAGTCTAGACTCTCAATCGCCAGCATCCTGTAGTTCAGCCCGAAACACTTGTAGCTCTGCCAGGAACTCATGTACGTGCAGTCTTTCCTGATCACACCTAAGGAAAGAAGCAACACAGCATTTAGGAAAATTTGTGTTATTATTCATGATTTTCTGATATACTTGTCAGCAGAGGAGTAACACAGGACAGTACATGCTTAATGATTAATGACTATTTTCTCTCTTTATCTTTAACAATAAAACTTGTAACTCTCTGCGAGGTCTTCAAACACTGAGCATAAAACCAGTAAACTAATGATTAAATTAAACTTTGTATTTTTTTATTTGCATTGATCTTTTTTCCCTCCATCGATCACGCTACCTTTGTGTGGAGCGATCTGGTTCACAGGGATGCGGCTGCCGTTGAGGTAAGTGAGCATGACTTTTGGGATGCGGTAGTCGCCCAGCCCTCTCCTGGGATCACCTCCCCACTCATACTCAGACTGAGGCACCACAGCTCCCACTGCACCCAGGAATGAACCGTCCAAGTCCTTTAATAAAGTCTTCTTCTTTGCATCGCAGTCCATGTCCACACAGTCAGATGGGTTCACTTTACTAGAGCACAAAAGCATCAAGTTATCAACTTTATTTCACCATGCACAAAACAGCAGAAAGTTGTAATCTAAGTTGTAAAGCGGTTGTTTTAAGTTTGAAAATATTTGTAAAAATACACTTGTATTGTCAGTTTGAATCCTGCAGTTCATTTAAGCAGCAACAATGAATAGATTTGGCTTTAATCAGTTGCCAAGTGAAGACTCTAGGTCAGAAATATTCAAGGAAATAGAGATCTCAAAATTAGCATATCATTTTTACAACTTGGAAGACATTTTAGATTATTCTTCAACACTAAAATCAAATATTATTTTCCATATTCCTTTAAAAACTATATCTGCTGTTTTCACTGCATTATTCAGGTGTGTCTCCAATTAAAAATAATAATAATGTTCACTGTATCATGTATATAGAAATTGAATTGCAGAATTTGCAAGCCTGGTATTTGTTGATTTACCTCACATCAGCCCTGTGGACGAAGACTCTGGCCTGCTCTGTGCTGTTGATCATCGTTATGCCTGAAACATGAACAGGGTGCTGCAGGTCCTCGTTGATCGGGTTGGTGATGAACACAAAGTTAGTCTCGCTGGAGCAAACGTCTCGAAAATGGACAAATGTCGTGTCTGAAAACGAAGCAAGAGAAAGAGGAATAAAGGAATATGTTAACTGTGAAGATGGCAAACATCAGTCCATCAATATTAATACTCCTACAACTCAGAGCTTGAACTCACCTGTGACTTTCATCAGTCCTTTGATGGCGTTGTAGTTGTTGTTCACATGATGGCGGGTTATTGGAGCATTGTTGTGTGCAGATCCAAAAGTCGGCCAACAGATTCCAGATCTGCCACCTGTACAGAGTGAAAACAGGGTCAGTGAGAAAAAAAAGTGAGAAATTAGGCAAATCCAAAAACATTCCAGGCCTTTCTCTCAGCCTAAGAATGTGACGGTCTCCGTAAATGAAAGCAGCAATGTTGTTTTGTCAGCATCAGTTTGTACTGTACCTTTGAGAGGCCTTGGGGCTCGATGGCCGCTGCTGGTGACCATGTTAAAGTCACTGCTGGACAAAGTGGCTGAACAGTTGAAGCTTGGGCTGCTGCCAACAATCAAGGCATTCTGGGAAAAGATGAGCATGAGGAATATGAAATCTGTCAATATAAATGCCACTGAAACTAGTCACTAAATTAACTTAATGATATGTGACCAATATGAGAGGAAAGTGAAAACTAAATAAAGCCTTTCACCTGAATATGTGCCGTTTTATCTGCGTACGCGTGGGAGAGAGAAGGAGGGGCGAAGATGAGAGGCATGATGCCCATACCGTTGTCCACCAGGGTCACGTTGGAAACAATAACATCCATGATGGTCTGTGAAGGGAGGGGAAGAACATAATCAAGGTTATCTTAATCCTGCTGCTCTTGGTCTTTAATTTGGTATCCATAAACTCAGCTCTTATAAATATTTCCCTGTGAAGTAAATAAAAGCCAGTGACATTAAGACCAGAGTTTCAAATATTTTGGTCAAATAAACATACAAGTTTATACATGAACTTTTGCATAATGTACCATAAAAAGACAGCAGAAACTGAATACATTTCAGTTAGTTTTCTCGGAGTCTCAGTAACAGTAAAGAGACTCAGGTGCCCGTTTCACAAAAGCAATTTGCTGACACACAGGTTGCCAATGGTGGCAACGACACAAACCGCAGATACATTTATCAATACTACGGCTTTTGCAAGTATGGCGTAAAACATGTGAAAACAAATGATCTCTTATAGAAAATTTGGAGAAAAGAATGGTAAATTAAAAGCTTAAAGTCCTTCTACAGTCGTCTGAATTACAGCAGACTGCTCCTCTTACTCTGTAGATCTGGTCTCTATTGTATATGAGTAAATACCCATGGTAAATACCCTCTTTTTATTTACTTTTCCTGACACTTAACATCACTTGACCTCAAAATTAAAAGGCCCAACGCTGTTGATGCAAGTTTTTTGTATCAGAACATTGCTTTCTGAATGAATGAAGCCCATAAATGAAGGCGTCAGTAATAAAAGAAGAAGTTCCGTATTGAGACCTGGAAGTAGATGCCGTAGTCAAAGCTCCTCCAGACGAAGAAGCCCTGAATGAGGCTGCAGCCAGGCAAACCGTCTTTGTTCAGATAGACTCCAAACAGACCGCCGTGAGCCTCATTGTGAATCCACTTCTCATTGTTGTTCAGATAACCTGCAGAAGTTACAAAGGAAAAGAATCTGAGGACTTCTGTTCCGCATCAGTCTGAGCACTCAAGATCTATGAAATGTCATTTTATTTATATAGCACCTTTCATTATACAGTATGTAAACCCAATGTGCTACATAACAAACAGCATACACAAAACAAAGCATTAATAGAAATAAGAAAACACAACCAGACAATCAACAAAAACAAATCTCTCACACACACACACACACACACACACACACACACACACACACACACACACACACACACACACACACACACACACACAAAAATAACACACAGCACAGAAATGTCCACTATCACTTTGGTTAAATCATTTCTGTCACCTGGACATGGTTCACCATCGATACGATAAGCGACTCTCTCGTAACCTGCCACAATGTTATGCTGCAGCACAACGTTTGTCCCCTCATTGACCTGAAAAACACAGAACAGATCATAAATGCAGCAACAGATTGTAATACTATAAGTGGATAATATTGTATTTTGAGAGGAGGGACCTCAATGGCAGCGTTCCAGGCGTAGTTGTAGGGCGTCTCTCTGTATTCGGTCATCATGACCAGGTTCCTCCGCAGTTTTATCTTGTTGCCCCAAATTCTGAAACCTGGACAGGGAAAGTATTTTATAATATATAATACTTTAAAGAGTTCCTTTTAAGTGCTGGGGATAAGGACTTCACTTTCTTAACCCTCTGGAGTCGAGAGATCCACCGCCTTAAGTCAGCTGGATAAAAATAAATATGTCATGTATTTAGATAAATAGCTTCATGAGGTTTTTTTTCATCATGTCAATCACAATGAGTAATGTATTTTCAGAAATTCCAGGCCTTTATTGTGACAGCTTTGACATGAAAGAGGAGGGAAGAGAGAGGGGGAACGACATGCAGGCCAGAATCGAACTTGCTGCCTATGTGACAAGTACAGAGCCTCTACAAATGGGCCCTTGCTCTACCACTAGGCCACTCAGGCACCAATACTGCTTAGATTTGTTCCAATTAACAAAAATATTAGAGCATGCCAAAATCATCTGTGTGTCTGAAAATATTCAATTTGAATTATCAGGGCCCATGTGTAAATTGAAGAGGATGTGTCAATCATTTTGAGAATTCAGTGTTTACCTGCTCCCACAGTGCGGTAGACAACGTTATCGTCAACGTTCAGTCCGTCTGTCCCGAAGACGCCGATGGCTGGAGCGAAGCCGTCATGGAAAGCACAACCCTGAATGTACGAGTCTTTTTCTGAAACCTTTCAACATAAAAAAACCCCATTAATTTTGCATTTTACAAATTTAACAGATACACTGCTGAACTCCTGCTGAATGTTACAGATAAAATAAAAAGACTTTCAAGCTCTGTGATCCAGTTACATGATATAGAAGAAATATTTAGTTTGAGTCATAATTTCTGTAAATTTTTTTTAGATCCTTTTGTTGTTCTGATATAAAACAGTTTCCCCCAGAAAAGTGTCTTATTTCGATGAAGGCCTAGCTGGGGCAAGTCAACATTAATGTAGAGCCCAATAGTTTCTTTGATAACAGAATCATGGATGGAATCGAGAAATTGAGAATTAAAAAAGCTTAAGACAGATTCCAATAGAGCCCTACTTTAAGTCAGTGCTAAATGCAGAGAAAAACGGGAAATTGAAAATATGAGTTTTCAACCATGGCGCGCTACTGTAACTGTAGTTCAAAAAACGTCATATTAATTATTAAAACACAGTACAAAAAATATTCCCAGTGGGTCTGGTGGGGGGCAACCTGGGCCTGGTGGGGCACAAGGCTTGCAATAAACTGGAAGAAACATTGTAAAACTTCATACTCTTACTTTTCTGAAGTAAAGTAGTTCCTGTATTTAAAAATAGTATTAAAACTTAAAAATCCATACTTTTTGAGAATCTCATACATACAATTACGTGTGTGTGTGTGTGTGTGTGTGTGTGTGTGTGTGTCTGTGTGTGTGTGTGCCCGCCCATGTTGCTGTACCTCTCCCAGGTTGAGGAGAGCCACAGAGTAACGAGGGTCTGTGTAGTCCGTCCAGCCTTCCTGACCAGAGCGGAAGAACTCCACATTCCTGATCTGAGCCTTGCCTTTAGCAATAAAACATTAAACATGCTTAATTTGTTTAAATAGAAATGAAGGCAAACCCTTACCAAGGCTGAGTATGAAGTACTGTACATCTATGTAACTCATATTGCTAGAGTAATAAGGACATATTATATAAGGAATAGTAAAACTATCAAATAATAAATAACTTCAATCGTAATTTGGGGGACAATATAATCTTTAAAAACATAGCTGATGATTTATGTCTACTACATGCATTTTATATATAAAACAATGGATAAAATATCAATATGTCCAGCTCAAAATCTAACTGCAGACCAGGGCTGTAGTACTCGAGTCCGGTCCGGACTCAAGACGGGTTTTCAATGGTCTCGGAATTGTCTAGGACTCGCTGGTCCAGGTGTCTTTATTATGTTTATAATAATATTGGAGGGAAATGAAACACTGGCCACCTGATAACCAATCACACACTAGATTATCTTTACACGCCCTGCATCTGCATGCACTGTCACAAACAGTGACAGAAACAATGTTCGCCAATTCTGCCATAATCAAATTTGGTTATAGAAATCACCAGGAATAACACTTGTTTTTCTCTCTTGGACTCGGTCTTGACTCAGACTTGAAACTTTTTGTGTTGGACTCAAACCTCTTTGGACTTGGTCTTGACTTAGTCTCAACTAGTCCTGGTCTTGGACTCGACATAGGTGGTCTTGACTACAGCCCTGCTGCATACGCTTCTGTATGTAGCAAATCAGCCACTTTAAACTGGTTTAAATGCTCAGTCAACACACTATCCTGTTAGAATAGAAATCACATTTAATGCTCTACCTACCTTTATAGTTGATTCCGGCCCAGGAGTAGGTGCCCACCAAAAGTCTGGCTCCGAACGACTCTGTCATTATATCTGGATACTCCTGACCGATGATCTTAATGTTTCTGGTCACAAGACCGACATCAGCCGCCAGAGTGTAGGAGAACGATGTACCAGAGACGGCGTGAGTCTCACCTGAAGCAAGAGAGAGAGAGAGAGAGAGAGAGAGAGAGAGAGAAAGAGAGAGAGAGAGACAGACAGACAGACAGACAGACAGACAAGGAGAGTCTGAAACTATGGATATTGATATTGGATAACAGAAATGCCCATCACAACATACTACACATCTATGAAAGCTGTGTGTTTAAAATTGTTTAAATTAGATATGTAGTATAAACTTGTAAACATGTAATCTAAAAGCAAATGTGATAACTTTTATAATGTGACAATGAGCTGACTCTCTAGTGAGACATAAGCTGGCAAGCAGCAACATGGACATTATTTGATTGTACATTTTTGCAGCACGTTGGAACATTATTCTGCAGCTCTGTAGAAAGTTGCTGTGTCTATAGAGATGTTGAACTGACCGATGTGAGCGTGGGTCAAAGGCAGGTTCAGGGTAAGATTACGGCCGTCTGCTGACACGGCGGTGATCTGACGTTTTTCTGTCTCCCATGCGTTGTAGCTGGTGGTGGAGATGACAACCTCGTCTCCAACCTGCACAACAAACACACAAGCAGACACGGAAACACATGGCTGAACACCAGCTTTGGCAGGGGTCGGACTATTAGATTTTATTTAGAACTGAGTAACTTAACCACATAAAAAAGTAATGTTTGATTACGTCTGCTTTAAAAATCTTTAAAATCTTTAAAAACACAAAGTTAGAAGTAAAAAGAAACAACGCTGACCTGCCAGTCCACGGACTGCGACAGGGTCAGAGTGCTGGATCCAGCGTCAGCAGTGGCAGCCAGTTTGGTGTGGTAAACGTTGTGAGGTTGTCCGTAGAGCTCCAGTGTACCAAACACACCTGTGGTACAACAAAATGCACACCGAGTAAGTTCTGAAACATATGGCACCATATAGACCATCCTTCTGGGTGGAATTTCCTTATTCCTTATTTTATGTAATAATATCCCTTCTTTATCAGTTAGACAAAAGACAATACATGTATATTTATTTGATGTGATGAATTGTACATTCACAACTGAGCATCACCAGTTCAATTGGTTCAAATGGAGCACAAAGCATTTTATTAAATGATCACACAGTTTAAATAGGTTAAAATTGAAATTTATTAATATAATGTGGTCATTCATTTGCAAAAATAAAAAATATATTGATTTATGATGAATAAAATAATTAGATATATGTTTTCATGATATATTTAAAATATTATATCTAGGTGATTTAGATTTAAAGTAATTCAGTATGTAGTATATATATATATATATATATATGAAATATATACAGTAGCAAATATTGTATCTATAAGTTCATGAAAAGTTTCCTTACCCAGGACTTTGGATCCCTGGTTGGGTCCGTTAGGCAGAGGCCAGTCAGGCGTGCGGTGGTTTCCTCTCAGTTTGATGTGCAGCTGACCTCTGAACGGTTCGTCAGCCCATCCTGCAATCAGCCTGCCGCCCTGAAACAGCAGGAGACGCAAACCTCACTCACTGATCATACGGTAATGAACCAGGCATCAACTCTCTGCTTTTACTTACATATTCTATTGATTTCAGTGGAAATTCATGGGAACGTAACAAAGTTATGTACTTTTACTCAAGTACTGCAATTTTGAGGTACTTGCACTTTAATTGAGTATTTCCATTTAATTTTTCTATTTTGTATTTCGACTAAAATTAGCTCCACCTTTACTAGCTGCAACATTAAAGCGATAAACACATTATCGCATCAATAATTATAATCCTATAATATATTTTTTCTGAATACTTCTCCCACCACTGATTGATTTAGTTTGATGTTGTTGAAACTTTAGTTTTTCTATGTTCTGTTATGTTCAATGTTACTGCTGATACTATCCACTTAGATCTGTATCTAATACCTCCACAGAGCCTTCTGCTGTTGTTGGTGGGGACATAAACTGACATTTAACAGCACAAAAGCTGTTTTGCCACACCCGCCTGAAATATATTTTGAAGAAACAACTTTAAAAAAAATATTTTTTGCATTTATTTTAAAGTGATAATCTAGATAATCATGAAAGTGAGAGTAATAACTGATCATACTGACCTGGATGGAGATGTAGACAGCGTCTACCACCACAGTTCTGTATTCAGGAGCAGCCCGAGCCTGTCTGGACCATGAGCTGTTCATATTGTCGGGGATTTCAAGAACTCCAAGGACCGTCAGCTTGTTGAGGGGAGGAGTATTGATGTCCAAAACAACCCACTCCACTGTGGTTTGACGTGGATACAAAAGTATTATATATATGAACATTTCTACATTAGTTGTCTTTTTCTTTTGCTTTATTTGATTCTTTTTTGGTGTTACCTGCTGGGATGACCACATCAGAGCCCTCTACTGGTACAGCAAAGTTATTTTCAGCTGAACTATTCCAGAAAGAGGCATCAGACCACAGACTAGAAAGAACCACACAAAACAAAGAACCTTTCAGGTAATTAGTCAACATAAAAACGTTTTGGTACTAGATTAGTATATTATTAGAGATTTTGAAAGCAGGACTTTAAATTGTAAGCCTAACCCTGTTTTTATATTATTGTATTACTTAAGAAATACAGTAAGTGATAGACATGTAGACATCACAACAGTAGTTATCTCAGGACAATTTATATATAGGTAGGTCTAGACCACAATATAATTTACAATTTCCCACGAACACGAATTTGGTGAGGAAAAACTACCTTTTAACAGGCAGAAGCCTCAGACAGACTCAGACTCTTGTTGGGTAGCTATCTAACGCACCTTGACAATAGTAACAATAAGAATAATTTTGTCACCAGAATGCCTATAGTTAATAAACAGCCAGAGGTGAACAGGTGTGTGGCAAAGGGGAAAGCATACAGCTTTTCAACGTGTTAGTGGCTCGTCAATGATATTGTTTTAATAGTGTTTAGTTGGAAAACACAATGAAACCTACCTAAAATAACATGGACAAATTGAAATATATCTGCGCTACGTGGTGAGCATGCACCGTCATAAAATAAATGGGTCATCGCACTGAAAGATATTTAATGTAAGAACATTCATTTATTGGCAGCCCAAAACATGCATCAAAGCAAGTTCTTCCTTTGTCTTACCGCTTTGGCCTAAAGGAGGTCTGGTTAATCTGGTTAAAAGGGTCAGGCAGGTGAGTGGGTAGGGTGTAAGTGGGGAGTGTGGCTGGAGGTGGTTCGATGCAGTTGGGGTAGAAGCAGCGGTAGACCCTGAGGTACACCGGGATGTCCATCACAGAGCGGTCAACACTGCCAAAACGGATCTGCTGGCTCGTCTTCCCAGGTACTGCAGACACAACAAACAACTCAATCACTGAATATTTTGCTGAATGTTCTTGTGCGATTTAGTCGTAAATAATCTAAAGGAAGTAAGAAACCATGAACTTCAGTTTGAGGTCATAATGAATCTAATGGCTTACTGTGATTTAAGATTTAGACTAATAACAATTACACTGCTCATAAAAATAAGTAACAAAGTCAAACTTTTTTTCAAAAAATGTTTAGTCTTTCAAATGTAAAAAAAAAACTGTTTAGATGCAATATCTTGTTTTGGCTGACCTACAGTTAAAAAAAACAGCAATCCTCACATTTGAGAAGCTACAATCAGTCAAACTTTTTCCTTAATACTTAATACAACTCAAATGATTAATCACTGAAATTAGCCTGAAAATGAATAGCTCCATGTTAAAGTATGTCTAACCGAGGTAGGAGAGGTTGTTGGAGGTCTTGTTGAAGTACCAGTCTCCATTTGTGTTGTTGCTGAAGCTCAGCGGTTTCAATGAGCCGTCCCTCCAATCGATGATATAGAATCGGTCTGGACTCTGGGTGAAGTTGTGGTTGATGATCACATATTGATCGGACTGTGAGAAGAGAAGTACAAGCATAATATTAGTTTGAGATTTGATGTACATGTATATAGTATTGTCCTAATATTTGCTTATATGATATAAAGTGGCAGATTTTTCATATACCTTGAAGCCATAGAACACAGCATCATAAAAGATGTTGGTGATTTGAGCCACATTGCGAAAGCTCCAGTTGTAGATTTGTTTAGAGGGCAGCAAGGCTATTCCCAGCCCAATCTCAATGGTGCCTTTAATAGTGAGATAAAAACAACTTATGTTATTATATTACAGCAGATATATTTATTTGGCTTAACAGCAAACCCTCATTTATCATTTTATAAGGCCAGACACAGCAGGTAAATATATATTTGTGCTAAGAATTGGATAAGATAGTGTCTCTAAATAGTTGTTTTCACAATTTACAATACATACAGTATCTGTAAAGATATTTTCTCTAAATGAGTACTCTAAGCCAGAAATCCCTACTTCCGTAGTACTTACCTAAACCAAACTTTCCAGTTTGATTTATGGAGTGATAATATGAGATATCTAAAATTCTCTATGCAAAAATCTTTTACTCTAATATGTCAAAAAAATTAAAAACTAATTTTGAACCTGGCTTAATCGAATGCTCAGATTTCTGTTCTGGAAATGTATGCAACTTAGCGCACATTTAACATCTAAACATAACATATCAGACCATTTGTAATACAAAAAACTATTGTCTTAATGTAAGTACTCAACTGGGGAAGTTTCATGGTGATATACAGTATATTAAAACCTTCACCCTGTTTCCTTTCCTAGAACGCTTTAAATCAACTTTTAAATTGTACATAAATTTAGAACTCAAGAACATTTATAAGTGTTTATTCATGTACAGTATTTGTCAACAATAATAACTTCTACTTAAGTCTGCTCACAAGTACATTATAGTGTTATAAACCATTCATTAAATGTTTACGCACTTCTTACAAATGCTATATAGTGGCGGTTAAAGTGACTATATGTCACTTTTTAGTGTTTCTGTAACTAATTTTTATATAATGATCTTAAATGACTTGTGAAAAGAGCGCTATTTTGACGTAGTTTTTATTAAATACAGAAAAACTAAAAGCTAAGAGGGAAAGTGAAAGACGACTGGGGAAAACACTGGAGTCAACTTCAATCACAATTACGGGATTGTAAATTATTCCAAACCCACCCCGAATTGGCCCTCGGGTATGTTATGTGTCAATTTCATTCATAAAATAACTTTAAAATGCGAGATGTACAGTTGTACGTCCGTAACCAATATTCAATTTCTTCCCCTTTTGATTTAGCGCCTGGTTTTTGATTGTTTTCAGTCTGTGCTTGTGTTGGCCTACTATTTTCTTCTTGTCCCCCTTTTCCCCTGTACTTTTGTAAAGTGTCTGTGGGTTTCATGAAATGCAATCTAAGATATTATCACATTTGTTGCTACAACAATCTTTTAATGCTTTGGCCTGTGACACAGTGATAGTTATAACGTTAGCCAGTTTAGTTAATGAGACATCCAACGTAGGCTAAGTTACCGTATGCAACGATGAATCTGGAACTTATTCCCTTATCGTAATTAATGGTTTTCTGTCTGAGCATTAATTCGTGTTTACATGATTTGGGGCAGCAATGACCACTATGGAAATAAGTTATACTAACTTCTTGTGTTTGTATCCTTTGTTATGATTCAATTTTAAGAACACCTTCTTGTTATATGCTATTTATAGTTTATTTTATAAACGTTTCTGCAGTAGATTTCATGACAGAGACCTACACTCCATTCCCCACTAAGCACCAGTAGAGGACAATAAAGATAACAGATAAGTTACTGCTTCTTCCACAACAAAACTGACATCTAAAAGCAGTAAAAGCATGTAAAAGCATGTAAAAGTCTGTATGTTTTAATACCATGTGAGTTGGTTAACGTGACCAGAGAGCCCAGTGATGAGTAGGACAACCAAAAACGATGGAAATTGACGGTGTGGTCGCACACAGTGCCAGGGAAACCTACGCTCCACTCTGCACTCACGGAACAGTGAGCGGGGTCCAGCAAGGGGCTCGAAGGCACAACTGTGTGGTTGATGTTTCCTGAAAACAAGAAAACATGAGGGACCGATTAAAGGTATTAGTGGAAATGTTATCCAACACGGAAATGACAGACTGAACATAATATGACTAAAGCTTGAATTATGGTTCTGCGGTGGCTCCACGCAGAACTTTCGCTGTAGTCTACACATAAGCGGCCTGAAGTTTATACTTGGGCATTGGTTTGTGCGTCAAGTCAGCATGTGTGTGTGTGGGGATGAGTGATAGAGCAAAGGAGAAAGTGAGAGAGTGACGGGGATAAGCTTCAGAGCGAGTGCTGGCTCTAGAGTCATAATGAGAGAAACAAAGTGTCTCCCATGTGCTTTCTGACCATAGTGGGAAATCTGTGGCAGGAAAAGTTAACCATGTCCTTGATTTCATGTTGTTTATGGAGAAGGAGAACCAAGAAAAAATTAGGGGGAAATGCAACACTACCAAGCCACAGTAATTAAATTTTTCAAGAGGTGCATATCAGGCTACGGTGTAGGGTCCAGTGTATGTTCATATCTCCACATACCTACATACGTAGCAACGGCGTGGATTTTACGCAGAAGTATAAATCAAGCTTAAGTGACAAATACGTGCAATACATAAATAAATGAACAATAAGAGACTAAAGAGTACCTGTGAGGGAGCCATCAGTGTCCACCAGCTGCACCTCATGCTCCCACCTGAAGCCAGCCTTGTTGGGTGAATTGAAATACTGGATACCACTAAACCTGACAGCCCAGCCACCACACTGATACCCACATGTCCCATCGATTGAGGCTACCCCGATGGCTGCGCTTGAACTACGGTTGAAGTTGATGAACTTGGTGTTAAGGACACTCAGACCATCGTCCAGTGGAGCGATGACACCTCGTCGCGTGCTGTAGTCCTTTCCAAGTCCAAGCTCGTCCACATAGGCCACAATGGTGCTGTTGGATATGGTCGCCCCTCCTTCCTTTCCAAAGTTGCTCACAGCCCACTGCATTATGCGCTTGGCTTCAATACCGGCTTTCTCATTGTTGACCATGAGGAAGCTGTTGAACTGCACGGCTCCCACATTGACCCACTCGGCACCTTTCTCACAGTTCCAGGTTGTGAGGGAGTGGAAGACAGCTGGCTTAGGGGTTTGGGAGGAGCAGCCTCCGTTTTTCATGGGGAAGAAATCTTCGAAGATCCAAAGGCCAAACCAGCCCTGAGAGTGAACGGTGTTGTTGTAAAACTCACCGAGGGGAACCCGCTTCTGGCAGATGTTTTGGTCAAAGGAAGGGCCATCGGGGTGCTCGTTCATGCGGTACCAGAAGCCAAAGTGGGTGCCTCCTGCGGCGGCGTTGTGGCGAATGATGTTGTTAGGATTAGTGACCCAGTAGGCTGCAGGGGTGACGTCGTCGTTCAGCAGGCTGGTGCTTTGTTTGACAAACACAGCCAGGTTGTACTGCAGGATGTTCTGCGTCTCAATGCCGTCCTCGATAAAGAAGGCCCCACCCATGATGTCGTAGATAACGTTGTGCTCCACCAGCAGCCG
Organism: Percina caprodes; assembly: GCA_013375575.1. Classification (NCBI taxonomy): domain Eukaryota; kingdom Metazoa; phylum Chordata; class Actinopteri; order Perciformes; family Percidae; genus Percina; species Percina caprodes. Next base: position 819,258 of record JABXJD010000247.1, read on the forward strand.
GTGAGTGTTGTGAATGGTTACGGCCCTGTTGAAGGTCTGATGGATAGCACAACCTCGCACATATGACTTGTAGTTGATGTCTCCCATCAGATGCCAGTGGATGGGATAACGTCCCAGCATGAAGGCCTGTCCTGCATGGAAGATCTGCAACATGAAAACATAAAGTTTATCATTTCAATTTGTGTAAAAACACAAGCACATTTAAAAGGAAAAAGAAAGACGGATAGTGAAAATAAGAAGATTTTTAAAAAAGTGCATAACCTGATTAGAATACTTATCTGTAAAGAAAGAAAGAAGTTTTAGCAGAGAGAGTTTGAATCATCTCACCTCAACATATTCTAGTCTGCCTATTGCAAGATTCTCATTTGGTCTGGGTGCGTGGAACATGATGCAGCCTCCGAACTGATCGCTGCCGACCTCCTCTCCAAACCGTCCTTGGAAACAGGTTTGGGTGGCGAATTCACCTGCAGCACAGGGATAGAAGGATGATAATACTGCGTACGCCTATGATAACATCCATGATGTTGATATTATCTTAAAATAAGTACAACAATGTAACAGGTATATTTCTACTACACTGTTTTTGTCAATATTTAACTGCAAACTCTAAACTTCATTAAATAATAATTTGGTAAAAGGCTATTATTTCTTTACAATTAAAAAGCTTACATCACAATTTAATGCAAACCCTGCTTGTTAACCTAAAGTAGAGCTGGAACAATTAAAAAACAACTTCATGTTTTGTGAGGAAAAGAAAACAGTTTTTATGTTGTAAGTTCAGTCTACAAATACAAGAAATTCATCTTTAGTAGTAAACCTTTCTAAACCAACTGAAAAATATATAGAATGTACAGTATGCCGGTGAATCTGAACTTGTTAATTTAAATATATTTTACTTTACAGCTTCATTATGTCTCATATTATTTACTTTTAAACAGTGCTTAGCAGAAAGTTAAATCAGAAAAGTTACAACACAGTACCTGTGTTAAAGCCATCGGGGCAGGCTTCGATCTTGTCGTCCCATTCATGGTTTTGGGAGCCTCGTACAACAATGTTCCTGGTGAGGACACCCACCTCAGCTCGGCCCTCAAACACCGTACCATCGGGCAGCGTGACGGTCACCCCGAGGTGAGTGTACTTGAGCGGTTCGGTCAGGGTTACATTCTTGCCATCAGCTGACACGGCTGCAATCCTCCTCACCTCGTTCTCTCTCTGGCTGTGCCTGGAAACAGAAATAATACTTAATAAGCCCTCAAAATGGCAAGCAAGACAGTTTTCTTACCTTTTGACATTGACATTACCACAGTGGCTGAACAGGTATTTACCATTCAAACCACATTTTAAACAATGATCTCCAAGTCTGGTTTATTGACATTTCTTTAAACCAATCACAATGGTCTTGGGTGGCACTTAGTGCCGAACACAGGTAAAGTGCCTCTGCAAAATAGCCTGATGCTTAGGCATACTATACATGATGTTGAGACCTCACTGTACCTGTGGCCGGTGGAAGCGATGACGATTTCATCTCCAGCTTTCCATGTCACTGCCTTCATCAGATTTAGTGTGACGGAGCCTCTGGTTGCTGTCTGAGCCAAGTGGGTCCAGGGGACAGGAACTGGAATACCTGGAGAAACAGTTTGTCAACAATTACTTGCATCTGAGGAGGACAGGTGAAGTGCCCCTAATAACATTCCTTTCAGACACAAGACTCAAATGACTCAGCTTAAGTGACATAATGACATAAAATCATTTTTTTTTTTTTACAGTTTACTGTTGTTGTTGTTGTTGATGACTATAATTCAGAGGTGGAAGAAGTATTCTGATCCTTTAATTACATGCAACAAAGTAAAAATACTTCATATCAAGTAAAAATTGCATTTAAGTAAAAGAACATAAGTTTTAACAGCAACATATACTTAAAGTAACAAAAGTACTTGATATGCCAAATTGCCCGTGTCATGGTGTTTTTTGAATATAATTTATTATCACTGACACATTAATGTGTAAGCAGTATTTCAGTAAGTTTGTTGAGGTGCATCTTATTTTATTGACACTTTAAATTTTGGTTTATTTATTAGACAGAGCCAGGCCACCCGACTCTGTTTCCAGTCTTTATGCTAAGCTAAGCTAACTACTGCTGTCATACAGATACGATGCGTCATGTTTGCTTGTGTTCATACCATGCAGGTCTAGCACTCCCTCTCTCACAGCCAGCGTCTTGGCTCCATAAACAGGAAGTTCAGGGGAGCGCAGGTGTCCATGAAGTGTGATAATGGCTTTGTGCTGGAATGGCGCCCCCTCCTGGCCGATCTGGAGCCGTCCACCATCTGTGATCAGGATGTTTTCAGCCTGCAGCTCGATGTCCGCTTCATCAAACACCAATGTCCCTCCTGAGGACAAAGAAACAGCAAATTACAAACACAATAGAAAGATATATAGATAGATTGAACACACTCTAGAATACTTATTAACAATACATAATACTAGTTACACAAATACAACACTAAATTCAGAAAATGTTTGTCATAAAAAAATCAAACACTTCTCTAGTGTTCCTACAATTTTTTTGTATATCTCCTGTATATATTATACACTATATGTTTTACATTTTTACTAAGTCTTGAGTGACCAGAAGATGAGAAACAAACTAAATGGGTAAATACAGAAATGGAGAGAAATCTGAAATCATGGTATCATTACAAATACACACATCAACATTAAATTCAGATTTTGTTTTATTTTGACAGTATTTGTACCTTGAATGAGGAGCATTTTCAGCACAGGGGTGCTGGTGTCCAGCAGGATGGTCTGGCCTATAGTGATGACGGCAAACGAGCCCTTCTCGGGTGGAGACAGACCGCCCCATGTGAACCTGGATGACCACACGTCAATGTAGAAGAAGTCTGCATTATCCTGAAGAAAGAGACAAATACTGGTTGAGACAAACATTCACTAAAATTATATGAAATCAGTGTCATTGTATGTGCAACAGTGTAAGGTCAGGGGATCTGACTGTACCCTCTTACCATCCTGGCGATGCCTCGGTCTCCAATGCTGATTCTGACTTTGGTTTCCTGAGACTGGCGCTGAGCGTTCGTCACACAGACAATGTGTGTGGTGTTGGTGGATTGAACGTCACACACAGAGCCTGAGATGGTCACGTTGACGTCCATCATGTCGGTGCTGTAAGGTGGGAAAGTGAGTGACATTATTTACATACTGTTTATGAATATAATGAAATAGAATAGAATATATAAACGATGCAATACATGCATACTTTACTTTAACATGACATACCTTTTTTCTGTAATGTACTATACCAATGGTAAATCCCACATTATAACTTAATATCATTTTAAAAAGGTAATATAATACAATATCATGCTAGATAACAATTAGTCTAAATCAGGGGTATTCAATGTTTTTAGGCCAAGGACCACTCAGCTGAAAAAGAGATAGAGCAGGGACCCCTTACTATAAATAATGTATAAAATTGAGTTGCATATTGAAGTGGGCATAGAATAATGTGTAGGGTGGCCTAGAGCTTTTAGATTTCCTTTTTTTATGGCGCATACAATACTAAGCTATTCAAATAATAGTTTATTCATATATTGTGTTTATTGTTAAAATGTGGAACAGTGAATCCATAGGCTTACCTGTATTTGTAGATGGCTTCCTTACCCAGGCCTATCATAAAAGTTATGTAAATTAAAAACTTTACAAACTATTGTTAAATTATCTTGGATTCATGTTAATGTATATTTTCAGCTGCCCCCCCTGCAGCAACTCTGTTGAAGATCTTGTGTATTAGGTCAAGTAAGTAAGTGCATTTCCAAGATAAAGCCTGACATCCGGCGCATGATGTCCCTCACCTTTTGCTCTGTGTGTGTTGTCGTTCTTAAAATCCCTGCGCTTCGGGAAACAACAACAAACTGGCAAATTTGGAAGATTGGATTGTGCAACAAGGCAGGCCTGCTTGGTTCTTTTGGTGAATGACTGTGAAGATTTACTAACATTATGTTTACAACAATTACTATCTAACTGTGACATTCTGGGACCACTTGGTTGGGATTGCTGTGGACAAAGAAAACACATACAGTGGCTTCACACACCCATGCTGAAGTTGATTAAAAAGAGGAATAAAAACATCTTTTGGAAATGGATCTTAATGCCTTAATAATTCTTAATTATTGTAAATAAATAAATGTTCTTCCTTAAAATACAAGGGGCATATGTATAATTAAATTAAATTCCCATACAGGCAGGCACATTTTTATTTTTAAAGGCCAGTTATTTCATGGATCCAGGATACTATGCATCTTGGCAAAGTTCCCTTGGCTTTTGCAATTAAAATAGCCCCACATCATCACATACCCTTCACCTTACCTAGAGACTGGCATGGTTTTATTTCAGTTAGCTTAATAGCTGGATTGATTTGCATTGAGAGAAAATCTTATGGAAAGTTCCCCATGCCTATCTCTAGGCATGGTGAAGGGTATGTGATGATGTGGGGGGGCTACTTTAATTCCAGACCAAGGGAACTTTATCAGGATGCATAGTATCCTGGAGCCATGAAATAACTGGCCTTTAAAAATAAAAATCTGCCTGCCTCTATGGGAATTTAACATAGGGGTGTATTTTAAGGAAAACATTTATTTATTTACAATACATTATTCATTCACAAAGACAATTGGTGTCCTTAAAATTATGGATTTTCCTAATTTTTTTAATTAAGGCATTAAGATCAATTTCCAAAAGATGTTTTTTTAATCAACTTTAGCATGGGTGTGTAAACCTATGCAAGCCACTGTATACAGTATACTGTTGTTTGCTGTTCATTATAATGTGTTGTTAATGACCAGGATGAGTCGTCCCATTTGTAAATAAAAACTGTACACTGAAGCTTTATTCTCACTGATATTGATAAGTAACATATGTGAAAATGATTATACTGTTTGTGTGTAAAATAAAGTAAATAAAAATAATGATATTAAAAGTATTTGTTTTTCGTATCACTGAGTGCAAAAAATACGACAATGTCTTTGCATTAAACCCAATGAAAGCAAAGACGTCCCATGAAACAAAAGTGATAGTGTTGTGTTAATTGAGCATTTAATTCTTAACCAGTGATGCATAATCTTGTTGTGGGTCTCCAATGTGTCTCTCTTCCATTACTGCACCTGAAACCAGAGCCGGTGATTGTAAGCCGGGTGCCTCCAGCGGTGCCTCCTCTCCGTGGAGAGACATCTGTGATCACCGGAGTCAACTGAGATTTGTAGGTGTAGCCATTTGATATGTTGACAGCATCCAGCTGGTTAATGACGGCAACCACACAGCTCAGCACCGACAGAGTGCCTGAGAGCAGACATGACACCAACAGACAGACAGACAGACAGACAGACAGGCAGACAGACAGACAGACAGACTATCAGGCTCAGGGGGAAGGTACACGTCCCTCGATTATCAGCGGGGATGTACATTAAAGCACGTTTGGCTGCATAATCTTTAAAAAAAAATCTTCTTTAGACATAATTTTTCTTTCTAAATAAATTATTCTTTCTGGAAGAAATGTTTAAATTGACAATAACGTTGTTGAATCCTCCTGCCACTTTGGACAGAGGACATTACAGAACATCTGATCAACAAGCCGACTGTTGCCTTTTAATTGTCTTATTGCTAAGGAGGTTTTCAGTTTGGTTTGTCCGTTTGTTTGTTAGTTTGTCTGTTTGTCAGTAGGATTACTAAAAATTCGGGAAATGGGACCATCCGAGGAGCAAGTGAATGCACCATTGGCCTTGGTGGAGGTCTGCGCTCTCCGAGTGCCATTCTAGTTATTGCATTGTTTGGTTTGATCTGAGTGGATTATCCTAAAATAAACTAAATAAACTGAACAAAACTCACCGTTGATGGATGGAGACTGGCAGTACAGACGGGTCGATGTAGACATTTCTCTGTGAACTTCACACTCCCTCCCGCAGATCCTCACAGTGGAGCTGTGTGGGTCGAACCCAGAACCCTGCACCGACAGCAGCGCGCCGCCACCATAACTGCCTGAATCACATATGAGGGAGGAACAACTTATTCAGTAAGGTGATATTAAACTCGCATTGTAAGGCATTACAGCAGCAAAGAATAAAAGAATTACAAGGATAAAGATAAAACCTGCAATAGAGGAAGCACCAGTAAAACATGACAGGATGTCTCTGTTTAGGACTATGCTGTAAAGTGTACATCATATATAATTTTAATCTATTTTATTTTCTCTTCAGCAGCTAACATGAAAAGTATTATTTAGAGTGTCTCTCTGTTTACCCTCGTTGGGCTGCACGCCGCTCAGAGTCAGCTCATACGTGAACATGACACCTGACTGGGCGTAACCTTTGACCTGGTGATGCAGCATGACTGGGTATGCCCCCCCTGGGTTGTCTCCTGCAGTGCACTGAACCTGTGTGTCGGAGACTGCAGACACGACACAAGGGACTTGGTTTATCGTGACAGAGATGTGCTGGTAGTCATTGCCAAATCCTGAACCTGTCAGTGTGATGACTGCACCGCTCGGCCCTGTGGGAAATAAAGATTTAATAAGTGAATGTTATATGTACTTTTATTCTTTTTTTACCGCTCTATTTTGTCTGCAAAAGCAACTGTTGTCAGAGTGAGAGAGAGCGAGGTTGGCTGTAAAATGGCTAACACAAATTTAACCGTCCAAAGATGATTAAGGAATCAAATAAATGCCATCCCAAATAAGCTAACAAACTCTCCTCCTGACCATTATTATTGTTAAAAGGTTGTGTTACTATGATTACATGATGTAGAGGAGCATAATTACCAGTGGTGGGGCTGATGGAGCTGATGACAGGAGTGTGGGCTGCAGAGTAGGTGAAGTTGAGAGGAGGATACTGCACCGAAAAGACCTGGATGTTAGCGGTCACCAGCCCCTCAGTGTGAGGAGGCGTCAGGCAGCGAAGCAGCCCCGGCGTCACCTCCTGAATCTTGCAGGGTCTGCCACCGACCATCACGCTGGTGTTCCCTGGAGCGAAGCCGTTTCCAGTGAAGACAAGAGAAGTTCCTCCTGCCAGGCTGCCCACATCTGGCTGGAGGGCAGCTTGGGCACGGCTGTTTAGGGTGACAGAACCGGATGCAAGGCCTTTACTTCTCACAATTACTTTGACTGGGTGGTCACCCGCAGGCAGAGCGTTTACGCTCAGCGTAATGTTGTCATCAGTCACAGCGATGACTTCCAGCTCTAAAGTGCTGGCAAAGACTGCCACGTCATCCACACTGCTGCCAAACCCTGAGCCAGAGATGATGACAGTGGTTAGGTTGCTGATGCTGTTGGGGGAAATACTGGAGACCACAGGAGTGACGGAGGAGGAGTACTTGAAGGAGCAGTTTGAATGGCAGGAGCTTTGGATCTTGCCCATGTAGAAGGTGACATCACCATCGTGTGGCTGAGAAGGAGAGGTGTCACAGGTAACGCAAGTGTAAGTGACTGACACGATGGAGCACGGCTCGCTGGCTACAGTCACTTGTCCTCCAGAGAAACCAGAGCCGTGGATGAGGAGTCGCGTGTGGCCGGTGGGGCTGCCGATAGGAGGCGAGACCGAGTCGACCACGGGAAGAACCACAAAACGGCGGCCGAGCTCGTTTGGTACAGCAATGATGGCGCTGCCGAGGTTGTTGACTCTGACAGCTACGGGAGAGCAACACCGATGGGAAGTTTGCTTTCAGGGCTGAGCCGGCAGTTGATCTCAGAGTAAGAGCTGTTGAACACCTGACAGGGCTGATCTCCCACCGTCACCTACAGGACACAGAGACACCAGTGTCAGTCACAACAAGCTCTGCACAGTATTCACATTTTTATACAGTGACTCAACTCAAGGCTGAGAAAAACACAGTTTAGCATCAGATACAGACAACACAATAATGAAGCATTTGGAGTAGAAATATATTATAAGTAATTTTTTACAATCTGAAAAAATGCCAGATTAAATTGTTATCTGCAAATTACAGAAAAGTGTGTTTATTTAGGTCAATTACAACATGTGTTTTAATAACCAAATGTACATGTTGCTTTAAAGGTCTTGTTGTTTTCCTTAATGTTTAGATAAATAAAGTCATGACTAATTATCCTGCAAGTCTGTCAAATACAGACATATTGATCCAACAGTAAAGTTCTCTGTTATTGGCCAAAGAATTTTAACATTTCAATACATTTTTAATTTAAGTCCATTTAGATATGAGCCATAAAACCACGGCTAACCTCATTAGCGCAGGCAGTGTCACTGAAGCCACTGCCCTGAATGTAGATGATCTGGTGGTATGATCCCTGGTTGGGAGAGATGGAGTGGACTGTGGGGGTGGAGCAGGCCAAGACGCTGAAGGAAAGGCCATCTGAGGTCTCGTTGGTCTGAGGGCACTGTGGGGAGGCAACGCACTGTGGGGTTGGTGTAGAGACACTATGTAAACCTGAAGGAAAGACAGGGAAATCAATTAATAGGTTGCAATTTGGAATTGTCTTTATTTTGACTAAGATCCTATTTTGACTCTACTGGATTTTGAGTTACCTGTCTATTGTAAAATATCAAAAGATAAACATAATTCCCCTGATTTGATGTAATTCCTCCTAAACACATCAAATAATATAAATTATAACACCCGAGCATCCTATCAACATCTATACATTTACCTGTTGTGTGTCTGGCCTCCATGCCTCCCACGCTGACAGAGACCTTGCGGTTAACCTCCTCCCGTGCTTCGACTTTCACGACTCCCTGCAGCAGCCTGACGTTGGCATCATCTACGTAGCCACTGCTGTAGTAATACACACCAGGTGCAGTAAAGCGGTATCTGAAAACCCCTGAGGGGAGCGGAGGAGAGAGAGAGAGCGAGAAAGAGAGAGCGTGAAAGGGATTGTAAAAATGTGATTAAATTCTTAAAGTGCTCATATTATCCTAATTTTCAGGTTCATAATTGTATTTAGAGGTCATATCAGAATAGGCTTACTTGGTTTAATTTTCAAAAACACCATATTTTATTGTACTGCACATTGCTGCATCTCCTCTTTTCACCCTGTGTGTTGAGCTTTTTGTTTTAACCACAGAGTGAGGCATCTCTCTTCTGTTCCATCTTTGTTGGGAGTCGCACATGCTCAGTACCTAGGTCAGCACTGGTAGCTAATCAGAGGAAGAGTATGAGCGTGCCATGCTAGCTGCTAGGTGAGCATCGTAACGTGTGTTACAAAGTGACGCACGTTTGTCGCGGAAGTAAAGGCTTGACTACAATAGAGCTGTTTGAAGCTCATGTTGTTACAATGTTTCTATTGTCATAAAACTGTTTTCAGGCTCCCATCTTGGCCAGTTCTTTGTTCGTTGAAAAAAAGATTTTAATCTTATAATATTAATTTGATCTGATTTATTAAATGAAAAGATGACGAAAGAACATACCAACACAAACATGCATAACAAAATAAAGCATCCATGGCACTAAACATCACAAATTGATGATATCAAACAGTGTAAAACCTTTTCAGGATGTTTTTCTTAGTTCAACAATAATGAGGGTTCCTTATAATTTCTGTTGAGGACTAGTGACTCATTGTTCTACCTTTGGGTGTCTTGGTCTCTCCGCTGTTGAATGGTCCTTCGTGGGTGGTGCTACCCGGACTGGAAACACTGAAGACCCGGTACCCGACTATCTGGAAGGCTGGTGCCTCCCAACGCCACACAACTGTGTCTCCAACAAACACCGAAAGTGAGGCAGGGCTCCATGCAAACCCCTCTCCATAAGCTGGTACACATAGACAAATGTAAAATGTTAGTCTGACAGTTAGAATGAAACATGCATTAAGCTCACTGTTTGAGTTTAAGCAACATGTAATTAAAATACCTTGCACATCCTATTCTAAATGGCTCTAAATTGTGTAAAAATAAAAGTTAATCTGTATTTTTACACTTTGTTTTTGAAACAGTTTCTAGGTGCAGTCCCATTAAATCTACAGATAACAACTTGCTTGCTTGCAGCAGTTTTTATTAACTTCTTCTTCTTCTTCTGTATTTTGGCCTACTCAGATTTAATCGGACCCCTTCAAACAGGATTATAAACCTACTGCGGTCGGATCCCTGATTGGTGACCATGTGGGTCTTCTGGTCCGACTGCATAACACACTGCAGTTCATTCTCTGAGGCGGCCATCACATCACACTGAGCTCCTCCTGTCACATCACAAACAACACAAAATATCTGTAAGAACATATACAAACCTGAAGCAGTTGCATTATAGTACTTATTTTATTATTTGCACATTGTTGCATCACTGGAGATTACCACCAGCTAGTAACACTTATAGTTGCCCCCTCAACCATTATTTGATATCAGATAACAGTATTAATCATTGCATGTAACTGACAAGTTTGAATGGTTGTTGGCAGAGATTGTTGCTGTGGTAATACATTTATTTGAAATTGCTGGGTCTCATATTACTTACCAAAGGACACTTTGTTGTCAGAGGTGTTGTTGCTGAAACCAGATCCAGAAACAGTCAGCCTGGTTCCTCCCATCAAGGAGCCAAACAGTGGAGAGATGCTGTAGACTTCCAGGATGTATTCAATGGTGGCATTTACACCGTTGCTATGAAAAAAAATTGAAAGGGGTCCATTTAAGTTCCAAATGAACATTTTCTGGCTTCTGAGCAAAACTGATTACATTATATAAATGTCTTTAATAACTAGCATACTGTTTAATATCCGTGGTGCCTTGAAGACACAGGCCAAGAGTGACTAGACATTGATCATATCATGTTTTTTATGTTTGTGTTAAACATTTTCCCCACATTCAAAAAATATTGACAATAACTACGTTTTATGTTCAGTTTTTAAACATACACTGTTGAGGCTATCCTATAAGCCTCGGCATGGATGGCATGGTGTTCTCAACGCGTAGCAGAAAGATCATAGGTTCAGGCATTGATTCCCTTTGGGTGGTGTTACCATTTATTATAAAAGTAGAAAAAGGGTATTTTACATAAAATAGTACTTCACCCAGTGCTGATTGGTAAAGTGCTGTGGCTTGCTGTCTGTAAAGTGGGTGCTCACGGCTACGGTAAGAAACGTGCGTTCTCTGCCATCCATACCTTCCTCTCATTGATTGCCACACCTGTAAATATATCTAACGTGCCAAATACAGTGCAATACTCCCCCAAGTGGCTAAAATAAATAACAGCTAAATTAACCTAACTAAAAGGTTAAGATAAGGGTAAGATAAAGAAATGGGATTCAGCCCCTGGCTCCTGCCCATTTTTGGTTTGTGTATGTGTAAAAATCCCGTGTGAAATTGTCTTTCACAGTAGCTGTACCTTGTCTGAGGGTAGCCATTGTTTCCAACCTGCACATCCACCATGTACATGCCAGGCGGCAGCACAGGGAGAAGGCAGGTGATGCTCGTCGCTGTCCACAGCACAGTCACACACTCTTCACCACCAACAAACACAATGTTGTCATTGTCTTGGCCTCCCAGGTTCGAGCCCTGGATGGTGAGAACTTCATGTCCTACACAAAAGAAGTTAGAAACAAGGAGTTTCTGTCACTCAAGTGCCAAGATAATTAGTACTTGTCACCTGGTTAATTCCTTTTTATTATAAGCAACACTGATGTCCTGCAGATTAACAGGTGTTCTTGTTTCTGTGTTATGTACTAGAAATACATGGAGAGACATTAGTGAGACGTTAGTCTTTCATGTTCTCAAGGTTTAGTAAGCATAAAGGGAAAAAAACATAGAAAACATGTATGTCAACATTACACGACACGAAGAACAGAACTAATAAAGCAATAACAAAAGGTTTCCTCCTTTATTCAGTTGGCAAGAGCGGACTCACACACAAACTCTGAAAAGTAAAGAATATCAAACATCATGCTATCCTTCTTTCCTTCAGACACATGTACAATTAGATTGATCTATCAGTAACTCCATTAAATGCACTGTGTTGTTTGTGAAAACTTTAGAAGGAAGAGCTTTTATGTTGACCTGTTATATATCTGGCTTTATTAAAAGTGGATATTCAAAGTGGATATCCACATTCAAATGGAATTTTGGCCCTTGAGCCTTCTTTAAGATCAACAATCGTAATTATCTAATTCACTAATAGATAACTGGACATCAAAATACAATCAAAATACAATGAATAATAATTTCTTTATTATTAATGCATCTCAGTAAAGCTTTATAATGACCCAACCTCACTGAAAGGTTACCACATAAACAGTTGTCTCCCAACTCACCAATCACAGTGGTGGTGCGGGGACTCAGGCCTGAGATCTGGGCTGTAAGATCAGTATCGTATGTGAAGGTGCTTCTGGCTGTTTGATTCATGTTTCCCACCATCACTGTGATGATCTGGGATCCTGAAGTCCCCTGAAATAAGCAAAATAAGAATGTATTTATTAAGAATTAAATACAGCAATTGACTAATTCACATAGACAACACAATATTTCACTTATAAAAAGTTAAATTCATATTTAATAAAATCCTACCCACAGTGCCAAGTGGAGTATCACAGTGCCACAAAATTGTTTACATAGTGCATATGCTTGCTTTAAAGAAGCCGCAAAAGTTACTTTACTTAATATTCATATTAAAATGAATGAGCTACATAATTTAATCTACGTATGATGAATACGATTTTGCACATAGATGTTTTATCAATTTTACTAACATATAAAAGTGTATAGTAAGTGCCTTGTACAGCAGATCTCTGAGATGTTAGATACTGCAGGAAAATAACATCCAGAAAAGCAGTAGTTTGCAGTCTGAATACTTACTGCCGGTGTTCTGCATTTCAGCTCAGTGTCACTGGCATGAACCACGGTGCACTCGTCACTGCCGACAGTAACTGTGCTGTTCTGGCTGAAGCCGAAACCTCCCACTGTCAGCAGCGTGCCTCCTAAGCAAAAATAAAACAAGATAATGGTTATATATTATTGTATAATAGAGAAAGGGATTCTGCTTTTGATTTTGTGATAAATAAATAATAGGATACTTTACTGCAGCCATTATACAGATTTGCTTGAGTAATGTCTTACCTGCGATGCTTCCAGAGAGCGGAGAGAAAGTGGAAACAATGAGCTGGTAGGTGAAGTGGAAGATGTTGTCTCCTGTGGAGCGGGAATCACCCAGAGAGGGGAAGCTGATGAACACGGGGTAGGAACCAGCACTGGCGCTGCCCAGTCTGCACACCTGAGTGGTAGCTGTAACACAGTTGCCATAATCTGGTTAAACAGCCGACACGTTTACCAACAAGGTACAGTCTTCACTTGAAACTTCTTTCACATACCGGTGATCTGTTCAACATGGCATCGGGTCTTTCCCACAATGATGGAGGCGTTTTCACTACCGAAGCCAGTTCCAGTGATAGTCAACAGAGTCCCCAGGCCATTAGACCCTGAAAAAGACAGCGATATTTAACTGTAGATACTACACTGTATGTAATGATGTATGTGATGCTATGTGACACTGTAGAATACTGTATGAAGCCTGAAATCTTAATGTTTTTCTACAAAAGCTGACAATTCAATAAACCTTTTAATTGTCACTCAACTTTTTTGTTTTGATTTAGAAGAACGGAAATTGGTTGTATATATTGCACTTTAAAAGTCGAGCAATAGCCAATAGTGCTTCATGTTAAATAAACATTATTTCACCTTGCGATGGACTGATTCCAGTCACAACTGGAGTCTTGTCTTCAGACCACTGGAATCCACAGTCACCAGAACACTTTGAGGGAATGCCGTTGATGAAAACCTCCACCTGTAAACAGCATCACAAAACTCATTGAAAATGTAGCATTTAGGACAAAGTTCCACAACCTTCTAAAAGACACACTGTGTTGGAACAACTAACATGAAATTACTACAGATGCAAATTCTCTCAGCCGAGACGTGTGGAATTAAAATTTTTAATTTAGCTGAAATGTTGTTTTCTTTTGAGCCAGGTAAACAAATAAATATCATCATCAAAAAATGTTGAACAATCTTCATCACACTAGTCTATATTGATGAAGTTTCATTTACGGGATTGTTCTGGTGCTGCTGGAGGTTCCACCGGAGGTTCCGCATTTATGGCCGGATGTCCTTTACGTTCTCCTTCTTTGTGTTGGTATTCTAAACTCCGGTCAATTTGGAAAACATCCTCCAAGCTAAAACCGACAGTATTTCAGAGCTTGCCTCTCTACGTTGCAATGTTCCACCAAAACAAGTTCCTTCCAGAGGCTATTTTTGCAGAGGCACCGAACCTGTGTTTGGTGCTTAGCACCACCCAAGACAATTGTGATTGGTTTAAAGAAATGGCAATAAACCAGAGCATGTTTTTTTTCCAATCCCAAAACTGTGAAGGAGCATAAATTCCCCACCATTACAGTGTGTATCTGAAGGCAAGTTAAGCTGCAGGCTACCGGTAAGCTAATGTTACCCTGTGTCTTTATCTGCATGCTAACTTCTTGAATACAATGGTTAACATGGCCTTAAGTCATTTTGTTGGTCTGTGCTCTCTTGACCTCCAGGTCATCGCTCCAATTAGCTTTTCACGTAATCTTAGTACACTTGAAATGTAACAGAAACATTGTTTTTTTTCTACTGCCATCGGCGCAGTCACTTTATTTGCCGACGTCGGATGGCAAGGGCGGTTCCGATGTCCAGCCGATGCATCGGTGCATCACTAGTAATTATTGCTACAAGAGTCATAACAATAGAATAATGGAGGTCTGTAGCTGTCAGTTACTTCAATACAGTCCTGCCGCGAGGCACAAAATATACAAAAAGCTGCATTATGCAACACTACAGACAAAAATAGGACTTGATTTATTGTAAGCAAATACACCAAGTAATCAGCAGTTGTTAAAACATTTTGACAGACATTTGACAGACTGATAATGCTGAAACCCAAAAACAAATGTGCTGGAGGCTTTTTAAATCATGGATGTACCTGTGGTTTGGTTTCCCAGACACGGAAGAAATCTCCTGTCATGCTGCGCCTCAACAATCCTCCCTTTTGTTTCTCAAATGCTAAAACAACTGCATTTTCTCCGACAACCAACGAGCTGTCAAACTGTAATGAGAAAAAATTACAATCAGAACTCAAGCTGCTGTTTTCTTTATGTCTGTAGAAACAACAATGTTTGGAACAGAAGACATTTGGTACAAGTAAATACTGCCAAAAGGTTACTAGCAACACAATTGTTACTGTATTACTATGACTGCTGCTTCAGCTACTACTGCAAATACAAAAAGATACTTTTTAGTAACAAAGTGTTTTTGGCAATGCACCAATATTAGCAAAAACAAATCAATAAAATAATGGAATCAGAGTCTGACCTGGATCAGAGGCTGGTCTCCAGGTTTGGTGAGCCACTTAACCCTCCACTTGGGGCGTCTGCAGCTTCCCTGCCATGTAACGCTGACCTGACCCATCCCTGCGATTCCCTCCAGAGCGTACTTCAGGTCCTTCTCACTGATGTCCACTGGCAGACCTGAGAACAAGCACTGGTTATGTGAAGACACCATCCTGCAAAAGCAACTGTCACATAAGCAGTACTACATGCATGTATGTAGAAATATAGTGCTGCATGCAGACTTGGAATGTTAAGTCTTCATTACATCAACTACAACTGTGTTTTTGCAACATATCTAAACTTCTGGGGTCCATGTTCTCAAGTACGGACTGCAAAACTAAAAATGTCAATATGGTTTTTCGCCCAGTATCACAAAGACAAACTACAGTAAACAAGGACATATTCTACCACTGAGAAAGAAAGACACAGTGGTAAAAGAAGCTACTAAACTAAAGCTAAAACTCCATGAATTTATTTTATAGTTACTTTAAACTTCATGAGAATTCCTTTAATCAGTTCTGAGTTATTAAACACAGTGTTTTCATTTCTCAGAGATCGCTTTACAGAGCCAACATTTCCTGAGTCATTGCTCCGGCTCTTTCTGTCTTTGTTTTGTGTACGTTTCCACAGTACAGTAGGTGACAGGAGAATAGATTGTGTGTGAGTCAAGGAGCCTTGGTAACTGGCCAAACATCTCCTGCATACTACTCACTTTGTGTTAAGGTAAGCTTAGCATTACTACGTAAAAACTCAGTGGGCCATCTTGGGTCACAACATTTCAGGTGACCCTATCTGTGGAACAACGTGCATTCAGACAGGACAGTGAGAGCTGTTACAATGCAAATACTACACATTCCCATCTGAGCTACCTTTAGCTCGGCCTCCATAAATCTCCACATCAAAGGTGCCGTTCAGAGGAGGGGTGGCTCTGTGAGGGCGAGTGATGCTGATGGTGGCTGCTCCTTCGCTGTACTTAAGCATGTCCTCGCTGCTGTTGGACATCTATACAATATACATGTGGGAAAAAACAGGATTAAAAAGATTATTTTTGTAATCCACAAGCATCTTCTGAATAACTGACAGGTGGTTGCTCCTTTCTTACTTCAGCTTCACCCAAAGAGCTCCCACCTTTACCCAATTTGGGGTTTTCTGGATTTTTAAATGAAATTAACCTAAACTATAAAGACAGTAAATCTGTGTTCTCCTGGAGTCTACACTGCTGCCCAAAAGAAAGATATATAACAATATGACATTTTTCATTTACATAAATTTGATTAATCAGTTACCTGCAAGAAGCCAACTCCTATCAGTGGGAAATCAAAGGCACATTCAAGTGGTGTGGCTTTGATCGTGTAGTTGATCTGTGAAGCAGTTGATATTGATTTGCTAACAGCGATCACCTCAAAAGAACGACCAGAGCTTTCAAAGGGTGGAGGCCTTCTCTTCTGGGGAACAACTGTAATAAAACAATGCAAAGGAACAAAATAAGCTGCTGACCATCTAACTCTCAGTATTAGTGAGCAGCATCTGCACAGTCCTACTATTACATCAAATTGAATACAATGCTCTACCATGTTGAATCGTTCAAAAGAATATGAAGAAAAGTATTAGAATATAGTCCGATTGCACTTTTGAACAGTTGGGTTTGACATTAAATCATGGCAACCCAAAATCAAAACTACTACCAAGCTGTTTACCATTTTCATCATCTGTGGTGGGTGTCTTTCCAATGTACACGGCATCCACATAGAAATCTGCACCAGAGACGTCTTTGTAGAGGTAAAACTCCTGCAGACTGTAACTGCTTCCTATGTAGTCTGTCTGCAGGAAACTCTGCAGATCCATGCATTTGTAACTCCATCTGTCAATAAAGAATCACATTTATAAGCAACAACTTTGCTAAGAAGTTTGCATATATTTGACAAATTAAAAGGACTTTGAGGTATTTACTGACCCTTGGCCCTTGGTGAAGAGAGTTCTGATCTTTGCGGCCTCTGTCTGGGTTTTGCCTCGGCTGTCGAGGTAAGTGAACTTCATTCCAACTTCATCATTCAACATTCCCTTGTATGCAAAGCAAAGCTACAGGAAAAGGAACAGAAAACATACAGTAGAGACAGTATGAGCAACAATGTAATTACCAGTATATTTTAGCACATTTTTTCAATTACTTTCTTGATTGCATTTATTACGGTATAATTTCTAACTAGCTTTACAAAATGAACAATAAATAAAGCAGTTGTGTGTTTTACCGTGGGAAACTTATCCAAAGAAACTGGTCCGTAGTTCACACCAGACTCTTTGGTGTAACTGTCCTTGAAAAGAACTTCTGCGTTCTTCAGCGACCATAGGCCACAGAAAGCGTTTTTCACTGGAGTCCCTTCCTCAACACTATTAAACTGGTGAGGGCAAGAAATCAGAAAGTGTGAGAATTCAAAATCAGCTGATCTCCAAGGAGTCATCGTCTGTGAGTTAATTCAAAGATGTAAAATGAGTGTTTAAATTAAAAAAGTTATTTTAAATAAATCAGTTTTTGAAAAGAATGGACACAGGAAATGCTTTTCATACACGTGTCACTTCTCCATATTATTTTGTTGTTGTTGTCTCACTCACTTTTAAGATTACAGACAACAGTCTGTATAAAATATGTCAGTTTTTTGTTCTTACTGACCTGAGAGTTGTCATTTTCAAAGTCTTTGAAGTATTTCACGTTAGTCCCTTCAGTGGTCAGGATCTCAGCAGGACACTCAGGTTTCATCATGTCCTTCAGAGCTGACTGCACCTGTTCACAATCACACAAGCTGGATGTTAGTATTGCTGCTTCCTCAACTATTAGGTTTTTGCACAGTAAAGGCTGTGGCATCTGCAATTACCTCAGTGCAAAATAAGAAGTTAAATTAGATATTTTTATGTCATTATCTCAAGATTTGTCCCATTTACAATGAATCACAGAATTAGACTTGAATCTGCGCAACAAGAGAGACACAACAGACCTCTGACTCAGATGCATTGAAGGCGATAGGCTTTGTAGGGATTCCCCCCCAGAACAGAGTAAAGGTCTTCATGTTGCTTCTCCCCTTTGTTACCTCAGCAACAGTGATGTTAGTGTCGGAGCCAAAACCTCCCAGTGAAGAGGTTTAAAATCCCCTTCAGTCAAAGAAGATTCAGATGATCAATTTATTATTATTGCTCTTTGGCTGCTAAAACTACAAATACAATGAGGTATGCAGATACCATATAGTATAATGGTCAGTTACATAAATGCATGTGAATAATGTGTAATAACTAGAGATGTTCTGATCAGAATCGATATCGGGAAGCAAAAAATGGTATTGGACCATCTCTAGTAATAACCACTAGCTAGTTGTCTCTCTTCATACCTCTGTCAGAATCAAAGGTGACGGTATAGTGAGACTCTTGGCTATCAACCTGTTTGGTGACCTGGACTTTGTCTGGTTTTATGGACCAAAGGCTGTTCAAGGATGCTTCCACTATAGCTGCTGAGGCGCTGACTGGAATTGGTCCTAAAAAATGGAAAAAGCGAGGGTTATGATTAAACATAATGTCTGGTTTATGCTGTACTGCAGTTGCATTAGGGTTAGGGTTTCCCTTTTGTGGCTATAATGCTAAACATATGCAGTTGGGATATTTTAAGATAATCAATGGGCAAGATACATATGCAAGATTTAAAAAAAAAATGAATCCATTGTAAAACAAATTACCTGTCATTGCATCTTCGTAGCCGAGGCTGAAGAAGGTGCTCCCACAAAGATAGCTGTCACAGCTGCTGCTGACGGTAACCCTCTGGACCTCTTTAACTGCAGAGACATTTCTGGGCCAGGATCCAAAGGTTACCACCTGGGTAACAGGGATAATATGCAAAGGTGAGGTACAGAGGTGGAAAAGAGGTGGACACTGAACTCCCATGCAGAAAAGTAATTCCTACAGAAAAGGAAGATAATTTACACATTGTTGTACCAACATTCCCTCAACCTGCTACATGTACTTTTACCTCATTTAGTGATTTCCTACAGATTCACTTAAATGCATTAAGATGTGGAGGTATTGCTGTGACTAAAGACATCAGTATCTCTGCTTCCAAAAAACAGAACTGGAAAGCTCAAAACAACCCAAAAGAAGAATGGAAACGTATGAGATGACTGACCGAAACCAGTTAATAGTAAATGGTCATTACTCGCTTTTAACAAAAAATGTTTACAGGTGGATTTTAAAGTGCATACAAATTAATTTTAGCGTACTCTATTACTTAGTATTAATGAAAAAGGAAACTAGAGAGGTGTAAAATACAATCTGTTTTGTTTATTTCAACATTTTGGGAAGTATCCTTATTAGCTTTCTTATTGACCGATAAATGAGAAGATTGATATCACTGAAATAACATTTTAATAGGCTGGAGCTAGGTGACCATGTTAGCTTAGCATATAGTCTGGAAAAAAACAAGCAAATAGCTAATTAGCTCTGTTAAAATGCTACACGTACAGTACCAACAGCTCACTAATTAACTATTTATGTGCTGCACTATTTCCTGATCAGGAGCAGTGACTTTCTTGGATACAGCCAGCTAGCTTCCCCCCTTTTCCAGTCATGCTGAGCTAAGCTTACACTATTCTGGCTGTAGATTGATATTGAGCAAATAGATAATCTGGGATGTGCTGTGTTTAAGAGAAATAAACTACAGGTTTGCAACTACATACCTGTTTCTCATCGAACACGTCATATTTAACCTCGATATCCTGAACCTCATTGACAGCACCGTCTGTCTGGTCTTCTGTAAAGGAACTGTCCTCTTGGAAAATGGCAAGGTTGACACTTGCTGCACCGCCATATCCTTGATGAAGAATTTCAATGTAGTAGCTACAAGAAAAATTGTTTTTGAATTGTTTTCAAGGGAAACTAAGTTCACAGCTAACATGAATATAGTGGTTTCAAATTTCAAGAGCCATTAGAGTCATGTACTTACGGTTTTCCTTCCTCCAGAGCCAATGTGACAAAACCTGCCTGGTATGCAACTTTAACCTGAAGCGGAGGTTGTGAAAAAAAACAAGCAGGGAAGATAACGGGATTTTCTCACAAAACAATGAATCTAAATTACCTAAGTATCTTTGATTGCTTCAAATGGATAGCATGCTTTCTTTTGATAACTTAGATGATAACAGGTGTGATTCATGTTGAACTAAACCCTCTGTTCATACCTTGTTTTCTGGGCGACTGGAGTTGCTGAGGTAGAGCTCACATCGGTAATAACATTGGAGGTATATTGTGTAGTTGGCGCTGGTTGGAGGGACAAGGAAGCCACTGGATCGTGAGCTGAAATAATTATTTTCAAAAGCTAAGACATAGGGCATGGAGTCAATCCACTGTGTCCAGTATCCAGTTGTGTTCTCATTGTAGCTCCAAATGTTTGTCAGGTATGAGGACATTGTCCTGTTCCACACCTCCATCTTCAAGCCTCTTCCACCTGGATTTAGAAAATGTGCCAAAATGAAAATGAATGGTGGTTAGTAAAAACTAGAGCTAAAACGCTTAGTCAATTAATAAATGAGCCCACCAACAGAAAATTAAGCAAAAACACAGAACATTCATTGATTTCAGCTGATCAAATGTGAAAATTTGCTGCTTTTCTTTGACATTTATGATAACTTTATGTAGGTGTGTCCCAGTGGCAAGTGCTGGTCCTTCAAAAAGGGGAAGCTCATTTTCTGCCTACATCATAAAAATGGTTATATACATTTATTTACAATTTTATAATAATATATAATATATAATAAGGATTATAATAATAATTTACAATATCCGTGAGATGGTTTCATCAAGAGGCATGGCCTTGTCATACTAGGAGAGTTGAAAAGATGTGTTACTTATACCTACAGTATCTTTTTGCACTAAATCAATCTTTGGTGTTAATAAATCAATCTTAGGTGTTGATGTGCCCGTTACCGTTAGCAATCAAACAATAATAGATAGCTAAAACGCTTTTGAAATGACTGCGAGCTTAGCTACAAACTAGCAATCAAACACAACAAAGGCTGTCACTGGAATGGCATTTTGAGCTAACATAAGCAATCAAACAACCATAGCTAGATAGCTAAAACGTTTTTGAAATGATTCCCAACTTGTGTTATTGTTTGTAATGAGACAAGTTTATTATTTCATGGATTTCACAAATTTCAGTATGACAATTATGTTGCAAACCATTTAAATCTGAGCGTGCGCAACTAACATTTGCACTCGACCAAAGCCGGTCTGACTCGACTCTCATCGGGTATGAGGCGTTATGCCGTAAACCGTTGCATCTGAGCACGCGCAACTCAAATCTGCACTCTCCTCACATTGGGCAGTGACAGCTAGGCTTCAACAGGGAAATGCACTGTGACGCTACGGGAATGTATGAGAAGAAAACGGAGTCAGCTGATTCTGAACAAACTCGTCTTATAGATCAACATGTTCTAACGCATTTTTTGTCAATAAAATGTAAACACAATAGTACATATTTGACCATTCATTTTTGACATTTTAGGAGAAACTGAGCATCTCTTGCAGTCTTAAAGAAATCGCCACTGGTGTGTGTTGACTTTTAAAAAATTAAAAACAATATTTTGAAACGTATCTCTGTTTATGTATTGTATGCTGTAGCCAGGTTAGAAAAATATGCATTCTAATTCTCATTCTTTGTCTCTGTGAAGAGGTCAAGGCCGGCCTTTTTGTACGAAGAATGTGTATTCAGGTAGTTTGAAAATAGGCGACACTGACTTGGCTCCTGTGGCCAGGTGTGGTCTCATTTGACCAATAAGGAGAGTTTTCACTTGAGGAACCACCCTAAACTCTAGGGTATAAATGTTTGTCATTTAGAAATATTCAGGACTGATCTCATGTGACTCCATCAGGGAGAGGCATGGATCAAGTCCGCTGTCAGCTGCAGTGTTATTATGTTTTGTGTCTTATTGTTTTTGTCATATCATTTTCATCAAGCTGTTTCATTCAACCTTTTGTTAATTCTCCATTGAAACTCTAGCCTCTCTCCTTCCTCATCAAATCAAAGAACACCTGTTAGATTTTTCTAACATGTGTCCTCACCTGGGTAGACCGTAGCTTTGTTGTTCATCTCGTGTTTGGCGGTTCTGCAAGTAATTCTGTCATCTGACACACTCTGGATTTCACAAGGAAGGCCTGAAGAAAAATCTGTGATTAAAAGCAGCTCACAAAAATACAACAAACTGTGAAATAGTGATTTAATTGAGATGATTATTGTGTCAAAGAGCAGGGATTCAAGAGGAAATGTGAATTACTTTGCTTTCAAACACTTACTGTAACCCAATACGTTAAATGAGTCATGACATCTTATTGCCATGGCCTGTTGTGCCTTTCTGTCCGTGTTCTTTCCTTTGCCATGTGATAACTCTATGGTTTTCTTTTGTTTGTTGTGTCTCAAAATATGTCTGTTTGTGTTGAAGCGGATTATCACCATCGACGACTCAAGGCCCCTACAACGTGTCAGGTTTTGTTTTATGGAGACGCACCACATCCAATTGTTCATGCCGAACACTTTATACTGTAGAATACTGATTTAATTTCGATGATTATTGTGTCACATACTCTGACTCATGACATCTTTTGAAAGACAGCTCGTCTGTCACGGTCTGTTGTGTCTCTAAGCTTTCAGGAGATTCTTATCTCTGCCATGTGACAACTCTATGGTTTTCTTTTGTTTTTTTGTGTCTCAAAATATGTGCATGGTCTGTTTGTGTTGAACATAATTATCACCATTGCACGACTCAAGGCCCCTACAACGTGTCAGGTTTTGTTTTGGGAAGACGCACAACATTCAACTGTTGAACATGCCTAACATTTTGTACTGTGTGAAAATAACATCACAACAGTTGTCATGGCATTACAAACTGTCTACAGCTGGTGAGTTTCCCGTCTGATTACCTCCAACAAGAACACGTGCTGGCCGATCGGTTTGGTCAAAGAAGCGGCCGTAGATGGTCAACAGGGTTCCACCCAGGACACTGCCCACGGATGGGGAGACTCCTGTCACTTCTGAACAGGAGACATAACAAACATGTCACTGTAATAGGAATAAATACTACAGAGGAAGTACTTTATTTTGAACAAATGTATTTTATTTTAACGTACCTGCAAAGGTCTGAAACATGGAGAGCTTGCCCAAAGCTGAAACCCTGTACAGGTTCTTTTCTGATAAACTCCTGAGGATTTTAAAGATTAATTAATGATTATTGTTACAGTTGTTCATAATATAACATTAATGTTGAGTGAAACAGTTTATCACAGAGAAGTCAAACTCTTCAGGAGCCTAATATGTATGCATTCTTCAGTTTATCTAGCTGCACTTTGAAAGGTTGAATAAACCCTGTGGTTAGAAATCTTTCTAAAAGCAGGAAGGTGATAGATAGGTGGTTGATTTTAAACTGATGTTAAAATGTAAATAAATGCAGCAACCTCAGTTAACAATAACTCAAATGTTTTAATAATGCTTTACCTTCCGTAATCACTATCAAGAATGTAACTCAAGTTGTGATGCCCTGTTGGAAAATAAAATACAATTATTAAATAAACATTTGCACCTTATTTTAAAGCAGCTGTAATTATGGTACAAACCCAACTTACCAACATACGTCCCCGTCATTTTGCAGCTCATGTATCCCCATGTAGAGTATTTATAGTCCAGTCGTAGACCATATCTTTAGAAAAAAAGTAATACTTTAATTACATTTTTCATAGTATTAAATTAGTTTTATTGAACATAATTTTAGCACACGAAAATATTTCTCTCCAGAGAAAGTTGCTGTAAAACACATCTTAACTTCAATATGTTTATATATTGCATTTTCCTGTGTTTTTACTGTGATTTCATTTCTAAATGCAATCTACATCTAGAGAAACCACTTACAGTTCATCTGACTCTGGTTTAAGCAGCTCACATGGCATCCCTCCCATGTAGGCTCTGCAACAAACAAGATGTATTTATTAGAATATACAGTTTATATTTAAAAATATACCTACATTTACATTAAACTGGTATTTAACAAGCAAGCAAATATACTTCTTCTGTAACTCAGTCTTACATTTTCATAAAGCAAGTAACTAAATCTCAGTGGGTTGATCATTTAAACTGTTTTCGATGCAAACAAATATATAAGAATGTCAGACCAGTTTCTTTAGCTTTTATTAGTGGATCAGTCTGTCTTCTCGACAGGATATTATCAAACAGCTGTTAGAAATGTCCCTCATGTAAAAAATATTATGCTTGGGTGGGAAAAAATGCTTTGTGAATGTTTTAAAGTATCTGTTTTTATTTTATTTTAATACCTCACAAATCTGACATTGAGGCCATTGGAGCTTGTGGCAGTGTTGCTTCCATACACATCGGTGAAGATACTTCCTCGCAGTGTCACCAAGGTGCCTGCAGTGATTTTGAAGGGTGTTCAATATAAAGTTCAAATTTGACTCTAAGTCTGTAAATGAACTGTAAATTAAGTGCATGCTATAGTAATAAAGAACTGTACCTGGGGGACCACTGACTGGACTCAGAGAGTAGATAGTAGGCGTGCGATACCAAACAGGCTAAGGAAAGTTATATTAAGAATGGAGAAATACTTTTAGAAACCTATCCAAACTTGACTGCTGTATCAAATAACTTGTAAATGAAGGTGTCTTGTGTTGCATTAGCAGCAAACTTACATAGAAGCTGCACTGGTAGTATTTGTCCCACCACCTGCACAAATTGCTGTCAGGAATGGAAACACCATCCACACTGACACGGACCATATACTGACCTGTTGGCATGGCTCTGTGATGGACAAATGAATCATTTTAGATAGAAATACACATAAAGGGACTTGTGAATATTGTGAGTCCACTTGACCCGCGGGCTACCTGGTGTAACACATGATCTGGTTGCTGCGTGTTGAGTCTCTCTCCACATCACAGGGGACTGACAGGGTATCTGACACCAGGGTCACACGGTTGCCAAATGTGTCATCTTTTGGATTTAACTGGAACTGTTTCTCATGGGAAAAACCTGGTAAAGATATGCATACAAAGGAAACATTTAGCATCATGAAAACCAGTGAAAATGTAGCTAAAGTCCCTTTTGTAAAAAAAAAAAAAAAAAAAAAAGATCCACAACTATAACTACCATAACTACTTCAAGCCTAATTTCTTCAGTTGCATCTCCTCAGATAAACAGTGTATGGTAACTAGTACAAACAGGATTAATTATCAAACCAATATTTAGTCATTAATTTGTTTAGTGTATTGTAGCTGAATAAAAAACAACAACTATTGTACACAGTAGTTCTTAAAATAAATTTGGGCTATAATAAGATTTAAGCGTCATTGTTTTGGATTAAACGTTACCTTTAACAAATTTGTAACGATAACCTTTATCTGCGGATTCAATCTCTTACCGTCTCCGGTAATTGTGAGTCGTGTTGCTCCATTGATGCTGCCTACATGCGGAGATATGTAGTCAACTCGTTGAGCACCTGAAATATACATAAAATAATATTAGATCTATTAATGTATAAAATGATACAGCCTACAAGATTGGGCTAGTCGTGTCTTGTAAGAAAAAGTGTGCAATTTCCACATTTAAAAAGTTGCAAACTCACATCTACACCTAGAACAGAAGGTCTATTGAAAAATGCAGATTAGATTAACTTTAGTTGTTATGGTACTTTGTAACTGGCTACTTACTGCAGCAGCAGCACCAAAGTGCGAGGAGGAGAGCCGCCGGTTTAATCAGGGACTCCATTCTGGAGATTTTCCCAGACTCCCTGCTGCTTCACCTGCAGTATGCTGTTATGGTGTAGCTTGTTTTAGTATACTGTCTGTAAAGTTTTAAATTTAAAAATAAAATCACACTAATCAGATTAATTGATTATAAATGCAATACATGATTATTATAGACTTATAGCCATGGTGATTAACTGTACTAAAACCTATAACAATCACAAGAAATGTTGTAAAGATTGGTATTTTCAAAGTCAAAATGCAATTTACAATTAAATAAAGCCCACCTGTTGAAAGTGTGGTTTACCTGTTGACTGTATCAGGTGTTGAGATAGAGACACTGCCTGTACACACACAGGACAGTGCACAAACTCTTTATACTGTAAATCTGCTCAGTGTTGTGCCTTCCCACTTGAAAGTAGGAGGAGGAGACTGTTAATATCAACCCATCCTGCTGCCTGATCCATGCAATTAACCACAAACACCACCAGTCTACAACAGACAGGTTGTGCTTGCACATATGATACTAGAAACTGAATGCGTAGCGGCCCAACTGAAAAGTGAAAATGGGGCCTACCTCACTTCACCGTCTTCCGGCCCGGCGTCCTCAGCTTCTGCCATCTTGTTTTTTTCCACTCGGAGCAGCCTCCAACAGCGTTGCCACTCCAGTTGACAGTTCATTTGGTTAACATTTACAGATGCAAACATAACAATAAGATAAGGGGGGAATGCCAGTTAAGTGGAGACACTCTAGGTCAATAGTAAAACACATTAACTAATAGATATCACCATGACACTTTGGCCTAGTTGATTACATTAAGACAAATAATTTTTGTATTACAAGTTTCTCTGAAAAAATATGCAAATGATGCATTATCTTGTTAAAAATGTGCTAATTTGCATATATTTCCAGAACCGAAATCTGAACATTGGATAAAGCCAGATTCAAAATTCTTGTTTAATTTTGTTGAAATATTAGAGTCTTAAGGTTTTTACTGAGGGAATTTGGTGTATCTCTTTTTTATTACCCTAAAAACCAAAATATGGTGTCAATAGCCATAAAAAATAAAAATTTAAACAATGAAATATAATAATGATGCATAATCTAATGCCAACTTTTGGTGAATTTAGTATTTTGGATGTTTATTTCCCAATTGTCTGAAAGAAGACATTCTATGGAAGACAAATACTGAAAATCTAAAAATAGTGTCTCTCCTTTAAACACTGATTCTTTTTGTCAGTCTCACATTCAGGCTGTTTTCCAAGGATACCCATTCTCGACAAACATTTTCAAGAATGAGGACTAGGTACCAGAAGCAACCCACAAGAGAAAATGTAAATCAGATGAGTTATGTGTTATGAGAAGTGCCCTTTTTTTGCTTGAGCCCCTGCCCCCCAAAATGTCTGTGCACGTCCCTATCTGATATCTTTTTTCCAGGAGTCTACTAAGCCATTGATGTGCTACATCTCTAATCCCATATTTTTACAGTTTAGTCAAGTTTATGGTCAATTGTGTCAAAAGTTATTTTTGGTTATGTCTATGAAAACTCCATCCACCCATCCATCCATCTTTGTCCGCTTATCTGGTATCAGGTTGCGGGGGGAGCAGATACAGCAGGGGACCCCAAACTTCCCTTTTACAAGCCACATTAACCAGCTCCAACTGGGGGATCCTGAGGCGTTCCCAGGCCAGGTTGGAGATATAATCTCTCCAGGAACACCTCCCTAGGGAGGCGCCCAGGAGGCATCCTTACCAGACGCCCGAACCACCTCAACTGGCTCCTTTTGACGCAAAGGAGCAGTGGCTCTACTCCAAGCTCCTCACCGATTACTAAGGTTCTCACCCGATCTCTAAGGGAGAAGACAACTTCCTCCTAAGGAAACCCATTTTGTCCACTTGTATCCTGGATCTTGTTCTTTCGGTCATGACCCAGTTTTTATGACCATACGTGAGGGTAGGAATGAAAACTGACCGGTACATCGAGAGCTTTGCTTTCTGGCTCAGCTCTCTTTTCGTCAGAATGGTGCAATAAATTGAATGTAATACCGCACCTGCGGCACCGATTCTCCAACCAATCTCTTGCTCCATTGTCCTCTCACTCGCGAACAAGAAGGTATTTAGACTCATGCCCTACTTGAAGAAGGCACTCCATCGGTTTCCTGCTGAGAACCATGGTCTCAGATTTAGAGGTTCTGATCTTCATCCCAGCCTCTTCACACTCGGCTGCGAATTGATCCAGTGAGTGCTGAAGGTCACAGGTCAATGATGCCATCAGGACCACATCATCCGCAAAAAGCAGCAATGAGATCCCGAGACCACCGAACTGCAACCCCTCCCCACCCCGACTACGTCTCGATATCCTGTCCAGTATTTATGGACAGGATACAAACAGGATTGGTGACAAAGCGCAGCCCTGGCGGAGGCCAACCCTCACCTGAAACAAGTCTGATTTACTACCAAGAACCCGGACACAGCTCTTGCTTTGCTCTCGCTCTTACACAGTAAGTCTAACAGCTGTTTTCACAGAGACAAGACTTGAAGAGAGGAGGAGGAGAGGAAGGAAGGAGAAGTGTTACTTGTCAGCTAACATGATGTCATGATGGCCCAAACCCTCCAGTCTCCATGTAAATGTCATTTTAGCATCGTAAAACACTTTATGCAAAGTCGACAAAAAACAAATAAAACTATGAAAAGCCATTTTTGGTCTTCTCTACACTCTTCCAACCATCACAACTCTAGTGTTGGTTGAAATAAACACATACTTTACCGATTTACATGTGAAAATATGTTGGCTCTTTACACGCTAAAAGTACTGTTTTTTAAATGAAGTTTGGTTGGTTTAGCGCTAGCTACATCAGCTGTTTCTGGGAAACGGAAAGGTCCTAAATAGGTTTTAAAAATGGTCTATCTCTGAAGGGTTAAAACACTTAAAACTTTTATTATTTTTTTATTGTTATTTGGATGTGTACCAAGTAGTAGCCACACTGTTTAAATTTCTTGAAGAATATTTTAGTTATTATTATTCTCCCCAAAACAAGTTTCCTTTTTATTTTTCATGAAGTGTACAAAAAAATTGCAACTTTTATCAATGCGTTCCACACAAAACACACTTACAACAATCACCTGATAATACAACATTAGATTAACAACATTTTTTAACCCTATTCCAATCAATTAAAAAACTCTAATAAAAATTGTCCACAGGAAAAGAAAAAAGCCAAGTGCATTATATATTCAAGGATTACATTTTTTGTTTAGCAGACTTGTTCATGTTGAGGTATCCTTCATTAAACCCTCTAAACTTCACAGACCTATTTAACATATGGAGGTGCCTTATGAGCAGCAGGCCAAAGCGTAGATGACACTGACCACACACAGACTGCTGGCAGACACGGTTGCGCTGGAGCTGAAGATGCTTCCATCGGTGGTGGGCTGTGGTTGGTTTGTGGACAGAGTGGATGGAGCCTGAGTGGATGGAGTCGAAGTACTTGAAGTGTTTCTGACGGAGAAGGCGCGTGACTCGGCGCCCCACTCCTTCAGAGTGAAGACCATGGTCATGTTCTCACCTTCATGGAGAGGATGAGTAATTAATGTGGTGGTTATGTTGCATGTTTTTTGATTGTGTCCCAAGTTGATCAACTTCTGCCCCACAACTTTTTTCTTTTCATGAATAATGCTTTGGAGATATTCTAAAAATCATGACTGCAGTATTGGAAGTATTTCTTGAAAATTGAAGAAACTAAATATTCTTTTGACAAGGAACTTGATAACTGGAAATTGCACCTTCCCACAGGAAAATGAACAGGCAGATTAATGGAAGTCTATGATATGAAAATTAACATCTATAGACTGAAACTATGGACAAAGAAAATGGCACCCACTAATTAGACATTATGTCTAAGATCCATTAAATAAACTAAATAAAACAGAAAAGTGAATGTTAATAGTGCAGCTCTTTTTTCTTTGTCTTTAAATTGATTGTTCAGTCTGATCAACAGACAAAATATTCAGTTTGCAATTTTATAAACAAGAGAAAAACTGTAAATCCTCATGTTTGAGAAGCTGCAATCAGAGAATATTTGGCTTTTTTGCTTGAAAAATAACTAAAACAAGTACTTAAAACTGAAAGTTGGCGCTGATTTTTTCTCTGTTAATCGTCTAATTTTTTTTAAGCTCTATTTGCTGCAGAGCTCAATTTCCTCTCTGGGTTGAATGCAGTTCTTTACGTCACACTACACTCATATTGTTCTCGATCATTCATACTCTTTTGTACGAGTTGTGTTAGCAAGTTTATGTTGTTTGCATTGTATTTATTTATTGCATGATGAAGACGTACCGGTGTTTTGAATGGACAGGTCGGTGAAGTTTGCCCAGCAGGTGCTGAACAGGATGGTGGTGTTTCCTTCCAGTCCGTCTACGCTGTTCCCACTGGAGGTCTTCAGGCTGGCTGTTACGGTGAGAGTTGTCACTCCCACAGAGACGCAGTTACCCTGCAGACAACAGTACAAGT
This sequence comes from Percina caprodes, assembly GCA_013375575.1. NCBI lineage: Eukaryota > Metazoa > Chordata > Actinopteri > Perciformes > Percidae > Percina > Percina caprodes. The sequence goes on from JABXJD010000247.1 coordinate 849,921, forward strand.
CAGCGTTTACAGACAGAAGCTACTTTAACATAACGTTAAATCTTCTGGGATGTGTCGCCTTCACTTTTCAACAGTTTGTTGTGTACCATTCTATCATTTTTAATTCTGGTGTCAGCTCAAACCGAATTCCATTTACTAACTTTTATACTGAAAAGGTAACAAATTTGAAAATAAGGAGACAAACATGCTAAATAGTGATTGAATTGTTTACATTTAATGAATCTACTTTGTATAAGAATACTGTCTCAATAAGGCTAAAAAATTTATGGAAGGCATCTTCTAAGATGGTTCTAGATCAGCTTGAAGTGAGCATTGTTTTGACCAACAAACAAAAGAACAAGATGGGGAGGATGAAAAGTGGATGATAGAAAATCAGTAACAGAAGACTGTAATTTCTCAAATTTATCAACATCTGTGAAGTGAGATGTTTCCAGATGTATCATTGCCTCACCTGCTGATCCACAGCCATGAGACTGGGCTGCTGGTACAGAGGACCCACAAACTCCCCAGCTATCGGCTCCACTATCAGCAGCAGATTGTTCACCCTGGACACGTAGCTCACTGTAGGCTCCTCCCTCATTACTTCTGCTGTGGCCTCCTAAAATATAAAAGCAGAAAACCATAGAACCAGCATTTGTGTAAACCTGACAGAATTGTTTTTTTAGTGTAGGTTTTACTCAACAGATGTTAAGATTAAGTCTTAATGTTCACCTGATTCCAGCTGGGGTCAGATGATGGGGGAGGAGGCCGGATGACGCCCATCGAAGAGACGTTAAAGCCGATGGACTGACTGAGGTTTCCGGAAACTGCTGCCTGACCCAGATCATCAGCGATGCTCTTCAACAACGTAAAGTCCTCCTCATCTGAGATGACAAATGAACACAGAGATGTACAAGAATCTGGATTTATGGGCCAATGTTTACAGATTAGACAGAAAAACAGTCTGTAAAGACAATATAAGCTCAGAAATGATTGTTCTCCCACTCACTGTTGGTGCTGTTGGTGGTTTGCTGGACTGGAGGTTTCTTGATCTCCACCTCCACCTTTAGGCCCGTAGATCTCTTCTTGCGCCGTGTGCCTCCATCCTCCCGGATTATGTTAGTGATTCGGATCATATTTGAGGGAATCTTGAGGAATACAGCAAGGTTCTGGATCAGGCTTTCTCCGAAAAACTGATCCTCAGTCATGGCGGGGAGCTCAAAGGAGATGAAGAGAAGCGGGGAAGTTCGGATCTCCACCGGCTGGGTGCCTTTTAGTACGACCTTCATCATCTTGTAGTCCTGGTCAAAGTAGTTGGTGCCCACAGTGGCGTTCAATTGGGGGACGTATTGATCTGAAGGGATAACAGAAAGATAAGGATATAATATGATTGCTGGATTAAACTTTTAAAAAGTTTTGCTACTTAGACCCTCCTTTTTCCTAGTACATCTGTTATGGTTATCTTTGATTATCATTATTCACTTATTTTTATTAAATTTTCAGAATAAAAATTGGCAAACAAACTTATCTTACAGACTTGTTACCACACATACACATATTACCACCAGCCTACATCCATCCCATACATAAAGCCATTAAATCAAGGGAAAATTCCATCGACATCAACATGCAAAAACACATGAATAAAATGTGTATGTACTGCATGTGTGTTTTATATATTGCCCTACTCCACACATTTGATTACGCCTACAGCAAAAATCTACCCAACATAGTAAAATTGTGTTAATTAGATTCTGAAGGCCCTAACCTGCTTGTGTAAAGCATTAGTACCTGTATAAATGGGCTTCTTCAGGGTGTAGTCAGTGTTGTCAGCGTTCCATTGAACGTTAGTTGGGGCAACCAGTTTGTTGTCAACGTACACATCCAACCGCTGCGGCTTGGAGTAGAAGACTGACACCATGATGCTCTGCATACATCAAAAACAAAAAGTATTTTAGTTTGAAAAAGTGTAACATTTAAAGTACTCTACAACTTAATAACATTATTGTACTGACAATCTAAAAAGTGAAGCTGTTAATGTTGTTGACTGTAATATGTAGTGTTCTCCTGGCTCTGCACTGACCTCAGATGGATCAGCGTTGAGCATCATGAGGCGAAGTTTCTGAGGGCTAGTACTGGTGAAGAAGACCTCGAAGGAGCGACCGGTGGCCACGATGCTGTGGAAGAGAGACACTCTCTTCTGGCAGGTGTAGCCTGAACACCAACCGTGATCCTGAGGACCTGGATGTAAAGACACTTGAAATTAAGACTTTTTGTTTTGTTTTTCCCCAACTCATTTTCTAGTTTTTTTCTGGGTTTTAATCATATACAGAGAATACAGAACTACAGGACGCAACTCACCGTTGATCAGATCCAAAAAGCCGTCTCCGAGCACAGCAACGGGGGACAGACGTCTGGTCTCCGTGTCTGAGTCCAGACTCTCAATCGCCAGCATCCTGTAGTTCAGCCCGAAACACTTGTAGCTCTGCCAGGAACTCATGTACGTGCAGTCTTTCCGGATCACACCTAAGGAAAGAAGCAACACAGCATTTAGGAAAATTAGTGTTATTATTCGTGATTTTCTGATATACTTGTCAGCAGAGGAGTAACACAGGACAGTAAATGTTTAATGATTCTTCTATTTTCATTTTATCTTTAACAATAAAACTTGTAACTCTCTGCAAGGTCTTCAAACACTGAGCATAAAACCAGTGAACTAATAATTAATTTAAACTTAGTATTTTTTTTATTTGCATTGATCTTTTTTCCCTCCATCGATCACGCTACCTTTGTGTGGAGCGATCTGGTTCACAGGGATGCGGCTGCCGTTGAGGTAAGTGAGCATGACTTTTGGGATGCGGTCGTCGCCCAGCCCTCTCCTGGGATCACCTCCCCACTCATACTCAGACTGAGGCACCACAGCTCCCACTGCACCCAGGAATGAACCGTCCAAGTCCTTTAATAAAGTCTTCTTCTTTGCATCGCAGTCCATGTCCACACAGTCAGATGGGTTCACTTTACTAGAGCACAAAAACATCAAGTTCACCATGCACAAAACAGCAGAAAGTTGGTGATTTCAATACACTTGTTTTTGTCAGTTTAAATCCTACATTTAAGCAGAAACAATTAATACATTTGGCTTTGATAAGATGGCAAGTGACAGAAGACTCTAACTCAGAAGCTCTAACTCCAAATAAACACATCTGAAAATGATCATGTCACTTTTATAATTTTTTGAACATTCCTTAAAACTAAAAAATATAATTTTCTATGTTCCCTTGAAAACTATTTTGCTGTTGTCATTTCATTGTAGACTTATGCAGGTGTGTCTCCAATTTCATGAATTAATTTCTCACTGTATGATTTACATAGAAATTGAATTGCAGATTTCTGTTGATTTACCTCACATCAGCCCTGTGGACGAAGACTCTGGCCTGCTCTGTGCTGTTGATCATCGTTATGCCTGAAACGTGAACAGGGTGCTGCAGGTCCTCGTTGATCGGGTTGGTGATGAACATGAAGTTAGTCTCGCTGGTGCAAACGTCTCGGAAACGGACGAATGTCGTGTCTGAAAACGAAGCAAGAGAAAGAGGAATAAAGGAATATGTTAACTGTCAAGATGGCAAACATTAGTCCATCAATATTAATACTCCTACAACTCAGAGCTTGAACTCACCTATGACTTTCATCAGTCCTTTGATGGCGTTGTAGTTGTTGTTCACATGATGGGGCTTTATTGGAGCATTGTTGTGTCCAGATCCAAAAGTCGGCCAACAGATTCCAGATCTGCCACCTGTACAGAGTGAAAACAGAGTCACACAGCTTAACCTGCATTTGTATGCAAAAAAAGGAACTTTCAGCACTTTTCAGTGGCGTTCAATTTCTTGGTTGGTTAAATTAAATAGTCAAAATGACACAATTAGAACCTCTTTTCTAATTTATTCAAGAGAACCATTTCTGTATCACACAAATCTTTATCAGCAGCATGTAAGCTTAGACTATTTAACTTGGTGATTTAAAAAAGCCCTTATCCTATTAATGCAAATCCAAAAAGATTGAAAGCCTTTTTAAAGCTGGTTTTATTCCTGATTTCTTAGCCTAAGAATGTCACGGTATCCCCAAATCAAACAATAAATCTACTTTGTAGTAGTGACATGTGACATGCATCAGTTTGCACTGTACCTTGGAGAGGCCTTGGGGCTCGATGGCCATCGCTGATGACCATATTAAAGTCACTGCTGGACAAAGTGGCTGAACAGTTGAAGCTTGGGCTGCTGCCAACAATCAAGGCATTCTGGGAAAAGACGAGCATGAGGAATATGAAATCTGTCAATATAAATGTCACTGAAACTAACTAGTCACTAAATTAACTAATGATATGTGATCAATATGAAAGGAAAGTAAAAGCAACCCTTTCACCTGAATATGTGCCGTTTTATCTGCGTACGCGTGGGAGAGAGAAGGAGGAGCGAAGATAATAGGCATGATGCCCATACCGTTGTCCACCAGGGTCACGTTGGAAACAATAACATCCATGATGGTCTGTGAAAGGAGGGGAAGAACAAGATGATTATCCAATGTCATTTCTTGTGAATAATCAAGGTTATCTTAATCCTGAAGTTCTTGGTCTTTATTTCAGGATTCCTTAACTCTTATAAATATTTCCCTTTGAAGTGAAAAAACCCCACTGACCAGAGTTTCAGACATTTTGCTCCAGTAAACATAAATGTTTTTACATGAACATTCACATAATGTATCTTAAAAAGACAGCAGAAACTGAATACACTTTAGTTACTTTCACTGAGCCTCAGCAACCCCAAAGAGACTCAGACGGCCCTTTTTCTTTACTTTTCCTGACCGTTAACATCACTTGACCTCGGGGTTAAGAGGCCCAACTCTTAATGCAGGTAAATTAAATCAGAACATTACTTTGTGGATGAATTAAGCCTATAAATGAAGGTGTCAGTAATAAAAGAAGAAGTTCCATATTGAGACCTGGAAGTAGATGCCGTAGTCAAAGCTCCTCCAGACGAAGAAGCCCTGAATGAGGCTGCAGCCAGGCAAACCGTCTTTGTTCAGATAGACTCCAAACAGACCGCCGTGAGCCTCATTGTGAACCCACTTCTCATTGTTGTTCAGATAACCTGCAGAAGTTACAGAAGAAAACAATCTTTGAGGAGTTCTGTTCTGCACCCTTCTCGTCAGTCTGAGCAGTTAATATCTTTGAAATATCATCTGACATGATCAAAAACACAGAAAATGTCAGGCCAGCATAAGAAAGGTTTACTATCACTCATTCATCGCAATCATTTCCGTCACCTGGACATGGTTCACCATCGATACGATAAGCGACTCTCTCGTAACCTGCCACAATGTTATGCTGCAGCACAACGTTTGTCCCCTCATTGACCTGAAAAACACAGTACAGATCATAAATGCAGCAACAGATTGTAATACTATAAGTGGTTTATATTGTATTTTGAGATGACAGACCTCAATGGCAGCGTTCCAGGCGTAGTTAAAGGGCTCCTCTCTGTCCTGATATGATCCAGGCCACTGCGTCATCATTACCAGGTTCCTCCTCAGTTTTATTTTGTTGCCCCAAATTCTGAAACCTGAAAACAGGAATGCATTTACACAGTTCCTGTTCAGTGCTGGGGAAACCAACTTCACTTTGTTAAACTGCCCATATTTACTTCATTTAATTTATTAAATTAAATTTTATTGGATTATACGTCCCCATGTGTAAAAAGTTAACATATTTGTAAATCCTTTTTGAGAGTTCAGTGTTTACCTTCTCCCACAGTGCGATAGACAACGTTATCATCAGCGTTCAGTCCGTCTGTCCCAAAGACTCCGATGGCTGGAGCAAAGCCGTCATGGAAGGCACAACCCTGAATGTACGAGTCTTTTTCTGAAACCTTTCAACACAACAAAAAAACATTAAAAATTTAACAGATACTTCTCTCTTATTACTGAGCTACAACAAGCCTAAACAGCACCTAGAGGTCATGTGTACTCCTGCTACATGTTATAACAGACAAAAGACTTTTTCCAGCTGTGTAATCTGAGTCTTAAGAGCCTTAATTAAGATAATTCTTATCTTCATTTATCTGTCTAATGGGATCAAACTGCCTAACCCTAACACTTCTAGATTTATAAATAAGTGAATTTTCCTTCAGGCCTCAGGGTAAATTTATTTTCACATAGTACATATACAATTAAGAGGACTCTTTATTCCAAAGTGTATGTAGCCTCCACATTTAAGTTTGATTCAACATGCATGTAGTCCTGTAGTCCTTAGGTTTTAATATGTGTGTCTGTGTCTGTGTGTGTGTGTGTGTGTGTCTGTGTTGCTGTACCTCTCCCAGGTTGAGAAAGGCTACAGAATAACGAGGGTCGGAGTAGTCCGTCCAGCCTTCCTGACCAGAACGGGAGAACTCCACATTCCTGATCTGAGCCTTGCCTTTAGGAATAAAACATCAAACATGCTGTGTTTCAATAAAAATGAAGGCAAAGCCATACCAGGGCGGAGTATGAGGTATATGACGTTATCTTCACACCGTCAACACACTATCCTGTTAGAATAGAAATCACATTTAATACTCTACCTACCTTTATAGTTGATTCCGGCCCAGGAGTAGGTGCCCACCAAAAGTCTGGCTCCGAACGACTCTTTCATTATATCTGGATACTCCTGACCGATGATCTTAATGTTTCTGGTCACGAGACCGACATCAGCCGCCAGAGTGTAGGAGAACGATGTACCAGAGACGGCGTGAGTCTCACCTGAAGCAAGAGAGAGCAAGAGAGAGAGAGAGAGAGAGAGACAGACAAAGGAGAGTCTGAAACTATGGATATTGATATTGGATAACAGAAATGCCCATCACAACATACTAAACATCTATGAAAGCTGTGTGTTTAAAATTGTTTAAATTAGATATATAGTATAAACTTGTAAACATGTAATCTAAAAGCAAATGTGAAAACTTTTATAATGTGACAATGAGCTGACTCTCTAGTGAGACATAAGCTGGCGAGCAGCAACATGGACATTATTTGATTGTACATTTTTGCAGCACGTTGGAACATTATTCTGCAGCTCTGTAGAAAGTTGCTGTGTCTATAGAGATGTTGAACTGACCAATGTGAGCGTGGGTCAAAGGCAGGTTCAGGGTAAGATTACGGCCGTCTGCTGACACGGCGGTGATCTGACGTTTTTCTGTCTCCCACGCGTTGTAGCTGGTGGTGGAGATGACAACCTCGTCTCCAACCTGCACAACAAACACACAAGCAGACACGGAAACACATGGCTGAACACCAGCTTTGGCAGGGGTCGGACTATTAGATTTTATTTAGAACTGAGTAACTTAACCACATAAGAAAGTAATGTTTGATTACGTCTGCTTTAAAAATCTTTACATTTTAAAATGCAAACACAAAGTTAGAAGTAAAAAGAAACAACGCTGACCTGCCAGTCCACGGACTGCGACAGGGTCAGAGTGTTGGATCCAGCGTCAGCAGTGGCAGCCAGTTTGGTGTGGTAAACGTTGTGAGGTTGTCCGTAGAGCTCCAGTGTACCAAACACACCTGTGGTACAACAAAATACACACCGAGTCAGAATCCCTCTGGGGTGGTATTATTTACTTTATGGCATCATTACACATGTTACATATATATATTTGGTGTGATAAATTGAACATTCACAACTGAGAATCAACAGTTCAATCATCTTTTGCATTGTGTACAAAGCATTTTACTAAATGATCACACAGCTGAAAAGGTTATGATTGAAATGTAAATATAATGTGGTCATTCATTTGCAAAACTAAAAAAAGATACTGATTTATGATGAATAATATAATTAGATATATGTTTCATGATATATTTCAAATATTAGAGTAGGTGATTTAGATTTAAAGTAATTCAGTAGCAGTAAATAAACATTGCATGAAAGTTACAGTAGCAAATATTGTATCTATAAGTTCAGGAAAAGTTTCCTTACCCAGGACTTTGGATCCCTGGTTGGGTCCGTTAGGCAGAGGCCAGTCAGGCGTGCGGTGGTTTCCTCTCAGTTTGATGTGCAGCTGACCTCTGAACGGTTCGTCAGCCCATCCTGCAATCAGCCTGCCGCCCTGAAACAGCAGGAGACGCAAACCTCACTCACTGATCATACGGTAATGAACCAGGCATCAACTCTCTGCTTTTACTTACATTGTCTTTTAATCTATTATCTAATCTCTACAGTACTATCTAATTCTAACAATTTAAGCAGACATTTTGTGAAATGTAACAAACCCAAGTGCTGTAAAGTTTTGAGGGTACTTGTACTTTAATTAAGTATTTCCATTTTATTCCATTTATTTTGTACTTCTACTCTACATTGTGGAGACAAATAATAGCTTATTCTGAATACTTCTTCCACCACTAATTGATTTAGTTTGATGTTGATGACACTCTACTTTTTCTCTGTTCTTTCATGTTAAACTGTTACTGCTGATACGATCCACTCATATCTGTTTCCAATACCTTCACAGAGCCTTCTGTTGTTGCTGGTGGGGACATAAACTGACATTTAACAACCAAGAGGAGATAAATAACTTTACACTTGCGTTCTTCTTTACTTATGCAGCATTAAGAGCAAAGGTTCAGCTCTCAGAAGCAAAAAAAAAACATGATTTATTTTAAAGTGATAATCTGAGAGATCATGGAAGTGAGAGCGATAACTGATCACACTGACCTGGATGGAGATGTAGACAGCGTCTATAACCAGAGTGCTGTATTCAGGAGGAGCCCGAGCCTGTCTGGACGATGAGCTGTTCATGTTGTCGGGGATTTCAAGAACTCCAATGACCGTCAGCTTGTTGAGGGGAGGAGTATTGATGTCCAAAACAACCCACTTTCCTGTGGTTTGACGTGGATACAAAAGTATTACATATATTGCATATACACACAGTTAACCCTAACAGTTTACTACCACAAGATCCGGTTCAAACTGAATCTTTGGCTGTTATTGTGAATTTAAACACAACACTGTTGACATAATAAAATATTTTAAATTTTTTTTTAAATGCTGGACGTTCTTCTAGACATTACCTGCAGAAATGACTACATCAGCACCCTCCGTTGGTACAGTAAAGTTATTTTCAGCTGAACTTGTCCAGAAAGAGGCATTCGACCACCGACTAGAGAAACACACAAACAAAGAAACATGTTAGCGCCAGGAAACCAGAGTCAACATACAGAAATAACAATTTTCAGTTCTGGTAGTACATTAGGCTATTAACACTTATGCATTTTTACTTAAGTAAGATTTTAAATATAGGACTTTTACTTGTAACCTTTGCCCTATTTTTACATTAATGTATTATGTAAGAAATAAAGAAAGTAGAGGAAATACAATGCTGAACATTTGGTATTAATAAAATGTTGCAGAGGGTTAAGCATACATGAAGTTTTCAGGCCGGCGGGTGGGTAAGGGGGCAAATGTGGCTGGAGGTGGTGGAGGTGGTTGGATGCAGTTGGGGAAGAAGCATTGGATCACCATAAAGTTCACCACGGAGTCCATCATGGAGCGGTCAACGCTGTTACGACGCCTGCGCTGATTCGTATTCCCAGATACTGCAGACACAACAAACAACTCAATCACTGAATGTTTTGCTGAACGTTCCTGTGTGATTTAGTCATAAATAATCTAAAGGACAAACTATGAACGCCAGTTTGAAGACATCATGAAATCTAATGGCTTACTCTGATTGAGGATATGGATTTAGACCAATTACAATAACACTGCTGGTTTTGGCAGGTGTCAACAGCTTTCAGAACAGTTTCTGCTCTTCATAATTTGAATCAAAAAAAGGTTTATTGCCAAGTAAGTACTTACAGTCTTCAAAGTGTAAATAAATTGTTCAACTGCAATATCTTGTTTTGTCTGACCCACAGTTCAAAACCCCGTTGAGAAAAATGGCAATCCTCTCATTTGAGAAGCTACAGTCATTCAAAGTTTGGCTTCTTGGCTTAATATAAATAACTGAAAGATAAATCAATCAATTTATTTAGCATTAAAAATCAATAGATCCATAGTATAGTAAATCTAACCGATGTAGAAGAGGTTGTTGGAGGTCTTGTTGAAGTACCAGTCTCCATTCTTGTTGTTGCTGATGCTCAGCAGTGTCGATGAACCGTTCCTCTCATCGACGATATAGAATCTGTCTAGACTCTGGGTGAAGTTGTGGTTGATGATCACATATTGATCGGACTGTGTCAAGGGGAAGAAGTACAAGCAAAGCAGAACATTTGTTTGAGATTTGACGTACTTAAATATAGTATGGTCCTAAGTATGGGTATGATGTAATTAAATATAGTATGGGCCTATTATTGTGCTTAAATCTCATCAAGTGAAGGCTCTTTCACGCACCTTAAAGCCGTAGAATTTTGCAGAATAAGTGATGTTGGTGATTTGATCCACATTGTTAAAGTACCAGTTGTATGTTTGTTCAGAGGGCAGCAAGGCCATCCAGCCAAACTTATGAGTCATTCTCTTCTTCAAATAGGGAACCACACTGGTGCCTGAAATAGTAAAATTAAAACAATGTATACTTTAAAAAAAAAAATTCAATAGCCCCCATATAGAGTGTCATAAGGAGAATATAAACAATTAAGGCCACACATGGCAGGCAAAAACCATTGTTTTTCCATAGACTGGTCAATTTTGAGATTTTGCGCTATTTTATTATTATATACTATTATTAACATTTTGTTGATGTCTTCTTTTATTTATTATATTTGCACCTTCACTGTGTGTATTCTTTGAATAACATATTACATATTTTACAAAATAATTATAAAGTATCTTTGACAATTTGTATGATATGTGGGGCCCAAAATGTGGAAAGCAGTGAGACGTGAGATACTTGTTTTTCATAAACAACAGCTATAACCACTATTGAAATAATTTATACTAATCAATTTGTATTCGTTGTCATGTTTTAACTTAATTTAAAAAGCAATTCAAAAGCATTGAACATTGTTTGTGTTATATGCTATTGATTGATTCTGCAGTTAATTTCAAGACAGATGTGTATGTCCAGATCACATGGAGCACTTGCACTTTCAAATTTTATAAATTATTATTGGACTACATCTATTTGTTCCATTGCATCAGTGTTAGATGATACTGCTGTTGTCGAATGGGCTGGAGATTTAGCTAGAGGACTGTCTGCCATACTCAATCGGTAGTGTAATTTTATCGCTGACTCCTCTTAACAGAACATGTTAGAAGCACAACCCGGTAATACATGACACAATAAGGACTTGGAAACAGATATCAAAGAACTTAAAACTCAGAACAATCCCTCTCTGGTTTCCAATTGCAGCAAACCCTTCCTTCCCTCCTTGTCTAGACATGGCCTTTGATATGTGGAAAGAACTTGGTGTTTGTAACGTAGGGGATTTATATATAGAAGGATTTTTTGCATATATCAATCAGTTACAACAAAAATATGGATAACCCAAATATAATTTAGAATAGATAAAATAGATTCTTTCAAGTAAGACATTATGTAAGAACACATCTTCCTCAGTTTGAGAAAGCAGCGCCAGATAATTTGGATGACTGCTTAGGTGAGTTTGGATAGGTCAGATCACAATATATCCTGTTTATATGATAAGTTGCAAGAGATAAGCCGCCCAACTAATGCCACCATTAAAGCGGATTGGTAAAAGGAGTGCAAACATACAAAATGACAAGAATGGGACGAGAGTTTAGTGTATATCCACAAGTGCTCCATAAACGCACATTATTCTCTAATACAGTTTAAAATCCTACATAGGCAAAAAGAAAGACTACACAGGATCTTCCCTGAACTCTCTCCTCTGTGTGAAAAATGTGACACTCATGTTGGTGATTTACTTTGTTACAAAATACAAAGTTACTTTAGTTTCATGTTTAAGGTGTTAAATATTCAAATTACCCCAGATCCAGTTTTAATAATCTTAGGGATATCCAATGAAGCAAAGAGACTGACACTGGCACAACTTCTTGGCAAACTCTTTTTGAATTCTCATTGCAAAGAAGTGTATCCTCTTATTCTGGAAAAAGAAAGAGGGACCAACACTGAAGATATGGCTCACGGAGATGATGGAAATACTCCACCTTGAGAGGATCCGGTTCATCCTCACAGGACGGTCCGGGGTGGGTTATTGCAGGTAGGGATTAGGGACTCTTATTTATTATTGTTTTTTATTTAGTTTATTTATTTATCCTTATTTCCCTTATTGTAAAAAAGAAGCACTGTAATAACAATTTTGTAACTTGATTTTTGAAATTAAGCTTCAAAATAAAAATATTTGAAACAAAATTTCAAGACAGAGATCTACTGCACTCCCCATTAAGCACCAGTAGAGGACATAAAAGATAACAGATAAGTTACTGCTTCTTCCACAACAAAACTGACATGTAAAAGCAGTAAGTGTGTGTGTCAATACCATGTGAGTTGGTTAACATGACATCCTTGCCGGCCAGAGAGGCCGGTGATGGGTTGTTGAATGCCAAACGATGGAAGTTGACGGTGTGGTCGCACAAAGCGCCAGGAAAACCTACGCTCCACTCGGCACTCTCGGAACAGTGAGCGGGGTCCAGCAAGGGGCTCGAAGGCACAACTTTGTGGTTGATGTTTCCTGAAAACAAGACAACATGAGGGACTGATTAAAAATAATAAATACAAATAGACTGAACATACTATGACTAAGTGATAAATACGTGCAATACATAAATAAATGAACAGTAAGAGACTAAAGAGTACCTGTGAGGGAGCCATCAGTGTCCACCAGCTGCACCTCATGCTCCCACCTGAAGCCAGCCTTGTTGGGTGAATTGAAATACCGGATACCACTAAACCTGACAGCCCAGCCACCACACCGATCCACACATGTCCCATCGATTGAGGCTACCCCGATGGCTGTGCTCAAACCACGGTTGAAGTTGATGAACTTGGTGTTAAGGACACTCAGACCATCGTCCAGTGGAGCGATGACACCTCGTCGCGTGCTGTAGTCCTTTCCAAGTCCAAGCTCGTCCACATAGGCCACAATGGTGCTGTTGGATATGGTCGCCCCTCCTTCCTCTCCAAAGTTGCTCACAGCCCACTGCATTATGCGTTTGGCTTCAATACCGGCTTTCTCATTGTTGACCATGAGGAAGTTGTTGAACTGCACGGCTCCCACATTGACCCACTCGGCACCTTTCTCACAGTTCCAGGTTGTGAGGGAGTGGAAGACAGCTGGCTTAGGGGTTTGGGAGGAGCAGCCTCCGTTTTTCATGGGGAAGAAATCTGCAAAGATCCAAAGGCCAAACCAGCCCTGAGAGTGAACGGTGTTGTTGTAAAACTCACCGAGGGGAACCCGCTTCTGGCAGATGTTTTGGTCAAAGGAAGGGCCATCGGGGTGCTCGTTCATGCGGTACCAGAAGCCAAAGTGGGTGCCTCCTGCTGCGGCGTTGTGGCGAATGATGTTGTTAGGATTAGTGACCCAGTAGGCTGCAGGGGTGACGTCGTCGTTCAGCAGGCTGGTGCTTTGTTTGACAAACACAGCCAGGTTGTACTGCAGGATGTTCTGCGTCTCAATGCCGTCCTCGATAAAGAAGGCCCCACCCATGATGTCGTAGATAACGTTGTGCTCCACCAGCAGCCGGTGAGTGTTGTGAATGGTTACGGCCCTGTTGAAGGTCTGATGGATAGCACAACCTCGCACATATGACTTGTAGTTGATGTCTCCCATCAGATGCCAGTGGATGGGATAACGTCCCAGCCTGAAGGCCTGTCCTGCATGGAAGATCTGCAACATGAAAAAATAAAGTTTATCATTTCAATTTGTGTAAAAACACAAGCACATTTAAAAGGAAAAAGAAGAAAGACGGATGGTGGAAATAAGAAGATTAAAAAAAAATATTTGCATAACCTGATTAGTATACTTATCTGTAAAGAAAGAAAGAAGTTTTAGCAGAGAGAGTTTGAATCGTCTCACCTCAACATATTCTAGTCTGCCTATTGCAAGATTCTCATTTGGTCTGGGTGCGTGAAACATGATGCAGCCTCCGAACTGATCGCTACCGACCTCCTCTCCAAACCGTCCTTGGAAACAGGTTTGGGTGGCGAATTCACCTGCAGCACAGGGATAGAAGGATGATAATACTGCGTACGCCTATGATAACATCCATGATGTTGATATTATCTTAAAATAAGTACAACAATGTAACAGGTATATTTCTACTACACTGTTTTTTGTCAGTATTTAACTGCAAACTCTAAACTTCAATAAATAATAATTTGGTAAAAGACTATTATTTCTTTCCAATTAAAAAGCTTACAGCACTGTTTAATGCAATCCTTGCTTGTTAATGTCCATGATGAGAACAAAAACAATTAGTGGATGTATAGATACTCTGTCAACAATCACACATTATTTTATCATTTTTAAGCAGAAATACCAGAACCTTTCTGGTCCCAGCTTTTTTTTTTTTTTATTTGTTCATGTTTTTTGTGTTTTAAGATTAACTGACAGATCAGTCTACACAAACAAGATATTCATCTGCAGTAGTAAACCTTTCTAATCCAACTGAAAACATGTCTGCAATATATGTTGGTGAGTCTGAACTTGTTGTTAATTTGAATAAATTTTAATTCACAGCTTCATTATGTCTCATATTTGTTACTTTAGCAATAAGTGTAAATGTAAATCAGAAAAGTTACAACACAGTACCTGTGTTAAAGCCATCGGGGCAGGCTTCGATCTTGTCGTCCCATTCTTGGTTTTGGGAGCCTCGTACAACAATGTTCCTGGTGAGGACACCCACCTCAGCTCGGCCCTCAAACAACGTACCATCGGGCAGCGTGACGGTCACCCCGAGGTGAGTGTACTTGAGCGGTTCGGTCAGGGTTACATTCTTGCCATCAGCCGACACAGCGGCGATCCTCCTCACCTCGTTCTCTCTCTGGCTGTGCCTGGGAACAGAAATAAATCATTTCTACCTGCCCCTCTATAACATTGTTTTATCAATTTCAATCTGCGAAACATTTACACAGTAAATTTGATTGGACCTCCCTAAAGCTTTGAAAAAGGGACTAAACAGTATCTGTGTAAATCCATCCTTCTGTGATATTTGTGATTTTTTTTCTTATGACAGTGGTCTCAGATTAAAATATATGCTGTATAATTGTGTTTATATACTTTTTAGTGGTGTGAGATACTGATTTATTATACCTTAAAACAGACAAATGTGTGTACAAGGTAGTTATTTTTTCCTTCATTTTCTGGGCTGAGGTTTATTTCAACTTCAAAGGATTAGGTTACTTTATAGGTTCGGAGGCAGGGGGAGTTTAACTTCACGCACACTATTATGAAACAACGTATTACACATCACATCAGTGTACAGATGTGCATGTGTGTGTGTGTGTGTGTGTGTGTGTGTGAGAGGTTGATTATTGTCACTAACTTTACAAGGCCAACAGACATGCTGCACTCGCAGTATCTACAAACAAAATATGTTCTTATTCAGCTTTCTTGTCCATTTGAACATATGAACTAGTTTAATAAATTAACCTTGATTTAACTACATTTACATATTGGATTTAAAGGGAACTTAACCACATGCAATTACATGTCAGATGCTGCAGAGGTTACAGTTACTGCTACTATGCTAAACTAATTGCCTTGTAGCAGGAGTTGTAGTTTATCTGGTGATCCTTATCTTGCCAATTTGGTGGGATTTAGCTACAGCCTTATTTAGTAGTAACTACGTATTTATGCAGTACAACAAACTCAATTTCTAAGATGTTGGGGCATCAAAATGTGTTTAAGTACAGAAACAAAAAAGGTAGGTAAACTAGCTGTTGACTGAAGCTATTTTAACAGCTAGCTGTAACAGGAGCGTATCCTATGTTCCACAGCTCAAGTCTTCTTAATATGACTCATTAAGAAGATTTGCAAACAACTTTACATTCATGTTTTTTCTAGCTCAGATGTCCAATGTATGTTTCCCTGGGTACATTTTGCATGCAACTCAGAGTGTAGAGAGGGTCGGAGCTCTACCACAAGACTGGCGTTTCAATCTCAGCAAGACACTGAACCCCAAGTTGCTCCCTGGGTGCTGTGTGTGTCCACTGCTCCTAATGCTTAGGATGGGCAAATGCAGAGACTCAATTTCACTACACTGTACTCCAGTTGAATGTGACGAATAAGAATTTTTTTAATAACCCAAAGCTTAAAGCATTTTATACTGTCTATGCTTATAGCCTACTGATGTTATTCTCCTCAATATGCAACATTTGCAGGCAAGACAATTTTCTCGACTTTTGACATTGATATCCTTACAGTGGCTGAACAGATTTTTATTATTCAAAACGCATCTGAAACATCCATTTCCCATTCAATTGTGAAGATATTAATCTTACCACTCACTCACAATGTTAGTTTACATCAAGAGACACACATGCCTTAAGCACATAGGGATGATCCTGCTGAAACTAGCTGGAGTGCAGTCACTGCAGTTTAGTTCTTACATGAACGTTTATTGATACAGCACAATTTACAAAATTTACATACGGCAAAATTACACATTTCTAATGCGTAATAATCTTTATGTGGTATACGGTAGGGTATAAAAAAGTGATGAATTCAATCTTGATAAAATATGTCGCTACTGCTTTTTGACATTTGAGGTAATCACTGTAAAATTTTAAATCTCATTGTACCTGTGGCTGGTGGAAGCGATGACAATTTCATCTCCAGCTTTCCATGTCACTGCCTTCATCAGAGTCAGTGTGATGGAGCCGCTGGTAGCCGTCTGGGCCAAGTGGGTCCAGGGGACAGGAACTGGAATACCTGGAGAAACATGGAGTCAACAATTACTTACGTTTCATAGTGTTATTTATATATCAAATATTATCACTGATGCATTCATGTGTAAGCAGCATTTATGTTGTAGTTGGTTGAGTTGCAGCTGATTTAATTAAAAAGTTTTTTTTTTTTTAAATTGGACAGAGCCAGGCCAGTTGCCTCCTACTGTTTCCAGTCTTTATGCTAAGATAAGCTAATTGGATGTTGGCATACATACACAGTAGTGGCATTGATTCTCTCATCATGTTTGCTTGTGTTCATACCATGCAGGTCCAGCACTCCCTCTCTGACAGCCAGCGTCTTGGTTCCATAAACAGGAAGTTCAGGGGAGCGCAGGTTTCCATGAAGTGTGATAATGGCTTTGTGCTGAAATGGCGCCCCCTCCTGGCCGATCTGGAGCCGTCCACCATCTGTGATCAGGATGTTTTCAGCCTGCAGCTCAATATCCGCTTCATCAAACACCAATGTCCCTCCTGAGGACAAAGAAACAGCAAATTACAAACCAATACTGGAGGCAAAAAAGAGCTTTATGATCTTGTATTGAGGTCCTCAAGCTCAGGAAGTTTGAATTTCCCAAATATCTTTTTATTTTAATATATTATAAGATGGATGGATGGATGGATGGATGGATGGATGGATGGATGGATGGATGGATGGATGGATGGATGGATGGATGGATGGATGGATGGAGTATTTTATTAATCCCAGTGGGAAATCTTACCGTAACAGCAGTTTAGCGCAAAAAAGACAAAGATAATGGGAAAAAACAAATATAGTATACAATACTAATACAATACTAGTGTATTGTATAAGTATGTATCAATATACTGTATAATACCAGGTACACCAATACAACATTAAATTCAGATTTCTTTTCCCCTATAAAATCAAAACCTTCTCTAGTGATCCTAAAAACTTTTGTATATACTATATATTTTTTCACTTCAAAGACTTCAGGGGCCGGAAGATGAGAGAAAAAAACATGGTTAAATACAGAAAGGGAGAGAAATCTGACATCATGATATCATTATAAAAACACACCCATGATAAAGTCATACAGTATTTGTACCTTGAATGAGGAGCATTTTCAGCACAGGGGTGCTGGTGTCCAGCAGGATGGTCTGGCCTTTAGTGATGACGGCAAACGAGCCCTTCTCGGGTGGAGACAGACCGCCCCATGTGAACCTGGATGACCACACGTCAATGTAGAAGAAGTTTGCATTACCCTAAAGAAAAAGACAAATACCTGGTTGAGACAAACATTCACTAAAATTATATGAAATTAGTCTCATTGTATGTGCAACAGTGTAAGGTCAGGGGATCTGACTGTACCCTCTTACCATGGCAATGCCTCGGTCTCCGATGCTGACTCTGACTTTGGTTTCCTGAGACTGGCGCTGAGCATTCGTCACACAGACAATGTGTGTGTTGTTGGTGGATTGAACGTCACACACAGATCCTGAGATGGTCACGTTGACGTCCATCATGTTGGTGCTGTAAGGTGGGAAAGTGAGTGAACGTGATGAGATTCATTGAGGTGGAAAAAGTGAAATAAAAGAATATATCAATAGATGGATTAATTAATCACTGAAATAGATTATATAAAAATGTATAATATATTGTTAGTATATTGTTCAATATATTTTTATATAATATACCCTATAGTATACCTTATATTATCATACAACATTACATTACATTATTTTATAATTGTATATTATAATATATTATTACAATCACAGCAATATGAAGATTAACGTTTATTTCAGACTGACTTTTAACAACAACAGAACTGAACAACAACATATTAACAAATCACATCAGCAGTACAAAACTGGTGCTTTTGTTTATAATGCCTACTCTTTTTAAACAAATCATATTTAAAAATAAAAAACTATCATGTAATATAATTAAATTGAATAAAAGGGAATATCTAAAATATACTATAATATACTGTACATATCACTATACTATAACACAGTTTAATCTTGTATATAAAATTTCATGTTACAATATGATCATATTTATATGAGAGAAAATGTGTTATTGTACATTATTGTAAAGAGGCATATTATGTTAAAGTACAGTATTTATCAATAATGTCTTTCTATGGTAACTCAATATAGTAAAGAAAATGATATAATATAGTGTTTAATATATAATTTTTAATATATATATCCTATTGTCTGCTGTTCATTATAATGTGTGTACACCGCACCTGAAACCAGAGCCGGTGATTGTAAGCCGGGTGCCTCCAGCGGTGCCTCCTCTCCGTGGAGAGACATCTGTGATCACCGGAGTCAACTGAGATTTGTAGGTGTAGCCATTTGATATGTTGACGGCATTCAGCTGGTTAATGACGGCAACCACACAGCTCAGCACCGACAGAGTGCCTGAGAGCAGACATGACACCAACAGACAGACAGACAGACAGACAGACAGACAGACAGACAGACAGACAGACACAGGAAGGACAGGAAGACTCAAGATCCGGCTCAGAGATAACAAACAGCTTTAGATGTCCTAGCTTCCATGACAAGTTATTGTCTTCTATGACATTCCAAGCATTTTCTCCTGCATGAAAGGCGGACAACATTCCTCTTAGAAAGTCTGTCTCTATTAGTTTCCATGAGGGTCTATTTAATCATCTTAGACAGGTTTGAGACTGGTTCGTTATAATGAGGTGAGAAGTTCAATATCATAAAGCAGCATGAACACTTTCTTTTGAACGAAAAACTTTAACCAAAAACCCTTTATTGTTTGGTTTGATCTGAATGGATTATCCTGGTGAAATAAACTAAACTCACCGTTGATGGCTGGAGACTGGCAGTACAGACGGGTCAATGTGGACATTTCTCTGTGAACTTCACACTCCCTCCCGCAGATCCTCACAGTGGAGCTGTGTGGGTCAAAACCAGAACCCTGCACCGACAGCAGCGCGCCGCCACCATAACTGCCTGCATTACAGATAAGGGAGGAACAACATATTCAGTAATATATATATATATATATATATATATATATATATATATATATAACCTTAAACCTGAATTGAGAGGCATTACAGCAGCAACAATAAAAGGAATACAAGGATAAAGATAAAACTTGCAATAGAGGAAGCACCAGTAAAACATATTGCTTTACTGTGAAAGATGTAAAAATTATTATCCTATAAAGTGAACTTTTCTACTTCGTTTTAATCTATTTAATTCCAGCAGCTAACATGAAAAGTATTATTTAGAGTGTCTCTCTGTTTACCCTCGTTGGGCTGCACGCCGCTCAGAGTCAGCTCATACGTGAACATGACAACTGACTGGGCGTAACCTTTGACCTGGTGATGCAGCATGACTGGGTATGCCCCCCCTGGGTGATTTCCTGCAGTGCACTGAACCTGTGTGTTGGAGACTACAGACACGACACAGGGGACTTGGTTTATGGTGACAGAGATGTGCTGGGAGTCGTTGCCGAATCCCGAACCTGTCAGTGTGACGACTGCACCGCTCGGACCTGTGGGAAATAAAGATTTAATGAGTGAATGTTATATATACTTTGTTTGATTTTTACTGCTCTGTTCTGTCTGGGAAAAAAAAAACTGTTGTCAGAGTGAAGTATAGTTTTTGAAGATTGATTAAGGAATTGAAGAAATGCCATCCCAAATTAGGTAACAAACGCTCCTCCTGACTAGTATTCTTGTTAAGGGGTAGCTTTACTATGACTACATGATGTAGAGGAGCATAATTGGACTATCAGACAAAATCAACAACAAACTCCAATACGTCCAGAACTCAGCTGCCCGCCTTCTGACCTCTACCTGTCGCCGAGACCCCCCGTTCTCCACAAACTCCACTGGCTCCCAGTCAAACACAGGATCAACTTCAAAATACTTCTCCTCACATACAAGCACTTAATAACCTTGCCTTTTCTTGTCCATACCTCTCTGAGACCTCCTCATCCGCCACATTCCCGCCCGTCTCCTCCTACTAAAGAGACTTTCCCAATTTTCTCTAATTTTCATTGCCCACCTCTCCTGCATTGCCTATGTCCATGCACCTGTGTTTTCCTTTTCTCTTTTTTGTCTGTCAAGTAACCTTGTCTTGTGTTTTGTTTTGTCTGTATGTAACCAAAACTGTAAAGCGTCTTTGAGTGTCTAGAAAAGCGCTATAAAAAATAAATGTATTATTATTATTATTATTATTATTATAATTACCAGTGGTGGGGCTGATGGAGCTGATGACAGGAGTGTGGGCTGCAGAGTAGGTGAAGTTGAGAGGAGGATACTGCACCGAAAAGACCTGGATGTTAGCGGTCACCAGCCCCTCAGTGTGAGGAGGCGTCAGGCAGCGAAGCAGCCCCGGCGTCACCTCCTGAATCTTGCAGGGTCTGCCACCGACCATCACGCTGGTGTTCCCTGGAGCGAAGCCGTTTCCAGTGAAGACAAGAGAAGTTCCTCCTGCCAGGCTGCCCACATCTGGCTGGAGGGCAGCTTGGGCACGGCTGTTTAGGGTGACAGAACCGGATGCAAGGCCTTTACTTCTCACAATTACTTTGACTGGGTGGTCACCCGCAGGCAGAGCGTTTACGCTCAGCGTAATGTTGTCATCAGTCACAGCGATGACTTCCAGCTCTAAAGTGCTGGCAAAGACTGCCACGTCATCCACACTGCTGCCAAACCCTGAGCCAGAGATGGTTACAGTGGTTAGTTTGCTGATGCTGTTGGGGGAAATACTGGAGACCACAGGAGTGACGGAGGAGGAGTACTTGAAGGAGCAGTTTGAATGGCAGGAGCTTTGGATCTTGCCCATGTAGAAGGTGACATCACCATCGTGTGGCTGAGAAGGAGAGGTGTCACAGGTAACGCAAGTGTAATTGACTGACACGATGGAGCACGGCTCGCTGGCTACTGTCACTTGTCCTCCAGAGAAACCAGAGCCGTGGATGAGGAGTCGCGTGTGGCCGGTGGGGCTGCCGATAGGAGGCGAGACCGAGTCGACCACGGGAAGAACCACAAAACGGCGGCCAAGCTCGTTTGGTACAGCAATGATGGCGCTGCCGAGGTTGTTGACTCTGACAGCTACGGGGAGAGCAACACCGATGGGAAGTTTGCTTTCAGGGCTGAGCCGGCAGTTGATCTCAGAGTAAGAGCTGTTGAACACCTGACAGGGCTGATCTCCCACCGTCACCTACAGGACACAGAGACACCAGTGTCAGTCACAACAAGCTCTGCACAGTATTCACATTTTTATACAGTGACTCAACTCAAGGCTGAGAAAAACAGTTTAGCATCAGATACAGACAACACAACAATGAAGCAGTAAACAAAGTAATTTGTCTACAATCAGGAAAAACAATTTGTGGTAACAGATTAAATTTCTATCTGCAGATAAAAAATCCTGCATATTTCATTCATTATTAAAGCTTGTGTTACATGTTTTTTATTTTTACCTGAAGAACAACTACTGTAAAGTTATATTATAGGACAAAGAATTTCAAAATTTGAACACACTTTTTTTTTTACACACAAATTTAAATCCATTCAGATATGAACCATTAAAGCACGGCTAACCTCATTAGCGCAGGCAGTGTCACTGAAGCCACTGCCCTGAATGTAGATGATCTGGTGGTATGATCCCTGGTTGGGAGAGATGGAGTGGACTGTGGGGGTGGAGCAGGCCAAGACGCTGAAGGAAAGGCCATCTGAGGTCTCGTTGGTCTGAGGGCACTGTGGGGAGGCGACGCACTGTGGGGCTGCTCTGGAGACACGGCGTGAAACTTGAGGGAAGACAGGGAAATCAATTGATCAGTTGCAATTTTGGAAATGTATTATTATTAATAAATTATTATTATTCTTTATTTTGACTTGGATCTCAATTTGATTTTACTGGACGATGATTTAGCAGTCTATTAAGAAAAAAAAACCATATTCACCTAACATGACTTGATGTGTTTTCTCTTTACTATGTCAAATAATATACATAATTACACCTGTACTAGGGCTATGAGAAAAATGTTCAATATGCAATTTGGATGTTGAATATCGCGATAATGATGTTACTTGCTATATTTAAGTGTACTTAGTTCAGCATTTCTGCTTTCAATATTCTGCTAAAAAACTGCTTGTTGAATTTAAAAAAAAAAGAAAGGAAATAACTTCTAACATTCTTTTATTGAACAAAATACACATTGAATTGAATGTAAAAGGCACCACTAAAAAAGAATGGCAGTTACAGTTTAAAGTGCAGTTTTCTACTGATATTTTCTTTCAACTAACACAAAATACCTCTGAGAGTCTTTTGCGATGTGTTTACTTCGCCAGTTGATATCGTGATGACAATATATTGTGAGCCCTAACCTGTAATTTGATGACCTGCTGACTGAGAGAATCCTATCAACATCTATACATTTACCTGTCATGTGTCTGGCCTCCACACCTCCCAGGCTGACAGAGACCTTGCTGCTTTTCGCCCTCTGTGCCTCGACTTTCACGACTCCCTGCAGCAGCCTGACGTTGGCATCATCTACGTAGCCACTGCTGTAGTAATACACACCAGGTGCAGTAAAGCGGTAGCTGAAAACCCCTGAGGGGAGCAAAGGAGATAATGAGATGGATTGTTAATTTGTGACATCAATTTGTGGAGCATTCTTGGATATGGTGTGCATTTGTCCCTCATGCATGTTAAAAGGTGTGACACATTTTTTTTGTCACTCCCAACTCGTAAAATACGGATTGTTTGGTAGTTAGATTTTTCTTTGGGAGAGACTATGTTAAAATATTTCAAGTGATAGAGAATAACTAGAACTGAACCACCAACATCACCACAGCAGTGTAAAACAATTTAATGACAGATTTTCTTTTATAACTTCATAAACTTAGTTCAACAATAATGAGGGTTCCTTATAATTTCTGTTGAGGACTAGTGACTCATTGTTCTACCTTTGGGTGTCTTGGTCTCTCCGCTGTTGAATGGTCCTTCGTGGGTGGTGCTACCCGGACTGGAAACACTGAAGACCCGGTACCCGACTATCTGGAAGGCTGGTGCCTCCCAACGCCACACAACTGTGTCTCCAACAAACACCGAAAGTGAGGCAGGGCTCCATGCAAACCCCTCTCCATAAGCTGGTACACATAGACAAATGTAAAATGTTAGTCTGACAGTTAGAATGAAACATGCATTAAGCTCACTGTTTGAGTTTAAGCAACATGTAATTAAAATACCTTGCACATCCTATTCTAAATGGCTCTAAATTGTGTAAAAATAAAAGTTAATCTGTATTTTTACACTTTGTTTTTGAAACAGTTTCTAGGTGCAGTCCCATTAAATCTACAGATAACAACTTGCTTGCTTGCAGCAGTTTTTATTAACTTCTTCTTCTTCTTCTGTATTTTGGCCTACTCAGATTTAATCGGACCCCTTCAAACAGGATTATAAACCTACTGCGGTCGGATCCCTGATTGGTGACCACGTGGGTCTTCTGGTCCGACTGCATAACACACTGCAGTTCATTCTCTGAGGCGGCCATCACATCACACTGAGCTCCTCCTGTCACATCACAAACAACACAAAATATGTGTAAGAACATATACAAACCTGAAGTAGTTGCATTATAGTACTTATTTTATTATTTGCACATTGTTGCATCACTGGAGATTACCACCAGCTAGTAACACTTATAGTTGCCCCCTCAACCATTATTTGATATCAGATAACAGTATTAATCATTGTATGTAACTGACAAGTTTGAATGGTTGTTGGCAGAGATTGTTGCTGTGGTAATACATTTATTTGAAATTGCTGGGTCTCATATTACTTACCAAAGGACACTTTGTTGTCAGAGGTGTTGTTGCTGAAACCAGATCCAGAAACAGTCAGCCTGGTTCCTCCCATCAAGGAGCCAAACAGTGGAGAGATGCTGTAGACTTCCAGGATGTATTCAATGGTGGCATTTACACCGTTGCTATGAAACAAACAAGAAGAATAGAGTTTAACAAGTAAAATTTTTTGACGTAATGTTATCTGTTATCTATTATCTGTGAATTGAAAAAATATGCATTATTATCACCATTCCCTTTAAATTAAACATTACAGTGTAATGTCCGGGGTGCCTTGAAGACACGGGCCGAGAAGAATGATCATATCATGTTCATTTGATATGTTTTTAATTTTCACATATTTAAAAACTCCTTAACATTTACATTAACTATGTTTAATGTTACATTTTTAAACATATGTTGTATGTTGGATATTTTTGTTTGTGTATGTAAAAAAGAAAGAAAAAGAAATCGGGATAAATTGTACATATAATGGTACAAGGTTTTGATAACTAGTTTTAGTGCCTTTTTAACATGAGTTTCCAGCTGGTGATACGATCAACACTCTTTCTGTAAGCTGTTGTGTGAAATTGTCTATCACGGTAGCTGTACCTTGTCTGAGGGTAGCCATTGTTTCCAACCTGCACATCCACCATGTACATGCCAGGCGGCAGCACAGGGAGAACGCAGGTGATGCTTGTTGTCCACAGCACAGTGGCACACTCTTCACCACCAACAAACACAATGTTGTCATTGTCTTGGCCTCCCAGGTTCGAGCCCTGGATGGTGAGAACTTCCTGTCCTACACAAAAGAAGTTAAAAAACAAGGAGTTTCTGTCACTCAAGTGCCAAGATAATTAGTACTTGTCATGTCACCTGGTTAATTCCTCTATATTTTAAGCAACACTGATTGTCCTGCAGTTAACAGGTGTTCTTGTTGTGTCCATTCTTCTGTGTTGTTTACTATAATTACATGGGAAGACATGTTAGTCTCTCATGTTCTCAAAGTTTAGTAAGCATCAAGGGCAAAAACAGAGATAACCTGTAAGTCAACATTACTCAGAGTGAAGAATAGAACTCATTTGTCATTTATTATGGCCATTCTTGTTGCATGCGACAAACTGCTTTCCGTTGAGCGTCTATCTTACAGGAAAGAATTTTAGGCCTCCTGAGACTCCCTGTGGCCATTTAGGAGAGATGAGATGCTCATAATAGAGAGTTCCGGGGCAAAATTAGGTGAAAGGATGCATGCCCTTGTCAAACTTCCACCTCTGGACTCAATGCTACAGATTACAACGGAACAGGTGTGTAACGGTTGGTGAATAAAACTAATGTGGTGATAACAAAAGGTTTTAACTCCTTTAAGTACTCCTTTGAGAACAGTGGAGTCACATGCAAACTCTGAACAGTAAAGAACATTAAACATTATGCTTTCCTTCTCTCCTTCAGACACATGTACAATTAGATTGATATGAGATATATATTGATATATGCCCATAGATAACAGAGTTGTTTCTTATGTGGGGGTAAAAAAGATTAAAATGCAATGAATGCATAAATAACCCTTTTCTTTTCATAAAAAAAGATAAACCAGACTATGTTTTGTGTCTGTTGTATTCACTGGCAGATTTCTATTGACATTTCAGGACAAAACAAATCCTCCCCATTAAATGTCCCCTCTGGGTTTATGCATCTCAGTAGCGCTTTATAATGACCCTACCTCACTGAAAGGTTAACACATGCACAGTTGTCTTCCAACTCACCAATCACAGTGGTGGTGCGGGGACTCAGGCCTGAGATCTGGGCTGTAAGATTAGCATCGTATGTGAAGGTGCTTCTGGCTGTTTGACTCATGTTTCCCACCATCACTGTGATTCTCTGGGATCCTGAAGTCCCCTGAAATAAGTAAAATAAGCATTTATTTATTGAGAAATAAGTCAAATAAGTGACAAATTCAAAGCTTTGGCTCAAATTAAAAACAACACAATCTTCTACTTTAAAAAAAAGTTCAAAATTGGAATCAGAAAAAAGTTTTTTGCCACAATAAGTACATATGAGGAATTTGCCTTGGTAAAAAAGTGCATGGTGAAAGTTGCATACATTAACAAACAAACAAACAAACACACTGAACATGAATATGAAGTATACAACAAATATATACATACAAAATAACTGTAAAGTAATAAGAGGCTGAATGGGTTGAGTGCAGAATTTGCAAAGAATTTATAGTACATTTGTGTGTCAGTTAAATTCATATTCAATAAAACCCTCCCAATCAACACCATTCCTTTTCTTATGTACCATTTGTCAGTAATTGCAAAAATATGTACATACATTGCTTTATACATTGCAAAATGTTTTTACATTTTTTACTCAGTATTCATATTAAAATGAGTGAGCTGCATTAGTTAATCTACATATGGTAAAGTAAGATTTTGCCTTTTTAGCAATTTTACTAACATATAAAAGTGTATAGTAAGTGCCTTGTACTGCAGATCTTTGAGATGTTAGATACTGCAGGAAAATAACATCCAGAAAAGCAGTAGTTTGCAGTCTGAATACTTACTGCCGGTGTTCTGCATTTCAGCTCAGTGTCACTGGCATGAACCACGGTGCACTCGTCACTGCCGACAGTAACTGTGCTGTTCTGGCTGAAGCCGAAACCTCCCACTGTCAGCAGCGTGCCTCCTAAGCAAAAATAAAACAAGATAATGGTTATATATTATTGTATAATAGAGAAAGGGATTCTGCTTTTGATTTTGTGATAAATAAATAATAGGATACTTTACTGCAGCCATTATACAGATTTGCTTGAGTAATGTCTTACCTGCGATGCTTCCAGAGAGCGGAGAGAAAGTGGAAACAATGAGCTGGTAGGTGAAGTGGAAGATGTTGTCTCCTGTGGAGCGGGAATCACCCAGAGAGGGGAAGCTGATGAACACGGGGTAGGAACCAGCACTGGCGCTGCCCAGTCTGCACACCTGAGTGGTAGCTGTAACACAGTTGCCATAATCTGGTTAAACAGCCGACACATTTACCAACAAGGTACAGTCTTCACTTGAAACTTCTTTCACATACCGGTGATCTGTTCAACATGGCATTGGGTCTTTCCCACAATGATGGAGGCGTTTTCACTACCGAAGCCAGTTCCAGTGATAGTCAACAGAGTCCCCAGGCCATTAGACCCTGAAAAAGACAGCGATATTTAACTGTAGATACTACACTGTATGTAATGATGTATGTGATGCTATGTGATACTGTAGAATATTGCATAAAGCCTGAAATTGTAATGTTTTTCTACAAAAGCTGACAATTCACTAAATCTTTTACTTGTCCCTCAACTTTTTGTTTTGATTTAGAAGAACGGAAATTGGTCATTTATATTGGCCGTTTAAAATCAACTAATAGCCATTAAGGCTTTATGTTAGTAAACAAATAATATTTCACCTTGCAATGGACTTATTCCAGTCACAACTGGAGTCTTATCGTCAGACCACTGGAACCCACAGTCACCAGAACACTTTGAGGGAATGCCGTTGATGAAAACCTCCACCTGTAAACAGCATCACAAAACTCCTTATTAAAAATGCTGAGCTTAGGAAAAGGTTTTACAATTTTTTTTATCAACTTACATCAAAATGACACAATGTGCAGGAACAACCACTAACATGCCAAATTATTTCCTGGTTTGCTACAAAAGTCATAACAATACGATAATAGAGGGTGGTGGCTGTCAGTCACTTTGTACAGTCCTGCCTGGAGGCACAAAATATACAAATACAGCTGCATCAAGTAATGCTACAGACAGAAATAGGACTCGCTCTACAGGATTATAGTAAGCAAACACACCAAGTAATCAGTAAACAGTGGCCAAAGCAGACATTTGACAGACAAATAATGCTGAAACCCTAAACCAGATATGCTGGAGGCTTTTTGAATCATGGTTGTACCTGTGGTTTGGTTTCCCAGACACGAAAGAAATCTCCTGTCATGCTGCGCCTCAGCAGTCCTCCCTTTTTCTTCTCATTTACTAAAACAACTGCATTTTCCCCAACAACTGACAAGCCATCAACCTAAGAAAAGAAATTACAATCAGGACTTAAGCAGCTGTTTTCTTTATGTCTGTAGGTTCAACAAGACATTTAGTGCAAGTGAATATTGCTGATAAATCTACTAGCAACAACATAGGTACTGTATTACTACTACAACTGATACTATTAGTGCTGCTTCTGTAGCTACAGTATACCGTGGTCGCTCATGCTCGATTTATTATTTACAAATATCAACAGAAGTGAAACAGATAAAACAGAAATCAAGAAGCTACAGCAGAGCAATTTAAAATACATATATGTAGCTATAAATTAAAAAGATAAAGTTAGAGACACAAAAATTTAACCAATCAGCTGGCAATAACAGACATTGTTAAATCATAACATTTTGAAATGATATCAAGCTTTTCAAGGAAACATTAGCCATATCTGGCTTTTATTAGAATGAATTTAAGAGAAACGTTTGGTAGATAGAAAGACTCAAGAACATATATTAAACACATGTATGGCATATTGTTATTATGACTGCTGCTACAGCTACTACTGCAAACACAATAATGAAAATACTTTTTTAGTAACACTGTTTTGAGCAATGCATCAAAGTTAACAAAAACATATCAATAAAATAATGATAATTATAATAAGAGTCTGACCTGGATTAGTGGCTGGTCTCCAGGTTTGGTGAGCCATTCGACCATCCACTTGGGGCGCCTGCAGCTTCCCTGCCATGTAACCCTGACCTGACCCATCCCTGCGATTCCCTCCAGAGCGTACTTCAGGTCCTTCTCACTGATGTCCACTGGCAGACCTGAGAACAAGCACTGGTTGTGTGAAGACACATCGCTGCAAAAGCAACTGTCACATAATACATACATGCATGCCTACATATACCCATTAAGCGTCAGTACTTATATACAGTACATTGTCACCCTAAGGTGAATAATATCCTAAGTAATGATGATAACAATAAGACACAGACAGATATGCACCTGCTTTTCATCATTGTGTTACAGGTAGGTAGTTTCCAACTGAGTTTGCCTCTGAGGGGATAACCCCCTTCTCTTTCTCTCAACATGGTTTGTATGTTGGGAGGACGTTGATTATATCAAGCTTTATACAGAACTAACGCAGTTTTCTGCTTCACCAGGTCCATACATTTTAGCGTTTTTGACTTAAGAAATAATTAATTAGTATGATCATTGAAGCCAACATTATTCACAATTTGTATTGCTCTTTTTTGAACTGTGCGCTCTGTAGTCTAGTCTTTAGAGTGGTTTTACAGGCATTACACCAAATCTCAACACAATACGTTAAATAAGGTAGAATCAGCGTACTGTAGATCTGTGGTTAAGAAAGTATCTGACTTTTCTCAACACCCCAATGCTTCTGGAAATTTTTGGATGTTACATGGTTTACTTGTGGTTTCCAACTGAATTTGTGGTCTATTATAACCTTTAAAAAGGTATTTTAATATACTGTCTAACTCAACAGTTTCTATCCTTAAGCTTACCTAAGCTTTTAAATGTGTTTTGCGATTTCCAAAAATCATAAATGTCCCTTTTTTCAAATTTAAAGATAACTTGTTTACATCAAACCACGATTTCAATGTACCTAGTTCTACTGTTACCTTGTCCATTAACTTTTGCCACTATCTATCTGAACTATATATGGACTACAATATGTCAATATGGTTTTTGACCAGTATCACAAAGAAGATCTACAATAAATAAGGGGATATTCTTCCATTGGGAGCAGTAGTTCATGAGCAGAAAATTATGCAACAATCAAAGCAAGTTGTTTACATTTAGGTGGAAAAGAAAGACACAGTGGTAAAGGAATCACTGAAGCTAAAACTTCATGGATGTATTTTATGCTGTAGGCATGATGTGGTTACTTGAAATGTCAAGAGACGTAAGAGATACCTCTCCTTTAATCAGTTCTCAGTTAATAGACGCTGTGTTTCATTTCTCGGAGATCGCTTTCTAGAGCCAACATTTCCTGAGTCATTGCTCCGGCTCTCTCTGTCTTTGTGTACTTTTCCACAGTACAGTTACTCTGGAAATCCAGAGTTCTCGAGAGAGCACAATTTGAATTTGCTTAGCTAGTCACTCTGGCATTCAGTAATGATGCTCATTAACTATACCCTTGTAGCCGAGCTGCACCAATCACATCGGTGTATCTAATATAGGCAGGCCAGAGGCGAGCTAAACCGATGACGACAAAGGCTTGCTTGGTGTTGCCCCTCAAGTTGGGCCAATTTTATTACTCATTGCCAGTCCTTAATCTTTCGTATTTGGTTCTGGATTTTCAGTCTACAGTACTGTAGCTGACAGGAGGAGAGATTGTGTGTGAATCAAGGAACCTTGGAAACTGGCCAAACATATCCTGCATACTATTCACCTTATGTTTACCTAGTTTCTCATTACAGCATACAGGCTTAAAAGTCAATGGGACACAACCTATCACAACCCTATCTGTGGAACAAAGTGCATTCAGACAGGACAGTGAGAGTTCTTACAATGCAAATACTACCCATTCTCATCTGAGCTACCTTCAGCTCGGCCTCCATAAATCTCCACATCAAAGGTGCCGTTCAGAGGAGGGGTGGCTCTGTGAGGGCGAGTGATGCTGACGATGGCTGCTCCTACTCTGTACTCAGCCATGTCCTCGCTGCTGTTGGACATCTATAAAATATACAAGTGGGGAAAAAAGGATTAAAAAGATAATTTTTCAGATATATAACAATATGACAGTTTTCATTTACATAAATTTGATTAATCAGTTACCTGCAAGAAGCCAAATCCTATCAGTGGGAAATCAAAGGAACATTCAAGTGGTGTGGCTTTGATCGTGTAGCTGATCTGTGAAGCAGTTGATATGGATTTGCTAACAGCGATCACCTCGAAAGAACGACCAGAGCTTTCAAAGGGTGGAGGCCTTCTCTTCTTGGGAACAACTGTAATAAAACAATGCAGAGGAATAAAGCTGCTGCCCATCTACGTTTCAGTATTAGTGAGCAGCATCTGCACAGTCCTACTGTTACGTAAAATTTAAAACAATGGTCTACAATGTTGAATTGTTCAAAAGAATATGCAGAAAAATATTAGAATATAGTCTGATTGCACTTCTGAACAACAGTTGGGTTTGACATTAAATCATGGCAACCCAAAATCAAAACTACTACCAAGCTGTTTACCATTTTCATCATCTGTGGTGGGTGTCTTTCCAATGTACACGGCATCCACATAGAAATCTGCACCAGAGACGTCTTTGTAGAGGTAAAACTCCTGCAGACTGTAACTGCTTCCTATGTAGTCTGTCTGCAGGGAACTCTGCAGATCCATGCATTTGTAACTCCATCTGTCAATAAAGAATCACATTTATAAGCAACAACTTTGCTAAGAAGTTTGCATATATTTGACAAATTAAAAGGACTTTGAGGTATTTACTGACCCTTGGCCCTTGGTGAAGAGAGTTCTGATCTTTGCGGCCTCTGTCTGGGTTTTGCCTCGGCTGTCGAGGTAAGTGAACTTCATTCCAACTTCATCTTTCAACATTCCCTTGTATGCAAAGCAAAGCTACAGGAAAAGTAACGGAAAACATACAGTAGAGACAGTATGAGCAACAATGTAATTACCAGTATATTTTAGCAAATTTTTACTTTCTTGATTGCATTTATTACGGTATAATTTCTAACCAGCTTTACAAAATGAACAATAAATAAAGCAGTTGTGTGTTTTACCGTGGGAAACTTATCCAAAGAAACTGGTCCGTAGCTCACACCAGACTCTTTGGTGTAACTGTCCTTGAAAAGAACCTCTGCGTTCTTCAGCGACCACAGGCCACAGAAAGCGTTTTTCACTGGAGTCCCTTCCTCAACACTATTAAACTGGTGAGGGCAAGAAATCAGAAAGTGTGAGAATTCAAAATCAGCTGATCTCCAAGGAGTCATCGTCTGTGAGATAATTCAAAGATGTAAAATTTGTGAAAAAGTATCCATTAAGTAATCCACTTTTGAACAGCACGGACACAAGAAATGCTTTTATTCGTTAGTATTTCAATGTATGAACTCAACATACACATACGTGTCTCCATATAATTTTTGTTGTTGTTGTCTCGCTCACTTTTATGATTACAGACAACAGTCAGTACAAAATATGTCCGTTTTTTGTTCTTACTGACCTGAGAGTTGTCATTTTCAAAGTCTTTGAAGTATTTCACGTTAGTCCCTTCAGTGGTCAGGATCTCAGCAGGACACTCAGGTTTCATCATGTCCTTCAGAGCTGACTGCACCTGTTCACAATCACACAAGCTGGATGTTAGTATTGCTGCTTCCTCAACTATTAGGTTTTTGCACAGTAAAGGCTGTGGCATCTGCAATTACCTCAGTGCAAAATAAGAAGTTAAATTAGATATTTTTATGTCATTATCTCAAGATTTGTCCCATTTACAATGAATCACAGAATTAGACTTGAATCTGCGCAACAAGAGAGACACAACAGACCTCTGACTCAGATGCATTGAAGGCGATAGGCTTTGTAGGGATTCCCCCCCAGAACAGAGTGAAGGTCTTCATGTTGCTTCTCCCCTTTGTTACCTCAGCAACAGTGATGTTAGTGTCGGAGCCAAAAACCTCCCAGTGAAGAAGTTCGAAATCCCCTTCAGTCAAAGAAGATTCAGATGATCAATTTATTTATTGCTCTTTGGCTGCAAAAACTACAAATACATGAGGTACCACTAGCTACTTGTCTGTCTCATCATACCTCTGTCAGAATCGAATACGACGGTATAGTGAGACCCTTGGCTATCGACCTGTTTGGTGACCTGGACTTTGTCGGGTTTTATGGACCAAAGGCTGTTCAAGGATGCTTCCACTATAGCTGCTGAGGCGCTGACTGGAATTGGTCCTAAAAAAAAGAGAAAACAAAGCTTATAAACAAACATAATGACTGGTATATGCTGTCCTTTGGTTTCATTAGATTAAATGAACAAGTTTAGCGTTTTCTTTGGTGGTTATAATGCTAAACATATGCAGATATTTTACATATACAGATATTTTAAGGCAATCAATGTGAAAGATAGAATGGAAACACATTATTTTCATTGAATTCATTGTAAAACAAATTACCTGTCATTGCATCTTTGTAGCCGAGGCTGAAGAAGGTGCTCCCACAAAGATAGCTGTCACAGCTGCTGCTGACGGTAACCCTCTGGACCTCTTTAACTGCAGAGACATTTCTGGACCAGGATCCAAAGGTTACCACCTGGGTAACAGGGATAATATGCAAAGGTGAGGTACAGAGGTGGAAAAGAGGTGGACACTGAACTCTCATGCAGAAAACTAATCCTTTTAGAAGAGGAAGAGAATTGACGGTTTTGTTGTACTCACCCTCCCTCAACCTGCTACATTTACTTTTATCTGATTTTGTGATTTCCTACATTCTCCAAAATGACTTTTAAGACACTCATGAGGAGAACAATAGTTCAATAGTAGTAATAAGTAGCAATAATTCTAGCATTGTAACAACCAGATTACACAATTTTTTCTAGTCAAGGAAGCTGCATTCAATGCTTAAATGCAGTTAAGTTGCTGTGAGTATAGACATTGGTATCTCTGCCTCCATAACAAAAAAAATAGAATTGGAAAGCTCGAAACATCCCTAAAAAGGATGGAAAAGGCCTAACTTATTAGAGCAGTGACAGAAACCAGCAAAAGCTAAATTGTCAGTATTTTAAAGAACATACAAATTAATTTCAGTGTACTCTATTACTTAGTAATAATGACAAAAGGAAACCAGAGAGGTTTAAAATACAATGTGTTTTGTTTAGTTCAACATTTTGGGAAATAAGAAGATTGATATCACTTTTAACACTAGAGAACGTTTGTAACTTAAAATAATGTTTCCAAAATCATTTCAGTAGTTCATCAATTCATAACAGGGTGAACGGCACTTCTGCATTAGCATTGCGGCTCTCTACCGGCTATAACCGCACTCTGCAAGTTTGCCAGATCGGGTAGCAAATCTGTAGTTTGAATTGCTCAATGGTATTTTTTGCCTCCAACGTCGCCTTCTAGGCAGCTAATCCTAACCTTAACCCTAAACATAACCATTGACGCGTTGCCTGGAAGGAGATGTTGGGGACAAAAAACACCAGTTTGAATCAGACATAATGGGACAATTCCGCTTCCAACCTGTAGGGGGACTGAAGCAGGAAAAGTACTCTAGTGTTACTTTAATAACATGTTTAATATAAAGCTGGAGCTAGGAGACCGTGTTAGCTTAGCATAAAGCCTGGAAACAAGGTGAAACAGCTAGCTAGCTCTGTTAAAATGCTACACGCAACAGCTCACTTATTAACAAGTTGTGTTGAGCTATTTCCTGACCGGGAGCAGTGACTTTCTTGGATAGAGCCAGCTAGTTTTCCCCTGTTCTAGTCTTTATGCTAAGCTAAGCTAACAGTCTTCTGGCTGTAGCTTCATATTGAGCGAACAGATAAGAGAAATGGTGTCGATAACCTCATCTAACTCAGAAAGAAAATGCATTTAAGGGGAGGTGAGCAGATAATCTGGGACGTGCTGTGTTTCACAAAAGAAAACTAAAGGTTTGCAACTACATACCTGTTCCTCATCGAACACGTCATATTTAACCTCGATATCCTGAACCTCATTGACAGCACTGTCTGTCTGGTCTTCTGTAAAGGAACTGTCCTCTTGGAAAATGGCAAGGTTGACACTAGCTGCACCAGCATATTCTTGTTGAAGAATTTCAATGTAGTAGCTACAGGGAAAATAGTTTTCAAATTATTTTCAACGGAAACAGTAAATTCACAGCTAAGATGAATTTGGTGTGCTTGGATTAATGATTAGTAATTTTCAAGAGCCATCAGAGTCATGTTCTTACGGTTTTCCTTCCTCCAGAGCCAATACCTTGGACTTTTGTGATTCCCTTTGCAGGAAATCTGTAACAAAACTTGTCTGGTACGCAACTTTAACCTGAAGTGGAAGTTGTGGAAAAAAAACAAGCAGAGAAGTTATAAGGAAAATAAAATATCTATATTTCCTAGGTATCTTTGACTGCTTCAAATGGATAGCATGCTTTTTTTTGATAACTTAGATAACAGGTGTGATTCATGTTGAACTAAACCCTCTGTTCATACTTTGTCTTCTGGGCGACTAGAGTTGCTGAGGTAGAGCTCACATCGGTCATCACAGTGGAGGTATATTGTGTAGTTGGCGCTGGCTGCAGGGACAAGGAAGCCACTGGATCGTGAGCTGAAATAATTATTTTCAAAAGCAAAGACGTGGGGCATGGAGTCGATCCATTGTGTCCAGTATCCAGTTGTGTTCTCATTGTAGCTCCAAATGTCTGTCAAGTATCGTGGTCTTGTCTGATTCCACACTTCCATCTTTAAGCCTCTTCCACCTGGATTTACAAAATGTGCATGTGACAAAATGAAAACGATTAGTCGATTAATCAATGAGCCCACCAACAGAAAATTTAACGGCAACTGTTTGATAATCTATTTTCAGAGATATTGATGATAGTAAACTGTATATCTTTGGGTTTTTAACTTTTGGTCGGACAAAATGCAACTTTAAAAATACGTCACTTTAGGTTCTCTGATAAATTATTATAATGAGCATTTTGTCACAATTTTCTGACATTTTATACAAGAAGCTATTTATGGATCAATCGAGAATATAATCAGCAGAGTAATCACATACAACACTAATTGTTAGTTGCAATCTTTAATCAGAAATTCCTGTTATTCAACAGATGGGTAGCAAACTGTGAAACTCTTTGACAGTATAAATGATCACACAAGGAATGAATGTTACATACAGTATATCCATATAACGAAGTACCTTTTGTTTCTTTTGCCATTAAACATTGTTTGCAGATTCCAACATTAACATAAGCTTGAACCTCATTTGCATTCTTCAAATAAATAACTTTAAATCCCACAGGGCACTCAGGAGACGAGCTTTTCTGAAACATGCTCTTCTTACTCTTGAAATTATATTAAAAAGTACGGTTTTATGCTCTTACGTTTTGATCTCAAACAGCTAAGATGACTTTTAAAGTTGATCTGTTTTCATTGCACATAAATCGTGATGCAAACAGTTGTAAAAACTGGTGTCTGTATCTGCTGTTGACATCAGCTCTATAAGAGTTTTTTTGTATGATGTATGATCAACAATATGTGCCTTTGTCACAGTCAGATAACATGTTACAGTACACAGGACTTCAAAGTCTCTTCAAAGAGTCTTGGTAATCTTTGACAAGCATTGGCATGAGATCATCATCTTCAAGACAACTGTCTGATGAGCACAACAGATGCTTTAAAGTATTCCGGTGATCGAGATGTGAACCGGTGTTAATGCTTTGTTCAGATAATGACACAGCACAGAAATAAAGACAAGCGTTGGTCTCATCACATTAAAAGACAAAAGGCCAGAAAAAGAAGAAGAAGAGTAGGTGTGTCCTCACCTGGGTAGACTGTCACTTTGTTGTTCATCTCTTGTTTGGCGGTGCGGCAAGTAATTCTGTCATCTGACACACTCTGGATTTCACAAGGAAGGCCTGAAGGAAAATTTGTGATTAAAAGCAGCTCAAATGTACTATTGTCAGCTGAAAGACGGCAGAAACTTTGTATGTTGTTTATGCACTTCACTTGACTTTCAGCACACATGCAGATGTGTGGAAAAAACTGAAATTAGATTTAAGAGTGATATATTTCTTTACAATGAATGGATGATATGAGCATGTTAATGTACCTTGGTTGTCCTGCAATTTTATCACTTTATTTCTGATATTTTGTTTCATGATGCACTTTGTGGTTACAAGTTACAGTTAGTATAGTTATAGTTATAGTTATGTTTTCAGTGCTTAATTAAAAGTGGTTTCCAAAAAGTGGGTCAGAAGATGATTGACAGGACAGGAACCAGAAAAAAAAATTGCAACACAAAAAATGTCCCCCTATTTTCTAGTGAATTAAAAAGATCGGGAACCACTGGTAGATGCTCATAATGCATATTATCTATACTTGGCTGCTGTTACACTTGTTAATTTATCATACTTTACTGATGTTGAGAAAAAAAAATATTCAGGAAAAAAATAGGTTATGTGAGCTCTACGATCTGGTAGAAGTAGAAAGGGAATTTCATTTCTTCTTGTGCATGCTATGACATTTTGATGTCTTGGATGTTTTTTAAGTTGTCTAATTTTAAAGCATGGAAACAAAGGCCCGATGGACTATCTGATTATTAGTACTTTGATTTATCTAGTCGGTTACAGCTACACATGCTTTATCAGTAACTTATTAATGTTATTGTGGACATGAAGGTCTGAAAAATCTGATGAGGTAAATTATATAAATATTTATATTGTCATTTAATAATGTATGCTCTGCATTCTGCATTTGGTTTATATTCATTCACATGTCCTGCACAGTAAGGCCTTGAAATGACCAAAGTTCATCATGTTACAATGCAAAAGAATACTGATTTAATTTTGATGATTCTTGTGTCAAAGAGCAGGGATTCAAGAAGAAAAGGGATTAACTTTGCTGTCAAACACGTACTGTGACTCATGACGTCTTTTGAAAGACTGCTTGTTTATCACGGTCTGTTGTGTCTCTAAGCTTTCAGGAATTTCTTTCCTCTGCCATGTGACAACTCTATGGTTTTCTTTTGTTTGTTGTGTCTAAAATATGTGCATGGTCTGTTTGTCTCAAAAAGGATTATCACCATCGCACGACTTGAGGCTCCATCAATGTGTCGAGTTTTGTTTTGGGGAGACGCACAACATTCAACTGTTGAACATGCCTAACATTTTGTACTGTGTGAAAAAAACATCACAACAGTTGTCATGGCATTACAAACTGGCTACAGCTGGTGAGTTTTCCGTCTGATTACCTCCAACAAGAACACGTGCTGGCCGATCGGTTTGGTCAAAGAAGCGGCCGTAGATGGTCAACAGGGTTCCACCCAGGACACTGCCCACGGATGGGGAGACTCCTGTCACTTCTGAACAGGAGACATAACAAACATGTCACTGTAATAGAAATAAATACTACAGAGGAAGTACTTTATTTTGAACAAATGTATTTTATTTTAACGTACCTGCAAAGGTCTGAAACATGGAGAGCTTGCCCAAAGCTGAAACCCTGTACAGGTTAATTTCTGATAAACTCCTGAATAATTTAAAGAAATGTAATTATTATTTTTTTTACAGTTGTTCATTATATAACATTGTTGAGTGTTGAGTGAAACAGTTTATCAAACTCTTCAGGAGCCTAATATCTATACGTTCCTAGCTGCACTTTGAAAGGTTGAATAAACTTTGTGGTTAGAAATCTTTCTAAAAGCATAGGTACATGTACAGTATGTAACGAAATGCAGAAATTGGAGTGAGCATGAAGTCAAATGTTTTAATAATGCTTTACCTTCCATAGTCGCTATCAAGAATGTAACTCAAGTTGTGATGCCCTGTTGGAAATAAAATACAACTAATAGAGGACAGTCTGTAAAGTATTAAAATGATCCTCTTATCAAAGAGCAGCTGTAATTATGAACAAACCCAGCTTACCAACATACGTCCCAGTCATTTTGCAGCTCATGTATCCCCACTGAGAAGTTTCAGAGTCCAGTATTAGGCCATATCTTTAGGGAAAAAAATTAATACTTTAATTTCAATTGTCCCTAGTATTTATTCAGTTTTACTGAACATAATTTTATCACACACAATATTTCTCTGCTGTGGAAGTTGCTGTAAAACACATCTTAACTTCAATATGTTTATAATTTGCGTTTTGCTGTTTTTACAGTGATTTAATTTCTAAATGCAATCTACTGTACATCTAGAGAAACCACTTACAGTTCATCTGACTCTGGTTTAAGCAGCTCGCATGGCATCCCTCCCATGTAGGCTCTGCAACAAACAAGATCATATTCATTAATTTATACTTCTTTTTTTAGTTAACATAAAAATGAAATTAGAAGTCAACAAGCAAGCAAATATACTTCTTCTGTAACTCTGTCTTACATTTTCATAAAGCAAGTGACAAAATCTCAGTGGGTTGATCATTTCAACTTTTTTCAATGCAAACAAATATCTTTAAAAAATGTCAGACGAGCTTCTTTAGCCTTTATTAGTGGATCAGTCTGTCTTCTTTTATAGGACATTGGCAGGACATTATCATACAGCTGTTAAAAATGTCCCTCAGCTATAGCAAAACAAAAACAAATCTATGCTTGGGTTGGACAAAATGCTTTACAGTAATGTGAATGTTTTAAAGTATCTGTTTTTATTTTAATACCTCAGAAATCTGACATTGAGGCCATTGGAGCTTGTGGCAGTGTTGCTTCCATACACATCGGTGAAGATACGTCCTCGCAGTGTCACCAACGTGCCTGCAGTGATTTTGAAGGGTGTTCAATATAAAGTTTAAACAGGACTCTGTAAATTAAGTGCATGCTATACAAATAAAGAACGGTACCTGGGGGACCACTGACTGGACTCAGAGAGTAGATAGTAGGCGTGCGATACCAAACAGACTAAAAAAAGTTATATTGAGAATGGAGAAATACTGTTGGAAACTTATCCAAACTTGAATGCAGGTTCCATTAACTTGTAAATGAAGGTGTCTTGTGTTGCATTAGCTGCAAACTTACATAGAAGCTGCACTGGTATGATTTGTACACGCCTCTGCACAAATTGCTGTCAGGAATGGAAACACCATCCACACTGACACGGACCATATACTGACTCACTGGCATGGCTCTGTGATGGACAAATGAATCATTTTAGATAGAAATACACATACAGGGTCTTACATTTTTTTGTACATTTAATTAAGAGTCCACTTGACCCGCAGGCTACCTGGTGTAACACATGATCTGGTTGCCGTGTGTTGAGTCTCTCTCCACATCACAGGGGAATGACAGGGTATCTGACACCAGGGTCACACGGTTGCCAAATGTGTCATCTTTTGGATTTAGCTGGAACTGTTTCTCCTGGGCAAAACCTGGTAAAGATATGCATACAAAGGAAACATTTAGCATCATGAAAATCAGTGAAAATGTAGCTAAAGTCCCACATGTCTAAGATCAGGATTTGAACAAATAATCCACAACTGTAACTACTATAACTACTTCAACCTAATAATTTTACTAATATTTTTTTAATCACAACTCCTCAGATAAACAGTGTCATTACAAACAAAATTCTTCTATTAGTCTTTGATCATTTTTAACTAATATTAATGTCTCATAATCTGTTTTATGCTGTGAACATACTTTTTTTAATCCAGCTAAATTCTTAAAGATAAATATGGGCTATAATAACATTTAAGCATCATTGTTTTGGATTAAACGTTACCTTTAACAAATCTGTAACAATAACCTTTAGCTGAGGATTCAATCTCTTACCGTTTCCGGTAATGGTGAGTCGTGTTGCTCCATTGGAGCTGCCTATATGCGGAGATATGTAGTCGACACGTTGTTGAGCACCTGAAATATACATTAATAATATTAGATCTATCAATGTATAAATTGATATAGCCAGAGATGGCAAACGTACTCACTTCCCATACTTAAGTAGAAGTACAGATACTTGTGTTAAAAATACTCTGGTAAAGAAGTAGTAGTAAAGTAACAAAGTACAGGCTTGGAAATTTACTTAAAGTATGAAAGTAAAAGTAGACCTGCGAATGACAACTAATTTTTATGCAAAGATACCTGGACCACACCAATGTTACTAGAGCACGCTGATGAACTACAGTGGACATGACAACATGCTCTTTATATGCCATTGGCTACATTTTAAATGGATGTCTGCCAATAGGCCTAAAAAAATATAATACATATATGATTATTGTGACAGACTGGGACTCCAGGTTAATATGATTCTGACTGAGCAGCAAGATATGAATGCAGTTGTGATTCTGTGAGAATTCACAGATTCAGTTTCTCTTTTTTAATATTCCCCTTAACATTTAAAGGAATCTACATGTATGTGTGTGGGCTCAGATATGTTTTATATAAAGAAAATAAAGGATTAAATATGAATTACTAAACAGACATTAATGAAGAAGTTCCCAAGCACATTGGCCTACTAACTCAAACATCTGGAGGATGATTGGGAATGTTTTGCTGCTTGTCTGCCCAATCTCTGGGATCTCTGTTTTCAATCAGTCGCCATCCATACTACTATGTGCTAACCTCAGCACCGTCAAGCTGGACTGATTTGTCGCAAATGAATGTAGAATGTCTTAGTGGTGCATCAGGTGTAACGTACAGTCCCATCCAATTAGACTGAATATGGTAATGATGACGCGACCAATAATAACGGTAACTCTAGTGAAATTATTTGAAACGTGTTAGTGAGAACTAGATTAGGACTGTATTTAAAGCTGATTCTGGTTTCCAACTTCACCCCAGGTGTGTCTGTTAAAACACGGACGGAGACACCTTCTCTCTTTTGATGCTTTTTTAATCAAGCAACGTGCAACCTAGCTAGCTAACAACAAAATCACTAGCTAACTTACTTTAAATTTGCCAGAACTATAACCAATAACAGCAGGCCTAAATGAACTGACAACATAAGTTCTACGACTTACAGTTCTCAAAGACGCACACACACAAGCTCAGCTGATTATCCTCCGACGGGACAGCTTTTTCTTTTCTCTCACTTTTTTCTCCGTGTGGCCAGAGCCATCTGCGTGTGGCGTGCGCGCCCGCTCGCGATGTGAGGCGCGTGTCCGCGCCATTCTAAGACATGCACTCTCAATCACACCTGATAGACGATTTCTTGTACAAACCTAAACGAGCCAATTTTGTAAAATGTAAGGAGTAGAAAGTACTGATATTTGTGTTAAAATGCAAGGAGCAAAAGTAAAAAGTCTCAAAAAATAGTCAAGTAAAAATATCAGAAAAATCTACTTGATTATAGTAACGAAGTATTTGTACTTTGTTATTTCCCATCTCTGGATATAGCCTATTTTCCCCTGAGCATTGGGCTAGTGATAACTTATAAGGTGCAATTTCACTCACACTACAAAAACACTCACATCTACATCTAGAACAGAAAGTCTATTAAACATGCAGATTAGATACATTTATTAACTTATTATTAGATCTATTAGATCAACTTATTATTATACTTTGTAACTGGCTACTTACTGCAGCAGCAGCCCCAAAGTGCGAGGAGGACAGCCACCGGTTTAATCAGGGACTCCATCCTGGAGATTTTCCCAGTACTCCCCTGCTGCTTTACCTGCAGTTTGTTGTGATGGTGTAGCTTGCTGTTGGAAAATGGTAAAATATTTAACACCAACTTTGCAATTTGAGTATACTGTCTGTGCAGAATTGGCCATGTTTCAGGCTGTTTTGTTAAATAAACGCAATTGTGAAATCTGAAGGAATTGTTAAACGATTGAAAATCCAGATATCACGAAGAATTAAAAAAAAGAGTTTGAAAAAAGAAAAGTCAAACACACCATTGAGATTAAACGCAAATATATTATTTTTTTTATAGAATTATAGCCATATAGTGATTAAATGTACTAAAATCTGTAACATTTACAAGAATTGTTGAAAAGAGACATTTTGAAGTTAAAATGTGATTAAATAATGAAAAAACCCAACTGTTGAAAACTTAGTACAAACCTGTTGACTCTTTCAGGTGTTAAGATTCAGGTTCAGGTGCCTACAGACAGACAGAGACAATGCCTGTCCACACACAGGACAGTGCACCAACTCATTATATTCAGTGTTCTGCCTCTGACTTGAAACTGGGAGGAGTTTATATAAATCCATCCTGCTGCCTGATCCATACAATTAACTACCAATGCCATCTCCAGTTTACATCTATTGATGCAATGTAAACCAAACAGATTTGCTAATTTCCTGTCAGAGAGTAAAGCTGGTTTTACAGTAAAAGTAGGATGACTAACAGGTTTGTTCTTGAAAATCTAAATCAGACTTAGATCGCGGTGAAGAGGAAGTAGCTGAAAACTATAAGAAGCCCAAAGTGTCATAGGTTAGTCATAGGTTACATACATGTCAAAGTAATTAGAAAGACTTAACATTACCACAGAACATTATTTTTGTGAAGCAAACTTGATGATTTTTTTTTTCAAGCTGTATAATGATATAATAATATCTAATATCCACTTGCACTTGTTACAATATAACATATAACAACAACTGATTTTCCTTATATCATGTATTGACTTTTTCTCATTTGTAATGAGGTTTGGTTGTTTTTCAGTAATCTCTTTAGTTGATAAAATGTCAAAATAAAAGGCAAACATTACACCTCACACTTAAGAGTAAT
This sequence comes from Percina caprodes, assembly GCA_013375575.1. Taxonomy (NCBI): domain Eukaryota; kingdom Metazoa; phylum Chordata; class Actinopteri; order Perciformes; family Percidae; genus Percina; species Percina caprodes. The sequence continues at coordinate 893,990 of JABXJD010000247.1, forward strand.
CAGTGACCAAAACAAATGAAATTATTATGTATCTTTATCAATACAGCAGTAAGAATAGTAAATTATTAAGCAATAAAAATTATAATACTGCATTTTGCGCAGGTTAAAAAAACAAGATACAACATATTAAATTGTGAGATTTAGAAGTGCTTCTCATTGAACACTTCAGCAAGAAAGCAAATATTGTATTTCCCAAAGGACAAACAATTACAGATGAAAGGGCTTGAAACAGGTTTAATATCCTGTGTCACCGTCGCACCTCTAACCCAGTCAAAGAAAGGGTTAACAGAAACATAGTTCTGGCCAATCGGAGGTAATTGTGCCAGACAGACAGACGCCTTTGGCTGAGTCTCTATCTAATCTGACAGAGGGAGAGCAGGGGTGCCGTTGTGGATTAACAATGGTAGTCCCCTGAGAAGAAGTTGGTAATTTTATGGTGGATATTAGAACCCAAATTGAAATGCAAGCAACTAAAATTGCTGAATGTTAGAACATTGTGTCAATTTAGTATGGGTTAACACTTATGCAAGGCAATATATCCATGTCACGTTCTCATTAAGGGCTGAGCCCCCCTAAAGGTCTGATCCTAGAACCGCCCCTTATACCGGAGGGAATATGAGTCAGATAAGTGGTGAAAGACTAGTGTGAGTGTAAGGCAACTGTTGGAGTACCAAAGCTTAAAGGGTAACTACCGGGTTTTTTTCAACTTGGACCCTATTTTCCTATGTTTTTGTGTCTAGATGACTGATGGGAAGAACAATCTTTGAAATTGGTCCAGTATAAAATTGGTCCGGTATTGAGCAAGATCGCTGCAGTCGGCAGCGGTGAAACAAGCTATGATGTAAGTGAATAGGGGAATTGTCCTGCTTGTATTTACCTTCACCATAGTGCTTGCAATGCCACTGACAGGTTCAGATTAATATTGTGTCTGACAAAATTATGGACAGGATTTCTAAGGAGGTTGACCCTTTTTTTTTTTTTTAAACATAAAAACATCTGTGAAATCGCAATCGCTATACCCACCAGACTCCATGTACTGTAAATAAACAGTGATGCTAGTATCATAGAATACACTGAACACCTTAATACTGCTTAATAATGGACTAATGTCAAAGATTGTTGTTCCCATGAGTCATTTAGACAAAATCATAACAAAATAGGGTCCAGGATGAAAAAACAGTAGTTAACCTTGTGTTAAAATGTCAGTATTTTGGGTCGAAATCCTTTGAATATGTGACCAAGTGGCTATTTCTTTCATTGATATGCAGACCAGTATTCTTCAAGATCAATATCCCACTAAATGTTCTAATGTGTTGGTAAAACCAGGCACTCAGCTATCATACATAACAACCACACACAGGGATCTACTGTTTGCTGACACAAGCTCTCACACTGCCCACACACCGAACTAAAAACAGTCTAAAGTATAAATATCACTGTCACTGTCAGCATTATCTAAGGACTGCATTCTCAACTGACAATTTCTTTCCATGAAGTCTGGAAACATGAAAAAAGAAACAGATATGTTGTTCTGCAGGTTTAGACAGTGATGTATGATGTAAGCAATAATGCATCTGGCTGAACTTCCTCTGAATGAAGAACTAAAGAAAATACAATTCCTGAAAAGGAAAATTGCATAACTCCAGCAGCATGAGCTTATGTCTAAGATGTGTTTGACCACAGCAAGATTTTCTTCTCTTCATGAAAAAAGCAGTGAATGATTTCTAGAAATTTGCTGCTCATGAAATTTAGAAATGCATATTCATATTTTACAAATGTACAACTTCTCCATTATGGAACTATATTTTGCCACCATTAAGCACTCTGTAATAACACGGAAAGTACTGAACCACATTCTAACTTCAGACATAACATCCCTAAAGAGCCCCATATCCACGCACGAGAGGTAGGCAATAACATTTCTGTCGGCACTGTCATACTGTCTTTTAAAAAAAAAATTCAAATCACTCATCATGCTGTCAAGAGAGCTTCAAGAAAGGTATAATGGGTAACAAAGTCTGCATTTTTCGGTTTAACAAGGACATCTCAAATGTCAAACAGGTCTTAAGCAGTATTAAAGAACAAGTCAGAACCCCCAATGACCAAAATAGGCATGACTTTATTTTTTCTTCCAAAACTGATGCATAACAAACTAAAATCAATATGAAAACACACAATACAAAATAATAATAACACTTCAGCATTGCTCACAATGAGTACAGGATTGGATTTTAATTGTGGATCTACAGTGAGTAAAAAAATGTCTAGACTGGAATCGTCTCATTCACAAGGTTGCGTGTTGAGCTAGAAAAGCTCTGATTCTCTGCAGGAGCTCTTTCTTCACACTGTCTGGTACAAGTGCTGCATAGGAAAGAAACAAAGTGTTGATATGCCAGGGTTCAGTAAGAATCACTAAACATCAATAAATGTACCAAAGAATACCATTGTCTCAATAGAAACTCAACATTTTATGTTTGATGGTATCTGTAAAAACATGGGTCAAGAATTTGCGGTGCATGTTTACAGAGTAGCGTTTGTGTCTGTGAAGTTCTGATTGAAAGAAATTGGCATGCTGTGTAAGTGAGAGATTACAATTTCAGCATCTTTTGTGAAATTGTACTCTGTTTTTTTTTTTACTTGAAAAGGTTGAATCTGCGATTCTGGAGAAATATTGTTAATATTAGAACTCAACAACCAAACAAATCCACCCCTCCAGTCAATTACAATGTTAGCATCTGCCAGATTTACTGTCCCTCTTGCTTTCTTGCCTTTCTCTTTATACACCCATGGCCTTTCCCCTGTCCTGTGAACGAGCACCAACCGAATAGTGTTGAGTGGTTTGTTTGTTAATTTCCCCATTAACAGAACCAGGACTGTGTATGAACACGGCATCTTTTTTTCCAGTGCACACACATCTAGGACATCTAGCGGAACATTCACTGAATATGACTAAAACATTTTTGGGATTAAAATTGCAGACTCCATCTTTAAGCACTTTGACATTTTTGATGTACTGCGAGTCTTGCGCCAACTGTTTTGGAGCAAGATTCTCCTTTTCAGAAACATGCCAGATGTAAACTAGCCAAATGTGGATCCATTTGCATTATACAACTGAGAAAAGACAGTATTTATTTAAATCTTTTAAAATGTAGAGTTTGAAACCTGCAATAAAGTTGTAGTATAGTAACAGTGGTGACTATTGTATTTAGTACCTTTTATTTTTGTTTTGAAACAATTCATTTTATAAATAGTATTCTAGTTTCTCTTCCATTACCAATCACTTAAATATCTCTGTGTGGAATCAATACATTTGAGATGTCTTGAGCATTATTTCATTCACATTTGCCCAAAACTATGGTATCTTTCAAAACATTAGATAGGATCTCCACTAGATTTAAAATAAAAGTTATGTGGGTTAATCAAAGTTTGACTGTACAGCAGGAGTTTTCAATGACTGACCCAGCAAAGGTTTCTCCTTTTCTTAAGCCGATTTTACACACAAAACCTCATTAAGCACATGATTAGATGTGTTTAGACATGTGCTTAAGGATGTTTATTATTTATGCTCTTCTTCTACCCACTGCTGTCGTGTTTGTATATGGAGATTTGTACCTCTGCCTTTTGGTGTGACTTCTGTGACCAGGTCCTCCACTGTGACATGCTCCAGACCCTTTTCTTTGATGACATCTGCACAAAATAATTCATGACTTCATATCCAGATCCAGTTTCATGGAAGCATCGTTACACACACACACACACACACACACACACACACACACACACACACACACACACACACACACACACACACACACATACCTTTACACTGTGCTTTCAGCTGATCCTTCCATCCACACTCCACCAGCTTAGCCCTGAGCAATTCTTTCAACCTGCGGCCACACATGTAGTTTACATTATCAGAATCCGAAATACTTTATTGATCCGCGAAGGGAAATTCTGTGTTACAGTTGCAAGAGTATATGAGAATATAAATAAAGAAATATAAGGAGTTTGGATATGTACGGTATTTACATAGTTAAGGAGTTGTAATTGATTAAGGAGTTGTAATTTATTACAAGTTGTAATTCATTTAAACATAACCACAATGATCACTGTAGAGAAAATCTTGACTCACCGCTCCCGTTCCCCCATTTCTATCAGCTTTTGGTTTATTGCAGCCCTCATCTGGGAGTCTTTGCTCATGATCTGTCTCAAACACAAACAGTAACGTTAACACTTTCCGTTTGGATTCAACGATTGCAGGTAAATGTGGAAAAAACACGTTTTATTTCGCTAGATATCAGGGATACGTTACTTTTTGTCGAGATGGATCAGCTGGTGAACATACAGTCCCTTCACATAACCGTACCGTCTAAAAACGGTAAAAAGCTTATCGGTTCCGCTTTGGTTGCCTTTCATGTTCCACAAACCGACAACATCATTGCTAAAACCCGGGTCAGATAGCGCACTTTATCGCCACATGAATACGTTTTTGTTAGGACGACTACATGTTTTAAAACATTTACCAGTTATCAAAAACGATGTGAGATAAATAACAAGAACTCTTCGAAAAAGAAGAAGAAATACAAGAAATGCGAGAATCCGGGCAGGTCATGTCCGCTGTAAAATGGCTCCGGGTGCGTCAAAACAGGAAGCGCGTGCCTGACTTCTTCAACAATCATCTTTTTGCTTCACATCAACTTGTGGACAAGCCTGTCACGTTTAAAAGACATGGCCTCGTCGAATTATTCCTTGAAGGTCAACAGAGAGCTGTTGGACCCTAATTTCGAAAGTTACAGGTTATCTCTGGACGCCATAGCAACGTACAACATTGAGCTGGATGCTGGTGAGAGAAACTAACTTATAATACAGCTAGCAAGTGTGCTAGCATAGCCAGTGATACCACAACGAAAGCTCTGCTTCATCACTTCTGCCATAGCTGTAAGCAAACATAAGTAACACGCTTAGTTATTTTAGTTTACAGTTTGGTAATAATCGAAAACGTCACTTTGTTATGCCAAGTAATTTGAACAATTGAAAGCAGCTCTAGCTGTAGCCAAGTGGCTAACGTTAATGTATACTTCAGGTCAGTGGTTCTCAAACTTGTTGCATTTTTTTTAAGTGTCCTTACAATGTTTTGCGCAAACAGGTAAAGGTTTTCTGACATGCTCATATCATGGTCATTATGGGGCTTTCAACACATTTTTTTCTCTAGCTGATTAGACATGTTAAGCCCTATACAAAAATCAAGTCTAACAATCTGCCAACCATATACGTATAAGACATACAACATAGTTGGACTGACACTGAGATTTATAGTATGTTGAAATAGAGGTGTACTGTAGCCCTTTTTAACAATGTTTTTATACATTTTGCATTGCAAATACAACCTTCAACAACACTTTAGAGCCAGATGCAAGTTATATATTAAAGAAATCATACCCCTCTCATTGCAATTGTTTATTATAATTTCTTCTAAGGATGAGATTGCAGGAATACTGACTGATAGGTTTTGCATATAAGAAATAAAGTTCCTCACTTGGAGATATTAAAAAAAAAAAAAGTTTCTGTGGAATGTCATTCATTAGAGATTTCTTCAAAAGTCATTAGAATCCTTTCTTTAAAGTGGTTACTTACTTTAATTATTACTTTCTTTGCCCATATCTGAAATCCTGCATCCTGCTTGCCTGTTTTAAATGAAACATTGACCAACCCAGGGCTGAATTGTGACAGAGTCCAAAATGTTCATAAATTCTTTTACCTCATACTATACGTTAACCATATTAAGATCTTAGGATGTGCATTATGTGTTCTTAAGTACTTTAGCTTGGCTGAATACAGGTACAAATGCAATGGTACCTTAAAAGTACCTGACTCTTTGTCCATCCAAGACGGAGCATTTCCAGAAGAAAAATAGAACATTCATTCATTCATTCATTCATTCATTCATAGTTCTCAATTGTGTTGTTTGATGGTACCAAATATAGAAATGTCAGCCCTGCAGTATCAAATGGAAGATACAGCAGAGATAAGCAAATTCAAGGACATTTCTTACATTATTCCAGATACTCTTTTCTAAAGAGTGCTGTGAGTTTCTTAAACATTCCTGCAGGTGGTGCCAGAAGGATATTTTGAAATAAATACATAAATGTAGGCAATATGTTCATTTTTAATATATTTATTCTCCCTATCATGGACATAGGTTAGGGCATCCCCCTCTCTATAGATTTATGTACTGAGCATATTCATAGATTGTTAGTGCTTTAGTTTCTAAATCAGGTGTTATTTTGATGCCCAAATATATAAAATTAGATGAGATCATAAAAGTAAATAAGTATTGATTTATATTGTCTTTCATTCTTGCTAAGCAGCATCAGTGGTGATTTTGACCCATTTACTTTATATCTGGAGGTAATGCCAAATAGGCCGATTAGATCTAACAATGCTGGGATGGATGTGTATAATTGTTTTAAGAATAAAATTCATTCATTCAAATTCCATTTGAAAACAATCTTTTTAACCTAATCTTACTTGTAGCCTAATGTCACCTATTTCCACTTAACGTTTTATTTATTTCTTATTGTAGCTATGTTACTTTATTTACTTTATACACTTATTTCTTATTTTACCTTGAATGTGTTAGCAATTGCAACTAAATAATTTCCCTCAGTGGATCAATAAAGTCTTCTGAGTCAGATTCAGGTTTGATTACTAGATCTAATTGCTATTGCTAGTGGTTCAATAGCTAGTATGAACAGAAGTGGTGATAGAGGTGAACCTTGGGGGCGTACTGTACTCTTGTTTAATGCAAACAGTAGTAACTAATCTCACTTGTATGTTATTGAAAACAAAATGTAAATATAATCAAGTGATTTATTTTTATTTTTGATACTATATATTTTTATAAACGTGTGCTTTTTCATCTATACTGCAGCTGTGGAGGAAGTGAAATTGAAGGATACTCAGTACACCCTGGAACATGTGCGGGCCTTTGGCATGTACAATTACCTCCACCTAGACCCTTGGTATGATGACAGTGTTTTGTTTGTGGACTGCAAAGGAAGGGTTCTCAGTCTCACCGTCACCCTGGTAAGCTTTTAAATCCTCCTGCTTTTTTCTTGAAAGTCCTTGTTCCTGGTAGCTATTTACGTTTTGTATTTATCGTTACCTATCCCTCCACCAATGTCTATGAGGAAAATTACAGTATATTTATTCTTCATTTCAAATAAAATGTTAGTAGGCTTTAATGCTTCTGACACACCAGGTGGTGACTAAATACCACTGTAATAGGAGCCTCAGCCTAGATGCATTTCTGACAGGTGATGTCAAATTCCACAATATTAACATTTTACAAGCTGCAATATTAATGGCACTTATTATCATCAGCTTTTGTATGTCTGTCTTTAATCACAGGAGGGATTACATAATTATAGAGCTGCAAATATTAATTGATTAATGGATTAATAAATATTAAATTAATTGCAACTATTTTGATTTAAAACAAAAAAGTACAATTTCCCTGATTTCCGCTTCTGGAATGGGAATGTTTTCTAGTTTATTTTCTCCTCTGTGACAGTAAACAGAATATCTTTTAGTTAGTGGACAAAACAAGACATTTCAGGAAGTCATCTTAGGCTTTGGAAAACACTGATAAATATGTCTCACCGTTTTCTGGCATTTTATAGACCAAACATCTAATTGAGACTAGAGACTCAAAGCTACAGGTTTGTACAAACCTTCAGATACAAGTTTGTTGTCCAAAACCAAGATGCTGTGATGAGAATCAAATCAGCCCAATGACCTTTTCAGCAGAGACTTCTTTTATGTCTAAGACATCATTGACCATGATTAAAGATAATTTGTGCCACATCAGTGTTTTTTTTAATGTCAGATCTGGCCTAAATTATGATCATCAGGCTATAATCCTGTGAGGAAATATGTCTGGCTTTCAGTGGCATCATTAAATTACTCTTTATGAAAATGTGTTACTCAAATTCTAATTACAATCATCACATGATAATTATCGTCCCTCGGCACATTGTACATAGGCGGTTCACGCTCTGTTCATGGCATTACCAGCACAGATGCTGGAGAAAATGATCTCAAAGGTGCATCATACATTAGATAGCGATATAATACGCAGTGTCACGCTCCATGGCAACAACAGGGTAGCTGCTGCATAGTCCTTTTGCAACATTGTTACCTCACGCAATGAGTAATTGAAGCTCTTGTGTACCGGAATATCTCTCTATTACTAATAAGGCTCTGTGAGTCGTGAATCACATGCAAAGCCAAGTCACAGCATGACAGTTGGTAACTTCTTCTTTCCTTGATGTGTTGTTATATTAAGCTTCCATGTTGAAGTTTTCTTCTTGTGGCTTTTATTGCTTAAACTTATGGAAATCATGTTTTTGCTGTGTTCTAATATCACAGTTCATCAGAATTTTCTTATGGGATTAGAGTGCCCTATTCAATATGAAGTCAGTGACCTGTAGTTCAAAGCCTTCTCTTATTAAGTGTCTGTCTGAGTCTTTGTGAGTCATGACTGGACTTCTCAAATCATGTAATTCGAAAGTTTGGTAGCAGTGAGAAGAACAGATATATACCCATTTTACATCATTCAACAATCTTTCCCTCAGTTTTAGTGTAATGTATTTTGTACCATTCTATTTCTTTTCTTCCCCACTAGTGCTGAAGCAATTACAAAAACGGTTTTGATAACTGAGTCACTTTTCAAGTAAAAGAGGCCAACATCTTTTCTGATTCCAGCTTCTCACATTTTTCTTTGTCATATACGACAGTGAATTGATATCTACAAGCAATTTCAAGATGTCACCGTGGGCTTTAAGAAGTGCATGTTTTGCATGTCATAGACCAAAGGAATAATCTTTTTTTGATAAATCAAGAAAATAATTGTTAGTTTATTATAATTGTCCTCCCTGCAGATATGAATTAATCATATATACTGTAGGTCAGGTTGATGTAGAGACAATAATATCTTTTGGGCATGTAGTACTGACTGAAGGGTCTGTTGTGAATCCAGGACACCGCCCTGTGTAAGCCAAGAGAGGTGTACCGTATAAGCCCTGACTCCAACCGGTGTGATGATCGTCTTTGTGCGTCCGTCAGCTTCACCTCGGCGACCTGGGCGGCACTCTCTGATGGTGCCGGCCAACTGCAACTTCTCCGAACCGGCAAGAGGGGAGGCAGTTCGCTTATGAAGTGGGAAGTTAGTATACCTTCTGGATTAACTGTTTTTAAGTTATAAAATAATGCATTTCAAAAATATTTTGTGTTTTCCATAATTTAGAAATCTTTTGATAGGATATTAAGTTTATTGGTTGCAATGTAATCTTTGAGTCAATGTGAAGTTAGAAGCGAAGTAACTAATTCATTGTGGGTGGGTGGGGACTATTGATTTGATAGAAAATATACTTTTCAAATTTTTGTTGGAAATATGAAAGGTGGGTGAGAGGAATTTCATTTTGATGTTGTGTCTAATATAGAGAAGTGTGTGTTGGGAAGATATCAGTAAGAAATGGACTCATTAACCAGGTATTTGTATGCATTTGGGCTTCTCTGCATTACATTACCTTCTTCAACCAGACAGCTTTAGACACTGATTTAGAAATACTAGTTTGAATTAGCATTTTATTTATACAATAAAGACAAACATCACCAAAGCGCATTATAGACCATTTAAAGCCAGTTGATGCTGTGGCCTTCATTAAAGCTGTTACAGCCTAAAAGGATGATGCAGGGATAAATCCTTTTGTTATTGAATTCAAAGCTATTCTAAAGTCTTATATTCAGATGCAATATTCAGACACTTCTAAACTCACATGGTTTACATTTTACATTTGGCTAAGGGTTAAGGGGATAATAAGATGCGCTCCTCATAACTATTTCAATGCTATAGTCTAGTCTATATTTGCCGTCAGCAGATAATGTAAAGCAGAGGTGATCCTGTGCATTAATGTACGCATCACATGAATACTGAATAGTTATAGTGATTTGATTTCAGATTGTTGGGGAAATATATTTTGCATGCGTAGCTGAGTGATATCTTTAGTTTTTAAAGAGACCTACCACTAACCAAGTTGACCCAAGTTTGACTTACAGTAGTTGACCAAATGTAAAAGTCAATCTCTTTCTACATTTTGGCAACATATTTGCTCCTTACAAAGATAATTGAAGACAACATGACAAACGTTACTTTAAAAAAACATAGATGCTTTTGAAAAAATAAAAACTGAGTAAAATTGTTAAATTTTCTTGGAGGTGATAAAGGAGACTATGCATTCAATATTTGGCTGTAATGACTTCCTGGGCACATTATATCTTAACTCTATAGTGCCTTCTTGAGGGTCAAAGCTCAATATAAAGGTTCAAACTCCAATATAAATCTTGTTTTTGTATTTTAACAATATATCTTGCTCTGTCGAGTTTTGAATCAATTAATAGTGAAGGCATTAAAATGTCATTATCAAAATAGATTTTTTTCAAATATTCTGTTTTGTCTAAAACCCAAAGATACTTAATTCAAAATGATATGAAACAGAATAAAGCAACAAATCTTTACAGCTGACAAATTGAAACTGACTGTTCTTGCATTATTATTTAATTAGATGACTTTTCAGTTGTTGAAATGATTGAAGATTAATTTTATGTCAATTGACTCCGATATAATGGCCAGTTGTTCCAGCTCCAGTCAGTGATTTTGTGCACTTGGTATGAGTTGAATGTCCATTCATTTAATATTCTGTCGCAGATGACCACATCTGGCATTTGTATAAAAAGATTGATCATATTAACAAATAATGCCAGCTAACAGATTTTGCCCACTATCAAATTTATCCTTGTAAAATGTTGATTGTATTCGTTGATTCTTTACTTGTAGCCACTGTTTAGTAAAGAACTGGAGGAGCCTTTCACCATCCTCCACAGCATCTCACATGTCCAGGATGGAGTCCACACCATGGAGGTCCTGCTGCTCCGCATCCAGAAAGACGCACAGGAAACTAAAGGGAGTGGTTACTCAGTGTCTCTTGAGTGGATCACAGTCGCCAACGCTGCAGGACATGGTGGGTGGAGCTGGCCTATCTATCATCATTTCAGTAATTGAGCATGAAGTAAAGTAAGACAAGACAAGCGTGTCAAACACTATGAGGTCTGAATTAGTATTTAAATGTCAAGCCTGTTATGTAATTTTCATGTTAATTTTCTACAGTATTCATACCCAGTAGATGACAGAAATCCTTTGTTAATTAAAGCATACTAGGAAGGTAGTCATGGTCTGCCATTCATGCGGTTTAATTATTGTGCTCCAAATGAGATTCTAAAGCAAACATTGGCAAAGAGAATTTTCATTACAGTTTTTGGCCCTTGCTGAGAAAGAAAGACCCTGACTAATGAGTCAAAGATTGGAAAGACTAAAACCAAAGCAGGCTTTTGAAAGTCCCTTCCGCAGTAATATCTGATATCTGCCAGCTGTAGAATAATCTTTGGTTGTTCGTTTAGTGTCTCAATGGTTGACCTGTCTTCACCGTTCGTCTTGCTTTACAATTTTATTAAGTATTGTTTTAGAGGAGAATGTGAGTTTTCTAAATCAATGTTGTCATACAATATGTTTTAATGCAAGGTATCACCAGTATTAACATTCTCAATATGCCCATGTAGTATTCTTAAAGACTATTTAATTTTTTAATTATTTTCAAACATGTACAACAACAAATGCTTTAATCTCTGGTCTAATGAAAGGCTTCTCCCTTATCATGACACTGAGTTCACTAGGGGCTTGGTGAATGTTTGAAGTATTATGTATCGTTGGTAGTAGGTATGAGCTCGAAAATAAATGTACTATCCTGTTACAGTGTCAGAGTTCAATAGAAGACCCGCCTTTGTCACTATATCATTTGGTTTCCACATGCAGGTCAGGAGAAGAAGTATGAGGTGAAGAAGAGTAGGGTCCTCAGGGGGAAGTCGGTGCCTCACTATGCAGTGGTGGAGCCACAAGGGAAGGGGTTAATGGTGGCCTCGGAGAAACCGTTTGCCTTCACTCATGTGGACGGGCGTCCTGTGGAGCTGCCTGACCCAGAGCCAATGGAGGTGGAGAAGACAGGTGGGTCAGAAGTGCTGCTGAGAAATCTTCCAACACACTGCTAGAAAATTACTAGAAAGTACTGTGGTTAGGATCGAGGTTTCTTTCTTTACATCACTCCACCATTTATTTTGACACTTTAAAGTACATTATTGAGCTATGCCCCTCCCTGTTATTTTCTGTTCAAAGTTTTCCAAAAAACACTCAAGCAAAGCCGTAAAGCTGCCGTAATTCTTTTTTAACGTTTATGTTTTTTGCCTTCTGACAAATTAAAATCCAATATTCCCACTCCTTTTAGCACTACCTCACCACCAACTCCTTCAAAAGATATCTTTATTTTTTGCTCCTTAATGCTTCGATCCTTTAGCAGCTAGATGCTACTTTGTCTGTATAGTGGTTGGTGCTGGGTAGGTAGTGTACATTAGGTTTATCTGACACATTTCTTGCTAAAAATGTTGACCTACTGGATTAATAAGAGCAGAAATAGCAAGAAATAAAACCATAGCAATTAACTAACATAGGCCAGAACTTTACCTAGAGCTACAGGTTATGGTAACAATTCTCTGTGGTTGTGACTGCAAACGTCCACTTTCCTATTACACGTTTTCATTTGAGCCATTGGTATTATAAAAACACTGATTTGAGGGTTGTTAACAAAGACAACACAGCATAAAACTAATGCTCAAATTTAATGTTAGAGAAAGACCTATCCATGTGGATGTGTTGCATAAATATGCAATTCCAGGGACTCAAGTGGATGGTTAGAAATTCCTGATTCAGTAAATGTGGGCTACTAAAAGGGTTTTTTCCATTACAGGGTACCTACTTGCCTTGACTCTACTCGCTTTTTTTGGTTGTCCTTTATGGATAAAAAGTCCCTGGTACCTGCTAACAGGTACTTTTTTAGTATCACCTCTGTCGAGGTTCCAAACGAGCTGATGCGATACCAAAAGGTGATGTGAAAACCTGCAAAACCAGACTGCTGATTGGTCGGCGAGAATCGTCACTAATCACTGCGTCATCATTGTTAGCGAAAGACGTGTAAGTAAAGGAAAAACGCCATAACGTTATAAAAATACACCGACAGGGTAGCCTGGGAAAACCCTGACGAACTTCCGTCAAATTTGAGATTTGCTCTGCAAGTCCGTCTTGCCAAGTGCTGATTCAAGCCCATTTCCAATTTTTCCAAATCGAAACACCAATCTCAACCGCTGAGGTGGGCTTTACACAATGATGATAGCGCAGCAAATTTCTGTGTACGAGCTCTGCAACATGCTTACTGGTTGAGATGTTTTTCCGTCGCTCTGCATACGTCATCTCCTTCATTGCTCTGATTGATTTAAAGGTCTATCCAGTTGCTTCCAGAGGCATTTGAGCGGCGTTGGTTGGTGACGCTCTTTTGGAAACGGGCTGTGAATGAACCTTCCCCAGCCCCACTCTGTTACAACTGAGAAGGGTCTGTTGTCAACCAGGCTACCGACCGGGTGGCTTGACACATAATAAACCCCATTTATGTGTCAAGCCTTGTGTACAAGCATGTGCATATTTTTATGCTAATATTTTTTATTTAATTTATTTTTTATTTTAAATTATTTACATGGATACATTTCCAGGACATTTATTACTGCTCGTACCGTAGGCCTGCACAATTTGGGGAAAAAAAATAAATATATATATATATATATATATATATATATATATATATAAACAAGGATATGAATTTTTTCTAGCTTAGAATTGATATCACGATTCTCTGCCACAATTTTTCTCCTCACAAAGTGTAATCTTTATTGCACACCTGAACCATAACAAAACAAAACAAATTGGCAATACCAAACATAGATTTTTTTATTTATTTTTTTTGCCACCTGTAGCACATCGCATCACCACAAGCCTGTAAACATAAAGGCTTCACTGAAGAGAAGGGAGAGCATTGCAGCGCTTGGGAGCGCTTTAAAACCTATTTTGTGTTTAAAACTCATAGAAGAAAGTAGTAGCGTTTATGATGCAGTTGGCTTGTAAAATTAAACGAGAATCAGTCATTAAAAATAAATAAATAAACTTAACTTATTTAAAATTAAATAAAATTGCGATTTTATAACTATTGATCGTGTAGGCCTATTGTACTGACATTGTGCGTCTTCCCTCAACAGCAGTGGTGCATTAAAGTGTCTGGATAGTTCAGTCAGTGAAAGAAAGAATTTTGGATTTATGCTCAGGTTTGCAATTTATGAATATTATTAATTAACATTTGTTATATAATTAATATAATTGATAAATGCCTGTTACTTAAGCCCAAAGGGACGTCTTCAAATTGCTCATTGACCAACAGTGGAAAAACCCAACAGTGTGAAAGTCACATTCTCACATTTTTGAGATTTAAACAAAACAAAATTTGTTTTGGGTACTTGTTAAATGACTGTCATTTTTCTTTTATTTGTAATCAGTTCAAAAAAAAGATTGACATTTTGGGAAATTTGCTTTCTTGCCGAGGCTTGGATAAGAAAATTGATGCCACTCATGTATGTACAATAAATATGAAGGTAAGGTCAAGGCTTAGCATAAATTTTAGCTTAGCATAAAGACTTGACTTACCGCTTGTCTGGCCAAAGGTGTAAATAGTCGGTCCAAAGGTAAAGAAATTAGCCTACCAACTGTAAAACTCACTATCACATTGTATCTTGTCCGTTTGATGTATATTACTTGCGTTGTTACCTATTTGACAGAGCCAAGCTAGCTGTTTACCTCTTTTTTCAGGCTTTATTCTAAGCTAAGCTCACTGCCCCTTGACTGTAGCTTTATATTTAACCTACAGACATAAGAATGGTGTCAATCTTCTCAAACTGCAAAAAAACAGAAATAAGCAAGTGTCCAAAACAGTTCCTAAATTGACTAAATCTTTTATCAGTTATTATGATTAGTTTAAGACTTAAGTTAGATTCTTGACTTGGCTTTAGTTTTGTGTTCCATATACACTACTTCTATAACCATATCATTGAGGTGGTTTTTCACACCAACAGAATTTTTCTTATATGCACAAAACATCCTGTGTTCATATCCAACTGTTTTTTTGTTTGTTTTGTTAATATCTTTTCCTGTTTCAACACTTTTTTTATGCTCACAACCTCTAAACGTGCAGACAAACAGCCACCCGATTTTTCAAAAGATATAAAAGAGACCTCAAGTGACCGAGACAGGGCAAAGTGTGTCCCTGTTGATGGTGCAGAAGCAGAATAATGGCAGCTTTTTTAGCCAATCCTTTTATCAGCGCTCTGCCTTTCTCCTTCCCAAATGGGAGCAGTGGATTAGATGTCAAGAGAGGAGGTGCCTTCAAAGAGTGATGAGAGAGGAGATGCAAATGGGGGAGCAGAGATGGAGGTGACTTAATGGTGCACTGATGGATAAGACCTAGATAAGAGTTAATGGATAGTGTGTGTATATATACTGTATAGATAGAGATTGTGTCCAAATCAATATTTGGAAAGGTTTCTGAAATATGAACATCCCAGGAAAACAAAAAAACTTATATACTGTATAAATGCCAAAAGTACAGAGTGACTATGGATCATTTATGTAAATAGATTAGTTCTGTGTTGGATTGGCATTGTGTTTGTAAGGCAGTTTACCAAAAAGAATGTTTAAATGATGAACTTTAGAAAGACAAATGGAATATTTGGAAATTAAATAATTTGGCAGCTCCCATCTCCCCTTCTCATTGGTTTCTTTGTTGATTCAGTTGACAACAAAAGGTGATAATGAACATGTCTCAGTTCCTTGCATCCCTGCCAGATATAGAGCAGGTCTGTTGGTTATAGCATCATAATTGGACCAATTTCAGTGATTAGACTTTGCCAGTAATCATAGAGTGAGTGTTGAAGAAGACAGTTTTGGCACAGAGCTATCTCTATAGGAGTCTTGTTTATGAGAAACTGGCACAGAGTTGTCTATGTATGAATCAGTGATATTTACTTTCTTTTGTATCTAAATAGCCTCCATAGTTCTGTTTGTTTTTTAATCAAAATTATAATGCCCGCCTGGATTGAAGCAATCTCTTCTCTCAAAGCCTCATTTTGTTTTATTCACAACAGACTGTATTTGATATCTTTCAGAAAATACTGTAATAACATACTTATGACATTGCAGGTTCAGCATGCTCTGTCTATGATAAGAAAAAAACCCTGTATCTTCTATTTTTTTTTCACTAAAGTGCCTCCTTTGTAAAGACTATTAAGATGAAACTAAAAATGAAAAATAATCATCCTTTGTAGTTCATAAAAAGACTAAGACAGCACTCCAATTAGAAAACTACAGCACATGGTCATTGAGACAGTTGCAATGCCCCGGAAAGGTGGTAATAGGGACAGTTCTTCTCCAAAGGGAGGTGTCTTGGATACACTTCCTGATACCTGCATTCACGATGGGATGAATGAGCTTTCCTTTCCCGTTTCTTATGAAGTTAATATTGTGGTTCCATCTATTTGGATGTATTTGTTGTGCTGGCCGCAGCCACCTATAATTAACCCCACCTGACTACATTAGTTGTGAAATTGCCAGAATACATGCTGCAGAAGGGTGTCTTGGCTAAAAAAATCTGTATGGCAATAAATAATTTAATTGGAGTGCTTTCTTAGTCATTCCTTTTTGAAAATAAATATATGTACTATTTACCATTTTAATTTGAATGCACACAGCAATGTCTACTAACTTAGATAAATATGAAGGAGATCAACATTATCGGCCTCTCTATTACATCCTTTCTGGCAGTTTAGGGATGTGAATCTAAAAATTACAACATATATGGACCTGGGTAATTAGTATTATCTGAACTTTTTAGAGAATACTAAGCAGTATTTCTGAATTAAGTTTGAATTATTCTGTTTCCCAGCTAGTGAAATGAGGTGGACTGTTCTATAATAAGGTCACTGTATTTTTCTTTCATTATTTATGCCTATTACAGAAAAGAGGAAACTTTAAACCTGAGACCTTAGAGAAGAACTCAGACAAAAGGAAAAAAAATTGTAGCCTGAAAGAAAATAATGTATGAATCTCCCTTCTGATCAGCAACGGATGAAAAGAACTTTGTTGGTGAAAGGATTCAAGGGGACTGTATTTTAGAAACAACCTCTGACTCGTTTATGAAAATGTGATTCAACACAAGGCTGTAAAATTGTTTCGGGTAGAGCTGTGATGGGACACTTTGCTACGTTTATGATTATGTACCTGGTAGCAAGTCATTTTATCAAGCATCTGTGGACTATTAAAGGAAGACACAAGGCCTGCTGCTCATACATTTCCAACAAGACTTCCACTTCATTCTGGGTATCCAGCTGTTCTCACACTGCCAGTACAATATATAGAAGGCAACTCTCTCTCTGGTAATGTATTTTGTTGATTTATTACCACACAGTTAAAATGATTCCATTGTGGATCATAGAATGCTAACATGCCAGTGGAGGTGCTAAGTCAAAGGCAGAAAATTGGCTTCTTAAAAATGTGGGCAATGGTGAGAACAGATTTGTTCCTTGTTAAAGAGAAGTGGAAATGCAGCCATCATGTTTTTGAAAAGGGTCAGTAAAGGAAGTAATTGAGTGCCAAAGCCCGAACTCATTCACTGCTGTGTTTTTAAAACTAATATTTGTAACTAATTACACTGTAGTTATTGCTTTAGCTATTAATTTCACAACTAGGAAACACTTAGAGAGAGCATACATTCTCCAGTGCTGCACAACACTCTACATTTTTATTTGAATAATGGAAAATAAAGTTTTAAATTTGGATCGGGGTTGCAACACTGTAGTAGTGATAGACAATCGTGATGTATAAACTAAAGAACTCGTATTGATGATGAGAGGCACGATCAGGCGACAGATAAGACGGACTCATGATGTTCTTTTAAGGGCAGTTTAATCAGTATACTGTGAGAGGGAGTGCTGCTATGTAGCCATAATCTCTCTCTCTCTATCTCTCTCTCTCTCTCTCTCTCTCTCTCTCTCTCTCTCACACACATGTTCAGCTGTCTTTTTTTCTCCCTACAGTCTAAAGTTACTTGCACATATAGCACATTACCATGATATGTTAACTATCATCACAGAAGGCATAAAAGAATATGCATCGGAAATTCTGTGATCTTTGTCTCCCACTATCAATATATGTGCCAGTTTTTTTTTTTATAATTCAAGTAGGAGCAGCCGTTCATGAGAAAAATCCTTATTTACCATACCAATATTGAGAAATTATTTTAAGCAAAATCATGATCAGCACCTGGCTTGGATCCACACAAAAAACGGCTAACGAGGTCATTGGATGATGGCCTAACATAGCATCCAAAATTAATTGATATCTGTTAACAACAGATAAAAAGGAATAAACATCTCAGATCCATCCTTGGCAAAGGTAACAAATTACAGCAATGTGGTGTTACTAGTTTGCAAATTCTGAAAATATTTAGCTTTTAAAGGCCCTGAAAACCTATGTTCTCAATGATTGTTTTACTATGAGTGATAGGGTCTTGGTTATTTCACAGGAGAGATTTGTGTTGATTAATAAATAAAAGAAAGACAAGGATAAAGTAGAGAGACTGGAGGGGAAATAAGAAAACCAGGGTCTCTGGTGAGTGAACCTTTTACTAGTTGGCTTACAGTTAACATCTGTTCAGGTGGTATATTGCTGTTTGGGGGGCATTATTGCCTAAAATGTTCCAGCTGTCAAATGCATGTGAATGATGTGAGGCAGAATTTACTTTCTGTCTGAACACAACTTTAGGGGGTTGTTTTACCCATTCTGTAAAACTCCTCTCATAATTATAATATTGAGACCAAAGATTGTCACTTATATCTATAGTGACTTAATATAATTCCTTTTACTAGAGGTTCAACAAATTCAAACTTTCAATTGTAAACCTTAATCTAAAAATAATACAGTTAAATAATAATTGCAATTAACGTACAGAAACACAACAAAATCTGCAAAAGTTTAGATCTGCCAGGATAATTTTGCACAAAACTGCAGGTCAAAATAGCAAATTGTGCCAGAGAATTGGCATAATAGCTTCACTGTGAGCTTTGTCCTCATAGTCCCCCTTGCAGGATGATAATTCATTTATTTTAATAGTCATCCATCGGCAGTGTTGCTGAATATTCAACAGTCATTTCCTTCAACTCTTGCATTGTATTAGATGTTTTATGCATGACTCTGTACCATCTGGCACAGGACCGTCATTAACTTTAGCACCATACATTTCTCTCCTATTTGAACTTAGATCCAATTTACTTCTGGCAGCAGACAGCAGAGGACATCACGGTGTGTGTGCGCATGCCTGAGGGTGTCACCAAAGAGGAGGTGCAGTTCAGGCTGACGGCAGACAACCTCAGGCTTGGAGTTCAGGGTTTCCCTCCTTTACTGGAGGGCCAGCTGTTTGCGTCTGTAGACCCAGAGGCCAGCGCCTGGATCATCAGAAATGACAAAAGGTGTGCAAAGTTGATGTTTCTGAGTTGTTGTTTGATTTCAGTGTTCACATAGGAAACCTCATGGTAAATTACAACTGCATTTCTTCTGAATGAGCTGAACAAGGAGCCACAAACCATCAACTCCAAGGAACGGTTTCCATCTCTGGTCTGGTTTATTCTCCTTTCTTTATTTTCTTTTACAACCTCATATCAAAATCATAGCTCTCACATACTGAATATAGTAATGCACCCCATTAATCTCAGAACAGAAAATTGTTTCACAACTGTATGAATGTATGAAGTATTGACTATGTACAGTTTGCATGCACCATTCTAGAGATTTAAGAGACCTGAGATGGGTTCTGAGCTTGGATCTTGAGTCAGATACGTTTCACATACCATCATAATGTATTTATTTATTTAAAGCTTTTAATGAATACTCTAAACTCATTCAAGGAAGTAGTTTTCTAACCTGTTACGGGACATTTTTTTCTGTAGTCGTACGGACACTTATTTCACGTATTGTGATATTAGTGATATTAGAGAATACTAATAGAATAAGAAATGGCCTAGTATACAGTCAAGAAATGTGGGTCTCTAAAATGTATCAAGTATGCAATGAATCTAGTAGTTGGGGAGTTGTCTTTATTGCTCAGAAAGTAAATGTGAAAAGTAATCCCCTTTTTTTTTTTTATAATACTAAATCATAAGGATTGTGGCTAGGATTTTACTTGACACTGAGCAACAGAACCCATTTGTAATTACCTTGTCTGTCCCTGTGACCCTGGTCACAGTGTTCTCGTACGGTCTCTCAAGCCAAAATGTTAATGAACCAGTTTTGAGAAGTGTTATACATTCAATCAACACCACTGGAAAAGAGTCGCCTCGCCCTGAATAGGGAGATTGGAACAAATCCTGTAACCAGGCTCCAGGTTGAGCTTTCAGGTGAATGTGTCAGACCACTCCGGAAGGTAAGTCAGGGCCCTCGCTGTTGCAGCAAAAGTGGCAGGGTCAAATTCAGGGCTCGAAGCGAACACGCTTTAGCGAATTCCCACCTCCATGGCAGTGTTCATTGAGCTCTTTGAAAAGCTCTGCATTGGCAAAGTGCCAGTGGTGGATGAGTTATTCACTGAGATTGTTGGAGTGTTATGGTTGGAAACCTTCTTCCCATACAGGTTGAGAAAAGTGCCAGATGGAGTGGTGGCTCACTTTTTTTTCCCAAGTCGCCAAAGGTGTTGTGCTCCAGTTATTGCATTTTTTTGTTAAACTGGAGCTCAGTGCGACGACTATTGAGCACCAGCTTCAGGTGAACATGTTGTTCTAGTTGTGGAACAGTGAACTTTTCCTCAACTTTTTGAAATACATCAACTGATTCAGTGTTGATTCAGACATCAACTGATTCAACAATAAAGCATTGACATTGGATCTATTAGTCCAGTAGTCAATATGAGTTGAGTTATGTCTTCCTTTGTAAAACATTTTTATCTGTGTGTGTGTGTGAGGTCGGCAGCAAATCTTTCTAGCAATGTTTCCACACTGGCTGATCCCCACTGATGATGGTCTGTCTGCAGCTGCAAGACCTGGAGCTCACCGCCAGTGTTTCAGTTTGACTGTTAAAAAGTGTTGAGATAAAAGGTATTTATTCAGAAGCGGGCTGGCTGCTAGTTAGCTAATGCTAGCTTCCGCACTCAACTAAGGCAGCACATCTATGCTGGTAACAATGGTGTAATGATTCAGATTGACTCCCAAGACCATAGACAGTTAAAGAAAGAGAGAAAGAAAGAGCTTGTCTTGCCCAAGACAAGACGGTGCTCACCTGACTGGCCAATAGGAACGTGGCCCTGCCCATGACATTATTTTCACAGCGAGAGGAAAAATCCTGAGACAAGAGCAAGAAATTGCATCGAGAGCAAAGACTTAGGTTTTGAGAGCAAGAAGAAAAACGATAACAAAAAATATGTATTTGAATTTATATATTTTTTTCTCGGAAATAATTTTAAAAATTAAAAATTTATATAAAAACTTTTTTTTAGTCTGAAATATTATTTTCTTTCATAAAATGCTTTTTTGCTATAAGTGTGATAACTTTTTCTCTCAAACATTTTTTTTTTCTCTCTCAGATCATTTATTTTCTCGCACGTAATAAAGAAACAAATCTAGCTCCATATGCTTGCTGTTTCTTCAATACGAGTCCTTGCTGTGTGTGTGGGTGGGTGTGGGTGTGTGGGTGGTCTGTATCTGGATGTCCTTTTACATTGTAAATATGTAGGAAAAAAACACTCCAATTGTGTATTGGGCATGTTTTTCCATACCAATGGGTTATGTGTTTTATAGACCGATAGCCATCCTGCTTTTCTCTGTCTGGAACTGAACTAAGAAGCTGTCCTTGTGTCATTCATATCTTGTCATTGTTTCCCAAATATAGACCCGTTTCATAACATCCAACAGCACAATAGAATATTAATGATATTTTCTCCTGAAGGCCCATGTTCCCATTCTTCGATTGAGGCTGCAACGTGTGCACAACTTGTCATGTTAACTCATGTTAACTATTTTTATGCCTAAAAAAAAAAAAAACCCAAAGTAATTACAATTCTGAGGTGTTAAGTCATACATTTCATAGTACTCTCTACTTCTAGTATTATTATAACTTTATTTGAATTTTGTATGTCATGAAAAACAGAGACTTGGATTGGTTTCTGATAGCCTGTTCCATTTTGGATCTGGTTACCAGTTCCAACAAATCCTTTTTTTTTTTAACCTTTTATCGCTCCTCACCCTTCTTTTCTATTTGCAAAGAGTAATGTAGAAAACCATTAGGTAGCAAACTTCTCAATTTTAGCTGTTAATGACAAAATGACAAACATTAGCTGAAGCTAATTAACTATAATTCCAAAAATGTAACTATTGGCTGTTGTCTAATTGCCCTAGTACAGAATGAATTATGGCAAATAAGAATCAGTAGGCAATGCCGGATATTTTAATATATCATAGACATTTTATATATTTTGCTTCTAAAAACTGTGTTTTAGCCTTGTAACTAATTACTTAAAAAATGCTGAAAGCTAAACCTAATAACATTTAATAAGGGATTTGTTTGAATTACTAAACTAGTTCCAATGCTCACTGTCATGCCCCTGGACCATTTTTTTAGTGAGATGTGTATTACTGTGCCTCTTTAAATTCAGACTGATTCAACAGAAAGCTTTCATTTGAATACATTTAGCTACATTAGACTGCCAATGAATACACAAGGCATGCATTGGCACAGTATTATCTGGACCTCTATGCCCAGGAGAGATTGTGGTAATTATTGGTTTACATAACATGCGGAAATAAAATTTTTATAGCACTTTTTAAAACAGAAGTTTCTTTACAAGAAGATTAAACCCAGAACAAGTGAGATAAAAGAAGAAGCAGACAAAACAAAACCTAAGCATAGGGGGGGAAAATGTGTATAAGCCATAAAGGAAAGGGTACACAATTTTACATGCATAGACTAAGTAATGAATTACGTTGTTTCTATTTTTATTTTTGTCACCCTCAAACATGCTTTTAATAGTTTGCAGATGTGGTACTTTGCCGTACTGTGATGCACTTAATACGGTACATTGTACCTTTTCACCATTCAGCCCTATTCAGTGGGCCATAATGCATTGGAGAGTACCTGATACATTCAGTACCACAAAACATGAAGCACCAACATGCAGTCGTTCATTATGCTCTCTTTGCTTAATGGACAACTGCAGTTGGTGCACTGTGACTAAATATACTTGCAACCTTGAGAACTGATACGGAATGTGAGTTAAATTGCTCTTGCAAAATGTACATATGTGACCAGATTTATAGCAAGGAAGAAAAGAAAATGTTATTCAGATTTTGTTCTAATGTATTTGTATTTTGGCTCAAATTCATAAAGATGCCATAATTTATTGAAACGGTGAGAGTTAATGAATAGACTCGCATGTCTTTGTGTTGAATTCATGGTGCTCCCACCAGTGAAAAAGAATCAGGTGTATAAGTTTTATGTGTAGTTCTGAAATGTTTGTTTAGGCCTTTATTGTCAGTAATTAATATTACTGTCTAAATTACCCATGTAGAAACAATGATTGGTTGTTGCATTTATTTATTTACATAATTTGGCAACATAAAAAATTGAAGAACTTCTGTGACTATTGGAGGCAAGATGTTGGCAGATAATAATATTTTACTTACTTTAGTCTGAATGTCAGTACAAAAACGTATTGTATAGAGGACAGAAAATAATTACTGCTTGTAATGTTGCTAAAAATTTTTGGGGACTTTCTTGTTTTTTTCTGCTGTAACAAACACATGCTACTGAGGAACATAAGTTCTGTCAAAACCAGATCAGCCACAGTCCTGTCACCCTAGTTGTTTTCATCATTCTCATTCAAGTACAACTCTGTTTGCTCTGTAGTTCATAAAAATCACGCTGTCAGACAATTTCCGAACCTTTTGGCAGCTTGTGACAATCAGAAAATCAGTTTGTGAGCTGTCTGACACAGCTTGTCTGCACACTCAAGCCTTATCATTTGCATTTATATGACTCATTGATGATCAGCACTTTGAATGAAAAAGAATATGTTTCTATTTGTTTCTATGTCAGCCTGGAGGTGACCCTGCAGAAGCGCACTGAGGGGCCGATGTGGTCGGAGCTGGTGATGGGTGACAAGAGAGGGGAGAACGTGATGAGCGACGAGCAAGCTGCCCTCATCCACGAGAGACTGACATTTCTCACCTCTGAAGACTTGGTAGGTTGAAGCGCATGTTGATAACTCAAATACTAATTTTATATCTTTCATAGGTGCCATCACTAAAACAAATATCCTGCCAAAGCTGCCTCCCTTGCATGAACATACCCAACATTTAAAAGCTGCCCACAAATTAAATGCTAATCTACCACTTAAAACATCAGAGATTTTGTTTGCAAAGTTGACATTTTGTCTTGAGCATTGTGCTGAAGAAAAAAGTAAACTTCATCCTCTGGGGAGCAAGAATTGGCTCACAAATGTTTATGGCATTCTGGTGATTTTTGATTTTAAATATTTGAAACACATCTTTACATCTCAAGCTGACTTCCTTCAGAAATACTCCATTTACTGATGTCCATTTTTCCTATAACTAGTACAAATGTTCATAATTCTTTTTTTTCTTCGGAAAATTACTAAATTATTCGGACATTTGGCACCCATATTGTAAAGCATTACCAAATTTGGTTAATAACAAAATCTATAAAGGCTAAGATACATGTTTTACTTAATTTCATAATACCAGTATATTTTGTGATACAGTATTTTGTAGAAACTCAATTGTAAAATGGTTGATAATAACAAGATGGAAATGTCTTTGTTTCTTATCCAGAGAATTAAATACAAATTATTAAAACCATAATCCTGTAAACCCAGTATTACCATAAAACTGTGCTGTTTTGGGGATTTGAAACACCCAGGAAATAGTAAAGCAAAATATATTGTGGAATAAATGTCAGTTCCTTTTATTATTGCTATATACCATCATAGCACCCTGCCCCATTGATAAATGTCTGGTTGAATCACTGCAGCGTTAAATCAGTCAGCAGTACGTATTTGAAAACATTAACCAAACATTAAACTTTCATGAGGCCAAGCTTTCACTTTTGCTTGTTTTCTCAGGTGAGTTCCTCATGACCTCACAGATATTTCTTATTTAAGTTCACTCTGCAGCCCTACCTCATTCAAGGCCTCTCATCTGTCCTTTCCCTCTTCAGCTGCTCCTCGCCCTCCTCTGTCTGACATCTTATATACATCATCAGTTACGCTCAGTCTCTTGTTCAACAGCATTTTTTAGTCATATCCTATCTCACCCTTACACTTCATTAGTATCATCTGGGTCCACTTGAGGTCCTCAGTGCAAATCAAGCCTTTTACATGTTAATAAATGCAAATCGTGGCCTTGGTTATGTTTTCCTGTTCTTCCTTTTTTTATCCAGAATGGAAACCCTGACAGGGACAAGCCCCCGTGTAACTCTCAGGAGCTGGAGGACTGTGATGGGTTCCCAGAAGACAGCTCCAGCCTTACACACTTTGATGGAGAATCACTCAAGCCCACTCAGGTGGTGAGTAACACGTATCTCCTTCACTAGTAAACACGTTGATGCTTCAATCCTTCAAATCTGAGTTGTAAGATTTAACATTTTCAGTCGTGTCTGTCACCTCCCTCCATCCTGCATTTACCTCAAGTACACTGCTGGCAGCCTGATGCTAACTGCCTTTATAAGAGCATGTTTTTATTCAGCACTGCCCCCAGTGAGCAAGCCAGCGTCAGCCTTGCACTTTAACAAGCCACTTGATCAGAGAGCCCCACAAAGGCACAGTAAAGAAGAAACGGGCACACCCAGTCCATTTCCATCACCTACCCTCGTGACCTGAATATTAAGAAGCTGAACCATTGTAGCTGGCATCTATTTTTATTAATGCTCATCCTGGGAATGTATTTGTCAGGTAACAACAGGTCACTTTGCTTTTGTTTGAAAAAAGGCGTGGACATGTTGACATGTTATCAGATGATACCAATGCTCTGCATCAAAAGAGGTGTTTACTCAATGTTAGCCTTTTAAAATAGATATTTTCCTACTGTACTCTGATCAAAGACTTTCTTGGGCTGTCTATTTTAGCTGCAGTAAGCATTAGCCTCTTAATCAAAAGGTCACAGCGGATTTATATACTACATTGCTGACATTTAAAATGTTTACAGTCTATCTTTAGCATATACTTCAACAAACAATAATTATTATGTTATTACAGTTTATGTTGTCAACAAGCAGACTAATCTCATGAAATGGCGTATGTATGACACGCCAATTCGAATGGCATTATTGGTGTGTTATCAAGACACCACCTTGCTTTTTAGTGTGTATATCAACGCCGTTTGGCCTCCATTGACTTAAGTTGCGATTGCATGTGAATTTACGCTGTAGGGTGACGGGGTGGTGGATGGGAAAAACACAGGACTTTCACCCAGGACACCGGGGATCGTGTCCCGCCTGTCACATTTCCTAAACTCAACCGTCGCTTTCTTCTGTTACTAAAGCCAACCCCGTTCTTCTTTCCCTAATGCCAACCAGTTCTTCTTTTCCTAAACTCAACTGTACCTTTCTTCTTGCAGTAATATGACCTTCTTGCGTTGTTCTCACGATAACACGGCAAGCGGCGTATATGTTTACGCCCGCTATATACAGCGTTGACATACACGCGGATAGGTCAAAATGTGTATAGATAACTCGCCACTTGGCTTAAGAAAGTCATTGTGTCATGTTGCAACAAGTGTCTACAGCCATGTTAGCAGCTCTTTGAATATGTACTTACACAGTGACAATGGTAAAAGGGTGATTTTAGCAGATACAATGGTTACCACCATTGTAGTGAGTTAGTAGGATAGCATTTACTAATTAGCACCAATAGTAAAGCTGAGGCTGATGGGAATGTTTGCAAGTATTTAAGATAACAGGAGACTTATTTGTGTCCCAATGGGGAAATTGACAAATTCACATGTGGGTCATACGATTTTAACTTGATGCTGGCACTAGATGAAAAGTTAAGAGATCAACATAAGTGCCTGTACTAAATTTCATGTCAATCTATCCAATAGTTATTAAGACATTTTATTTTATTTTTAGTTAAAAAGCACATAACTACTACTGTGACTACTGTGTTTACGCTTGGCCATAAAAACTTATTCTGATAACAGCTGGAGAAAAACAAAACAAAATTTTGGGTTGTAAATGATTTTTGTGTACTATCAGATTAAAAGAAATGTCTGAATAATTCAGGGTTTTTCTACTATACTCATCTAAAGCTCTAGGTGATTTTTGCTCAAAAACAGCAATTGTTGAGGAAGATGGGAAGCTGTCGCAACGCTCCATCAACAATCATATAAGAAATAAAATCGTTCTCTTGCCATTATTTGTCCCAAAGTGACAAAGTCCCCAATGTCACATGTTGGAGTCTTTCGTGGAGAGAATGGGATCTATTTTAGTTGGAGAAAACAGGCTGACAGTTAAAAAGGAAAAGAGGGATTTATTAACAGTTCTTTAGACTTAATTGTATGTGTTTCACTAATATTTCTGCCGAGAAAGTGACATGTACACTCCATGACGTAAGTTTTTAGAGACGCAAATAACAAACTTAAGCTCTTTTTGTTGTTGCAGTTTAAACAAAAGCTCTATTCATTTGTGGACATTAGTGCATGTCCATCACTGATGTGCCTTTTTTCAGTTTCTCTGTTTCATATGCGCAAGTAATTTATGGTTAAGAATTCAACAGTCAAACAAACCCTTTCACTATGTAATGAAAGGCTAATGATGAGTATTGAATACAAGGTGTAGTGTTTCTTCCCAGGCGGTGATGCCTTTAATGTTTCTCCCTCCATTTACTCTGGAAATGGGAGCTGCTGCCCTTAAATGAGGTGGTTAGAATTGTACCTGTACCATCAGCCTTTCGAAGGACAGTTGGGGCAGTTTGTTACACGTGGGTGTGGATGGGTGACTCTTGGTGGATGTTTCCCTGTGTTTATTTGTATCTCATCCAGGAAGCCTTACTTTTCTATTCTTCACTTCCCTGCCTCATTTTGTCCGCCTTAATGCTTCAGTTGCTTGCCTGCCCACTACGACATATTGTTTTACGGCCACCACAAACAAACACAACTTAGTCCCAATGAGACCGTCAACATATCAAATACCAAACCCGAGGATGAAATTAAGTAATGCAAAGTTTATTTACAACTTAGGTTAATTAAACCAAAACTATGGGAGTCTGGAGGTAAGTAGGCCTAGAAACTAACAAAATAAAGCTGCAAAAACCAGACTACTAGACCTCCACCCTTAAAGCAATGAATGACAAAAGAAAAAAACAACAACTATCTAATCAAAAGGACAGTGTCAATCTGCGCTGCTTTGGTCTTCTCTTTTCCCCAGCATTCCCAGCCTTTTATATCCAGGGGTGGGGGCACCCTCCAGACAATCAGGAACACCTGAGACAAATAGAGAGGGGAGAGAAAAAAAAAACAAAGGGCGGGGAGCACATAAAACCCACACCCTAAATTAGTGACTATTATTTTTATTAATTTTAACAAAAATATATATCACCAATAATACAACATGATTACAGACGTGACAATGCATCAGCCACAATATTATCCTTGCCACTAACGTTTAACGTCATCATTGAAGGCTTGCATAAAGATACTCCAACGCTTCAGTCTTTGATTGGTGTTACGCATTGTCTGCAAAAACACGAGAGGATTATGATCAGTAAAAACAGGGATGTGGAACATTAGACAACCCGACATACACCTTAAAATGGTTCAATGCCAGAACCATTGCAAGGGTTTCTTTGTCGATCGTAGAGTACACACGCTGATGATGATTGAATTTCTTTAAGTAGGACACTGGATGTTCCACTCCATCAGCACTGTCTTGGAGCAGAACAGCTCCTGCCCCGAATTCACTCGCATCAGTTGAAAAGCTAAAATGGACTCCACCTTGGACTGGACTTGACTGGACTGGATGCAACGCACTTCACCTCGGCCCACAATTTTTCCCAGATAGACCACAGTTGCTTGACAAAAGTCACACTTTGCCAGGTTGAGCATCAGGTTCGCTTTACTAAGCCGCCCAAATACTTCCTCTAGTTGAACATGACTTTGCCAATAACATGAGTATATTATCAAATCATCCAAATAAGCTTCACAGCCAGAGAGACTAGACAATACGGTATTAACCAGCCTCCGGAAGGTCGTGGGTACATTGCGCATCCCGAAAGCCATCACTGTATACTGCAAAAAATCATCTGGTGTTACAAAAGCAGATATCTCTTTAGCGCGGTCAGTTAGTGGAACTTGCCAGTACCCTTTTAGTAGATCAAGCTTAGTTACATATGAAGCACCGCCAACACGGTCAACACAATCCTCCATCCTAGGCAGAGGATAGCAATCAGGTTTTGCCACTGCATTCACTTTTTGGAAATCTGTGCAAAAACGATCAGATTTGATCAGATTTATCAACCAACAAGCAGGGTGAACTCTACAAGCTCAAACTAGGCTCAGCAATACCATGGTCAAGCATGTACTCAACCTCTCTCTTAAAACCTCTACGCTTATCAGGATTAACACGATATGCATGTTGCTTAATCGTGCTGAATCAACCTACAACAATGTTGTGTTGCAGGATAGTTGTGCATGAAGGTACGTCCGAAAACAGTGGCCTATTTGACACAATCAGGTTCACAATATCAGCACGTTGAGTGTCATGTAAGTGAGCCAAGTGAGAATCAAGCTGGTTTAATATTTCTGACTTCTGTAACCTGCCTTGTACCACTGCTGTAGATGGAACAACAACATCCTCCTCATGTTCCACAGGGATTAGAGCCACAGAAGGTACAGCAGGGTCAACATTTTCAGCACTGTACAGCGCTAACACACACATGGGGACAGATTTAACCAGATTAACACTGGACAACTCAGCCGAGGACACAACACTAATAACACCTGCCGGAGTAGATGTTACACTTTCTGGTCCAGGCTCAGCCTCATGCTCATGTTACGGTATCAACATGATAATGTGACACAACCTATTTCACCTCTCCGGCATGGAGTAGCAATGAGGTAATCACGGTCACTCACTTTCTTCTGGACAAAATACGGTCCAGATTACCGCAATAACGCGGTCATGTGACACTGAGCTCAACACCGTCCTCACCGCAAAAAGGTGAGGAGCACAATGTTCCATGACACATAACATTTAATTTGTGTTGGCTATTAGGCCTAGGGTATATTTAGTACCTTTAGTACTTTACCTTTACATTTCTCCGTTCTCAGCTGTTGTAGACACATTAACGTTACAGCTAGGGATGGGGGAAAAAAAATCAATTGTTAGATGCATTGCGATTTTCTCTAGAATGATTCGAAGTTAATTATCAATTTTTTTTATTTTTTAATATATATAAATGTGTTGATTTTTATTTAAAACTTACTGTCTCCAGACATGTACAAATCAGAAAACAGAGTGACTAAAAGAGGAAGGGATAATGAACAACAACTTATTAGGTAAGTGCAGAAAAAAACCTACATAATAATCTGTTTAGAATTGAATCGTTGGCCTCTGAATCGTGAGGTGCCAAGAGATTCCCATGCCTAGTTAGAGCTGCAGGGTTTACCATTGCACATTAGCTTTGCAGCTAGCAGAGTTTCCTTCTGTTTATAGATTTATCCGGATAAAACGGCACGGGTGAATTTCCGCCTGCATGCACGTTTCGTGGCCTAAAACTTTCGTGGCTTATATTAGTAGAGAGAGCAACAAGTTAGCAAACTGCAGAGTCGCCCTCTCTGCTCGCTGTCTGCTCATCTGCTAGACTTGTTGCACTCGGGCTGCAACATATGTTGTAAGGTTTAAGCCGATGTTTTTTCAGGGGTAACGCCATTCCCTTTACTGGCAGTATTGACAATAGATAAAGCTGCTGATCTAACATCATTAATTACAGTGTGTGATGATAAAAAACATAATGGGAAACTTATCTCTTTCATGGCGTTGGCAATGGCAAATGACTGGTGTGGCTCCGCAAGCCAATTAACATCTTACCATTACAGAGCACAGACAGCTTTTTTGAACACAGTGAGTTTTTGTGTAAAATACATGATACCAGCATTGAAATGATCTGGTTTATTCCCATTTTGATTGAAGAGTGACAATAATTAAATGTGATATCAAAGAGATTGATAAAGGCAAAGAGAATTTTCTATTGAATATTCATGATCACACGTCTGACTGAATGATATCAAGGTTTTCATGTCTGTTAACTTGTGTCTTTGCAGTCAAATAAACAGTAAAAGTTCAGCATCTCAGGTAAGAGAGAGTCTAAATAAACAAGGCTTTGTCCTCCCAATATAAAGGCGAGTGAGCAGCAGCCTCACAGGAACATGACTGAATCGGGATGATGATGACAGGTAGTTGGATTTTCAGCTGTTATTACAGACATATGGACTCTGTGTACAGATGCATCCATCTAAAAATCCTACAAACCCTTTGATGATAAAAAAGGATAAAAAGAGAATTCACTAAAAGCTTCTTTCAGACTGAGAACAGGTCATTTATTTTGAGTATTTGTCTATACAGAGTCCAACTGTAGTGCTTTATGTTGTGTCTATGAATCATCAATATCGACTTTTCCAATGTCCCAGTTAACAAAACAAAATTCTACGTTTTTATTTTTTGTTTTTCTTCAAGTAACTATACAGAAAGTTACACCCAAGCAAACTTTCTGCTTTGCCACAAGGTATAAAGCAGACAAAAAGGCAAACCGTGTTTACCCCATTCTGTTTCTGCTATCTAGATTCATTAAATACATTTAACAGTATATGCAAAAGAGCACCTGAGAGTTTTTTTTTCACTCTGTCAAGGTCATCCACAGTCTTTAATAAAAATTTCCTGGTATCTAAGAACTGGGTTACCCTTTCATGTGTTTAATCACTCTCTATTTTGAATAGTGTATTTCAGTTTAGCAGGTAACAAAAGAAATTAGCAGGAATTCAGATTCAAGATTCAAGAGTTTGATCTGATGCTTTGTTCGGCTGCTGGCAGTTAAGTCGTACTCATTCAATAATGTCTTTGTAAAGAAACTAAAGCAGAATAGGAATTTCTTTGATGGAGGATTTGATTCTTCTGATTTCCCTGGTGTGTAACATAAGATCTGAACACTCTGAGGTACATATCTGACACAGAAAGCAGGCCAGAGACTATATTAAAATATGTGCTGTAAAATAGTGAGACAAAAGCCTCATGATTGGATGTTTCCTTTTTTGTGTGGAATTTGAACATTAACAAGCCACAGAATATCTGAGGAAACGGTTTTATTTCCCAAGACTCAGGCCAGGTATATGTAGAGTAAAGCAATCTTTTACAATACATACAATAACGATGCTTAATCACCCACTGAAATTTCTGGAATTCGAGAAGACAAAGCAAATCTTAATATCCTGCAGCTGGTTTATGTAATTTTTAATAAAGGTAGCAGAGTTTCCAGCTCCCAAATCTTTATCAAATAGTAACTGTATTCCTAGAGATTATAACCACACACACTCACTCAGCATCAGCATGTCTGAGTAATGAGTAAGTGCTAATATTATATTTCAGGTCTAATATATTGAAAGAGATGTTACTAAATTTTTTCTGTATGAAAGCCTATCCATGAGATTGTATCTATAAGGCGTATTTTGTACTGGTGCATTTTCACACTTCCTCTTGGACTTTTTATTAAAGCCACTATGTGTAGAATTTTTACGCGATCATAACATCTTTAATAATGCTGACATTTTTATTTAAGACACACAACCAAGTATGAAAATTTTAATTTCTTTAAAAATAAAAATAATCAAATAAAACCAATGTTTTCTTGTTTTGTTTTAGCGTCCAGGATTGCCCAGGTCCACATTTTTTAATCTGCCCACTCTACCAAGTTGACGGATTTCTCTGGCATCATCACATGAAGCAGCGGTTTCTCAATTGGAAATAATCTATCCATTGATTGCCCCGAGGGGACTAGCAATTAGCCAAACAACGCCACAGGAGGGACTAATGGCATCTCTTCTCAATATTGCCCAACGTAGCTTTTTAGTCCACTTCACTCTTTAAACCCCGGCAGAACCAGTATGTTGGCATGGCTATGTGTCAGTGTCAACTTAAAATGACGTTCCATTTAGGTGGATATGTTGGTCTCTAGTGATTGGTTAAGGAAAATTGAATCCCCCTCCTTCATGGAAATTGGTTAGAGTGGAAGCCTCGTCAGACTGAAGATGGAAACTGAATGTAACAAGTTGACACGTCTGTCTGATATCAGTTAAGAAGCTAAATAAATTCACATAAGAAATTTTGTTAGATCATTTGCAAAGGTATTATATGCAGCATACTACCTAACATGGAAGTAAATGGAGCCAGCTAAGCTCAACATCCCCGCATTTACACTGTGAACAGTTTTAATTGAAACTAGAACTGCAAGCAGTTATGACCGGGGCCAGCCTCATTGCGCCAGTCACCCCAATGCGAGTTGACCCTGGCAACCCAGGGAGCATCCGAAAGCATAACCCAAAGCATAACGGTGGGAATGCAAATGTCAGGTAATATCGACAGGTGTTTTTGCCAACTTCTGGTTTTATTTTCTATAAAAGTTTGTAAAATATCAACCCTGTTGTCCATAGTCAATCTATGAACATCATTTTTTTCAGAAGAAACTAGGCTATTAGAATAGTTGTGCTACAGTGAGGTCACTTATATGTTAAAAAGGTTGTAGGACCATAAATAAATAAAATGGAACATGAATCTCACAGATATATATTGATATCACACACAGCACACAAGTATTTGTGTTGTCTAATATATATTTGGAGTCATCCAGTGCAAAAATAAACATATTGAACATTATAACTCATATAAAGGTCTGCTATTTACATCTGGAGATGTTATGTACCAGGTTTTGTTCAGTTCAGTTGCACGGCCTAGGATGATCTCGATTTTTCACGCATGAAAGTCTCGGCGTAATGGGCGTGGCCTATACCAGGAGATTCAACTGGAGCCAAGGAACACAAAGATATGTTTTTTTTTTTTTTTTTTTTGAATGTGCGATGTATGGTTTGGGAATTATAGGGCCAAACACGTTTTTGTGTGTGCTTTTTGGAATCAGTTTACAATCATGGGGAGTGTTTTCTAACAAATATTCAGATTTGAGAAGCTGGAATCTGTGAATTTGTTACAATTAATTAATAATCAAAACAGTTGCCGATTACATCGGTGAACTAACTGTTTAAGCTTTCTTCTAAATAAACTCATTCAGCTGATTTCACTGATTGATTAGCTTTTCTCATTGCGCAGAGGAGAAACTCATAATTGAAATCACTGTGAGGCTTTAAGTTCAATAAAACTTGCATACACTCTACCCTCCATAACAGATACAATCTTTAAAGGTGCTGTAGGTAGGATTGCAAAAATCCAGGACTTTGAAATTTGAACATTGATATCTTCTCAGTCCCTCCCCCCTTTCTGCCAAAGCCCAAAAACGGTCTCCTAAGCCCCTCCCCCTGCAAGGGAGAATGAATGCGTGTGCAGGAGTAGTGATTGACATGCAGTTAGACACACTCAAAGTTGAAACAGAAGTGGCAAGAAAATGAGGTTTAAAGTGGAGAAGTGATGGCTTGCGAAAAGGCTCGTCTTTGCACACAACCATCAACCACCAACATGTGTGCTGCTTTATGCTGAATTGTCAATGCCTGTCAAATATGTTTTCAGAAGGGGAGGACAGCGCTGCCTGACAGCCTCTCAAATATGTTGGCAGCTGGATTCACAGGGTGTGGGTTGACTCTGAATGAGGGATCAGTGTGAACAGTCAGATTTCGAGGAGCAATTATGTCACGACCACGGCCTTGTTCTGTCCAAAACAAATTGGTGTCAGACTAGAATAGCTTCAAACCACACACACACACAATTGCGTCAAGTACATCCATCAGAGTGAACTGAGTGTTGGGCAAATAAATGGCCTTTATGGCTTTTATCACAAACTATTCAGTATAACCCTTCACCCTTAATAGCCACACTGAATTTCAAATGGAAACAGTAACCGTAATCTTTTTTTTTTTAATTTATTATATTTGTAACCACATGGGAATAAATATGTAGAGGAACCTGTGTTTTTTTTAATTTTTTTATAAATCAATCAATTGACAAGACAAATAGACTTTATTGATCCCACACAGGGACATTTAATGTATTTGCAAAACCAACCAGAGATACAGGAAGGAAAGAAGGAAGGGTGTAAAAAATGAGGGAAGACAAAAAGATAGAGGAAGGAAAGGAAAGAAGCAAAGGAAGGAAGGAGAGAAAACAACAAAGACAGAAGGAAAAAAGTAAAAAGGCAGGAAAGAGAGAAGGAGGGAAAAAATAAAATAAAGAAGGTAGGAATAAAGAACAAAAAAATAAAGAATAAAACTGGAAGAAAAAAGGAGGGAAGCAGGAAGGCAGGATAGAAGATAGAAGATAAAAGAAAGAAGAAAAAAACATGGAAAACCTATACAGGTTCAGCCACACAATAGATTACAACATAGGACATCAGAATATCTATTCTTCCCAACACCATAGAAATCTCTACTAAATAGCATTTTGGAAAACTGTTTGTCTCTCTCCAGGTGAATTTAGGCAGCCATCAGTACCTGTTCACAGTCGATGGGAACCCCTCTGAAATGCCATGCTTCTGCCTCAGACATGATGTGGACGCGCTGGTGTGGCAGCCTCGTCCCGACCAACCCAGTAACATGTGGGAGCACATTGCCACGTTCAACGCCTTAGGTAAGAGCTACAACTTAAAAAAACCTTTTCAACTTACTGTATTTTCCGGACTATAAATCGCTCCTGAGTATAAGTCGCACCAGTCAAAAAATGTGATTAGATTAATGATTAGATTTCTTTGTTTTCTTTATTACTCTAAGAGTAACCTCTGAGTTTCTCACTCACTCCAAACTTTCTTTCTGCTGCTTGAGTACCGTTTTTGGCTGCATATTTTACTACCTGCAGTTTGTAATCTGCAGAATAGGATTTTAATTTTGGGGGCATTTAGTTTGTGTTCTGTTTTTTTTCTGGTCTTTAAGTTAATTTTTTCAGGGGTACAGGAGCAGCACATAGTTGTCACAAGCCGAGAGCGCCCTCTCGCGGCTGTAGACTTTAATGTTTACTCCTTGATTCACGTCAGTCAGTATTAATTGTGTGACCTTGTTTTTTTGTACACGCTGTGAAAATACAAATCACAACATGTAAATAGGAACATGTTGGTGTTATTTTGTCACTTATTGGGAGCAGTAGGGTCGTTGGAGCCGGTTACCTCCAACATATGTGGTATGCTAGGCTAGTAGTGGGTGCACCAGACAGAGTTACGACACGCACGGAGATGAGAAGGGTATGTATGGACTAGTTTAACTCTGGGGAGTTGAATTATTCATTCTTACAGCAATTAACTTTGTTTACATCCGCTGTCATGCCTCTACTGCTGCTGTGCTTCTAGTGCTGCAGTGGCTATACAACAGAATGTTTCAAATGACAGCAATAAATCTGCAGTAACTGACATGGGAATGTACACACACATAAATGTATGGAAATAGGATCATAAACAGATTTCTATGCTCTGCATTTAATCAATTTAAAGAGGTCTGGATGATAGTGTGCCTCTGAGCTGAGGTACTGATCAATGGGTTGAGGGTTGTTTAATTAAACTCAAGTCTCAAATCAAATACTCAGGCCATCAGCCAGTGTACCCAGTTCTAGTGCCACATCTATTTCAATCTCTGTCTTCATTGAGTTCATCTACTCATCTTTCTGTTCTTAATGACAGCTTCTGGAACATGTTTAATTTCAATTTTCACTTTGACAGGTTTGACATCTTCATTTGTCTTTTTCATTAAACACCGCACGCAGAGTTTTACCAATCTGTCTGTTAGGAATACATCATCCAGTTGAAGAGGGCAGACGGATCCCAGGGGATGTTTTTCAGTAATTATGTCAGTAAGTCCAAATGAGGCTCAGAGAGACAATGGGCTGAAAACATGCATGTTTGAGCATCAAAATCAGCCTTGTTAAGGTGAAATCAAAAGTTTTCTCCTTCCACATGAGTGGGTGTCTATTAAACCAACATTTAGTGGATCATTCAAAGTTTGTATATTTGCATATAGGTAATATGGGTAATAATATAAGGAAAATTGAGAGAATTACAAGAAGTTACATAACCCAATAATAACTTGGGTATTGATTGTGCTGGTCGACAATCTACTGGGCAACATTATTTTGTAAAACTGATCTCATTCGTGTTAATGACTAAGTTGAACAGCAGTAGTAAAATAAGTTCTTTCTTCTTTTATTGAAACACCCTGGATGGGAAATATCAGGACAAGAGGTGGCTAATCAGTTTTTGAGAGTAAAAGAACATTTGTTTTTCAGCCGCGATTAGAAATCGAAATGGGACAAAATTACTGAACCAGCTAGGTCATTATATTGATTCATATTCTCTCCATCAACTAATTGAATACTTAACTAATTATTTTAGTGCTAATTGTTTTTACTGTATTGATGTTTTACATTGATACACCCTTTTCAGTAAATAATAATAATAAGAAGAAGAAGAAGAAGAAGAAGAAATTGAATTTAGCGCTTTTCACAGACTCAAAGTCACTTTACAGGCGAAGTAGAAAACAAACGATGCAAAACAAAACAAGATTTAGGCGAAAAAGGGGGGGCGGTGTAGTGCTACAGATAGGCAGAGGTGAAAAGATGGCTCTTGAGGCAAGACTGGAAGATTGTGAGGGACACAGAGGTGCTGCTCTCTAGGGGGAGGGAGTTCCAGAGCCTTGGACAGATTGGATGGACTTGAAGTCTGTAATCTCAAGACCTCTAACATTTCAATCACGTCTGCTACCTTTTTTTTTTGGTTGAAATTGAAATGCTACACTTCTCATACATGCTTGCAGTATGTTTATAAAGAAAACTATTGTTAATAGTCACATACACGTACAATGTAGCGAAGGTTTATTTCTTTATTCTTAACCCATCTTAGTATTAGGTGCAGTGGACAGTTATTATACAGCATCTGGGGAGCAACCTAGAATAAATATAGTAGATGGTGTCTGATGCATTTGTCCTCTAACATATTAAACTAGAGTACATGTGCTTTTTAGAACCCTGGCACAGTTAATGGAAGAAAGTTCATATTTTAAGTTTTGAACATTTCCTCCAGCATTAAACATGGGATGAGCTGCAGTTTGAATTAGCTACATTTTTCAAATCTTTATGCCAATGCCAAAATCCTAATGGTAAACTACACTCGTTCAGCTGTGACATTTTCTTTTTCCATTTTAAGAAACTCCGGGTTTCTTAAAACTTAAAGCCACTCAACCAATCAACCAACCAGATATGAAAAGATTCAAGCGAGACACTAAAGGACTTTATTGTAGAAAGAGCCTTGGAGCTGCCCTGGAGAAGGCTTTGTCCCCAAAACTGCAGAGGTTGCTGCAGAGGAGACTGGCTGAGGTGGATCTAAGGGACCATGAGGGTTGGTAGGGGGAGAGGAGGTCAGTGCGGTATGAGGGGCCCAGATGGTGGAGGGCTTTGTAGGTGAGGACCAAGATTTTGTAGGTGGTCCGGTGGGAGATGGGGGTCCAGTGGAGTTGTTTTAGGACTGGAGTGATATGGTGCAAGTGGCTGCATTCTGGACCAGTTGGAGTCAGTTGATGTTAGTAGAGCTGATGCCAAGGAGAAGTAAGTTGCAGTAGTCCAGTCGGAAGGAGATGAAGGTGGGAATGAGTCTTTCAGCAACGGGGTGTGTGAGAGAGGGTCTGATTTTGGCAATGTTGCAGAGGTGAAAGGAGGTTTTAATGACATGACAAGGGTGCCGTCGATGGTGAGAGTGGGGTTATTGATTTTGCAGAGTGTGGATTTGGAGCCTATGAGGAGGAATTCTGTTTTATCATTGTTGAGTTTGAGGAAGTTGTGTAGCATCCAGGTTTTAATAACTGACAGACAGGAGTTGATGTGGGAGAGGGGGGGATTTGGTGCTGAGGTAGAGCTGGGTGTCATCGGCGTAGATATGTGAGTATATCTCTGCTACCTTAGTGCTACCGCCGTCTAACTGACTTCACTGCCTCATTAATGTGACTTCTGTATTTACAGTAAATACCGTAAAATTATGAATACGTAAACACTGATGATTGTCTGAGGAATTTAAACCTTTTTCTTCACCCAAGCACTTATTCCTTGTCTGCAAAGCTTTTAGTAGCAGTTTTTTGAGGATTTTAACTACCTGGGTAGCTTTTCAATACTTCAAATATTCTCCCTGTGCACCAAAAACAAGAGAAGTGATTCTGTTAGCGCGGTATCCCTTTTAAGTACTGCAGTTTAAATTGTTTACTTTAACTATGCACCAGAACACACACTGTACTGTGTGGCCAGACCAATCTTTCCTAAACCTTATAGATGGGGCAGTAGGGGCCTTTTGGTTACATAAAATTAGTTTGTTACTGGAAGACGTCTTTACTACGGAAAGACAACCAACCAACCCTGAGGTGGTCAACTGTCAAACAAGCAATAACTACCACTTACAAGAGCCTGACAGGAGAGTGTGAGAGTATGTGACTGATAGACAAGCTACACACATGTGCGATTCACTTCATGCTTTAATTGTATTAGTTGATGTTCAATTTTCATGGTTGTCTAATATTTGGGCCCTACGGTAGATTTTTTCTACATGCGATTACGAATATTGAATTGAATATTTATTACATACTTGATCAGTGAAAAGTGTGTGAATCAACCTCACTAACCCCAACTGCTCTAGTGGAACTGCATTATTACTCTGCGGCCAGGCAGCTTCTAATTGTGAATGTGCTTCCCAGCGTGAGTGTAAACAGGTCGCTCCTGTCAAAGATCCTCTCTGCATCTCTATTATCTTCCCATTCTGTTTTCATAGGCTACGTCCAGGCATCCAAGCGGGATAAGAAGTTTGCGACATGCGCTCCAGACTTCTCCTACGCTTCACTGTGCGAATGTGTCCGCCGAATATTTATCTACCGACAGCCGTCGCCGGTGGAAACCGTCCTCTTCAACAGGAAGCAGGGCCGTCAGGTGGGACAGGTTGCCAAGCAACAAGTGGCCAGCCTGGACTGCGATAAACCAATCCTGGGCTTCAGAGCAACCAATGAGAGACTGTACATCCTGACCTCCAGTAACCTCTTTGTTCTAAAGGTCAATAATAATTAGATTTGGGACTCTGTTCAGTTTTAGGTTTTTATCTCATTCCTCCCCCGCAACTCACAGCGATCATTCCAAACTAAATGTTACCTGCTACAAACAGAACAAAACTTCCTCATGTGTACATTTGTGTTGTCTGTACTGAATGCTTGTGTCCATGTCTCACCTCCCACAAGACTTCTGTGTTGCAAAATGTCAATAAGACCAAAAAGTAAGGAACCATGTTCTGAAAGACATATTATAATAACTTAATAAAAAAAAAAACTAGAACTGAATGTTTCCAGGATATTCATCAATAAATTAAATAAACACAATTTCTCTGCATGGTTTAATTCAATAATTGTCAAGTGAATCACATTTGATGATACTGGATGTTTCATATATGTGGTGCCTTGTTAATGTTCACTGCATTGTTAGACATTTGTAATGCCATGAATTCCAGTTCATAAATACAGTTGTAAACATTTATCTTAATGAGTGACTGATTTACTGAAGCCTGGCTGTGTTGCACTGATGGTTGGTTGTAGTTTTTGTCAGAATGGTCAGAGGGGAGGAGGACGCTGAGGAACTTCATCTTCTTAGCTCATTCATCATTTCCATAAATTTCCATGAACGTGTCACACATCACACTGGCTCCTTTTGCATTGGTCTCAATCTTGGACAGATTGGATGGATTTGAAGTCTGTAATCTCAAGACCTCTAACATTTCAATCATGTCTGCTACCTTTTTTTTTTTTTTTTTGGTTGAAATTGAAATGCTACACTTCTCATATGTCACATACACGTAAAATGTAATGAGAGTTTATTTATTTTTAACCCATTTTAGTATTAGGTGCAGTGGACAGTTATTATACAGCATCTGGGGAGCAACCTAGAATAAATATAGTAGATGGTGTCTGATGCATTTGTCCTCTAACATATTAAACTAGAGTACATGTGCTTTTTAGAACCCTGGCACAGTTAATGGAAGAAAGTTCATATTTAAAGTTTTTAACATTTCCTTCAGCATTAAACATGGGATGAGCTGCAGTTTGAATTAGCTACATTTTTCAAATCTTTATGCCAATGCCAACATCCTAATGGTAAACTACACTCGTTCAGCTGTGACATTTTCTTTTTCCATTTTAAGAAACTCCGGGTTTCTTAAAACTTAAAGCCACTCAACCAATCAACCAACCAGATATGAAAAGATTCAAGAGAGACACTAATGGACTTTATTGTAGAAAGAAAAGGATGGTCCACTTTTTTTTTTTCTTTTACATTGTCCTCGATTAAAACACAACAAAAAGGCAAGAGACAAATAGGGAAGAAACAGAGATGAAGGTTTCCGCAGGATTAGATCCAAAAAGGCAAGAGTATAAAACACAAAATCACCTTTGACTCCTGCAAGAAGTAGATCCGCAAATAGATGTTTTTTTCATTTGCAGCCTGTATTTGCTGTCTGGTAAAACTTGCAGATCTTCAGAAACTGCTCTGACTTGTTAATTACAGATTTAAATTGCCAGTGTTGTATGAACTGGAATAACCAAGGAACCAGTGGATCAGCGTGAGTCCCAGTCAAAGGCAGTTTGTCTTTACAAACAATAGTCGCTATCAGGATGTTTTTTTTGAAGACTATCTGCAATTTGTGTCCTCAGCTCTCCTGAGTGCTGCTGGTTTCCGAGGCGATATGTTTACCTCAGCTAAGCCCCACAATAGACTGGGCAATCACTCTCCTCTCAGTCATTGTTTTGCTCAGGAAAATCCTGTTTTTATTGAATTATTGGTGTGCAGTTCAATTAGAATGCACCACTTGTTTTTATTGGCTGTACCAGTATCCTTAGATTACTTAAAAATGGCCTGTCAGAGCTGCTAATTTCTCTAAAGACGGGCTCTGTCTGTTCTCAGACACGGAGAAAAAAAACATTATCGAGCTATCTGACCACAGAGAATTGAGTAATGAAAGATAGTTACCGCTCACCGTCTGCATTAACATAACCATGAGTGATTAATGAAGTTATATCAGAAGAATACAAAGCAAAGGAAGGGAGAGAGAAGGCAAAAGACAAAAATCAAAGTGAGCAATGTTTAAACATTTAAACACGTTTTCTAACGTTACTATTTTTCAAAGGGGTCAACTCGACATGCTCTGTATACTGTGCCTTTCATTTATATCAACATAACGCTTTTCTTACCTCTAAATATCATTATCGGAGAGATAAAGAGCAGGTTTGAAGTCATCACAGTGGGATGCCACGACCTAAGTTGAAGTGTTTGCCCATGTGAGTAATGACATCGGGGTTTCATACATGTGGATAGTCTAGTTGGAGTATTCTAGTATCTACTGATCCAATATGTCAGATTGGATAGGTATTCACTAAGGGTGTGACGAGATCTCGTTTTACGAGATCTCGCGAGATTAAAACGTGACGAGATTTCTCGTCGAGGTGAAAAGTTGTCTCGTGAGGCGATGTGATGTCAGCGTGATGGAGCGTGAAATTACTATTGAAGATCCCCCTGCCACTTTTAAATCATTTGTGTGGCAACATTTTGGTTTTCCTGCGGAAATGATAAACGGCGAAAGAGTGACAGACAAGACGAACACAATATGTAAACATTGTAAGAAAAAAATGCCGTATACCGCGGCTAACACGAGCACTATGCAAAAACACTTACAGCACCACCACAGCTCTCTACTAACTACTGCACCCGCGACGAAAACATTAAAAGGGCAAACAACTTGAAAAAGACCATGACCATATCTTAGGCTGTTCTGTGTAGTTTCTCTCTTTTTCATGCTTGAAGAAAAAAATTGTTTCTGTTTGCACTGTGTTATTTTTCTGTTATTTACACATTTATTTTATTTATACTGTTTATTTTTTTATGTTCGGTTTGTGGAAAGGAGTTAGATTTCTCGTGTGAAATTGTACAGAGCAGAAGCCAGTTGGTAGAGTTTATACAAAACATTTTGCAGTGTTTGCACGTCCTTTACTGCATATAATTCATTAAAATAGTAAAAAAAAAAGTTAAATAACATTCATCATTAATAGTTGATTTCCAAATGCACCTAAATTGTTTTGCATTTTGTGATTTTTCAGTTGAATAAAAAAACTTTTCCATTCATATATTTCATCGAGGATTTCTTTAAATTTTTTTTAAAAATCTC